>CM016722.1:46625917-47825917 GCA_005771605.1 Scutellaria baicalensis
AATTTAGCAAACTCTCCCCATGAGAGACTACCCCGCTCCTCTACATAATCTACAAACCAATGGTCTGCAATGCTTCTAAGTTCATAGCAACGAGATTGAGTTTGTCATAGTCAGTCATATCATAGTATGAAAAATATCTATAACATTTTCGAAGCCAAATCCTCGGATTGTCACCATTGAATTTAGGAAAATCAAGTTTAGGAAATTTTCCCCCATTGATTCCTTGTCCCCCGTTCATCCTAGTCATCAGAATAGGAGATAGTATACCTGCCTCATTCCTACTCGATCCCGATCCTGATCCCGATCCCGATCCTATTGCCATAGACGAATTAGAAGAAGGAATAGATTCCTTACCTTTACCCACCGATTGACTCTGCTGATCCTTCATCACATTCAATACATCTCACCCAAGCTGTCCAGCTTCGATTCCAATCGCGCCTCCACTTGCGATTGAGCTTGTAAAACTGCAGCTTGTCCGGCCAACAATTCCGTCACCTGAGACTCGAGTGCATCAATGCGTTGCGTGTGGTCCTTCCCTGCCATTGATACAAAGGTTGCGCAGCTGGCTCTGAGGCCAAATGTTAGATCTCGGAGCTAAGAGATACGAAGAGAGAGAAGATGATTTGGGGATTGAAAAAATATCTGTTATTGTTGAATTCCACGCATGCATGGGCTCACATTTATAATGCCCATGCATAGACTCAAAACGACGCCGTTCGACTCTTGTACAAAATAAAAGAAAACGCTGCGCTTTTACAAGTGAAAACACGTTTCTTTCTTCCTCACACTTATTAACTAATTGAATTAACTGAAATTTGAAATGGCTCTGCAACACAAATAACTCGACCTCCATAGCTCGACCTCCATAGCTCGACCTCCATTCATGACATCTTCCTCCTCTTCCACGGTCCATTCCATTAGTGCCCCTTCGATTTCCTCCATTTTTGGATCTGATCGGTTCATCGTCAGACCCAGAGCTGATATCATCTGTCGGTGGCACCGGAGGAGAATGGGAGTGCCCCGCCGTGTCGGTGGGGGAAGAAGATGCGACTGGCGTGGGGGAAGAAGACGGGAGCGCGGCGGCGAGAAGAAGAAGAAGATGTGGCGTGGGGAAAGAAGACGCAAGCGCGGCGGCGAGAAGAAGAAGAAGATGCGGTGGTGGGAAAGAAAACGCGAGCGCGGCGGCGAAAAGAAGAAGAAGCAGTTGGCAGCAGTGGGGGAAGAAAACACGAGTGGCAGCAGGGGAAGAAGACGCGAGTGGCGACGGCGAGAACAAGAAGTAGATGTAGCTAAAATATTACTATACTAAATTGTTTACTTTTAATTATCACTTAAAAGTGAACGATTCCCAAGACTAGAAACGAAAAACGACACGAAGCAAAAGATGCATTTTTCCAATATTCTTTTGGGTGGAACTAAAGAAATGACACATTGTTTTGTTGTTTTATGTTGAGATATCCATTTAATTATGAGGTTGTGAAAAAAAGCCCAAGAATTGGGCCGTTATGAAGAAAATTTATTATTCATGGCCCATAGGCTACTAGCCCGGTTAAAAGTAGTCCACATATATAAAACAAATAAAAACGTCACTATCTCCGTCCCAAAATAAATAACGTTTTAGCAACTAAAATTTGTCCAAAAATAATTGGAGTAGGTCTTGTGTGAGACCGTCTCACGGATCTTTTTTCGTGAGACGATTCAACCTATTACCCACACTTAGCAATTCATATGAAAATTTGTGAATATGAGTTCAATTCATGGATAATAAGGATCCGTCTCACGGAAACTATCCGTGAGACCGTCTCACATGAGTTTTTGTGAAATAATTGTCGTTTTTCGTATTCCAAAACATATTTACATGCAATATACCAAATATACCCCTATTTACTCACCTCAAATTAAATGTGTTAAAAAGATAAAATCACCTCATTAATTAAACTTAAATAGGGATAGATTAGACTTTTTTATCACATTTCTTAATATATGTACAAAAGGCTAAAACGTCGTTTATTTTGGGACTGAGGAATTATAATAGATTTTCGATTCTCTCAAAATTTCAAAATCCAGCACAAGGCAACAACGGTATGCTTTCATGCTGTTGGCGAAAGCTTTTCTGAATCATCAGAGCAAAAATGTCGACACCACTTCATCTCGTTTCAGATCCCTCTTTTCTCCTTGCTTCTAATGTCAACAACGCAAACACATCTGCTTACCAGAAAATACCCCCATCTTTCATCAAGAAAACAATTCTCTGTGCGGCAAACAGGAGAAATCGATTTGGGGTGGCAAAATCCGGCAAAATTATGCTAGAATCTGCATATATCATCGCTTCGAGGATGCGAATTATACCTGAGCCGTTGGAATTATTGCTGAGGGAATTCGGAGCGGGAAATGGAGGTCGGAATGGGTTCTCGAATGGATTCGGATGGGGTGGGTTCGATGGTTGGAAACGGAGGAGGAGGAGAATTAACTTGGGGATTGTGGGCATTTTGGTCATTTGTGGTGTGGTGGGTTTGTGGTTGGTAATGGGTAAAGGATTGGTGTTGGATGGTGATACTTTGTTGGGGGGTTTGGGTTTAGGGTTATTAGGGTTTTCTGTTGAAGGGTGGAGAAGAGGGGCCAAAGATTGGATTTTGGGGTTCTGTTGCTGTGCTTTTTGGTGTGTTTGGTTTTAAAGAAGGATGATTTGCAAGCGTGGTTGAAGTATTTTGGGAGCATGAAGAAGGGTGGAAGAAGAAGGAGGAGGAGAGCATTTTGAGGAAGGTTTTTCGTCCAATGTTTTTCGAGAGATAAGTTTTTTGGTGTGATGTAATGATGAATGTGAAGTTTTAGCAAGAACAATGCGTAAAGAAATGTGAATTTTGTATGAGTTTTGAGAGATCAAGTAGGGGAGAGAGTTTTGATGACTCTGTTGTTGAAGAGTATTTTGAGGATGGTTTTTCCTTGAATGTCTTTTGAGAGATAAGTTTTTTTTTTTTTTTTTTTTTTGATGTGATGATATGAAAAATGTGAAGTTTTAGCAAGATCAATGCGTTAAGAAATGTGAATTTTGTATAAGTTTTGAGGGATCAACTTGGAGAAAGAATTTTGATGTTTCTGTTGTTGATTGAAGAGCATTTTGAGGATGGTTTAGTAATATTTTAGTTGTCTATCGTTCTTATAACGTTTTCGAATGTTGAAAAACTGTCTTGTATATCTTCATAGAACCTCAACCAAGGTATTGTTATGTACCAGAGTCTGCTTACGATTGAGTGAGGGTAGATTGAAGCTCTGCCTGCCTGCATATTCCATCATTCTTAGTTCGAGTTTTTCGTTTATCATTTAGTGAAAATAGTAGTAGTTGAAGCATTAAGATGATCGATCGGCTTGTCATGTTCAAGGTACTCTGTGTCTCTTTGAACACTATAACATGACAAGTTGTAGTGGATTTCATTGACACATTCTGTGTCGATATTGTTCTTTGATTCATTCGGATTACCATTCGTAGAGATGCAGGAATGTAGTAATGCTCTACATCTAACAGTTGACACATTTGGGTACTCATGAAACTTCAGATTTTCAAGACAAAAAGAGTCGGAAAGCAATCTCTCTCTCTCTCTGAAGGAATTCACTTCATTTCATATGAAGTGGTAGGATGAGGAAGAGTTTTAATTTGCATGATATTCTGGTAGCGATATTCCTCTGGCCCGTTTGGTCCGGGGGAGTTTGCGTATGGGCTCTCCGACTCCGTCTCTGTCTCCTTCGACTCATTCAGTACATAGGCATGTTCATCGTCACCAAAGGAGAAGGGGTGATAGTGCTTCAAACGTGCAGAGCATGTGTGAGGACTCTGTCCCACGTACACCCTCATCACAACTCTCTTGTATGCATTCACACAGCTCACTGCAACCATCGATGTCTATTACCAATCACCACCACAGATTATATCACACTTAAAAAAAATATCTATCTTTTGCATTATAAAGTAAATTACTATTAGGTCAATTAAACCTGCACGTGTTGAAATTAAAGAAGATATGGAGAAAGGATTAGTAGAGAGTAAATAAAATACAGAATGATGAGAGAGGAAGTACAAGCAAGGTTGGTGTGAGATTGCAGCAGAAAAAGGTTATCATGAATAGGATAGGGCAGGCGGCGAAGGAATTCGTGGGAGGTGAGATCGGCGAATTGGTCGACCAAGTAGGGGAATATTCCGGCAGCGTCGAGATTAGACTTGAACACCGACGATCTGTAATCGTGTTCCTCCTTAGTGGCGTATGCTTTCTCGTATTTGTTTTTGAAGAGGGCGAATCGATGGTCAGCCGGCACTGTGGGGTCGTTGAGATCGTCGGAGTGGACGGCGGAGAACGACGTCGTTGCAATGAGGAGGCAGAGAGCAATGCAGCGGGCAGATGCAGCCATGGCCTCTGATTACTGCTTGTTTGTATCTTCTTTTCGATTACTAATTGTAGAAAAATGGGAACAAGCCCAAAGGTCTAGGGAAAGGATTTGCAGATTTGTTGCTTCTTTCTCAAGTTTGGGGAAATTCTGATTTTTAATCCTATTCTTCATGAGCTTTATTGTCCTTCATCAAAACAACGTTACTCCAATTTTAATTATCACATACGTTTTATACACACCTCCTTTCAACACTACTCTTATTAATTTCTATATACTGAATAACATTGATTTGTAATTACTTCAGATGGATCAACTTTTTGAGTCAACAATTTAAAATTCACAAATACTCATTTTAGATGTATGGCTTTCATGAGATAGTAGGTTATTTCGATCTGTCTCATACAACAAGAGACGTGAGACTACCTTTTAAGCAATAATCTTAATTTGTTAGCGTGACAATGTGAAGTAATTACTAGTAAATCAAAAACAATATATTTCAATCAAGAATTTCAATAAGATCAAGAAAAGAAACTCTCTAAAATAAAACCTAATATTAATTACTCTTTAACCCCAGTTTGAAACCAAAAAAAGAAGTCCTGACTAGTATACTAATTAAAAGTAGAAAAACCCTAAACAAGAACTTTATATTAACAGTTGAAACCTAAGTCCAGAAGTAATATCGTGGAGATCATCGTCGAGCATGGCGTAGGAACCGTATGATAGCTTGTACTTGTTCATCTTGAAGCTATGATCATCTGCCGGCAGTGTCGGATTTCTGATCACATGACAGTTGTCGTCTATGGCGATATTGGACGGGAAGGAGGATGCGAAGATTAAAAACGACGTCGCAACGAGGAGGAGTGAGACTAAGATGAGAGCATTGTAGCAGCGTCCAGCCATGGCCGTTGATGTCTTGTATCATGCATGCATCTTATTTCCTTAATTTCAATATTTATAGAGGAATATAAGATCCTGAGTTTTAATGCTAATAGGAATAGGATTAATTTGAAACGTGGTTAACTTGATTTCCTATATATATATATATTTTAATTTCGAAACACGCATGATATTTAGTTATTTAATCACATAACATGTAATTGTTGGATAAATCCAATATGTGTTGGGCTTCCACGTGTCAAAATTAAATGTGTATAGATGTCTAAATTAGGAAGCCCAAATTAAAGTGATCCACTAAAGTTTAAGTTATGGACTTATATGGGTATCATATTATTCATGGGATTTTATGTGTAGATACCATTAGGTGATTTTTAATTTGTTGAGGGACCAAATTGAAAATAAAAGAATCTTATTATTATAAGTAAATGGTTATGGTCCCCAAATATCAGATTTTTCTCATCCCACGTTCTGCATTCTCTCTGTGGCTGTGATTAAGGGTGAATCTGATAGTTTGGTAAACCATCCCAATTAAATTACGATTTGATACGATTTATGGATTCAGGTACGCTTCCACTTTATTGTTATTGTCTTTCTCAATTCGGATTATCATCGTAGAGTAGATTTGAGGCTTTTGAGTTGTAGCATGTTTATGTGATTAAAAATAATGTAACTTATGTGACTTAATTTTCTAACAAATGGTAGCAAACTTGATCTCAATGAAGTATAAGGGCAAGGGAAACAAAAGGGAGTACATCATGCAGATGTCCCATTATGCTTCAAAATTAAGTGCACTGAAGCTCGAGGTGTCTGAGGACTTACTCGTGCATTTAGTGCTTATATCTCTCCCTCCACAATTCAGTCAATTTAAGGTCAATAACAACTGTCAAAAGGAGAAGTGGACTCTTAATGAGCTCATTTCATATTGTGTACAAGAGGAAGAGAGGTTTGAAGCAAGAAAAAGTTGAGGTTGCTCAGCTGGCATGAAAAGGAAGCCTGTTGAGAAAGTTGTTAAGGATCAAAGTCCAGCATAGAAGAAACAACAAATAAAGACTGAGGATAAAAATTGTTTCTTCTATCATAAATCTGGACACTAAAAGAAGGAATGTACCGAATATCACGTTTGGTGTGCAAAAAAAGGTACTAATCTTACTTTGGTTTGTTTTGAGGTTAATTTAGCTTCAGTACCTAAAGACACTTGGTGATTAGATTCTGGTGCTACCACTCATATAAGTGTTTCAATGCAGGGTTGCCTGAGCTACCGAAAACCAATTGATGGTGAAAGATACATCTATGTGGAGATGGCAAATCGGTAGAAGTGGAGACGATAAGACATTTTAGACTGTTATTACAAACTGGATATTTATTTAATTTTGGATTTGAAAGACACTTTTATAATTCTGTCTTAGACGGAATTTGGTTTCTATTCAATGTTGGACAAATTTGGTTTTACTTGTTCATTTGGAGATGTCAGTTTTAGCTTTCAAATATTTCCAGTATTGTGGGCACTAGTTATTTAAGTGCATCTGACAATCTATATTTGCTTGATATTGTTCCTTCATATAATGAAACCTTGCATGTTGATTCAAGAGGTACAAAACGAAAATTAAATAAACAAAATTCAGCTAACCTATGGCACAAGCATTTAGGTCATATATCAAGAAGCAGAATTGAGAGGTTTGTGTCAGATGGTATTTTGGATACACTCAACTTTTAAGATCTTAATGTATGTGTTGAGTGTATTAAAGGAACACAAACCAAACAAAAGAAATTAGGTATTTGCTATCTTCTTTTATAAAAAAAAAAAACGGAAAGTCCCAAAGTACAGTACCATGCCAGGGATGCCTAGCATGAATGGTGTAGTTGAGAGACGAAACAGAACTTTAAAGGATATGGTGAGAAGGATATGATCATTCCTTCTTACCAGAATCGCTTTGGGGAGAAGCAATAAAAACTGCAACTTACATTCTCAATAGGGTACCAATTAAAGCAACTACTAAAACTCCAATTGAAAGAAATTGGACTCCAATACAGTTAGCAGCTATTTTATTGGTTATTCAGAAAATTCAGGGGGTTTTAAGTTCTATGATCCCACTAGAAGGTCATTTTTGAAACGAGAAATATAGTGTTATTTGAGGATGTTGAGTTTGGGGGAGAAATAGGGTTATAGATATAGCGTTTGAGGAGGAGTCGATTTCGACACCTATTACTGCTTATGACAATGTTCAGGTATCTATTCCTGTCATTGAAGATGAAGCAGATTTGGAATCTCAACAAGATAATGTCGAAAATCTTCTCCATTAGGTTAATGAAATAATTTAAGAACAAACTCAACAGTCTCAAGAATCTTAAGCAGACTTCTCGTTAGTGATACCACAAGTTTCATGGAATAATTGTTTCATTTGGTTTTGAGGCTAATGCTATTGATGATTATGTGTATCACAAGTTCATTGGGAGTAGATTCATTTTTCATGGTGTTGTACTAGTTCAATGTATGTCTCTTTTGTTTTAGGAATCCAGATACATCGAGAATGTTCTCAAGGTATTCTTGGATTTTCACAAAGAGTATATTTAGAAAAAGTGTTGCAAAGACTTGGCATGTATAACAACAAGTCGAGTGACACCCCTGTGTCTAAGGGAGACAAGTTTTAGTCTCAATCAGTGCCTTAAAACTGCAATTGAGGTCCAAGAGATGCAAAAGGTTCCATATGCTTCGACTATTGAGAGTTTAATGTATGTTCAGGTCTGTACAAGACCTGACTTAAATTTTTATTGTTAGTATATTGGGCAGATACTTAAGTAACTTTGGTATGGATCTTCGGATAGCAGCCAAACACATCTACAGAGAACTAAGGATTACATGCTCACATATAGGAAATCAGATCAGTCAGAGATCATTAGATATTCTACTTTTGATTTTGTTGATGCAAAATAGTATAAGATCCACTTTAGACTACATTTTTCTGTTAGCCGGGGGAGCTATTTCATGGAGAAGTACTAAGCAGACACTCGTAGCGTCTTCTGTCATGACAATATAATTTGTAGCATATTATGAGGCATCAAATCATGAAATATGGTTACGAAACTTTGTCACTGGGTTGCGTATTGTGGGGAATATTAAAAAACCACTTAAGTTATATTGTGACAATAATTCTGCAGTGCTATATTCCAATAATAACAGGAGTTCCACGATGTCAAAACACATTGACATTAAGTTCCTTGTTGTGAAGGAAAGAGTGCAAAGTGGTCAGATTTCTATAGAGCATATTGGGACAGACTAAATGATTGCGGATCCGCTAACTAAATCTTTTATTATTAAAATTTATGGAAACTTTTTTCTAGTTAAAATGATATCGAAGTGTTTAATTATTGGGCTCTCCAATGACAACAAATAATTCAAAATATAATTCATGACACTAACCATTCACACTAAACCCTATGTAATTAAATTCATAGTTCGTGTCTTGATCCATATTCATGTAGGAAATACAACTTATCATTCAATTCTACAAGTATAGTCGAACTTTGTAAGATGTATGGTGATGTGGAAAGAAATTTTCTAACGTCTGTTCAAATCATGATTGGTGCAAATTTCCAATGAAATATTGTGGAGATTTATCCTATGATTTGTATGTTATTGGTTATCTCCCACAAATTTATGTCACTTGACTATATCTCTCGATGTATATCTCATCTAGCTGAATGATCTATGATTGGATGGTGAGTTCTTCATCTCTTACACCTTGAGTAAAGTCTTAAGTTTGAATCTTCACATCAATTATACCTAAAAAGAAAAAAAAAAAAAACTAGATAAAATTAAATATTTTTTACAATCTAATTAGAATAAATCTTTTGTTATATATATATATATTTAAGCATATATGATAATTAGTACAAACAATTTTTTTTAAGAATAACTATAAATGATCATAAGTACCAAAATAACTACTAAAAGAAGTTTTAACTGATATCTATTAAAAAAAAAAGAATTCATATTTGGGCAAAAGCTAAACCCCAACCCCAACACTCCGGCCTCCACCCCCCCCCCCCCCCCCCCCCCCGGATATGGCTGGTGATGATGAGAGCTCTTCCGACCCGAACCCATGTCCCATATGCCTGGCTCCTGTCACTCAAGATTCCTATTTGGACCAATGTTTCCGTATGTTTCTATCTCTACGCACATACCAATTCATAATGTTTGCTCGTACATAATTTCGGATCTTTTATTTCCTTGAGTTGATTTGCAATTGAATCGATTTGCCGTTTTAATGCCTCAGTACTGCTAGTCTTTGGGATGCTAAAATTTATGATCTTTATCAAATTATTTTGCTTCTGATCATATGGTTTAATTGGATAGCTTATAAAATTGTTTGGACTGCAATTTAAAAAGTTGAAAATAATGGAGAGTTTAATTATATGATGTTGGAATTGTTCTATGGTGTTTCATATTTGGTTGTTCTTCACCTTTGATATTGAAAAACAGCCCTCTTTAGGATAGTTGATATATGGTTTCCTTTGAAAAGGATGAGGGTTCAATTTCTCCTCAACCATATTATCCTTGGATCTTTACTTCGTTTATACTTGTTTGATTCATATGATTATGGAAACTAGTTATATGGATTGAAATTCAAAAACTTCATGTCTAATGTTTGGAACAGTTACTAATCTGATTTGGTTCGAGGCCTTGGTTTAAGCTGTCTTCATAAGTATGGGGACTTGTTACATTGTATTGAATTGTGAAGATATATTTCGCTCTTCAATATCTAGTGATGCTTAAGCTATAATGTTGCAGATAAATTCTGCTATCGCTGCATTGTAAAATGGATCAATATAGTTTCACGCGGGCAGTCTTCCGCATCTTCGTCATTGAAGTGTCCTATGTGCAAGGTTAGCTTTATTTTTTGGGTTTTATAGAATAATTTAATGTTATTCCAAGTTTTTGAAGAATATTTTTACCTGGCTTTGCGTTTTTATTTATGTTATTATTTTGGCAATAGCTTTTACTATTTTTGATTAGTATATATCAATCTTAGTTCTTGTGATTTCCCTCTTAAATCAAAAGTAAAGTCTGTTAAAATTCTCCAATTATTTTACAATATAAATTCTCTATCCGCAATTGGTGAATAATAATTGATGTAGCATACAGGAGCAGTCCTCGATTAGTACATAGTAGGCGTAATCAGCATGGAAAGAGAACAGAGCAAAATGTGCTACCCATATGGACTTTGGTATCCATTCTTATGTTGCACCTACCCTGCATGCCCCTCCCACTTATAGGTTCTTCAAAAACTTTTGTTTGATAAAGAAAGTGAGATTATTGTGTCCAAAATTACAAAATTGTAGTACAGAATCATATGATTTGTTACCAATGACCAGCTCATAGTTGCTTTTATTCTTTTCTCAGCTCCAACTTTTTTCTCATATTGATATTCTTCTGTCTTACTCCAGAGAGAAAACTTTTCCATTATTTGTGGATATGATGGAACTTCTTTTCAACAGCATTATGTTGGTAAGAGTTTGGGAAATAGGTACCGTACAGTTGCTGTGGCTTGAGGCTGTATCAAGGATATCTTTCTCTTTACGTTTCCTCTCAATTTGTTGAATTGCTAAATATTGAAGTGTTTACTTGTAATTTGGTTCTGCAGTGAATTCTTTTCAGAAGCTCATAGGTATAGGTTGAAATGCTACTACACTGATCCAGGTATTTTGTTTCTTTGCGATTTGAAAATTTTCTCCCTTAAACTAGGCAATTAGCGGACATATATTTCACACCTTTTTTATTTTTGGGAGATGACAGGTGATCTTGCTGATAAATTACATGTGTTGCGTTACTGGAAGTTCCGCAAGTACCTACAGCAGAATCATTTTCTGCCTGACTGGTTGAGAAGGGAAATTCAAGCAGTAATGCAGGTTCATCTCCTTTTTTTTTTTTTTTTTTTGTGCTTCATCTTCTCCACTGAAAACCCAATTGGGGAAAATTCAACAATTTTCTCTCTTATGAAGTGGTTAAACATGAAAATTTTCTTTGCTACAATATCTGGTAACTTCTAAATACATAGATGATTGTATTATGGAAATGTTTGAACTGATGTGCGTTTCCTCAAAATGTTCACCTTAAATGATATATAAATTCCTTCTGAATCAACTCCATGAGGAAAGTACTCAACTTTTCCTACCATGAATAGCTGCCTCGAAGTTTTCTAGTTCTTCTGAGGTAGCGTTTTCAGCTATGCATTAATCAATCTTCTGAGGTTCACTTAAGTCATGATGGTCCATTTTAGCAATAACACATAACATTGCTCAAATTATGTTTAATTCTTATTTCTCATTTTGCATATGCTCTTTACTAGACAGAGTATTACAATAGCTAGTTCACTTCATATGCAGGAGGAGGATGTAGAAATTATCATGCATCACTTACTTGGTGTGATTGACTCGTTGAGAAGGTATTATGCATCTCTATATGTACATATACAGCTCGAATGTGTCTTATACAGAGGTTTGAATCATCACTTAATCATCTTTCTGGACAATTGGGTTTCATGTGAAGATAAGTAAAAAGATGGATGATTACCTTGATTTCTGGATTTTCCTGTTCAAAACCACTCATCAATCATGCAGGGATTGGTTAAAAAAGACAATAGTTTCGACTGAAACAGTGCAAGAAGAGTTCAAAACATCAGTGTGTGATGCAGTTAGACCTTTTTTAACAGGCAGAACAGAAAGGTTTGTGAATGAGTTGGAACTGTTTCTTGCATCGGGCTTGAACATCGAGGCCTTCGACAGAGTCTATGTTAAGCATTTAGGTTGGAAAATTCATGAGAAAAATGAGGATCATGATGAGCCTCTTGTGAATGCACCTGCTGTACCTTATTTGTTCATTCTTGATGATGATTCTGATGAAAATTGAGTACTTGCTCACTGGTTTATGGAATTTTTTCTTTGAGAAAATGGTTTTTGAGTCAACATGAGTAAAAAGATCTTTTGGCAAATCGTTGCTTTGTTTGATTTCAAGATTCTGATGAAACCTACATAATTTTAGGGCTGGAAAAAATGATGAAAATCTAAATTTCAAGTTTGATTGAAGGATTTGTTTGGGAATACAATTTGAAAATTCATCGATGGATTGGAAAAGAGGGGCTTAAATAGACTTTTCTCTCATTTTTATGGAAAATATTTTTGACTCTTACTATTTTCCTTGCAATTTGGTTTTATATCACTACTGTCTTAAAAAACAGTTAATAAATATTATTTGTATAGTTCAAATATTATGTACTTCTATTGATTCTTATTGAGTGTAAGATTTGAATTAATCTTTTAAAATGGGCCTAATTGAAAAAAGAAATCATCACTTTTTTTTTTCAAAAATTATAATTCAATCAGTACTTTTTGTATTTAACAAACAAAAAAAATCACCAATTTAGTCATAATCCTTCCAATGAAGCCAAAAAAAATAAAAAATGACTTTAATCTATTATTGCAACTAGAACTACAAATTTACGACTGAGTTTTTCTATGATTTAAGCTCATGCATCAAGCGAAATGGTCACTCACACATCACTTCATAAGCCACAATTTCGAAAAATAGAATAAAAATTTAACCTTCATACAGAAAACATTTACATGGTGTTTTAGAATTTATTTTAAAAATCTTTTAATCATTTTCTCCTGATATCATTAGTGGCTGAAACAAATAGTAACTCTAGCTAGTGAAATTTATTTAAAAAAAGAAAGAAAGAAAGCTATTGAATTTGTCCAACCAGTGTGTATAATCTAGTAACTTCAAATAAATGATGTCATGTAGCACAAATGTGGTGTACAATGTTTGTAGTAATACAAATAGTTGAAACTAATTTAAAATAAAAAAGGCAAAATGCTCTATCAGCACTCTCCCAATCCTATTGTAATTTGTATGTAGCAACTGATAAACATGTAACTATGTACATATATATATATATATATATATATAAATTTCACAACATATAATGTCAAAAAAATGGACAAAATCTTCGAACTTTACCTGTATTATACTGTCAAAATATCTATGCAAAAGATCACGAAGAAAGAATGATGAAGTGGAAGAACATGGAAACTATGACCATCAGAAGTCTGCTAGCCATGGAACTCAAACGGGTGGCATTGCTTCCAGGAAGCAGACTCGATGGTGGTGGTGGTGGTGGTGGTGGTGATACACGAGATGAGATGGGAGGATGAGTTCTATTCCCAGGCATGGCTTCCGGGTTCAAAATGGAAGGTGAAGGAGCAGCAGCAGGGTTGCCTTTGTCAATGGGTAGAGTGTTTGATCCATAAACAGATTCATAGCCTGAGATTAACAGTTGAATGCATTTCAAACGAGCTGTTCATAGGGAAATAGGTACGCATTATATGATCAATGGATCAACTTACAATTCGAATCTTTCCAACCCACAACCATCTCTTCACGATCAAAGACCATTCGGTAGCCAGTCATAAAGTTTTCTGAGAAATTCATGTATATAAGACATGTCATGAAACTTCAGCATTAATGCAAGAAATATATGCTTATTAGAGATAAGTATATGATTTTATCTTAGGGATAATAGAGAAGGGAAGATCCTCAGACTATAAAGAAACGATTTATAAGCTCCAAGAAGATGTGAAACCAATCATCTTGAACTGATAACCAACAGTATTCAAGATAAGCATATTGAATGGTGTGATTCTAAAGACAATTTATTTCTGACTACATTTATCGTGTCTAAGTCGGCAGACAAACTCATAAAATATTCCAACATCTACTGTTGGATGCTTGAATGATTAAAGCGTTCGAATACGAGATGAGACAAGGAGATGAATTGCAATATAGGGAAAGTAGAAAAGAACTTATTCATAATTTCTGTACTCACGTCCAATGATGTTAATATCCTCGCTTTTGACGAGCGCCAAACAATAAGCATTTCCACCACCCTGCAGGAGAGCAGAATTTTAGCACGTATTTAAACAGAATAATCCGACGTTCATCTACCATGGAAGTGTTTGGAGTTTAGATATTTGAATCCACTCAAATCACAGTAGAAATCCACCAAAATTGTTAAAAAAATTAGTTCAATATGAAAGTGGACTTCAAATCCATATCTATCCAAACACCACCAATCAAACACAAATTAAAAGAATTTCTCACCCTTCGTGGAATCACAATTGTCGAAGCTTTAATATAAAGCTGGTCTCCACCTTTCATTGTGAAGTTCAAATTTGGAATAGTATAGCTCTCTTGAGTAGCACTGCATGAATTACGTAACAATAAGGCGACAATAATTCAAAATCAATCATATAAACGAGCTCAGAACTCTAAACTGACCCGAGTGCATAGCAATAATCAAAAATAATCTTCCTCTCAAACTGATAACGAGGCTCAGTTATTTGTGAATTAAACTGCAAAAGAAGATAGTACTTGAGCATTCATTCTTTCAAAGGTTAAAAACAACAGATCTAGCAACACAGTAGAGTTATTGAACTTACACCCTCAACAATAACCGAGTAAGCAGGCTCATTCAAGTATGTAAACGAGGTTCCCGAGTCAAAGATTGCTGTGAACTCTACTTCAGTTACATTTTTCTCCACAGCTATGTGTGTCACCGTGACATTATAAGTCTGGCTGCAAGAAAGCTTGGAAAATAATTAAAAACATAAAAGAAAGAATGCAAAATTAGAGCTTCGATTACTCAAGAAAAGACTACTTACTGTAAGTTTTCAAGATTAATTGGAGTTGTTTTTTGGTTCGAAGTCCCTTTATCACCAAAATCAATTCTTCCAATTCCATCGTCCCCAAAACACATGGAGAAAGAATTTGCTGCAAGTCCTTTGTTTGCTAAGGTGCTCGGGACTGATACATTGTCCATACCAAGCCCAAATAGACCATTAATAGCAGCACCATCCAAGAAGTCACCGGTTTGAATTATTCCGCATCTGAAATGAAGCATATTATAAACCTAATTCTTACATATCACATACAAAACAAGATTCAACAGAAACAAAACGCCTACCCTAATGTAATAGGGGCAGTAACGACTTTTCTAGGATTAGCATCTGTTTGCAAAAGCAAAACATCATCTACCAAAATCCCAGTACTTGAGGTATTGCTAGAAAGGTACACTTCTTGATATGCACAAGCATTACGCCTAAGCGAGCATCCTCTTCTGCGTCCACACATAGTGCTATTGCATGGAATTGGCAAGCTAGTTGACGAGTTACTAGGGCTGTATATGCTTAGTTCTAGATTCTGTTTTATCAAACATCAACACAAATTACAAAGATACGAATGAGAAACACTACAGTTCGAAGTACAAACATTAATCTCTCACTTGATTAAAGAGAGAGACATATTACATTTTCAGATGCATACCTTCCCAGAAGTCGAGTTCAGGCTACGAACACAGTTTGTACAATCACATGGTAACCAGAATAGATCACTACCAGTGTCGAGAGCCACAAGAAAGGTTAAAGGAGGGGTGCCCACAGAAACAATGGCATAATGCAAGCTGCAAATACCCGAAAGAGATGTGATATTTAGCACTTTGGAGATGGACATTAAATCCTCTCAAATCAATTTATAGGATACTAATTAATTTTGTTTTGACATTAGGAAAACATTTGAGCAAATTTTTATCAGGAATTACTTCTAGCAAACATAAATGAATCTCATGGGGGCATAATCTTAAAACCCATTAACCTAATCCTAAGTCAAAATAGTAATAAATGAGATATTGTCAACTAAGAATCGAATATTCTTTTAATATGAAATAAGGTAATTAGAAAGAGTTAGTTGAACAACTCTAACTATAAACACTTTTAAAATTGCTTAGTCTCATGATAGCATGTATTAGAGAGAGAAGTAGCTATAGTAGGAGAACTAAATTCCTTGGGACAATGTTCTATTCGAGAGAGAGAAGTTTCTACGTAGAAAACTATGTCTCAGCATTATAGCATATCTCTCTCTCTCTCTCACAGAGTTGACTACATTAAATAACTTCAGCAAAATTTAACGTTGCCGTTTCCAAGCTCAAACACTTGAGCATGTAAGCAATAAAAAAAAATGATCAGGACTTTCTTGCAAAGCTCTCATCCTTCCTCTCCATTGACTAAAAACAAGAAGAACAAAAACGAAGAACAGAAAAAATCGACAAGTATTTGCTAACCAGCTCTGATTTATGTGATCAAATAGAAACTAAAGCATTAATCGGAAACTACCACAATAGTGCAGGTTCATTCTAGCAAATTGAGCAAGAATTAGCTTCATAGATCATCATAATTAATCTCTAAAGCTGCACTCAGATTGATAATTCGAAACCCACAACAGAAAATCCATAGAAAGTCGTTTGGATTGATACGATTTGAAGTCCATCACTCGTATTTCGAACAGCTCTTGAGCGATTCATATGAACTCTGGATTCAAAATTCATTCATTTCAAACTGTTCAATCCAAACTCAATCTAAAGACGATTAAAGATTACTCATTTCAAAAATTAAAACACAAAAGCAAGTGGAAATGAGCTACTATTAGTTAGAAGATAAAAGTATAATCTAGATAAATGAATGAAAGGTAAAGAAAGAAACAAGGAAGAACGTACAATCCAAGATTGCTAAGTTGGTAAGTGGTGTTGCTACCAAAGAAGGTTAAAAAGGGACTGGAGGCGGGGGTGGTGGCGAGGCGGCGAGCTTTGAAGAGGTGATCACGGTGGGCCATGGCGGCGTAGTAGTCGACGGAGCCCTTTTCCGGCAACCCATCGACGTCCAGGAAATCCTTCACCGTCTCCGAATATCGATGGTGAATATCGAAGCGGAAACGCCCATGGGCTCCACTGCTCTTGGCATTAACCCAACACACAAACAAAATCAGCAAAACCACAACTGATGAATCCTTAAAAAACATCATTAATTTCTGCGAGGTACAAGAGAATCCCTTATTGCCCTGTTGCAAGAGGCGAAGAGAGAGAAACTATAGAACGCGAAATCTTGCACATATATGTAGTAAAGACTATTGCAAAAGGCAAAGAGAGAGAAACTAGAGAGAGAAGAGGAGGTGTACCTGTCGAAAAAGGAAGGGGAGAGAGAGGGAGAGAGAGGGAGAGTGGGCCAAGTCAAAGAGAGAGTAGAGAGTAGAAGCGGAAGAGTGTCATCATCATCAATCATCAGCATCAAAGATAAAGAAATCAAAATGAAAATGGGAATTCGAAAAGTCGTTGGATGAGCAGCAAACAAATGGCAGAATCATGGCTTCAATTTCGGTGATAAAATTTGTGGATGTAGAAATGTACCGTTTGTAAAAGCGTGTGAAAGTTGGCATTTGTTTCTTTCCCGGCTCAATACTCTCTCTCTCTCTCTCTCTCTCTCTCATCACCTTTTTTTTTTTAAAACATGTTGCACTATTAGGCATGTCTTCATTTCTAATACGACAGGAAAGCTTGATACGAATCTAATACCTTAAAATGTAGAATCTATTAATTGTACCAAGATTTTTTCTAACTATTGTAATAAAATATATGCTTATCCAAATAAGGATCACGCAAACTATCACCCAAATGTCATGTCAATCATACCTATATATTGGTTGATACAATATGATAGATAATACAAATGAGGTCATGTTTGAAGTGGAATAACATTATTGCATCATTAATTTTGTGTTATCCTTCAATTATTGTCAACTTTAAAATGAGTTTAAGTATGACAAGAATTTTCGATATCATTACAATATTAATGCTATTATTTCATTGCATTGTCGATTCTATTGTAAATTTTTATCATAGCCCCATCATTTTGAACAAATTACTAAAATTGTGAGTGTTGTGGTGTCTTTAATTTGGCTCACCAAATTTATATTTATATATATATATATATATATATATAGATTAATTTTTAAAGAAGTTCAGATTTAATATTTGGTTTCATATCATCTTTAATAAAATTGATAAAATAACACCGTTTACTTAGCCTTTTTCTAAATTTTCAGTATATGTCATTCTAGTGGGGATTCGAGTATGATTAGGATAAACGTATAGTAAAACACATAATCTAATAATTAGGCACTTATAAACTAATCAAAAAAATTAAATTATTAAAGAAGAAAAAGTTGTTCATTAAATTTAATGGCTTTTAGGCCAACATCGATTTAAAGTCAAATGATATTATTTCTGCTTTGACGAAATCATATAGTGCAGATTATGGCGTTATTTAATTGCCAGTACTTTTTTTATATATTGTATAAGTATATATATAACTTGTGATCATTTTCTTGTAAATTGGTTAGGAAAAAATAAATCAAACTTAACATGAACCTAATTTATTAGTCAACTCAAAGTCAAACTCAATAACACTCAATTATTTTGATGAGTAAGTCTTGTTTGAGATCGTCTCACGAATCTTTTTTCGTGAGATGGGTCAACCCATAATCCACACTTAGTAGTTCATGTGAAAGTTTGTGGATATGAGTCCAATTCATGAGTAATAAGGATCTGTCTCACGAAAACTATTCGTGAAACCGTCTCACATGAGTATGAGTTTTTGTGTTACTTGATGGGTTAATGGGCCTTATTAAGTTTTGTGTAATTTATATTTCAATCTACTGCCAACATATTTGTATATATTTGATGAGAGAAGAGAATACACACATCTTTAGTTTCAACTTTGATCTTCCCTGATAAGATCACACAATCAATATTTTTTATACACAACTTTTTCTATACACCAAATGCATGAGTCGATCCAGGTCATATAACTTAAATGGTGGTTTTCACGTTAAAAACGCACCCCAATGCGCTGGCATGTGTCCTAAATCCGCGCACAAACCCTAATTTTGCTTCCTAACCTTTTAGTTATTTCGCCTAACCTTTTAATTATGTTCGCCCAACCTTTTAGTTAAGTTCCCATATCCTTTAGATCCTAGTGGTTTAACATTTTATACGGTATTATACACCTATATTACATTTTAAACTATTATGTTATAGTAATATGACATTTATGTTATTATAATTTAACTTTTATATCATAATTATATAACTTTTTATATTTTTCCAAAGATTATGATAATTGTACATAAATATTATATCAATATATATATATATAACAAAAAGGTTAAATTATTATATCGTAAAAGTTTTCAATTATATTATCTTACATTTTATACTGAAAAAGTCTAAATATTTTATTTTAAAGGTTATGATATTTATATAGAAATGTTATACTTATATAATATAAAGGTTACCGCATAAATTAGAAAAAGAAAAAAAACCTGGACACAAATCCGAACCGGATCAGGCCCGACCCAACCCACAAGCCCCAGTTGCATGGGGTGCACAAGAACAACACTCTTCTTTATATTAACTTTGTTATTACCTTTTTTATTAGAGATTTATTTATTTATTTTACTATTATTAAAAATTATTATTATTATTACTACTATGATTACTATTTTGGAAGTGGTTGTTGTAGCGGCAAGGAACGAAACTACGTTTTAAATGAAGTATGGTCATTAATTAATGATTGTTGACTTTAATAAAATAAAATAAAAGATAGATGCATCATGCATGTATTTTTGCCCATTCTCTGTTTAAGTTTTCAAAGACGCGTCTCACTACTAATTTCCCAGTTTTCCATGATTATTAGGTTATGCTTTATATAAATTATTCTTGCATATTATTACTCTCATTTTGTTTATTTTTTTCTAAAGAATGAGTTTCGTGTGGAATAGTCTTATGACCATGTTACGTGAGACTTATCAACCTACAAGGCACACTTTAAAATTTATGTATGAATTAGTGGATATGAGTTTGGTCAGCACGTTAAAATAGATACGTCAGTAGATAAAACATTCCGTCTCACACCAGTTTTTGTGTTTTATAAATCAAGTTAATCTTCAATTTCTCATCAATGCAACCTCAAGTAATTCTTCCCCTTTTTTTTTCCAAAGGGAAAAACCTCAACAAAACGTGACTATATGTCACATAATTAAATAGAGTTATATAGTATATGTGAAAGTGAGGCCTAATTTTCCCAAAAAATAAAATAAAATACAATTAAAACAGTGGTATATTGAAAGGGACCAAAGATCCAAAAGTGAGAGGCTTATAAATGGGAAGACTGGTTCTTACCCTTCACATTAATTCCTTTTGCACTCACTCTTCACCAATACAATTTAAAATTCTTGTATGTGACTGTTAACGTAATTCTTAATCTTTTACTATTTTTCGTAATGCAGAATGTATGGGTTTCATTAATGAAA
This sequence comes from Scutellaria baicalensis, assembly GCA_005771605.1. Lineage (NCBI taxonomy): Eukaryota > Viridiplantae > Streptophyta > Magnoliopsida > Lamiales > Lamiaceae > Scutellaria > Scutellaria baicalensis. The sequence goes on from CM016722.1 coordinate 46,646,448, forward strand.
TCTAGCCACATATTTTTCTTAAAAAGAGAAGAGAAAAAATACATATGTACGCGTAATGTATTACAATCATTTTATTGAAGATCAATACCAGATGTCCAAACATGATTACTTATTCCATGTTAATATTTCTTTCGACATTTCAAAATAACCACCATACGATGATTTCAGGATATTAATATGTTCGTGTGTGGATGTCATATGCAATTGCTCTAGACCTCTATACTATGGAAACATGCCTTATTCTATTCATTTTAAGGAAAAACAAGAAATTCCTAAAAAAAAAAAATATATATTTATTATATCATTATCAACATTAATTGTAGTTTCCACCACTTAAATTCTTCATTTTACCACTTAAATGTGATTTAATTTCGATTGTTTTTGTGGAACAAATAGTACTCTAACTATTTCTAGTTCTCCTAACTTCCACATAAGTCTTTGTTATTTATTATAATTAACAAAATAACTAAATTTCAACTGATCCCACAAACCAATTTAGGCCAGGCTATACTCGATGAATTCAAATTGTATATTAATGAAAATACAACTATTAAATATAACACTTAAATGCACTTGAGGATTAAATTAAAATGCCTTTGCTGTTTAGTTTAATCACAAAATATGCATGGAAAATTTGAAGAGATGTTAGGTAGGCTAACAAAATTCCTTATTTTGAATTAATAATTGACTTGAGTGGGAATTCAAAATCAAGATTCAACATATGTGAGCTATTGCATTAGTCCAAAGTCTACTTCTAATTGCCCTTTTTAGAATTCACCACATTTTATATTCAATTTAGTGATCTTTTTCCCACACAATAAATTGGGACTTTTATAGAAGGGTCCATGAAATTTCATGGTTTAAATAGTTGTGATTTACAGAGTGGGTACTGTCAACCCTATTTTGACCAATATACTTATATACTTAATTAACGTTGAATAATTTTAAGCGTGTTGCACAATTGCTATTTGCTCGCAAGTATTCATTGATTTCAACTAAGAAATAATGAAAAGAAAATAAAATTGAATTGAAACCTCATTCACACCATTCAATCCTTTGCTTGCTTTTTGATGAGTCTATCTTATATTTAATTAAGCCTAACTAATTAAGTATTTCACTTAAATTTAGTCTTATTAATTTAAAATTTTCATGTCTTACCGTTGATATACACACTTTGATTCGTGAGAAAGTTGTAAATCAAGATACATGTTTGAGTTCGAGTGACAGACATCCATAAATGAGACTTGACATGATACAAATCCAAAACAATATGTTATTGATGAATTTCTTTATAATCACCATATGTCTTACCAACTCGACTATTTGAGATTTACATTTTATAAACTTTTATGTAAGTTAATTACTTTATCGATTCCCAACTTAATTGATACGGATAGTCTAACATATCACAATTTTAATACTTCAAGTCAAATTTTTAATTTATATTTCTCAATTGGTTAATTTTCTATCGATATCTAATTAAATAATAATATTTTGATACTGCCATTTACTAAAAAGAAAAAAGAAAGAAAAAAAAATGGTTTGGCCGAATTTTTCCGCCTAACCACGCCTAAGACCGTCTAGCTCATATGGTATGAGATTTTCGATACGGTACCAACCATCCCTAAACTTAATTAATTTTGGGGGGAAATTTTTTAGTTATCAATATGTACCTAATTAGATTTTTAGTTCTCCAACTTTCAGCTTTTAATTTTTAATTCTCTATCTTTACTCTTATTACTTACTCCCTCCGTCCCACCTTATTTTGCCTATTTTCCACTTTTGCTTGTCCCAACTTATTTTGCCAACCCAAAAATGGCAAAGAAAAATTTACTTCCTTACCCCTCCATTTCTTTCATTTTACAACTTTTGCACTCAAAAAGTACACATTAATTACAAAATTGTCACTCAAAAATATTAAAATAACACATCACATCAAAGTCAAACAATTTTTTCTTAGGAACCGTGCCGGTCAAAGTAGGCAAAATAAGAGGGGACGGAGGAAGTATTAGATATGTAGTCATTTATGATTCAACTTTTGATTTTTAGTCTTCTATGTTTACCTCATTAGATTTTTAGTCATCTATGTTTCGACTTTTGAGTTTAGTACTTTATGTTTAAAAAATATCATTCTTTTAGTTATTTTACTTGCAATAATATATTACTTTTTTTTTTTCAATATTTAGTTACAATTTAATTTTGTTTTAAAAAATGTTTCTTCATTAAGTCTAAATTAAATTAATAATTTAAAATTATATTTTCATCTCTAATGAGTGATTTAGAGTTTTGTAAATATGAGAAATAAAAAAGTTAACATAAACTTGATTTAAATAAATATTAATTTATTTTTCGTGAATTATTTAGATTCCGTGTTGTAAATGTATAACACAGAATTAAAAAATGATACTGAACATATTCGACTAGTTCTCAAATTATATCAAATGACCTATAAATATAGACAGTTAAATTTTCCATTAGGAAAAAATTAAATTGTAACTAAAGAGAAAAAAAAATGTTATTACATGATTTGTCTCGACTCCGATCCTTCACTTTTCCGATGCCGTTTGAAATTCTCCGACGCCAAACTGGAATTCTCCGACGATGATTGGAATTCTCCGATTAAGAAAACCTGCAAAACAAAGAACACCGGGGGTTTTTCCCGGTGAAGGGACTCCGACGCTCAAGTCAGTAATCTCACAAAAGTGTTGCTCTCGATTTTGAATGCTTAGTATAGAAATTAGGATTGTGATTGTGTGTGTAAATTAGAAAAACAAAGGATATATATATACTCCCTGAGAGAAACGTGATTTCCTAGGAGTGGGATGTGGCAGTTGAGATTTTCTCCTAAAAACCTGGGAAGTGGCGAGATTCTCGCAATCGTGGGAGTTATCTCAAATTTGAATTAGTTCGCTCGTATTAGCTCGGCGTCCCACATCTCAGTTCGACATTACGGGTTACGAGCTGGATCAGTTCGATTGACATGCCAGATATATTTGTTCGCTTGAACGAACTCATTATTTCCTAATTTGTTCGCGTCGGTCGTCCTTCAAGTCCGGGTCGGGTTTTCGAGGTAGTTTGAATGTGGTCAGTTCGACCACATCAGTACTCCCCCCTTTCAGAGTGCGAACTGTAATCGCACAGTTCGAGCTGTTGTCAATCTGTGAAGCTTCTTCAAGAAGCATCACGTCCCATCCATCATTCGTCTGCGACGTTTCCTCCATCCCGAGGCGCCCTTTCGTCGTTGCCGTCCGATCGAACTATATCTGACGGCTAAGATCGCATTTGTCAGTACGTGAATCCCTAGGCGCCGATTGATTTTAACCGTCAGATCGAACTGGATCCTACGGATAAGATCAAAGCTGTTATCTCCGTTGGATCGAACTGCATCTAACGGGCGAGATTATCTCCGTCCTTTTAAACGCGTCTTTTCGTATCCACCGTTGGATCGAACTGTATCCAACGGTTGGATATGCGACGTTTCGCCTTCACCGTTGGATCGAACTGCTCCAAACGGCTGAGATCTTGTGACTTTTCAGTTTTCCCCCCAAAATCAAGGATTTTCGCCTATATATACCCCTTTCTCATTTTTGCAAAACCTCTTCTGCAAAAACTCACTTCTCTTTCCTTAAGCAAGAATACTCCTCTTTGAGATTTTCCAAGTTCAAACACAAAAAACCCAGGTACTCTTCCTTCTCTTCTTCTTTCGTATTCTTCTTCAAAAATGACTTCTTCTTCTCCTTTCTTGATCCATCTGAGGGATGAGAGTGAATCTGAGGAAGGTTTTGAGGAATTTCCCTTGCGAACTGCCTCAGATTCGCCCATCCCGACGGCTTCCTCTTCGGGTCGTCAAATCCTTTCCTCCTCTTCCCCTCCTAAGCGATCTCGCAAAAAATCTATTCAAGATGTTTTCTCCGCTACCAAAGCCACTCCAACACACACTATTCTTTTTAGCTCGCTCATAACGGCGGCGGGCTACTCTATAGTAATTCCCAGCCCCGATGATCGACCTCATCGGGCTCCCGCTGGATGCTACACGTGGTTTCTAAGACACGTGTCCGTAGGTTTGATCCCTCCCATCCATCCTTTTATTCTCGAGGTCGGTTCGGCCTTTGGGGTGTGCCCTAACCAGTTGCACCCGAACTCCATAAGCTACATCGTAGCATTTTATATGGTGTGCAAATGGATGGGGGTTGAACCGACTTCCGAACAGTTTCGTTCTTGTTTCGTGCTCAAGCACACCAATCCTTTCCGCTTCTATTTGAGCCCTAGAAGCGGACAAAAACGAGCTCTCTTTTTGTCCCCAGGAGATGAAAAAATCAGCTCTTGGGAAAAATACTATTTTTTTGTTCGTGCTCCTAACAATAACACCTTCCGATCTCACCCCTGGGTTGAGAGTTCGAGCCTCAACGAGCCCGCTCCCGCAAGGGAGTTCGAACTTGGGGCTTTAGCCCGGCTGTTTCGGGAAGGGATGTTCGACATTGTTCGCATGAGTTCATGCGAACCCTTGTTGGCCTTCTGGGGGTTTTATCCGAACACTCCAATTTCACGCCAGTTCGACTTAGGTTGCTAATTTAATTATATATATATATTTTTATTATACTAACAGTTCGCGTTTTATGTCACAGATCGAGAGATGAATAACTTTTTCGTTCTCAAGTCCGGAGGCAAGGCTGCCTTCTCTCCAGCAGATGATGCGGTGAACAGCCGCCAAGCGGCGGCCTTCCGTGAGAAGGAAGAGAGAAGATTAGGCGAACTAGCGCCAAAAGCTAGCCTGAACCTGGCCGAGGCCTCTCCTGTTCGTCCTGTCACCGAGGCTGCCATCCCCACCTCTGACCCAGTCGAAGATGCTCCTCTTCGACGGAAGAAAAAGGCGCCTTCGAGCTCGCAAAAGAAGGCACCCGCCAAAAAACCGCGAACTGAGGAGGGCGCCTCGAAAGAGGTGGTGCGAACTGTAGAGGAGTCCGAGCAGGCTCGAGCCTTGGTCAAATCGGGCAAGGCAGTGGCAAAGGGGAAGGAGAAAGGGGAGGAAGACCTTGAGAGGAAGGAGCTCGAGGAGGACCTTTCTCTACTTGTCAGTCTGGCCAAGCGCTTTGAGGTCAGGGGTGAAAGAGCTTTTAAGCGACGGGATAGGTTGAGGAGCACTCTTCAGGAGAAGCACACTTTGGAGAGCGATCTGAGCGAGCATGCCAGCAAGGTTGAAAACCTAACTGTTCAGCTGGAAGAGAGAGAGCTGGAATTAGCTGTAGCTCGCTCCGAGGTGGCAAAGAAGGAAGAGCTCCTACTGGCTAAGGAGCAGTTCGCCGTGGAGCAGCAAACCGCCATCTCAAATGCGCGAGCTGAAAACGAAAATCTGCGGGAGAAGCTGGAAGAGGCCGAAAGGTCCCGAGCTGAATTTGGAGAAGTCATGTATAAAAATGGCTTCTACCAGTTCGCTCGAAGCCCCGAGATGAAGCTGCTGGCGGAAGAGTACCGAGAAAGGCTCGTCTTCCGCCTTTGGGACTCCCTTCTATTCCTGTCCAAGGCGGCTCCGATGGCTGTGACCTACTTCGAGGAGGCAGTTCGACTCTGCCAGGAGCGAGCCGGGGAAGCTGTTCAGTTCGATGTGAACGAGCTAGCCCAGGAGGTGATGCGGACTCACTCCGTTCCACCTGGTTGGCGTGGCGACCCGAACGGCGACATAAACACCGAACAATGGTGGTCGGGTTGTCTTGAGGAGGCACTCAAGGAAGTCCTTCCGGACAATCAGCTCGACCTCCCTGGCCCGAGTTCGTCGCTTCCTGCGGCAGTTGAAAATCCTCGCAGTCCAACTCCTCCTCTTCCTGAAGAAACGTTCGAGCTCCTCGAACCAATTGATGCCCAGCTGACTCCTTCTCCTGATCATACTTAGATTTTTTCTACTTGTACTTTTTTCTTTACTCGTTGTAATTGTTTTGTAATGAATCAACTTTTTTCTTATCGAATATAGTTCGCCTATCTCCATGTTTTCTTAGTTTATGCAATTACGAACATTCGAATGAATCAAATACTTAATCAAATACTTACTTAGTGAATCTTGAAAGAGTTCCCTTTACTTCGCTCAATCCTTAAGTTCGATAGAACTCTTTAATTTGCGTTTGGTAGAACTTCCTCGCTTTACTTTGTCTAGTCAACAAGTTCAATGGAACTTCTTCCATTTGCGACAAACATTGAGTTCGCTTAATCAGTAAGTTCTGAGGGAACTTCTTCAGTATGCTTGATTCATGAGTTCCGAGGGAACTTTAACATGCTTAATCATTAAGTTCCGAAGGAACTTCTTGTACTTAATCATTGAGTTCCGAGGGAACTACTTCGCGCTTCATCGTTGAGTTCCTAGGGAACTGCTTCGTTCTTGATCGTTGAGTTTCGATGGAACTGCTTCGTGCTTAATCGTTGAGTTCCGAGGGAACTGCTTCGTGCTTAATCGTTGAGTTCCGAGGGAACTGCTTCGTGCTTAATCGTTGAGTTCCGAGGGAACTGTGAGTTCGTAATCGTTGAGTTCCGAGGGAACTGTGAGTTCGTTCCACAATATGATTGTGTTTTTGTAAGAGTTAAGCAAAATCAACATAAAAAGACTCGAAGATGTAACGTGGTTCGGTCAAATCGACCTACGTCCACGGAGCAGAAAAGTATCTATTATTCATAAAAACAACAACTTGAAAAAATAAAAAGCAACATACTGGGGTTTGAGATTTCAAGTGTAAAATTTCTTCAAGTGGTTGATGTGCCAAGGTCTTGGCAGTTCCTTTCCATGTTCATCGGCGAGCTCGTATGATCCACCTGGTAAGACTTTTGTAACAGTGTATGGTCCTTCCCAAATGGCATCAAGCTTTCCGATCTCCAACAAGGCATCCGATTGCCTTAGAACCAAATCCCCTACTTGAAATTCTCTTTTACGAACTTTTCTGTTGAAAGCTGCTTGAATACGCCTCTTGTATAACTCATGGCGAACTCTGGCTTCATCTCGAATTTCCTCCAGAAATAACAAATCTGTTCGAATTAATTCTTCATTCTGCTGTGGATCAAAATTAGTGATTCGTAGAGCTTCTCCCTGAATTTCAGCTGGGACTACCGCTTCCATGCCAAATGCCAAACTGAAAGGAGTTTCTCCCGTAGTCGATCTAGGTGAAGTTCGATATGCCCATAAAACGGATGGCAGTTCGTCCACCCAGTTCGACTTCTCAAATTCCAGCCGTTTTTTGATTCCATCCAGAATTATTCGATTAACCACTTCGACATGTCCATTCGCTTGAGGATGAGCTACTGGGGTAAACACCTGTAAAATTTTCATCTCTTTACACCATCCTGTAATCTTTTTGCCTCTGAATTGGGCTCCGTTATCTGACACTAAAATTCTGGGTAAGCCGAATCTGCAACAAATACTCTTCCATATAAAGTGGATCATATCTGGTTCGGCGATCTTAACCAAAGGTTCGGCTTCAACCCACTTAGTGAAGTAATCCACAGCTACTACCAAGAATTGCTTATTTCCTCTGGTTTTAACAAGTGGACCAACTATATCAATTCCCCATCTGGCAAAAGGGCAAGACGAACATACCGTAAGCATATCTGTTGCTGGCGTGCGAATTCGCCAACCATGTTTCTGACAGGCATTGCATTTCCGAACTAGTTCTTCGGCGTCATTCTTCATCGTTGGCCAGTAGAAACCAGCTCGTGCGACCTTGCGAGCCAAAGCTCGAGCCCCCGCATGTTCGGCACATCCTCCTTCGTGCGCTTCCTTTAAAACCTTAAGCCCCTCCTCTTTGGATAAACATCTAGCATCTGTTGGTAGGAAAGTTTTTCGATACAACGCCCCATCTAACATGTAGTAGAACCGAGCTTGTTTTTCCTATTTCTCGAGATCTTTTTCTAATCCATCTCTGATTCCTCCTAGAAATTTCAAGAAAGGAGTTCTTCAGTCTTATTCGGCCAAGTCAATATTCAGCACTTCATTTTCCTTCCCTACCCCCATGACTGTAATACTTCTCTTCGAACAGTCCTGCAGCGAACTCCCTATTTTAGCCAAAATCGTTTCTCCATCTCTCGTATTTGTTGTACATAAGAAATCATACGATCTTCTTTAATTTCACATTGGTTTTTGAGTTGTTGTGTGACCAATTGTGAATCTGACTTAACTGTCAGATCGCGAGCTCCAGCCTGCTCGGCTATTTTCAAACCCTGCAAAAGAGCTTCATATTCTGCTTCATTGTTAGATGCTTTAAATTGAAATTTTATGGCGAACTCTAACTCATCTTTCTCGGGGCTAATCAGCAATATCCCTGCTCCTGCGCCCTGGCGGGACGAGGACCCATCGACAAAAACTTCCCATTCTTTCTTATCCTGTAGCCTGGTTGTTTCCTGAATGAAATCAGCCAAGGCTTGGCCTTTTATAGCAGTTTGTGGTTCATACTTCAAATCGAACTATCCCAGCTCGACCGCCCACTTGACTAATCTCCCGGATGCATCCGGTTTGCCCAACACTATACTCAGCGGATGGTTCGTTCGCACCGTGATCTCATAACCCAAAAAATATGGCCTCAGCCTCCTGGCCGTGGTGACTAAGGCATAAGCAACCTTTTCTACTTCAGTATAGCGAACTTCTGCCCCATGCAGAACTTTACTAACAAAGTACACGGGGAATTAATCCCTTCTTTCCTCTTGAACAAGAACCGAACTGACTGATTCTTCTCCAACTGCCAAGTAAACGACCATCATACTTCCCTTCAAAGGCTGTTTTAATAAAGGGAGTGTGAGGAGAAATGCCTTCAATTCTTCGAACGCTTTCTGGCATTCGTCATCCCAACTAAACCGACCACTCTTCCTTAGAATTTTGAAGAAAGACAAACCCCTGTCCGCCAACCTGGATATAAACCTACTTAAGGCAACAATGCGGCCTGTTAGTGTCTGCACTTCTTTAATGGTTCGAGGAGGCGTCATTTCTTGTATAGCTCGAACTTTGCTGGGGTTTACCTCGATCCCCCTGTTCGTCACCATATACCCCAAAAATTTCCCTGCTCGCACACCGAACGAACACTTGGCTGGATTCAATCGCATCCCATGTTTTCGGATTGTGGCCATCGTTTCCCTCAAGTCATCTGCATGGGTGTTCGCCTGTATGCTTTTTACTAGCATATCATCGACATATGCTTCCATATTGCGGCCCAGTTGGTGTTTAAACACTTCGTTCACCATTCGTTGGTAGGTAGCTCCTGCATTTTTCAGTCCGAATGGCATAACAGTATAACAATATGTACCTGATGATGTGATAAAGGCCACATTGGGTTTATCCTCTGGGTGCAACATGATTTGATGGTATCCTTGGGCTGCATCCATCATGCTCAATAGTTCGCATCCGGCAGTAGAATCCACCAGTTTGTCGATCCGCGGAAGAGGATAATGGTCTTTGGGGCATGCTTTATTCAAATCTCGGAAGTCGATACACATCCGCCACTTATTTCCCGGCTTCGGGACTAACACAACGTTTGCCAACCATCGAGGATACCGGATCTCCTCAATGTGTCCTATTTCGAGCAACTTCTCAATCTCTTCCTTGATGATTTTATTCTGTTGTTCCCCGAAATGCCTTAGCTTCTGCTTAACTGGTCGAACATCAGGCTTGATATTCAGCTTATGAATAACTACTTCCGGGTTTATACCCTTCATATCTTCTGGTTTCCAGGCGAACAAATCCACATTGTCTTTAAGAGTAGCCACAATTTCCCCTCTGGTTCGTTCTGACAATTGACTTCCGAGACGAACTGAATGTCCAGGTAGCTCCGGGATTAACTCCACACTCATTAGTTCACCTTCTGCGAACTCCACTGTGCTTGTATTACCATCTTTTTTCAGGCTTTTATCCCTTCCGCGATCGCTATCATCTCTCTGTTCGCTATGGCGCTTGCGAGATTCGGATTGTCGAACTGCAGCGACATAACAACGCCGAGCAGTTTGTTGATCGCCATGAACAACTCCAACTCCAACTATTCTCCCTTCCTCATTCTCAACTGGAAACTTCATCATCAAATGGGCAGGTGAGATAACGGCAGCATATGAACTCAAGGAAGGTCGACCTAAAATCACGTTATATTGAGAAGGCGCATCCACTATAAGGAAGGTCGTCGTTTTGTTCTGCCTCCACTCTTCGTCTCCTAAGACCATAGGCAATTAAATTTTGCCATACACCGTTACAGACTCCCCTGCAAAACCATAAAGTGAAGTTTCTACAGGTTTTACCTCTACCGTAGATCTCATCTTTCTGAAACAGTCCATGAACATGATGTCCACCGAACTGCCAGTATCCACAAACACCCGTTCAACGTTAAAACCCCCTATCTCCGCAACGATCACCATAGCATCGAACTGAGGGCTCTGAATAGCAACTCGATCGCGAACTCCAAACTCAATTGCAACTTCTTCGAAAATAGAATGAACTGTATTCTGTTCGCGCTTAACAGAGTTGAGTCTCGCCTTACGAGCTCTATTAGAATCTCCATCTGTCGGCCCACCCATGATCATGTGAATAGTAGGCCTTTCTTCTTGTTCGGGTCTAGCTCGCGCCGGGGGTGGTGGTGGTGGAGGTAATTCCTGTTGTTCCTGCCTTCTATCTTGTCTGGGCTCTCTTCGATCATTCCGATGCTCGCGGTTTGTTCGGTTCTGACGAACAAAACGGGCTAACTTGTTCTCCCTGATTAGCCTTTCTAGTTCATCTCGCAAATGTAAACATTCATCAGTGCCATGCCCATATTCATTATGAAATCGACACAATTTACCGTTGCCGAAGGTGGCTGGTTTCTTCGGATTAGGACTCCAGGTCGACGGCCACTTCAACTGGGGCAAGTTCCATATCTCCATCAATACTTGTCCAGGGGGCATAGTCATGGGCGTATACTGTTCGTACCTCCGCCCTGTCTTATTTTCCCTTAAAGGGGGTGGAGCAAATCTTGCTCGTTGCTCGCCCCCATCTCTCCTCCTGGCTGTTTCATTATCATGTTGCGTTCGGCTCAGACGACTTGAAGTTTCTCCTTTCTTCATTCGAACTGCCTCCTCCAAGTTGATGTACTTGGTAGACCTTTGTAACAATTCGTCAAAATTGTTGGGGGTCTTCTTAACCAGTGAAGTATGGAGATCCCCCTCTTTCAACCCTTGGATGAAAGCACTTACAACTAAATCGTCTGAAGCCTCAGGTGCTTCTAAAGTAGCAGCAGTAAACCTTTTAACATAGTTCCGTAGGGTTTCATCCGCTTTCTGCCTCACACCGAACAACGTCTGGGTAGATCGTCTCTGCTTTCTAGAACTGGCGAACTGATGTAAAAACAACTCTGATAGTTGTTCGAAATTATGAATTGTCCCATCATTCAGCTGACTGAACCATGTCTGAGCAGCCTTGGTAAGGGTAGTGGCGAACACCCTGCACTTAATACCATCTGAGTATTGATGCAGTAGAGCAGTATTATCGAATCGACATAGATGATCCCATGGATCCGTAGCACCATCATATTCGAAATTCACCGGTCGAAAAGAGGCAGGCAACTCGTCTTCCATCACCTCCTCAGAGAAAGGATTACCTCTGGAACTCCGAGGAATACGTCAAACAGTTCGCTGAACTTCCCGTAGCTCCTTTCGTAAACCATCTACTCTCTCGGATAGTTCGTCATGTCCTCTTTTTTGGCCACGAGGGTGACCAGATTGGCTTTCCTGTTCATCCATCCAAGATCTGTCGCCCTCTTGTTCCCTTCCAACAGGTATGTCAGTGTTATCCTGTTGTGAATCCACCTTCTGCTTGCCCAAGGCTTTTTGAACAGCAGTCTCTATTAAAGCCGAGAGTTCCTCCGGCGTCAATGTGACAGTGCCGAGAGGATTTGCCGGCGCGAAATTCCGATCCTCGTTTTGTTGCACGGATGGTGCTCCTTCATCCAACCTTCTTCTTGATCCTCTGGTATTCACCATTTTTGTAATCTTCTACGTCTTAAATGCTCGAAGTTCAAAAATCTTAATTTCCCACAGACGGCGCCAATTGATTTGTCTCGACTCCGATCCTTCACTTTTCCGATGCCGTTCGAAATTCTCCGACGCCAAACTGGAATTCTCCGACGATGATTGGAATTCTCCGATTAAGAAAACCTGCAAAACAAAGAACACCGGGGGTTTTTCCCGGTGAAGGGACTCCGACGCTCAAGTCAGTAATCTCACAAAAGTGTTGCTCTCGATTTTGAATGCTTAGTATAGAAATTAGGATTGTGATTGTGTGTGTAAATTAGAAAAACAAAGGATATATATATACTCCCTGAGAGAAACGTGATTTCCTAGGAGTGGGATGTGGCAGTTGAGATTTTCTCCTAAAAACCTGGGAAGTGGAGAGATTCTCGCAATCGTGGGAGTTATCTCAAATTTGAATTAGTTCGCTCGTATTAGCTCGGCGTCCCACATCTCAGTTCGACATTACGGGTTACGAGCTGGATCAGTTCGATTGACATGCCAGATATATTTGTTCGCTTGAACGAACTCATTATTTCCTAATTTGTTCGCGTCGGTCGTCCTTCAAGTCCGGGTCGGGTTTTCGAGGTAGTTTGAATGTGGTCAGTTCGACCACATCATTACAAGTAAAATGACTAAAAATAAAAAATATAAAAATAGAGGACTAAAAATCGAACTAGGCAACTATGAGTTGGCAATGGTGGGCAGGCAGTGGACTGATCTTATCCAAATGCCTGGGGAATGAGAAAGGAGAGTGCATCAAAGAGCCTGCAGCTGCTGCATGGTCTGCTCCAGATGCTGAGACAAATTTGGCTCATGCTAAGTGCTCTTGAGAATGTTTCCATCTGGTCGATGGAACTCAAAACAACATGTTCATCCTCCAAAACATGCTGCAGCTTTTGGACATTTGGAAAACGAGGGAGAGTTTGACAGATTGCAACCTAAACACAAAAATTTATGTGAAATCATCTCACTTGCGACGATTTAAAACTCATTCTTATATCTGTAAAAGTATATTTATAGTTGAAAATCATATACTTAATTATATATAAAGACATATTTTTAACTTCATCGCATGTGAGACGGTCTCACAAGAGACCGACTCTAACCTAAAAATACTTAAATCAACGTGTATTTTTCGTGTTTTTATACTTTGTAACCTAAACTTTACTTTTTGACAGATTGCAACCTGAAGTTCACAAATTTCACAATTTGCAACCTCCAACAATTTCTACAGCAAAATTGGGGTGTTTTTTGATATTTTCATAATTATTGTGATCATTTTAAAAAAAGCTAAAAATGAATCATTAAAACACATAGGTAATAAAATATTATTTACTCTAATTGAAGAAATTGATTTAAGGGTAAAAAATCAATTTTATTATATATGTGTTCTAATAATTCAATTTTTGTTTTTCTAAAATTGATACAATGATTATGAAAATATCTAAAAATACCCCAATTTTAATGGGCACATTGTTGGAAGTTGCATTTTAAAATTCGTGGACTTCAGGTTTTGATCTGTCAAGAAATAAAGTTTAGTTTATAAAATGTAAAAACTTAAAAAATACAGATTGATTTAAGCATTTAAAAATTACAGATTAATTTAAGCACAGATAGCATTTAAGTATTTAAGCTTTATTAATTTTGTATTCTACTCAAAATATATTCAACTTCCAATCTTATATGCAAATAACTGATGCGGCCTCGAAGGTACCAATACCCAGCAGTCGAAGAAGAAGATCTGGCCTTGTCAGGCTATCATAATATTATTCTCTAAATTATAAGACGAGTACGAGAAACAAATACTGCATTTCATGATTTATGCTGCAAAGGACATTTGGTTTATTCTTGTGTTTAAAACACACTTATTTCTCATTCCACTCATCGTATCTGCTGTTGAAAGGTGTGTTCAAAGTCATGGCATAGGAATGGGGTTGACGATGAGTGAGACCAATTTCTCTTTGGTGTAGTAATAAGGAAGCCCAAAACCATCTCCATGCTGATAATAGCACAGAGACATTCGGGCAATATTCATTGCAGTTTGGCCGAGACTCTTAACGGGCTTCTCCATCAGTATTTCTTTGTTCATTTTCTTCAGTAACTCGTCTATCGTATGCTTCACGTACTCACGTGCTGCTTCTTCAGAACACCCTGTATCACGCATGTAACACTGAATTGATTTTGGAACATCCCCTCTTTTGATTTCATCCTGCGTTTGTTTTGATATCAGAAAACATTAACGATGCATATGCAAGTGTATATTGGATTTGAGCAAGTAATTTGCATACAGATGTAGTTCCCAAGTCATCTGCTAAGTCATCTGCTAGACGAAAAACCATGGATGGCCAACGAATGATTCCAGGGTACTCCTCCAAACTCTGCAACTCCTCCTCGTTTATGGGATTTATGATGGAAAAGTAAGCATAGAAAATAAGTACAGGAACCGAACTGGAAACCCAAGCGTTATTCAGGTACTCATTTGTGCTTGGGAAATACCCACTGTGATACCATCTTGCTTCTAAGTAGAATGCTCCACTCAGTTCTTCCCACTGAAACATGCAAGTACTAGTGTTATATACATCAAAATGTGCAGGTAAAGCAAGAAAGTTTACCCATACCAATTTCCTGAGGTTTGAAATGATGTTGAGACCTTGGTCCCTCAGAATATGATAAGCCAACTCATTGGTGGAGTTGAAGAGAGCTAAGAAGCAGATCCGCATGTATTTAGGAAGGCGGTCCAACACATTAATATCCCACCTGATGCAGTGAAGTTAAACTCGGTATGAGTTAGGAGAAGTATAACAGTAAGGATAAGAAAATGTGTGGTTTATTCAACCAACCTCTTGATTGTCTCTGTAAACACCTCAAGCTCATCCAATGTGCCATACACGTCGTATATGTCATCAATTATGGTAATAAGCACAGCAACCTTTGTCAAAACGGCCCTGGGATATCCAAAATGTTCCTCTGGAATAAATCCCAAAGCCCAAAAGAAACACTCTGCCAATCTGTGCCTGGCAAACTTCAAGTTCTCTTCTAGACCAGTTTCTTTATACCACCTGCAATTGCACATAAATGAACTTGTCTAGAAACAATAAAGAGCCTCTTAATGCCAATGATAAAACAATGATCTGATTCAACCTTGACAAGTCTTTGAGCTCATCCTGATATATGGATTGCACCATGTTGAAATCCAATTTGGCAAGTCGGACCAAACTGAGGTTGGCATCAGGTCTACTTTCGTAGACCTGCACGAACCATTTGGCTTCAAGTTTCTGCACTCTTCTGTGAAGTGGAAGCTCCAAAGCATGCTTCACTTGCTCTGCTAAAATCGGGTCTCTAATTTGCTCAAGCCTTCCCTTGAGATGGTGAATGGAGAAATCTTTGGCCAAGTCCAATATGGTTTCACCTTCCATGGACAAAAATGAAGCTTCATAAAGTGAAACAAGTCCCTTGACATCATCAGCCAGAGAAGCCTTGAAATTCCCATCCTTGTCCATGAAACCACAGAAAACCTCCGGAATAAAGAAAATCAACCATCATCATATGCATGTACATAAACATTGTTGGGTGAACACCGTGGTCAAGCCGTGGCTCAGAAAAACCTTAGCCTGCACTGTTCGATCACAAAGACCAGTGGGAGAAGAGGGTTTAACACACACTGAGTCACACAGACTCAAAACCCTAGATCTCACAAAGAGATCGAACACCAAGCCCCTAAACCCCAAGAGCCACGAGAAACAGACAGAGAAAACCCTGACTTCGACCCTCACTCACACCCAAGATCTCTAGAACGAACTCACACAGAGTTAGTGTTTTCAGAGAAGAGACTTTGAGAGAGAGAGAGAGAGAGTTAGAGTGTATTCAGCTTCTACCAAGCTTCTCCACCGGACCCCATATAACAAAGAAACCCCTCACTTCGACCCTCACTCACACCCAAGATCTCTAGAACGAACTCACACAGAGTTAAGGTTTTCAGAGAAGAGAGAGAGATAAACTATATTCAGCTTCTGCCAAGCTTCTCCACCATAATCCCATATGAAGGGGGTGAGTGAGAGGAGCAAAAGCTCTAAGGGTTTCATCGAGAAGGGATGAAGGAGAAGGAGTTGGAACGACAGAGATGGAGAGACAGCAAATGAGGGAAGTAAGAGGGGCGGCTCCATTTAGGGCAACGGAGGGGTCATGGGCTTGGGTTAGATAGGAAATAAAATAGAAACAGGTCAAGCAACAAATGGGCCAATATTTCCAACAAACATGAAACCTTAGTTTTCACAATCATAGTAAATATAATTATGAGCAGGTGTGCACCTTGAGGGACATGATATCCATGTTGTCTGAGCAGTCTAAATTTGAGAGCTGTTACGTGCAAGTCTTTTTCTTTATATATATCACTATCAGGGCATGATTTTTCTTTTTCAAAAAATGTCTGCAGTATCATTTGCACTGTGTGCTCCAAGTGGTGAGATATGTGAAGCCTTTGCAAATTATCGATAAGCTCAAGCTGGTCTAACTCAACCATGGTGTCGTCCATCGTTGCTTTCACCTCATTTTTCAGCTTCTCTACCTCCTTCAAGTACCTTGTAGCCTGCATGTCCAGTAAATCAAATCATATATCCACATATTAAACTTACTTCTTCCTGTTTACATATATATGGGTGTAAGAAAAATGGTTGATCTTATAGCCTACCCTGTATGGAGAAGTGCGTAAGGATTGAACGTAATCGTCATCCCATATACTTGCTCCAAAGTCGCCGGATCTCCTTGCCTCCATCACCTATATGTCCGATGAGTTCAAAGTTAAACCCCATATATATATATATATATATATATATATATATATATATATGGAGCACGTGTGTTTCACGTGGAGGTTGAATTTTTTTTTTAAATGAAAAATAACATATTAATGTTGAGATTAAAATTTCGGGTTCTTCAATTCCTAACAAATCAAAATCTAGAAAAAAAAAAACAAATAATCAAGAGATTAATAAGTTTCAGGCATATCAACAATTTTGGTTATTCCAACAAAAAATATTGAAATTAGGAAAAAAAATCAAGAATTAAGAGATTAAAATTGAAAAAGGCAAAGTTGGCACACCAAAATTGGAAAAGATCCACATTATTGGTTTAAAATTGTTACTTTCCAATTACATGTTATTAAAATTACATGTATTTATAATCATTATAACTACTAAATTACTATTTTAACCTTAAATACAAATCCTTAATAAGGAAATTTTAGACAATTATATAAAATTAAACCATTAAATTACATGTATAGAGTTAATATTAGGATTATATAGGATATAAGATTAGGATTATTTAGTGTAGATGGATTTGAGAGAGTTCATGCAATGCAAAAGTACTCTATTACAGTTTATTAAAATTACATATATTTAAAATTATTATAATTACTAAATCACTATTATCACTTTAAATAATAATCTTAAATAATGATATATTACACAATTCAAAATTTGTAAGAAATATCCACACTTCAAACACTCTGTATTAATAGTTTGATTAGCTTCCAACAAACCTTTTATTTCCAAGTAGTTCCTTTGAAAAAAATATATTGTCTATCATTCACTTTTTAATAAAAATTCAAACGATCATTCTTGTAAATAACCAAAAGAATTTCTCCAAGAATTTAATATTATTTAATACAAGAGGAAATAGCTCATTATACCACATTTCTTATAATTTGTGACAAAAATAACATAATACTATCCTATATGACAAAAAATACTACAAAATTATAATAAGTGACAAAACTACCACAATTTTGAATGAGACCACATGAGGTATGACAAGATGTGACTCTTCCATGAGACCACATATCCCCCAAAATGAAGTGATGTTTGATTCTTGTGGAAGAGAGTCTCCTGTGCACAGTAAATAATAAATATATGAATAAATACAAGGTGAAAAAAGTTAAGACTTTTGGTGGAAAGTATAACGTACAATTTTATCTTTCTCCATCTACTGGAGTTACAGTACTTATACGTCCAATCACGTCCCTTTTTTTTTTCTCTGGCTTCCAACATCCTCTTTGTTTATTCCAAACGTAATTCTCAATTAAAAAATTATATTGTTCGATATTCGCGTTATGTATACTTCTTGAACTTGTTATATGATCTCAATTTTACATTTCAACAACTATATTTTTTGGTAAATCATTATCCACGGTCTTAGTGATAATCAGGAATAATCACAAGATCACATGAACTTATTGTCTTTTCCCATGTTGTTTTAGAAAAAATTCATATTATTTTTCAAAGTTTTTTAAACTTGTAAGGTGTCTGGTTCTCTTTTGAAAATTTTAAACAATATTTAAGAGAATGTATTTCATAACACATTCACATATGTTGGTGCACACGATCTTTGTAATTCTATGACATTTGAATAGCGACAGCTTCGCTCAAACATTTTGCAATTCTTTGACCAACTTCCAACAAAACCTCTTTTATGAACTGCTTCTTTGAATGTAGTACATTATTCAAACGATGTTGGTCCTATTACATAACTCATGAGTAACCTAAGATAATATGTTTCTTCTTCTACTTACTGTATTTACGATACTTCTACGTCCAATCACACTTGTTTTCTTTCTTTCCTTACAACATTTTATTTGTTTATCCTATAAGTAATGCACGGGAAATTCTTTGTAAAGATATTTTGACATTTCTTTACGTATACAAGAGATTGTGAAAAACAAATTAATAATGTATTGAAGGCATTGTCCTATTCAAAATATTATTCAAACTTTGATTTACCCAATAAGTTAAACTTCGTTGGTTGGGTAGATATAGTTGCAAGCTGATAACTAAAATAGATATTTCATATAAATTGAATTCAAAAATTCTCCACATTGCTTTTAAGTAGAGACTCCTCGAGCATCTTCGAATTGTTTGATTTCATCAAGTAATACTTAGGAATTTTTTTGTAAAGATATTAATTTATGCGCTTCTTCATTTATACGACACATTGTTTTGGAGGCAGGATCCTATGTTAATACATTTTCCCGATCTTGATAAGTCCAATAAGTTAAGTTTTATTGGCTGGTAGATATAGTTGCAAGTTGATAACCGAAATAAATAATACATATAAATTGAATCAAAAAAATTCCCACATTACTTCTTAAGTGGAGACCTGTCGAGCATACTCGAATTGTTTAATTTCATTAATTTAATTCTTAATATTTGTATACGACACATTGTAAAATACAAATTGAGCAATGGTTTGGAGGAAATATTTTTTTCAAATTTGATTTGTCCAATAAGTTAAGTTTTGTTGGTTTTGTAGATATAGTTGCAAGTTGATAGCTGAAATAAATATTTCATATAAATTGAATCCAAAGATTTCCCATGTTGCTTCTTAAGTGGAGACCTTTCGAGCATCTTCGAATTATGTGATTTCATCAATTGAATTATTATTGTCTTTTTAGGTCATGTTTTGTCACTCCATTATGAGCTTATAAATATATTTTTACAAATACTTCACAACAAACACTTCAAAACATATCTTAACATTGATATGACAAATATATTTGGATAAGAGATATAGATTGTATGGTACCACCATTGGTTGTCGAATTGTGCATTACAAACATTAACTACGACGTCTGTTTTTCTGCATTGGTAAATGAGATATTTAACTTTGTCTTGAATATTGATTTCACAATATGTTTAGGGATGCTAATTTCTCTGTCGGTAAGTGGTAACCATCCCTATTAGGTACCGATATTAACGGGATGGGGATTCCTCGATCAAATTGGGGAATGCGTTGAAGACAGTGAATCCCCATCTATAAATTATGGGATTGTATTTATGGCTCTCACCTCCTTGTTTACCACACATTGTCTAACCAAATCCAATTCTCTCTCGATACGTTCCTCAAAAAATCCGATTCGTGCGGATTCTTCCCCCAACTAACGAAGAGATCTTGGCGAAATTGCCACATATGAAATTGAGCACAATTTTGCAAAGAAATAGCCCTCTTGTTTCTCGAGAGGAAATGAGAAACATGCTCAATATCATTTGATTGAATAGTTGATCTGCATCTAGACTTCAAACGGTTTGCTTTAACTATCTTAAGAGCTCCACATTATTGGTTGCTAGAGAATCAAAGTGGATTTGCCAATTAATCACGAAATGTTGCGGTTCTTACATATAATTTCTAAAGAAGTAATTCGCGAGATCAAACCCTTAACTTGAAAACGGCCCCATTTATATGAAACGATGACTCCCCATTCCCCATTTAATATTATCGCAAATACTCATATGAGACCGTCTCGCGGATCCTTTTCCGTGAGACAGATCTTTTTGACCCAGCCCATAACCCAATAATCTGGCCCAACTTTCAACCCAATAATCTGGCTCAACTTTCAATTCAATAATGTAGCCCAACTCTCACATGGGCTCCACTAAATTAATGCATTTTCTTAATTCTCACTTGGACTCAACTAGTGCATTTCCCTTATGTCGCACCGTTGCACAATTGGCACTTCTCCTTTTCTTTTTTCTTTTTTCTTTCTTCTTATATCTTCTATTTCATATTTTTCTTTTTTATTTATCTTTAATTGCTTTAATTTACACTATTTTCTCTAATTTAAGTACGGATTTATATTTATGAGTATGTCTTTTAAAATTATAAGTACGTGTGTTTTGTTTTTATTTCTCATATTATTTTTAATTCCTGGGTTATAGGGTTCGAAAAATGGCGCCACTTATTCCCGTCTTCCTAGTTAATATTAATTTGCAATTTTGTTTTTTATAATTGCAAAAGAAAAATTATGAATTTTTCAAAAGTCGTAAATTTATGAACAATTTTTAATAATGGTTAAAAAAATTATGATATTTATTCATTGTTGTAATATGAACAACAATTATATTCTGCATACTACATCACATGTCACGTCATTTTCAATAAAAAATGATTGAAAAATCAAATTGTAAAATATAATCATCATAACTAGAAAAAGAAAGAGTATATAAAAAAAAAAAAAAGCTACCTGGCTAGTATGACTAGAGTTATAATGAACTCCAAATGCAATTTCGTGTTCGTCAATCGCATAGATTAGTTCCCAAGATGGACACAATAAAATTAGAAAATAGGCTAATCTTCCTGAAAAACTAAATTTTAATCAAATATAAATAATAGTTTTGCCACCAACTCAAAAAAGAGCTAGTGAAATAAATCGATTAAAGGATGATAACTTAAATATAAAAACTCGTGGGGGACGATCTTACGGATGATTTTTTGTGTGAGAGGTTCAAGTGAAGTGAACTTAATTATATTATTCTAATTTACTCACCGATTTTAAATATAAGTATGTATTTGAATCTATAAGTATGTGTTTATGTATTTAATTTTTCCTTATAATTTTAACTTAGTCTACTACATGAAAGTTGTAACTTTTTAAATTAGTAATTCAATACTCAACCAAAAAAAAAAAAAAACTAACTAAAATGATATAAGTATGCTTTTTGAGCATATAAGTATTGATTCTGAACATGTGTGTATTCTGACTTTCTCTCATATATTTGGTCTAAGTGTTAAGCACATAAATATTGATTCTCACTTTACTGTTTTTAATTTGTTTGCATAAGTTTTTTTGGTCCAAGTATGTCTTTTAAGCACATAAGTATGTTTTTAAAGCATATAAGTATTGATTCTAAACATGAGTATGTATTCTAATATTCTCTCATATTTTTGGTCCAAATATGTCTTTTAAGCACATAAGTATTGATTCTGAACATGAGTATGTATTTTGACTTTCTCTCATAATTTTTGTCCAAATATGTCTTTTAAGCACATAAGTATTGATTCTGAATATGAGTATGTATTCAGACTTTCTCTCATATTTTTTGTCCAAATATGTCTTTTAAGCACATAAGTATTGATTTTGAACATGAGTATGTATTTTGACTTTCTCTCATATTTTTGGTCAAAGTATGTCTTTTAAACACATAAGTATGTCTTTTAAAGCACATAAGTATTGAATCTCACTTTTACTGTTTTTAATTTGTCTGCATAAGTTATTTTGGTCCAAGTATGTCTTTTAAGCACATAAGTATTGATTCTGAATATGAGTATTTATTCTAACTTCTCTCATACTTTTTGTCCAAATATGTCTTTTAAGCACATAAGTATGCCTTTTAAGCACATAAGTATTGATTCTCACTTTACTATTTTTAATTTGTTTGCATAAGTTTTTTTGGTCCAAGTATCCATTTTAATTACATAAGTATGTATTTTAAGCATATAATTATTGATTCTAAACATGAGTATGTATTTTGACTTTCTCTCATATTTTTTTGTCAAAGTATGTCTTTTAAGCAGATGAGTTTGATTTTAAACACATAAGTATTGATGATCACTTTACAGCTTTAATTTGTTTGCATAAATTTTTTTGGTCTAAGTGTGTCTTTTAAGCAAATATGTATATCTTTTTAAGCATATAAGTATGTCTTTATATAAATATGGATAATTGTTTTTGGAGGCTATAAATAAGATATAGATACACAATAGATAAAAAAATTTATTTAGTTTGAATTTTGTCATTTTTCGAACAAGATATAAGATTGAAAATGAAGATGTTAAGTGTGTATAAAAGATTGAAAATCTTTTATGTAAGCATGGAAATGCAAAATTTAATTAATTAATTGTAATTATCTAGTAATAATAGACAACTGAATTTTGAAGCGTTGACTTAAAAACATTAAATACCCCTCTTATTTTCTAATATTAATAGTTTTAAGAATGGGATAGTCATAATAAACATGCAAGTGCAATTAATGGTAACACAATAAATATTTAGATAATTCCTAATCTCAGATTAACGTGAATAATTGCAAATAGAATTGGAGTATATTTGGCTAAAGGTGGCGGCAGCTTACTCGCATGCGCCATGCGGCGGTGCAACAGAATATTTGGACTTTGTGTGGGTTGGGTTTGTGAGATGTAATCAATATGGGTTGGGTTAAATTGGGTCAAAAAGATCTGTCTTACGGAAGGGGATCCGTGAGACGGTCTTACAGGAGTCCTACTCTAATATTATTTATTCAATAAATATACCCCCCAAATCCAAAACTTTCAATTTTCAAATCCATTCAAGTTGTGGTGAATTTGAGATTCACTCATTTTACTCAAAAATAGTTCAAAATGAAAGTAACAAATTTCAAATTTATATCTATCCAAACATCATCGACGAATTTACTGCCAAGAATTTCATCTTTCTCGTCAAAATTTTGCATCCAAATGGGTGAATTTGAAAGAATAATGCAAATAGAAATAATAGATTACATGTATAAGCCAGAATTATTAAAATTCTATATAGGAATTAGGAGTTATACTTGTAAGAGGTAATATCAATTTTAGTCTTGTAAGTTAGGCTTTTTCCAGTTCTGATGTATCAAGTTTAAACTTTACAATTTTAGTCCTTTAATTATCGAGTTTTTTCAAATTTTAGTCCTTCCGACTGCCACATCAGATTTTCCAACTGCCACGTCTGATTTTCCAACGATCACGTCAGATTTTCCGATGGCCACATCAGCAATTTTGGTTGTTCTGACAAAAATAACTAAAATTGAAAATCTCGATAGTTAAACGACTAAGATTGGAAAGCTTACTTGATGCGTGAAAAATGGAAAAGACATAACTTAAAGGACTAAATTGATATTACTCGTAATTGTAATATAAAATTACTATATTAATCATTTAAAATTGAAGAGTAAATGTCTTTCCTCATATTAAAAAAATTAAGAAAAAATAAAAGAAGTCGTAAAAACAGGAGATATGATACTAAAATATTATATAATGTATATACAAATAATTATTTGCCTTATTTTATTACAATTGTATGAATAAAATCATGATATATTCTAAGATAAAACTATTAAATAAAATTCAAAGTAAGATTCTAGTTAACATAAAATTATTAATAATAAAGTAAAAACAAAAAAATATATATATTAGAAATTCTAATATAAAATTATGCAAAGAAATATATTAAATTATTGTTAAAATCTTATATAATAATCTTTTACAAGGATATATGATCTACATTAAATTAGAGTCCTACTTAAAATAGAATTTTGTATGCTTTTGGATTAGAATTCTAATATTAAAATTATTTTAAGTATGAAAATCCTAAATTACTATTATAACCTTAAATAATAATATTTAATAAGGATATATTAGGCAATCTCTATTTTGTAAGAAATATTCATACTTTTATATAGGTAATAGATATATATATATATATATATATATATATATATATATAGAGTCTTGATATGCTGAGCGCCTTTCTGTGAGCGCCAATCTGAGCGACAGCTTATGTGGCAATTCATTTTCTATTTTTATTTTAATATTTTTATATCTCTCCTTTCTCACCCGCTGCAAAGATATATATATCACTAATTGAGTAGATCGCTAGCTTTTAGTTTACTGTTTAATTTTTGGCAATTGTATACAAGTAATAAATTATATATCATGTTTATTATCTTATAACTCGACAACGTTCCATACTACTATAATTCGTTTAGGTTCAACCCCAATTTGATTATATTGAACTGGGATTTCCCTAACACGAGGTGTGACCCACGGTTCCACATGCTAGTGTGTCCGCCAATGTAAACCCTGCCGGGTCACCTGTTTGAAGGCCTGAATCTCTGGCCTCCAATTTCAAACCTGCAGTTGCCTTTCGGTTCGCTGAAGGAGCCAACCCAAACCTACCCGCGAACAACATCAAACTCGTTGAAGTCACCATTATTTGCACATCAAATCATTACTCCCTTCGTCTTATAAAGATAAATTTGTATATTATATTCATCCGTCCCACAAAAATATGTTTGCACTACATTAGTACAAATTTTAATTTCATATACGTCTACTTAAGTGTATATAAAATCACCAGACTTCAACTCCCAATAAATTTTTCGAAATAAAAATACTTCATTCTTTGTTAGTATTAACGAAAGATAAGGACATAACTGTAATTCTGATATCTTATAAATCAGTGTTAAAATAAAAATAAGTCTGTTTCCATGAAACAAGAAAAGCAACGTCAAAATTTATGAATGCTATATTTCGAGGAATTGTGGTTCTTCATATCTGTCAAAGCATCAAACGCTTACATTTTCATCATCATCAAAATCGAGGGTATATAAATATCCAGATCTCACACTTTTTTTTTTGCATTCATCAAGTTAAATACTAAGAATCGCATTTTAATTTGCATTAAATCACATATAGACTCATTTTTATATCAATAAAACTGAAATTTACTGACCAAATGAAAGTATATAGATTTAAATTATCTAATGAACATAAAAATACAACATATCTTATATGCATTTTCCACAATAATTGAAAATTGTTACCAAGTTTGTCGACGAGCCAATGAAATCACATCGAGCGCCCAAAGCTCCCTGTCCTTTACGCCTCATGGGCTGGACAACTACCTAAACATGAACGAATATAAAACGATTTTTGATTAGAAATTAGTTTTATAAAAACAAAGTAAAATGTTTGTTTTATGAAAAATAGAAATCAATTACCAAATCTTTGTATTCAAATACAATCTTGCAAAAATGGTGAGAAAAAAAAGGGGCGTAATTGCAAAAAATCATCACTTTTAAAAAAATTGCAAAGTTATCCCAACTTTTCAATAATTGCAAAACAAATCACAACCTTTGTTCACCGTTGCAATTTTGACCACTTTCATATTTTCCGCTAACCGGAGTCCACGTGTCCGGCTAACATGCCACGTCACATGCCACATGGGATGCCACATCATCTCCAACCAAAAAAGATTTAAAAATCAAATTGCAAAATAAAATCATCACATTTCTTAAAGTTGCAATTTAATCACAACCTTTTAAAAATTAGCAAAAAAAGCCACATACTTCATTTTCAATTTGAATTTATTCTTTGATACTTTAATTATCATAGAAACATCACATAAACTATAATGTCGTCTCTACTATATTAATTTAAATATTTTTTTAAATTTGAAGATAATTAAATCACAACTCACAATTACAACCTTTTATTAGAAAAATTGTATCCTTGTTCTTTTAGTTGTTGTGTATACGAGTATTACACTTTTAAAAAATATTAAACTAATACGTATTATATTTGTATTGAGAAAAAATTTCTTGTTATCATTTGATAAGAGAACCAAATTCATCAATTACTACATACACACTAACAAATGATAAAAGAACAAAGATGCAATTTTTCTAATAAAAGGTTGTAATTGTGAGTTGTGATTTAATTATCTTCAAATTAAAAAAATATTTAAATTAATATAGTAGAGACGACGTTAATTTATGTAATGTTTCTTTGATAATTAAAGCATCAAAGAATAAATTCAAATTGCAAAATGAAGTATGTGGCTTTTTTGCTAATTTTTAAAAGGTTGGGATTAAATTGCAACTTTAGAAATGTGGTGATTTTATTTTGCAATTTGATTTTTAAATCTTTTTTGGTTGGAGATGATGTGGCTTCTCATGTGGTATGTGACGTGGCATGTTAGCCGGACATATGGACTCCGATTAGCGGAAAATATGAAAGTGGTCAAAATTGCAACGGTGAACAAAGGTTGTGATTTGTTTTGCAATTATTGAAAAGTGGGGATAAATTTATACTTTTTTAAAAAGTGATGATTTTTTTTGTGCCAAAAAATGCAGAAACTAACCATGCTTTTGAGAGGAGAAACTGATGCTACTTGGGATTTCAGCCCATTGAATTGTGGGAGAGATGTCACCACAGCTGTTGCCATTTTCTTCCTATTTTTAAATCAAATGCAAATTTCTTGTTTCTCCTAAGTGATTATTTTCTTCTAAGTGATTATTCTTCATGTTGCTGAACTGATATAAGTTTGCAGAAGAAAATATTTTGATCTGGGCCTCAGCCACATGAAGAATTTGTGGCCTTAGGATAGCTGAATTGGATACACTTAGATCCTTGTGCTGATGTGGCACTTCCTTATTGGGTGATCATAATAGGATAAGATTTTGATGTGTGACAATTGTTGGCAATTGGTTCATATTTGATTGTCCATGATAGAGAAATGTTATTTTTTAAGTTCTTACTTAAAGGAATTATTATTCCACGAAAAATTTGAATGTACTATCAGATCAGTATTATGTATTTTTTTTAGATAAAGAAAGGAAGAAAGAAATCAAAAGTTTTTATTTGATTATTTTGTTTTTCATTTTTTGTTTTGAGATTAAACATTACATCATGGGGTTTTATTAAGTCACCTGATTTTTTACTTTACAATTTTTTATTAATTGTGTTTTGATGAGTGGTTCGATCACCACTTTGATGAGTGATTCGATCACCACTTTGATTTAATTTAAAATTCATAGTGGTTCGATCACTTTGGAAAAAAATGGTTTTTTATACTAGTGATCGAATCACTATGAATTTGACATAGTGGTTCGATCACTTTGGAAAAAATTGGTTTTTTAAACTAGTGATCGAACCACTATGAATTTGACATAGTGGTTCGATCACTTTGGAAAAAATTGGTTTTTTACACTATTAATTGAACCACTCGAACCACTTAAATTATATTCAGTAATTCTATTAAATTAAGTATAAATTATTGTGGTTCGATTAACATATTATAGTGGTTCTCGTACTAATTAATCGAACCATTATAAATTATATAAATTAGTCATTAATTAGTGGTTCGATTAATTAGTGGTTCGATTAAATAAATTAATTACTGGTTCGATTAGTTCATTAAATTTTCTATTAGTGGTTCGATTGGTTCATTAGTCGTTCGATTAAATTTTCTATTACTCGTTCGCTTATTTAATTACTGGTTTTAATAAATTAAATTAATTAATTAGTGACATAGTAAATTATATAAATTAACTAGTGGTTCGATTTAACACACTATTAATCATAGTGGTTCGATTATTCATTTAAATTTTGGTTTAATACACTAATAATCGAACCTCATTTATCAATTTAATTACGTTTATCAATTTATATGATTTGTTGGATAAAACAATTGTTAAATAATAGTATAAATAAATTGAATATATCATCAAACCATCATTACTCAATGATTTCTCCATGACTGAGTCAAAATAGTGTAGAAAATGTAACTTTCTTATATTTTGTGGTAAAAAAGTACTTTTATTATATTCAATGTTAGAAAAGTTAATTACTTAAATTTTTTCATTTACTTTGTCACATTTCCTCATAATATGTTAGTGTTTATAAAAGATTAATAAAATGTCAATGATGTCAGCAAGTTGGGTCCCACAGCAAGAAGATGGTTGGCGAAGGCAAAATCGTGCGCTTCACATTGGGAGACACGACCTATAAATTACTAATAATTTAAAACATTTTAATTCTAATTATCTAC
Organism: Scutellaria baicalensis; assembly: GCA_005771605.1. Lineage (NCBI taxonomy): Eukaryota > Viridiplantae > Streptophyta > Magnoliopsida > Lamiales > Lamiaceae > Scutellaria > Scutellaria baicalensis. The sequence continues at coordinate 46,674,835 of CM016722.1, forward strand.
GGAGGATCTCAAGTAATATTTTATGTAAGAGAGAGATTATATGACTAAATGATTAGTTTCATTGTCCACAAAGTTATAAAAAACTTGTCTTATATACATTAGATGATTTGATCAATCATGTGAGTTTTTAAGTGTGTATATATATTATATGAGGAGATGATTGAATATAAAAATCGAGATATTTAACTGGTGGTATAATACTTTTAGATGTGGATGCAATAGAGATACATGAGATATAGTTGTACCTCGAAATGTCCGAATAGGCCTGGAAAATAAAGTCAATCTTTTGAACCTTCATAATATATATGATACGTATTAATAATGTTGTGATTTAAGGTTATTCAAATAGTTTGAGAGTCAATTATTTGTTGGTGGTCAATAGTGATTCCCAACATAACATTACTTTTTAACATTTAAAATGAAGATAGGATTTATTTTCATGTGATTAAAATAAGTTATTTAAAATGAAGATGAATCTATTTAAAATTTTATTTAATGTGATTAAAAAAGTTATTTAAAATGAAGAGGCATCTATTTAAAATTTGTTTCATGTGATTAAAAATAGTTAATGTATGATAAAATCTTCGAAAGGGAGTAAACAAAATTAAAAACAATCATATCTTTTTTTTTCTTGATAGACTTAAGTTGTACTACTATATATTTAAATATTAAATGATGTACAAAATTTCATGTGAGATGTTTCACAAATAGTTTTCACAAAACAAATCATTTTTATCTATATATTGAATTTATTTTCACAAATTCTTATATGAATACATTAAGTATGAGTTATAAATTGACTTGCCTCACATAACAAGAATCGTGACATAATCTCATAAATGACATGCTCCAAGTGATATTCTATTAATATATACTTATGGTTATTTATCGTACTCACAACCTTAAATAGTCAAATCTTGAATCCGCTACCGACGACTTCATCCCCAGTTCTATGGCCAATGCTTTATTTTGCCAGCATATATATATATATATATATATATATATATATATGTGTGTACACGAATAATATATAAGTATGAAAGTATCAAACTCCTATTTTAATGCTCATCTTCTTTTTCCATTTACAATTTTGAATTCTTATTTTTCTTTTTTGCTGTTTGAAATTCCAAGGTTTCCACGGTATGTTCTGTAAGTTGGATTTGCATACCAATATCTAAATTTGTGTATATATATGCGTGTAATTTGACCAAAAGTTGAATAAAATTAATCATACGAAATCGTTAATTTGGTCAGAATCGGATATATATACGTGAACATGTACTAGATTAATGTCGCTTTAGACATGAAATTTACACAAAATTACTATCACGTAATTCCACGTCAGTTAATTTCGAATTGTTAAAGCTAGCAACACAAAAGGAGCAAAAAACTTTACAAATTAGTTAATAATAGACATAGATATAAACATATTTATAAATAATATTTGGATTATCTAATACGACAGGAAAGCTTGATACGAATCTAATACCTTAAAATGTAGAATCTATTAATTGTACCAAGATTTTTTCTAACTATTGTAATAAATTATATGCTTATCCAAATAAGGATCACGCAAACTATCACCCAAATGTCATGTCAATCATACCTATATATTGGTTGATGCAATATGAAAGATAATACAAATGAGGCCATGTTTGAAGTGGAACGACATTATTGCATCATTAATTTTGTGTTATCCTTCAATTATTGTCAACTTTAAAATGAGTTTAAGTATATATGATAAGAAAATTGAGGTCATTTCAGGAATAATAGAATTGACATTTTATTGTAATGTGGCCACTTATTTGTTCATGAAATTTCAGTAAATTTAGAGATTTATATTGAGCTTCTTCTTTTTTTTTTTTTTTCCTTTTAGGAATATTGAGATTTGATCAATTTAAAGAAAATGTCATTTTAAGTTGATCCAACTTCTGTGTCAAATATAAAGTTGGATCAAGACTTCGTGTCAAAAAAAAAAAAAACTTTTAGCCTGATCATTTCATAAAAGTTTAATTCATAATATTAAACTTGGCCTAATTTTAGGCCAAATTCGATATTTGTTGCAAATCATTTTCAACCTAATAATACTTTTTATAGATTTTGATGTGAAATAACCCACATCTTATTTTACACTACATTTTGTAACACAAACACGCTTCATCTGATATAGCTATAGAATATTCGATATCATTACAATATCAATGCTATTATTATTATTTTTTCATTGCATTTTCGATTCTATTATAAATTTTTATCATAACCCCATCATTTTGGATTAAATGACTAAAATTGTGAGTGTTGTGGTGTCTTTAATTTGGGTCACCAAATTTATATTTATTTATAGATTAATTTTTAAAGAAGTTCGGATTTAATATTTGGTTTCATATCATCTTTAATAAAATTGATAAGATAACACCGTTTACTTAGTCTTCTTCCATGAATTTTCAGTATATTTCATTCTAGTAGGGATTCGGGTATGATTAGGATAAACGTATAGTAAAACACCGAATCTAATAATTAGGCACTTATAAACTAATCAAAGGATTTAAATTATTAAAGAAGAAAAAGTTGTTCATAAAATTTAATGCCTTTTAGGCCAACATCGATTTAAAGTCAAATGATATTATTTCTACTTTGACGAATCCATATAGTGCAGATTATGGCATTATTTAATTGCCAATACTTTTTTTTATATATTGCACAAGTGTGTGTATATATATATAGGCAAAAACTTATATGCCCCTGGGGCACATAGGGGCACGGATTTAGGTGTTATATACATGCTCTTCAAGTGTTATATATATACTCTATAGGTGTTATGTTTTTTAGTGTTATAAATATATACTACAAGTATCATATATATATAAAAGTATTCATGTGATACCTGAATAGTATATACATGATACCTGTAGAGTATGTATTTAACACCATATGATGATTAATTTGGGGGCAGCATGCCCCTGGGGCACACAAGTGTCACTCATATATATATAACTTGTGATCATTTTCTTGTAAATTGGTTTGGAAAAAATAAATCAAACTTGACATGAACCTAATTTATTGGGATAAAATCACATTTGGTCCCATAACTATTGTCTTTTTTACAATTAGTCCCACAACTATTTGTTTTTTTAATTTGATCCCATAATTTAAATAATTGCTCTATTTTGATCCCAATATCGTCAAAAATTTCAAATTTGGCCAGAAAATAGTCATATGACATCCAATTTGGGGATTTCCAATAAAAAATAATGACATGACATGAGATGTGATGATTATTGTATTGGTCCAAACATTAAAAAAAATTCTAAAAAAATGTCATCTTTATTAAATGCGTAATTATTTTTCACTGGAAACCTCCAAAATGGATGTCACGTGACAATTTTCCGGTCAAATTTGAAATTTTCAGGGACATTGGGATCAAAATTGAGCAATTATTCAAGTCACGGGACTAAATTAAAAAAGTAAATAGTTGTGGGACCAATTATGGAAAAGACTATAGTTATGAGACCAAATGTGATTTTATCCCTAATTTATTAGTCAACTCAGAGTCAAACTCAATAACACCCAATTACTTGATGGGTTAATGGGCCTTATTAAGTTTTGTGTAATTTATATTTCAATTCACTGCCAACATATTTGTATATATTTGATGGAGAAGAGAATAAACACATCTTTACTTTCAACTTTGATCTTCCCTTGATAAGATCACACAATCAATATTTTTTATACACAACTTATTCTATGCACCAAATGCATTAGTCGATCCGGGTCATATGATCAAAGGGTGGTTTTCATGGTCAAAACGCACCCCCACGCGCTGGCACGTGTCCCAAATCCGCTCTCAAACCCTAATTTTGCTCCCTAACCTTTTAATTATTTCATCTAACCTTTTAATTATGTTCCTCCAACCTTTTAGTTAAGTTCGCATAACCTTTATATTCTAGGGGTTTAACATTTTATATAGTATTATACACCTATATTACATTTTAAAGTTTTATGCTATAATAATATGACATTTATGTTATTATAATTTAACATTTATATCACAATTATATTATAACCTTTTATATTTTTTCAAAGGTTATGGTAGTTGTACATAAAGATTGTATCAATATAACAGAAATGTTAAATTATTATAACGTAAAGATTTTCAACTGTATTATCTTACATTTTATACTGAAAAAGTCTAAGTATATTAATTTAAAGGTTATGATATTTGTACAGAAAGGTTATACTTATATAATATAAAGATTAGCGCATAAATTAGAAAAAAAAAATCTGGACATGGATCCAAGTAGGATCAGACCTGACCCAACCCGCGAGCCCGAGTTGTATTGTGCACAAGAACAATACTCTTTCTTTATATTAACCTTGTATTACGTTTTTATTAGAGATTTATTTATTTATTTTACTATTATTAAAAATTATTATTATTATTATTATTATTATTATTATTATTATTATTATTTTGGAAGTGGTTGTAGCGGCAAGGAACGAAACTACGTTTTAAATAAAGTATGGTCATTAATTAATGATTGTTCACTTTAATAAAATAAAATAAAAGATAGATGCATCATGCATGTATTTTTGCCCATTCTCTCTTTTAAGTTTTCAAAGGCGTCTCACTACTAATTTCCCAGTTTTCCATGATTATTAGGTTATGCTTTATATAAATTATTCTTGCATATTATTACTCTCATTTTGTTTATTTTTTTCTAAAGAATGAGTTTTGTGTGGAATAACCTTATGGCCATGTTACATGAGGACTTATCAACCTACAAGGCACACTTCAAAATTTATGTATGAATTAGTGGATATGAGTTTGGTCAGCACGTTAAAATAGATACGTCAGTAGATAAAACATTCCGTCTCACACCAGTTTTTGTGTTTTATAAATCAAGTTAATCTTCAATTTCTCATCAATGCAACCTCAAGTAATTCTTCCCCTTTTTTTTTCCAAAGGGAAAAACCTCAACAAAACGTGACTATATGTCACATAATTAAATAGAGTTATATAGTATATGTGAAAGTGAGGCCTAATTTTCCCAAAAAATAAAATAAAATACAATTAAAACAGTGGTATATTGAAAGGGACCAAAGATCCAAAAGTGAGAGGCTTATAAATGGGAAGACTGGTTCTTACCCTTCACATTAATTCCTTTTGCACTCACTCTTCACCAATACAATTTAAAATTCTTGTATGTGACTGTTAACGTAATTCTTAATCTTTTACTATTTTTCGTAATGCAGAAAGTATGGGTTTCATTAATGAAATCTAGCCACATATTTTTCTTAAAAAGAGAAGAGAAAAAATACATATGTACGCGTAATGTATTACAATCATTTTATTGAAGATCAATACCAGTTGTCCAAACATGATTATTTATTCCATGTTAATATTTCTTTCGACATTTCAAAATAACCACCATACGATGATTTCAGGATATTAATATGTTCGTGTGTGGATGTCATATGCAATTGCTCTAGACCTCTATACTATGGAAACATGCCTTATTCTATTCATTTTAAGGAAAAACAAGAAATTCCTAAAAAAAAAAAAAGTATTTATTATATCATTATCAACATTAATTGTAGTTTTTGATGTGGTCAAACTAATCACATTCAAACTACCCCGAAAACCCGACCCGGAATTGAAGGCCAATCGGCGCGAACAGAATGAAGAAATAATAAGAGATCGTGTGAGCGAACAGATATGTTCGGCATGCCGAGCGAACTGATCCAAATCGCAGGCAAGAATGTCGAGCTGAGAGGTGAAATGCCGAACTAAGACGGACGAACTAATTTAAAATTTGAGATAACTCCCACGATCGCGAGAATCTCGCCACTTTCCAAGTTTTTAGGAGAAATCCCAACTGCCACATCCCACTCCCAAGAAATCACGTCTCTTTCAGGGAGTATATATATATCTTTTATTTTTCTATTTGCACACACAATCACAATTTTTACACATTAAGTATTATCAAAATCGAGAGGAATATTTTTGTGAGATTACTGACTTGAGCGTCGGAGTCCCTTCACCGGGAAAAACCCCCGGTGTTCTTTGTTTTGAAGATTTTCTCGATCGGAGAATTCCAATCGACGTCGGAGAATTCCAATTTGGCATCGGAGAATTTCGAACGCCGGAAAAGTAAAGGATCGGAGTCACGACGAATCAATTGGCGCCGTCTGTGGGAAAATATTTTCGTAACTTTGAGCATTTAAGACGTAGAGGATTACGAAAATGGTGAATACCAGAGGATCCAGAAGGAGGTTGGATGAAGGAGCACCGTCCGTGCAACAAAACGAGGATCGTAATTCCGCACCGGCTAATCCTCCCGGCACTGTCACGTTGACGCCGGAGGAACTCTCAGCTTTGATAGAGACTGCTGTTCAAAAAGCTTTGGGCAAGCAGAAGGTTGATTCACAACAGGATAACACTGACATGCCTGTTGGAAGGGAACAAGAGGGCGACAGATCTCGAATGGATGAACAGGAAAGCCAATCTGGTCACCCTCGAGGCCAAAAACGAGGACATGACGAACTATCTGAGAGAGTAGATGGTTTACGAAAGGAGCTGCGGGAAGTTCGGCGAACTGTTCGACGGATCCCTCGGAGTTCCAGAGGTAATCCTTTCTCTGAGGAGGTGATGGAAGATGAGTTGCCCGCCTCTTTTCGGCCGGTGAATTTTGAATATGATGGTGCTACAGATCCGTGGGATCATCTATGTAGATTCGACAATACTGCTCTACTGCATCGGTATTCAGATGGTATTAAGTGTAGGGTGTTCGCCACTACCCTCACCAAGGCTGCTCAGACATGGTTCAGTCAGCTAAATGATGGGACAATTCATAATTTCGAACAACTGTCGGAGTTGTTTTTACATCAGTTCGCCAGTTCTAGAAAGCAGAGACGATCTACCCAGACATTGTTCGGTGTGAGACAGAAAGGGGATGAAACCCTACGGAACTATGTTAAAAGGTTTACTGCTGCTACCTTAGAAGCTCCTGAGGCTTCGGACGATTTGGTTGTAAGTGCTTTCATCCAAGGGTTGAAAGAAGGGGATCTCCATACTTCGCTGGTTAAGAAGACCCCCAACAATTTTGACGAACTGTTGCAAAGGTCTACCAAGTACATTAACTTGGAGGAGGCAGTTCGAATGAAGAAGGGAGAAACTTCCAGTCGCATGAGCAGAACGCAACATGATCATGAAGCGGCCAGAAGGAGAGAGGGGGGCGAACAGCGAGCAAGATTTGCTCCACCCCCTTTAAGAGAAAATAAGACAGGGCGGAGGTATGAACAGTATACGCCCATGACTATGTCCCCGGGACAGGTGTTGATGGAAATATGGAACCTGCCCCAGTTGAAATGGCCGTCGACTTGGAGCCCTAATCCGAAGAAACCAGCTACCTTCGGCAACGGTAAATTGTGTCGTTTTCATAATGAATATGGGCATGGAACTGATGAATGTTTACATTTGCGAGATGAACTGGAAAGGCTAATCAGGGAGAACAAGTTAGCTCGCTTTGTTCGTCAGAATCGATCAAACCGCGAGCATCGGAATGATCGAAGAGAGCCAAGACAAAACAGAAGGCAAGAGCAGCAGGAATTACCTCCACCTCCACCGCCCCCAGCGCGAGCTAGGCCCGAACAAGAGGAAAGGCCCACTATTCACATGATCATGGGTGGGCCGACAGACGGAGATTCTAATAGAGCTCGTAAGGCGAGACTCAATTCTGTTAGGCACGAACAGAATACAGTTCATTCTATTTTTGAAGAGGTGGCGATCGAGTTCGGAGTTCGCGACCGAGTGGCTATTCAGAGCCCTCAGTTTGATGTTATGGTGATCGTTGCAGAGATAGGGGGTTTCAATGTTGAGAGGGTGTTCGTAGACACAGGAAGTTCGGTGGACATCATATTCATGGACTGTTTCCGAAAAATGAGATCAACAGTGGAGGTAAAACCTGTGGAAACTTCACTTTATGGTTTTGCAGGAGAGTCCGTAACGGTGTATGGCAAAATCCAATTGCCTATGGTCTTGGGAGATGGAGAATGGAGGCAGAACAAAACGATGACCTTTCTTATAGTGGATGCGCCCTCTCAATACAATGTGATTTTGGGTCGACCTTCCTTGAGTTCATATGCCGCTGTTATCTCACTTGCTCATTTGATGATGAAGTTTCCAGTTGAGAATGAAGAAGGGCGAGTGGTTGGAGTAGGAGTTGTTCATGGCGATCAACAAACTGCTCGGCGTTGTTATGTCGCTGCGGTTCGACAATCTGAGTCTCGCAAGCGCCATAGCGAACAGAGGGATGATAGTGATCGCGGAAGGGATAAAAGTCTGAAGAAAGATGCTGACACAAGTACGGTGGAGTTCGCAGAAGGCGAACTAATGAGTGTGGAGTTAATCCCGGAGATGCCTGGACATTCGGTTCGTCTCGGAAGTCAATTGTCGGAACAAACCAGAAAAGAAATTGTGGCTGCTCTTAAAGATAATGTGGATCTGTTCGCCTGGAAACCGGAAGATATGAAGGGTATAAACCCGGAAGTAGCTATTCATAAGTTGAATATCAAGCCCGATGTTCGACCAGTTAAGCAGAAACTAAGGCATTTCGGAGAACAACAAAATAAAATTATCAAGGAAGAGATTGAGAAGCTGCTCGAGATTGGGCACATTGAGGAGATACAGTATCCTCGATGGTTGGCAAACGTTGTGTTAGTCCCGAAGCCAGGAAACAAATGGCGAATGTGTATCGACTTCCGAGATTTGAATAAGGCTTGCCCCAAAGATCATTATCCTCTTCCGCGGATCGATAAACTTGTGGATTCTACTGCCGGATGCGAACTGTTGAGCATGATGGATGCAGCCCAAGGATACCATCAAATCATGTTGCATCCAGAAGATAAACCCAATGTGGCCTTTATTACATCATCAGGTACATATTGCTATACGGTTATGCCATTCGGACTAAAAAATGCAGGAGCTACTTATCAGCGAATGGTGAACGAAGTGTTTAAACACCAACTGGGCCGCAATATGGAAGCATATGTCGATGACATGCTTGTAAAAAGCATACAGGCGAACACTCATGCAGAAGATTTGAGGGAAACGATGGCAACAATCCGAAAACACGGGATGCGATTAAATCCAGCCAAGTGTTCGTTCGGTGTGAAAGCAGGGAAATTTTTGGGGTATATGGTGACGAACAGAGGAATCGAAGTAAACCCCAGCAAAGTCCGAGCTATACAAGAAATGACGCCTCCTCGAACCATTAAAGAAGTACAAACACTAACTGGTCGTATCGTTGCCTTGAGTAGGTTTATATCCAGGTTGGCGGACAGGGGTTTGCCTTTCTTCAAGATTCTAAGAAAGAATGGTCGGTTTAGTTGGGATGTCGAATGTCAAAAAGCGTTCGAAGATTTGAAGGCATTTCTCCTCACACTCCCTTTGTTAAAACAGCCTGTTAAGGGAAGTGTGATGGTCGTTTACTTGGCAGTCGGAGAAGAATCAGTGAGTTCTGTTCTTGTTCGAGAGGAAGGTAGGGATCAATTCCCAGTGTACTTTGTTAGTAAAGTTCTGCATGGGGCAGAAATCCGCTATACCGAAGTAGAAAAGGTTGCTTATGCCTTAGTCACCACGGCCAGGAGACTGAGACCATATTTTTTGGGTTATGAGATCACGGTGCGAACGAACCATCCGCTGAGTATAGTGTTGGGAAAACCGGATGCATCCGGGAGATTGGTCAAGTGGGCTGTCGAACTGGGACAGTTCGATTTGAAGTATGAGCCGCGAACAGCTATAAAAGGTCAGGCCTTGGCGGATTTTATTCAGGAAACAACCAGGCTACAGGATAAGAAAGAATGGGAAGTTTTCGTCGATGGATCCTCGTCTCGCCAGGGCGCAGGAGCAGGGATATTGTTGATCAGCCCCGAAAAAGATGAGTTAGAGTTCACCATAAAATTTCAATTTAAGGCATCTAACAATGAAGCAGAATATGAAGCTTTTTTGCAGGGTTTGAAAATAGCCGAACAGGCTGGAGCTCGAGATTTGATAGTTAAATCAGATTCACAATTGGTTACACAATAGCTCAAAAACCAATGCGAAGTTAAAGAAGATCGCATGATTTCTTATGTACAGAGAATACGGGAGATGGAGAAACGATTCGAGAAACTGCAGATCGAACAAATACCTCAGAGTGAAAATCAGAAGGCAGATCATCTGGCTAAAATTGGGAGTTCGCTGCAGGATTGTTCGCAGAGGAGTATTACAGTCATGGGAATAGGAAAGGAAAATGAGGTAATGAATATTGATTTGGCCGAACAAGACTGGAGAACACCTTTCTTGAAATTTTTAGGAGGAATCAGAGATGGATTAGCAAAAGACCTCGAGAAATTGGAGAAACAAGCTCGGTTCTATTACATGTCAGATGGGGTATTGTATCGAAAAACATTCCTACCAACAGATGCCAGATGTTTATCTGAAGAAGAGGGGCTTAAGGTCTTAAAGGAAGCTCACGAAGGAGGATGTGCTGAACATGCGGGAGCTCGAGCATTGGCCCGAAAGGTCGCACGAGCTGGTTTCTACTGGCCTACGATGAAGAATGACGCTGAAGAGCTAGTTCGGAAATGCATTGCCTGTCAGAAACATGGTTGACGAATTCACACGCCTGCAACAGATATGCTTACGGTATGTTCGCCTTGCCCTTTTGCTAGATGGGGAATTGACATAGTTGGTCCGCTTGTTAAAACTAGGGGAAACAAGCAGTTCTTGGTGGTTGCTGTGGATTACTTTACTAAGTGGGTGGAAGCCGAACCCTTGGTTAAGATCGCCGAACCTGATATGATCCACTTCATATGGAAGAATATTTGTTGCAGATTCGGCTTGCCCAGGATTTTAGTGTCAGATAATGGAGCCCAATTCAGAGGCAAAAAGATTACAGGATGGTGTAAAGAGATGAAAATTTTACAAGTGTTTACTCCAGTGGCTCATCCTCAAGCAAATGGGCAAGTCGAAGTGGTTAATCGAATCATCCTAGATGGAATCAAGAAACGATTGGAATTTGAGAAATCGAACTGGGTGGACGAACTGCCATCAGTTTTGTGGGCATATCGAACTTCACCCAGATCGACTACAGGGGAAACACCTTTCAGCTTGGCATTTGGCATGGAAGCAGTAGTCCCAGCTGAAATTCAAGGGGAAGCTCTACGAATCACTAACTTCGATCCACAGCAAAATGAAGAATTAATTCGAACCGATTTGTTGTTTTTGGAAGAAATTCGAGATGAAGCCAGAGTTCGCCATGAGTTATACAAGAGACGTATTCAGGCAGCCTTCAACAGAAAAGTTCGGAAAAGAGAGTTTCAAGTAGGGGATTTGGTTTTAAGGCAATCGGACGCCTTGTTGGAAATCGGAAAGCTTGATGCCATTTGGGAAGGACCATATACTGTTACAAGAATCTTACCGAGTGGATCCTATGAGCTCGCTGATGAACATGGAAAGGAATTACCCAGACCTTGGCACATCAACCACTTGAAGAAATTTTACACTTGAAATCTCAAATCCCAGTATGTTGCTTTTTATTTTTAAGTTGTTGCTTTTATGAATAATAGATATTTTCCTGCTCCGTGGACGTAGGTCGATTTGACCGAACCACGTTAAATCCTCGAGTCTTTTTATGTTGATTTACTTAACTATTACAAAACAAAATTGTACCGTGGAGCGAACTCACAGTTCCCTCGGAACTCACTGATTAAGCTCGCCGAAGAGGTTCCCTCGGAACTCACCGATTAAGCTTGCCGAAGAAGTTCCCTCGGAACTCACCAATTAAGCTCACCGAAGAAGTTCCCTCGGAACTCACCGATTAAGCATGCCGAAGAGGTTCCCTCGGAACTCATCGATTAAGCACACTGAAGAGGTTCCCTCGGAACTCAATTAAGCACACTGAAGAAGTTCCCTCGGAACTCACAAATCAAGCATACTGAAGAGGTTCCCTCGGAACTTATAGATTAAGCGTGTTATGAAGGTTCCAAACTCATCGAAAAAGTTCTTTCGAACTCAATGTTTGCCGCAAATTGAAGAAGTTTCATTGAATTTAACGATTAGACGAAGTGATGCGAAAAGGTTCTACCGAACTCGATGATTGACGCAAATTAAAGAATTAAAGAAGTTCTATCGAACTTAATGATTAAGCGAAGTGAAGGGAACTCTTTCAAGATTCGCTAAGTAAGTACTTGATTCATTACTTAGTAAATACTCATTTGAATATTAGTAACTGAATAAGGTAAAGATAACATCGAGATTGACGAACCATATTTGATTAAAAAAGAGAATTCATTACAAAACAATTACAAGAATTTTTGAAGAGAAAAAAAATACAAGTATGGAAAAATTAAGTGCGATCGAGAGACGGGGTAAGTTCGGCATCAGCTGGCTCGAGGGTTTCGAACATATCTTCGGGAAGAGGCGGAGTTGGACTTCGAGGAGTTTCGACAGGAGCAGGAAGTGACGAACTTGGGCCAGGATTGCCGAGCCGGTCGTCTGGAAGGACTTCCTTTATTGCCTCTTCAAGGCAACCCGACCACCACTTTTCAGTGTTGATATCGCCCTTCGGATCGCCGCGCCAACCTGGCGGAACAGAGTGAGTCCGCATCACTTCCTGGCCTAGCTCGTTCAGATCGAACTGAACTGCCCCTCCTACTCGCTCTTGGCAGAGCCGAGCTGCCTCCTTGAAGTAAGTTATGGCCATGGGAGCCGCTTTCGACAAGTAGAGGAGGGAGTCCCAAAGACGAGCCACGAGCCTCTCCCGGAAAGACTCCGATATCAGCTCCATCTCCGGACTCCGAGCGAACTGATAGAAGCCATTTTGATACATGACTTCACCAAATTCAGCTCGGGAACTCTCCGCCTCTGCGAGCTTCCTCTCTGCCTCTTCGAGCTTCTCCCGCAAGCTCTGATTCTCAGCTCGCGCGTTGGAGATCGCCGTTTGCTGCTCCACGGCGAACTGCTCCTTAGTCAGTAGAAGCTCTTCCTTTTTTGCCACCTCGGAGCGAGCGACGGCTAGCTCCAGTTCTCTCTCTTCCAGCTGAGCGGATAGGTTTTCAGCTTTGCTGGCATGTTCATTAAGATCGCTCTCCAAGGTATGCTTCTCTTAGAGAGTGTTCCTCAACCTATCCCGCCGTCGAAAGGCTCTTTCACCCATGGCCTCGAAGCGCTTGGCCAAGCTGGCAAACCGAGAGAGGTCCTCCTCGAACTCCTTCCTCTCACGGTCTTCCTCCCCTTTCACCTCCCCTTTTGCCACTGTTTTGCCCGACTTGACTAAGGCTCTAGCCTGCTCGGGCTCCACTTCAGTTCGCGCCACCTCTTTCGAGGTGCCCTCCTCAGTTCGTTGTTTTTTGGAGGGTGCCTTCTTTTGCGAGCTGGAAGGCGCCTTTTTCTTCCGTCGAAGAGGAACATCTTCGACTGGTTCCGAGGTGGGGATGGCAACCTCGGTGGCAATGCGAACAGGGTCGTCCTCGGCCAAGTCAAGGCTGGCTCTTAGGGCCAGTTCGTTCAATCGTCGCTCTTCCTTCTCACGGAAGGCCGCCGCTTGACGGCTGTTCACCGCATCATCCGCTGGTGAGAAGGTAGCCGACGCTCCGGAATCGAGAATGAAAAAGTTATTCATTTCTCTATCTGCAACATAAAACACGAACAGTTAGTGTACACACAGGATCGATACGTTTGAAAAAGACAGGAAGATAAAGGAAAATTTTCAAGCAACCTAAATTGAACTTGCTGGAAACCGGAGTGTTCGGATAAAACCCCCAAAAGGCCAACAATGGTTCGCATGAACTCATGCGAACAATGTCGAACATCCCTCCCCGAAACAGTCTGGCCAAAGAAGCAAGTTCGAAGTCCCTTGCGGGAGCGGGCTCGTTGAGGTTCGAACTCTCAACCCAAGGGCGAGATCGGAAGGTGTTATTATTGGGGGCACGAATAAAAAAATAGTATTTTTCCCAGGAGCTGATTTTTTCATCTCCCGGGGACAAAAATAGAGCTCGTTTTTGTCCGCTTCTAGGGCTCAAATAGAAGCGGAAAGGGTTTGTGCGTTTTAGAACAAAGCACGAACGAAATTGTTCGGCAGTCGGTTCGACCCCCATCCACTTGCACACCATATAAAAAGCTACGATGTAGCTTATAGAGTTCGGGTGCAATTGGTTGGGGCATACCCCGAAAGCCGAACCGATCTCCAGAATAAAAGGGTGAATAGGAGGAGTTAAACCTACGCTCACGTGTCTCAAAAACCACGTGTAGCACCCGGGGGGAGCCCGATGAGGTCGATCATCGGGACCGGGAATGACTATAGAGTAGCCCGCTGCTGTTATGAGCGAACTGAGAAGAATAGTGTGTGTTGGGGTGGCTTTGGTGGCAGAGAAAACGTTTTGGACAGTTTTTTTGCGAGATCGAGTAGGAGGAGAGGAAAGTGTTTTTCGGCCAGAAGAAGAAGCTTTGGGAACGGGCGAATCAGAGGCAGTTCGTAGAGGAAATTCCTCAAAACCCTCCTCGGATTCACTCTCGTCCCTTAGGATATGTAAAGAAGAAGAAGCCATGAATGTGAAACAAAGAAGAAGAGAAGTACCTGGGTTTTGATTTTGGGGTGAAACTTTGAAAATTTCGAAGGAGAATTCTTGCTTAAGAAAAGAGGAGTGAATTTTTGCAGAAGAGGTTTTGCGAAAATGAAGAAGGGGTATATATAGGCGAAAATCCTTGATTTTGGGGGGAAATCGAAAAGTCACAAGATCTCAGCCGTCGGAGCAGTTCGATCCAACGGTGAAGGTGAAAAGTCGCAAATCCGACCGTTAGATGCAGTTCGATCCAACGGTAGATACGAAAGGATGCGTCTAAGACACGGAGATGATCTCATCCGTTGGATACAGTTCGATCCAACGGCGGCAACAAGTTAAATCTTATCCGTTGGATGCAGATCGATCGAAGGGCGAACACGAAAAGACGCTTTAAGGATGCAGAAATGATCTTAGCCGTGGGATGCAGTTCGATCCGACGGTGAGAATCAGTTGGCGCCTAGGGATTAACATAAACTGACAAGTCTGATCTTAGCCGTCAGATGTAGTTCGATCGAACGGCAGAGACGAAAAGGCGCCTCGGGATGGAGGAAAACGTCGCAGGCGGATGATGGATGGGACACGATGCTTCTTGAAGAAGCTTCATAGTTGGCAACAATGCGAACTGTGTTATTGCATGAGCACAGTTCGCACTCTAAAGGGGGGAGTACTGATGTGGTCGAACTAACCACATTCAAACTACCCCGAAAACCCGACTCGGAATTGAAGGCCAATCGGCGCGAACAGAATGAAGAAATAATAAGAGATCGTGTGAGTGAACAGATATGTTCGGCATGCCGAGCGAACTGATCCAAATCGCAGGCAAGAATGTCGAGCTGAGAGGTGAAATGCCGAACTAAGACGGACGAACTAATTTAAAATTTGAGATAACTCCCACGATCGCGAGAATCTCGCCACTTTCCAAGTTTTTAGGAGAAATCCCAACTGCCACATCCCACTCCCAAGAAATCACGTCTCTTTCAGGGAGTATATATATATCTTTTATTTTTCTATTTGCACACACAATCACAATTTTTACACATTAAGTATTATCAAAATCGAGAGGAATATTTTTGTGAGATTACTGACTTGAGCGTCGGAGTCCCTTCACCGGGAAAAACCCCCGGTGTTCTTTGTTTTGAAGATTTTCTCGATTGGAGAATTCCAATCGACGTCGGAGAATTCCAATTTGGCATCGGAGAATTTCGAACGCCGGAAAAGTAAAGGATCGGAGTCACGACGAATCAGTTTCCACCACTTAAATTCTTCATTTTACCACTTAAATGTGATTTAATTTCGATTGTTTTTGTGGGACAAATAGTACTCTAACTATTTCTAGTTCTCCTAACTTCCACATAAGTCTTTGTTATTTATTATAATTAACAAAATAACTAAATTTCAACTGATCCCACAAACCAATTTAGGCCAGGCTATACTCGATGAATTCAAATTGTATATTAATGAAAATACAACTATTAAATATAATACTTAAATGCACTTGAGGATTAAATTAAAATGCCTTCGCTGTTTAGTTTAATCACAAAATATGCATGGAAAATTTGAAGAGATGTTAGGTAGGCTAACAAAATTCCTTATTTTGAATTAATAATTGACTTGAGTGGGAATTCAAAATCAAGATTCAACATATGTGAGCTATTGCATTAGTCCAAAGTCTACTTCTAATCGCCCTTTTTAGAATTCACCACATTTTATATTCAATTTAGTGATCTTTTTCCCACACAATAAATTGGGACTTTTATAGAAGGGTCCATGAAATTTCATGGTTTAAATAGTTGTGATTTACAGAGTGGGTACTGTCAACCCTATTTTGACCAATACACTTATATACTTAATTAATGTTGAATAATTTAAGCGTGTTGCACAATTGCTATTTACTAAGTATTCATTGATTTCAACTAAGAAAATAAAATTGAATTGAAACCTCATTTTTCACACCATTCAATCCTTTGCTTGCTTTTTGATGAGTCTGTCTTATATTTAATTAAGCCTAACTAATTAAGTATTTCACTTAAATTTAGTCTTATTAATTTAAAATTTTCACGTCTTACCGTTGATATACACACTTTGATTCGTGAGAAAGTTGTAAATCGAGATACATGTTTGAGTTCGAGTGACAGACATCCATAAATGAGACTTGACATGATACAAATCCAAAACAATATGTTATTGATGAATTTCTTTATAATCACCATATGTCTTACCAACTCGACTCTTTCAGATTTACATTTTATAAACTTTTATGTAAGTTAATTAGTTTATCGATTCCCAACTTAATTGATACGTATAGTCTAACATATCAAAATTTTAACAATTCAAGTCAAATTTTTGATCCATTGTGAAAGGTCGGACCACCAAAAACCAGACCCATTTACATGCCGACCACCGTCTCTTAATGTTTAACCTAACTCTCCATTTTATTAGGGTCGAAGATCAAAGTATCCACACTTTGATAATTCTACTTAAAATCGATATTTAAATGATCAAAGCATTTGTGAATCGTTTGAAATTCTATTTGATAAAGATTCGTTTAAATTTTTTTATTTAAATTTGTTGAAGTAAACAAATAAACTCAAAACTTTATGTTTTATGCTTGGCTCGTCGTCTCATGAACAAGTCATTAGAATGCTCTTGAGCTAGTTTGTAAGAAAATTTTAATATATGACAAGTTGATATATTATTTTTATGCTTAAACTTATCATAAGTGTATATATATATATATATATCTAATTATAAATATTTTTAAATATATAAATTTATCATTTATGAATGATATAATTTATTATTAATATAT
This sequence comes from Scutellaria baicalensis, assembly GCA_005771605.1. Lineage (NCBI taxonomy): Eukaryota > Viridiplantae > Streptophyta > Magnoliopsida > Lamiales > Lamiaceae > Scutellaria > Scutellaria baicalensis. The sequence goes on from CM016722.1 coordinate 46,692,248, forward strand.
ATCAAGTTTGTTAAGATTCCATTAAACTCAAGATCCATTGATAGTTCGGTTCGACTCACTTCAATTAATTACATCCCTGGTTGAACCGGACGGGAAGAGTGTGTAAGAAACACGCGCGAGTGATGCGAGTAAAAGTGTAATAAGTGCAAGCAAGCCAACCAAAATGAGGCATCATTCGAAGCTGAGAGCCTGCTCATGAATTACTCCGCCATTGCCAGCCCGCCATTCACACATACACGCATATATACGCCCACATTGCTGCTATACTAATCGGCAAAGGGGATCGATCGCAAAGGATTTAGCAGAGAATGGAGGTCAGAGCCAGAGCGCCCGGAAAAATCATACTCGCCGGCGAACATGCCGTTGTTCACGGATCCACCGCCGTCGCCGCCGCCATCGATCTCTATACTTACATCTCTCTTCGCTTCCCTACACCCCAGGGTACTTTCAAAACGTTTTCACATTCCATTTTCTGTTTGTGATTGATCAGAATATTGAGTTCCGTACGTTTTGGTTTGATTAGGTTTATGAACTGACGTATGATATGAGTTGGGGAAATTTTGCTAGCTTAATTGGGGAAATTGTCACCTTCATATTAAGAGTCTCGAAATTTAGGTTATGCTTGTCTTTGAGCTTCTCCAGTTCCACATATTGTGGCTCGTTTTGAAAATTAACGAAATAGGAAGATAACGTCTTCGTGTTCGGCGCCGTTGAAGGAAGTTTTTTTTTTTGAAAATTTTGAGGTATTAATCTTAATATCAATCTCTAAATTAGGGAGCTCATATTGATTGGATGATCATGTGATATAATTGTTATGTGCACAATCGGTTTTACTAGTTGAAAAAAAAATGTGAAGGAGATGATCAAAGAGTTAAGCGTGATTAATATATGAGTAACTCTTGCATAGCTTCTGGTTCAGTTAATCATATTGTTTAGCTGTGGTGAATTTCTAGTCCTGCACCTGAAAGCTTTTCAAACTGGATCAGGTTTATGCTCAAGCATTGTTCAATAATATGCCAGAAGCAAAATTTGATAGCTGAATGTAAAATTTAGTGCACTGTTCCATAATAATTTCAACATGGAAGTTATTAGTATCTTTGTTACATTACATGGAACGCGATAGAATAAAAACCTGTTTGTATTCATGATATTTTTCTATTTCAGTTCATTACAATTCAACTGGAATGAGTTGTAATCTGTCAATGTAATGTTTGGCGGCATGTCAGGTTTTTTGTCACTTGGAATTGAAAATGCTACTAACATTTAAATTGTAGTTTTAATCCAAATTAAGATATGAGATTTATCAGCGATTCAGTTCAACTTTAAAAGTGATTCCTATTATGTATTTCAAATTTAATGAAGTAGTACATAGTTTTCGTATAGCTAATCTTTAACTTCTTTCCTCTGTTATTAAATTTCACATTTAATTTTTCTTCTTAAAAAAAAAAAACGTGCAAGATATCTGTGAAACAGTTATTAATGTAAAACATATCTTCAACTTTTTTGATGTAGGATTATGCAATTAATTTTCTCAAAGGTATGATGTTGTCAATCGGAAACTAAGAAGTGGGCATGAGGCAATATTTTTCTATGCATAGTATGAATTTGATTATACAAAAGTATACGGAATTATACAGAACTTTTTATAATTCAAGTTTCAGGGCTTGATTCTATTTGTCTAAATGGAGTACACATGTTACGTTCATGAACTGTGGATTAATTTGGATCTGGTATATCTGAATGATTCGACTCCAGCCTGTTCATAGTTTTATCTTTAGTTTTCCTTGCAGATAAAATATTTTTAAATCCTTATCATTTTCTGATGGACGGAGAATTGATAGCATGTGAAAAATGGGCCGTTTGTAATTTTAAAATTTTGATTCCATGGAAAGAACAAGGTTTATATAGTGAATTAACTGGAACTCATACTTCTCTATAGCTGTTTATCTGTTCTTCATGATGATGCTCGATTGCATTTATATTATTCTTTTGTAAATTTCCCTCTTATTTTTCAATATCTCTTGGGGAATAGATAATGATGATACACTTAAACTCCACCTGAAGGACATGGACTTGGAATTTTCCTGGCCAGTTGGAAAGATCAAGGAAGTTCTGCCTGACATGGGCAGCCATCCTGCTTCCTCTCCTTTATCATGTTCATTTGAGACCACAAAAGCACTTGTTTCTTTAGTCGAGGAACAAAATATTCCTGAGGCCAAGATTGGACTTGCTTCGGGTATATCAGCTTTTCTTTGGCTGTATACTTCGATTCATGGGTATGTTTTTAAACTTACTAACAAGTTCTGATTTTATCTGCATGAACTCTGCTGCATCTAATTTGGGTTGTTTTTTTTGCTTCATCAGTTATAAGCCAGCTAAAGCGGTTGTAACCTCTGAGCTGCCATTAGGCTCTGGCTTAGGTTCATCTGCTGCATTTTGTGTTGCACTCTCTGCAGCTCTACTTGCTCTATCTGATTCTGTGAAATTGGATTTTAGCCATCAAGGTTGGCAAATTTATGGAGACAATGAACTAGAACTGGTAAACAAATGGGCTTTTGAAGGTGAAAAGATGATTCATGGAAAGCCATCGGGAATAGACAACACAGTGAGCACCTATGGTATGTTAAATTCTCCTTATCCTCCTTATTCTTAACCTGTAACAATCTCGCAGCACAAAATATGAACAAGCCATGAATTAAAATAATCAAATGGTTTTAAAATGATATTCCAATACTTTCTGTATTATTATCATGTTTCATTGTAATAGTAAGACCACTATATGATGTGTTTCTCAAGGATGGGGTGCTTTGACAGTGTTTTGATTAGGTGAACTTTGACAAGATCGAAATTGGGGCTATGAATTTAAAAGTCAATTGATTAGAGCAGAGTGTGTGTGTGTGTGTGTTATACTTACATGTCACCGAGGCACAAAACAACATAATTGTCTTAGGAAATTTGTTAATTTCTGGTGCATGCATGGACTTGTGATAAATCCTTCCATCTGTTGTCATGTTAATAATGTGAGATCACTCCTACATAACTTTGGTGTCTATATGGCTAACAAAATCTATTTCAGGGAACATGATAAAATTTAGGTCCGGGGAACTCACACGTATCAAGACAAACATGCCTCTGAAAATGCTCATAACCAACACAAAAGTTGGAAGAAATACAAAGGCATTGGTAGCTAGTGTGTCCGAACGGGCTATGAGATATCCTAGCGCCATGACTTCTGTATTTAACGCTGTTGATTCCATCAGCAATGAGGTGGCTACCATCATCCAATCTCCGGTTTCTGATGATCTTGCCATAACTGAAAAAGAGGAAAAACTAGAGGAGCTGATGGAAATGAATCAGGGGCTACTCCAGTGCATGGGAGTCAGCCATGCTTCCATAGAGAACGTGATCAGAACTACATTGAAATACAAACTATCAACTAAACTTACAGGAGCTGGTGGAGGAGGCTGTGTTCTTACGCTACTGCCTACACGTATCCTTTTTTCCTATTTGTTTGAGATATTATCATGTTATGTGATCGACATTTATATCCTCTTACAACTGATATATCTGTGACGTAAAATGCAATTTCCTTGACTTTATGAGACAGTATTATCAGGAACAGTTGTTGATAAAGTAATTGCAGAGCTACAAGTATGTGGATATCAATGTTTGATTGCTGGAATTGGTGGACGAGGCATGGAGATTAGCTTTAGTGGTTCGTCCTAACGTAGCCTGTAATAACACCCACAATGTAAGATTTGTACCTTTAACTTCAATAATGATTTGCAGATTTGAGCAGTTTATCCCGTTTATCCTCTTGATCTTCTGTCTGTACGTTTACTGTTTACTTCCGTTGTGCTACTTATTTTCTGTTGTATAATTGGCACATCGCTGTGAAGACTTGTGTGGTGCTTTGATCTGATATGACCTGAAATTGTTGTATAAAACTGTTTTAAATGGATTTTTTCGTTTGTGCGATGTTTTGGAGTTCACTAAATAGTCATGTAAATAGAGTTATTATGTTATCTTGAAAGTTAACCATATCGTTCGATTTAACTTTCAGTTACTTTGATCTTGTATACATTGCTAGTAAAAAAATAAGGTCATATTTGATAAGAGTATGGACAAATGTTCTTTAAAAATCTATAATGATATTTATTCTTGGATAAACGAACTTGGCTAAAATGACATTTATTTCGTGATGATAGTATATCAGCCATAGAAATTTATCTCTGTACAAATCAAACGATAAACACCATCAATTTATAAAAATGATCAACACAAAGACTTGATAAAAAAAATCAACAGAAAAAGTCTGCTGTAAAGCTTGAGTTCTTCAAACCAAGGATTCTTGTGGTTTTGGAACTGCAAGAGAACCAGCAATAGCACACCCTGCAAAACAACTAAAATTGAGTTCACTCATACTACTAACATCTGCAGTGCCATATCCATCACAATAAAACAAGGAACAAGCATATTGGATAAGCAGTCACCATCGCCATACAAAAGTTGTCATTTTGATGAGTCCATGATAAGAACCCGGAGGCCCTCGTTCCCCAATTCAAGCTGTTCCTCCCGTATTTCCCTTGCTGAATCCACAGCAGAAGGGCTGCATCCATGCACCTCTAGTATTTCAAGACTCAAAATGTCCCCAATACTTGAAGAGATCCCTTCGAGTTCAGAGCAACCATGAACAACGAGGTGTTTCAGTCTCGGGAAGTGAGTGTCATCGGCTACCCACTCCACCAGATTCAACCTTTCAAGTAGCAGAAACTGCAGTCTGCTAAACTCCCCTTCACTTGGCTCCCATGTCGAGCTTTCCAAATTGCTGTTTCTCAGTTTGAGCACTTCAAGATTAGGCAATGTGCCTATTCGATTCATTAAACCCATTGGAATCTCACAGTTACTCAAAGTCAGCTTCTTGAGAGAAGGTGGCATAATAAGGAAATATAAGAAAGGGCCACGTTGCTCGTGTATTTCCACCTTGAGCGTTTCCAGCTTATGTAGACACGTGAGATCAATATTAGAAAAGACTTTGTAATAGTTTGATATCCCAAGTTTGTTTAAATTTGGAACTGATTCAATCACCTTAGCAAAACCGGGATCAACTGTTATACCAGAGAGAGTTTGTAGGTTTTCTTTAAGACCAACATCCCCAGGTTTAAAGTAGGGATAAGTTTCCAGAAACTTGATGTTCCTTAATTGGGGCATGTCGAATATCTTCTCTGTTGTTCCCTCACTCAACCGATACAATGGAAAGTTTCGTAAAACTATAGTCTGTAGATTAAAAAGAGTAGATATGGGTGGAGGGAGGAAAAGTGAGAGACATGTAAAAGCTAGGTACCTCAAGTTGACTAGCTGCAATAGCTTCTCTTGAAATGGCTCTAATCTTACACTCAATATATCCAACACTCTAAGTAGCCGCAATCTGAAAATTACACTGCATCCATGTGGATTTCGCCATGATACTTGACCAATATACAGAACTGAACGGGCGAACCTCATTGAGCTATGAATATCATCAATGAGACCATGTGAATCATCAATGCGACCAGATGAATCAACACTCACAAGATCCCATAAACCAACACTCACACGACGCAAATGCAATGCCTCTCTTGGGAAATTGTCATCATGTTTCCCTTTGACATAAAGGAATTTCTCTTGACAAGCTTTCCGAACACAAAGGTCCCTCAAGAGATCATGCATACTATAACTTTTCACGACCCCATTAGTCTCTTGTCTATGAACGACAATAAGATTCCTATCAACAAGAGCCTTCAAGTACATCTCTGCAGCCTCCTCCAGGCTTTTATTCAAAATGGGTTCTAAGAACCCTTCTGCTACCCATAACCTGATGAGTTTGGAGGATCAAACCACACAGTCTTCTGGGAAAGCACTCATGTAAAGAAAACATGGTTTAAGATGATTAGGCAAATGGTTATAACTCAACAATAAGATCTTCTGGAATTGCTCATCGTTGTTAGCTACAACTGAGGCTACATCCTCCGCGATTTGCATCCAATACTTACGTGTTGCATTTTCTTGTGAGAGTACTCCACCAATTACATGAATAGCAAGAGGAAGCCCTCTACAATTTTTCGCTATTGTTTTCCCTATACTCTCAAGAATTCGAGGGCAAGGCACCTTCTGACGAAGAAGATGCCAGCTCTCATCCTCGTCTAAAAGATGCATTTGGTGATGGTAGCTATTGGATCCCACATACTTTGCCACACTTAACTCCCTAGTAGTTACCATCACCCGACTTCCATTTTTCTCATCTGGGAAGAACCGTTTTACATCATCCCAAGCCTTATTATCCCACACATCATCCAACACAATTAGATATCTTCTACCATATAAACTTTTATATAAATGCAGAGCTAACTGATCATCTTTATGCTTTTCACGCATTTCATCACTAAGTTTTCCAATCACACATTCTAGAAGGCCAAGTAGAATTGCTCGAACATTATATTCTTGTGATACATTAACCCATGCTCGAGGGTAAAAATGGGAGACTATGAAGGGATCAGCATAAACAGTTTGAGCAAGAGTTGTCTTACCAATACCTCCCATCCCAACGATGGGGATGATCTCGAGTTTAGCTTGTTGGGGCCCAATCAATCTGCCCTTCAACTGGACTGAATCTTGGCTCAATCCCACCAAGATTTTCTTGGGATTTGGATCAGAAGCAGCAGAGATCGGTGATGATGATGAAGTATCTTCTTCTGCAGAGATCTTCATTATCATCTGCTTAATCTCTTCCTCAGCAGAATCAAATTCTGCAATGACTCTGTGCAAGCTTGGAGGTGAAAAGATGAGGCTAAAACCCTCACGAAATGAAGGGAATAGATCCACCATGTGAGATTCAAGAATATCTTCTGCTTCATATGCTGCGTCTCTGATTCTATTCTCCAAATCTTGTAATAATGGTGAAGCAGAATTTCCAAGAAGATGTTTCAAGGCCAGTGTCTTCTTCAAGAGCAACTCAATTTCAGTTTTCTTGTAAGGATCAACAAAATGAGTTTGAAGGATCTGCTCAAGAATCTTCAAAAGGGATTCAAGATTGTAAGCCATGTTTCACACAAAAATTTGATTAGTACTGATGAGTAGTAAAAGAGTTTCCCATCTTATCTACCAGTTTGAAGTTTGACTTTATGTTTGACCGGGTTGTGTAATGATAATGTTAGATGTAATAAAAGCAGTGTTGACTTTATTTTTTATCAGTTTGGCTCAAATGGAGCAACCATTTTTTGTGGATTAAGTAACAACTACATGAAGTTGAATGCCAGTGAATTGAAGAGATATGGGTAAGTATGAACACAGCTCATGCATGCAGATTGATAGGTTAAGAATTTTGGGCAACTACAAATGCAGGAATCGTTTTAAAAGGAAGAGTGCGGTTTCACTTAAGGAATCATCATTGCATTGGGAAAGAGTTCATCCAATCTGGGCCTGCCACATCAGCACTACAATTCACAAGACAATATTATTAGTCTTCCAAATTAATAGTATCAAGAACTACATTTACGTTGTTTCCTACAATGCTCTTGTACAACTTAAGTTGCTTTTCACAAACAATGCACCAAGATGCTGCGTCGGGGTAATGACACTCACGCCACTTAGCAAGGACTGGAGGTAGTGGGTGACCATCACGCAAGATAACCTACACGGAAGTGAAGAGATTTGATAACACGATGCATGAATATTATACACAATATTTTGAAATCAAAACAAAGTGTTGTGTACCTGAACAAAATGATCGTTGTTCACTAATCCAATACAGATACACCTCCAATTGAAAGGAACGGCTGTTCTTAGTGGCAAGAATGTGCTACACATGTTGCTAGACAAACTAACAAGTGCAACATTGTATGTGGATGCAACGAGGTACCCCATTTCCGGCAATGTAAACCAATGTGCATTGCTCGTCCTTTCCTCAAAGCATTGCAGACTCTGTAAGATTTCCTCAACAGCTCCATTTTTTATGAAAACACTTGTATATAACTCTTGGTTTAGTCTAAGCTCGTTTATAAGGTCACGTCTGACTTGAGGCCATGAATCCTCCCCAAAACCAAGCAGGTTGGCCACAACACGGAAACCACAATGACCATCCCCAACTACATTCTTAATACTAACAATGTAGCTGTGGAAGAAAGCTGGAAAGTGATGAATATAAGCACCTGCAAAAGATGATGGTGATGTGGAGCTAGGAACAACCTGTTCAAAATTGACACCAGTCAATCAGCCACATGTAAAATGATGTGAAATTTATTTCAAATTGATTGAACAAACACCTGGACAGAAGGCTTGCCCATCATTGCTAGATTATTTACAAATATCTGCAAATCATCATAACAGGTTAATAAGATGTGATCATTGTCTTCACCCAAATATATATTCTAAGTTGAGTAAGTTTAATTAGCGTACAGAAGCTCATGCAAGAGATCTATCTATATAATGTCGAGGTGAGTGAAGACACATGAGTACCTGGACAAACGACTTTCCCACTGCTGCAATGCTCTCTAAACATAATTCCAAATCAGCATCACATGTTAATAAGATCTTCTCATTTATTTCATCTAAATATTCCATTTCAAAACTTCCCACCTCCAGTTTCAGTCTCATGGCCACTTCACTCACAAGTTTCTCCATTCCTGCTGTGTGGCATAACTTAAATTTGATTGTTTTGCTTTCATATTTTGCATATATAACCATCATATCAACATTTGGTTGAGTGATGAGATGTTGAGAGCTTTTGGGATCAGTTTGAGGCATATCTGGAGGTGGAAGGTTGCTGCCGTTAGGCAAGCTGCTTATATTTGGTTGAGAATCCCGACCACTTTGATTCGCATTTTCTGTCATAAAGAGGGATGGATTGTTTTTGTATTTCTCATTTTGTGGCCACCTTTGGATGCCATATTTTCTGCATAAACGTTTGAATGTTGATTCGCTAACTGCAACATGAAATTTCTCATTTGTGTTAGTACACAATTCTAATCAGAAACTAAAAAGGGAATCATGTTATGGCACTCACCACAAAGCTCTTTAGCAGCATCCTTGCGTTTCTTGCCGAAATGTGATTGCAGATCCGTAAAGGTTATATTTAGACCAGTTTCATTCTTTGTTCCGTTTGTTGCTTCTTTTTTATTCAAATTGGCTCCTGAGTGTTGTGTGTCCGCATCAATGCTAACAGATTCCACACCATCATCAGGACAAAACCGAACATCATGTTTATGAGTTTCACGATGTTTTTGTCCTCTGTAGTTGACAAATTTAAACGTAATTGGAACTCCATCTGAGTGGTCTGATTCAGGGACATCAAATTCATTCACTTGTGAAAACTGAATGACCTCAACGACGAGTTTGTCTCCCAGTTGTTGCCCAGAAGCAACCTTAAAGCTCGTAAGTTTTTGCTTCAGAAATGGAAGTAGAAGGCACAAAAAGGAGGTAAAGTAATCAGATCTGCGGGGAGCTTGGTAGAGGTAAAACTCAAGGACATAAACAAGGTCCCCAGTGTGGCAACTCTTCAAGCAAATTGCAAAGCAAGCATCTAACCAAGTTGCTTGTGCATCGTGTGCAAGGGGTTGCTCAGCAAGGCTAAAACCAGATAAATTTAGGCAAAGGCAAGAGTTGTTTTGAGATGCTAATGCCATATCCGTCATCCCCTTTCCGGTTTCAACATGTTTAAACTTCGTTAACTTAGTATACTCAGAGAAATTCAGACGTTCCATGCAAGTGAGTTTACTAGTGTTGATAGTAGCTGCACCACATTTGTTGTTTGGGACCCAAACCTCTTTCTTGAACACTTGTGGAATCTCACATGTATACTTGCAGACCTCTTCCAATTCATTCAATGCCAATTCCCAGCTTTCTACCTTCTATCATTTAAAATACAATACTTGCTCAACCTAAGACTTTCATTTCATTTCAAAATTATTAACAAATACCAAATTAAACTATAATTAATTAAACATATCTTTTATATAATAGTTAAAAATCTAACTTAAAATATCACAATTCACGTAGCACACGAGAGAAACATTAGTAGAAATTAAAAAGGGTTGGAACCTCGATCGATATTACATCTGGATGGAGGATAGAGTTTGTTAATAAAATTTGGATTTTTTTTTTTAATATTTGTTCTTTCAAACCTATGACAAATAAATAATTATGAAATCATTAACTATATATTCTTATAAAAAAACTAATCAAATTGAGAATTATTTCAAAAATTATAAAAATAACTAGTAAATGATGATATTGTTAAAAATATAAAATAGTTTCAAATTTAATAAATTGGAATAACCAAAAATAATAATAACACTTACAAACTTTTCACACAAAATTCGGAAATTGTTACATAGATCAAACTTTTTAATATTAATAACCATACTTTTCTTAGAAGAAAAGTTATTAATAAATTATTAACTGTTGTTTTAGTAGAAAATAATAGGATTTTTCCTATTAAAATAAGCTTTTCAAATTCAGAATATGAGTTTGATAACTTGAAATTATGCAAAAAAAATGTAATTTTTTTTACGTTTGAATATCGTTGGACAAACAAAATTTAACATGGAAATCGTATTTCAACTTAAAAAGAAGGTTATTTTAATAATTTTTGATAATTATTTGAGAAATGTCAAAATTTTGGTATAAAAATTGGTTAATTAATTATATCACAACAAGGTTAGTATTTTTTGCAGCATATCATAAAAATTCACTAATTCATATATTTTGTAGTATAAAAACTCGTATGAGATAATCTTATTATAAATATAATGGCGCGAAAGGAATTATAAATCAAATTCATTTTCTCAAATTTATATGTGAATTTTGTTTTGTTGGTTTGGTTCCAATGAATGAATTTCAAAATTTACTCAAGTTGAAGTGAATTTTGAAATCCACCAAAATAACTCCAAAATTAATATAGAATAAAAGCTATAGATTTCAAATCAATGTCTATCCAAACACCTTTAATGGATTTCATACCATGAACAAAGGAGGATAAAGAAAAGTTTTTGAAGAGGTATAGTAGAATGTGTTGGAGTGTTGTGTTACTTTGTTTTATTAAGATAAAAAAGAAGGGATATATGTATACATTGCCTGCAAGGTCACTTGGTCCTCTGGCTTTTGGGTTGAAGTTCATATGCAGATTTGTTGCCTGTAAGAAATTCAGAAAATACAAACATTTACTACTTTTTGCAAGTTTTATCAATGCCCACAAAGCAAATATATATATATATAGAGAGAAAGAGAACCTTCATTGCATTGTGAAGGCTATATTCTGAAAAATAAGAAGGTTCAAATATTAGGAACTCTAGTACCCCAACACATATGTGGTGCTGCTTTGTTTGGAATATAGGTAAAGCATAATATGTTTTTAGAGAAGAACGTGCGGCGTGGTTTCTTAGTGCAAACTCTGTAGTAGTGTAGAGGCGCAGATCACGACTGGTTTCAGGGTGGCCGTTTAGGAAGACTCGCCCCGGGGGACCTTTTGCAGCATCATCCACATAATACTTATGTTCCACACACTGCTTCCTGAATGAAGCTAAAACTCTTGAAAGACTAGAAACTGCAAAAGGTTGGCCTGATGTTTCCAGATAACACCTATCCTTATCATCCTTTTTTGGAGCCCAAAACTGCGCTACGCCATTGTATCCTAGTTTGCTCATTACACTTTTGATCTTCTCCTGGATTGTATCTGCAGACACAGGAGATAAGTTACTGTTTATAACTTCATTTTCATATATATCTGCTCTTGCCTCACTCCAGAAAATCCATGCTTCCATTAGTACTCCCCAAAGCTCTATGCACTGCAACTCAGGCTTCTGCAAGTATTTCTTGAAATCTGATACTGAACACTCATCCTTAAACTCCTCCATCACCATTAACATGCTTACATCTTCTAAATCGTCATGCTTGTACTTAAATGTTTCATGGCTAATCATGTTTTCTTTGACAACCTCCACCACTAAATCCTCTCCAATGTGTCCTTTGTATGCAAAGTCAAAGCTTATGAGTTCCCTCTCCATTATGCTCAACACTTTCCGCAGAAAGGACCCAACTAGTGCATCTTCTCCACTATTGAATTGAAGAAAAAACTGGAGAAGATAGATCTCCCTGCTATTGTACAAACTCCGAACGCAAATGGCAAAACAAAAGGACAATTTAGCTATTTGGGTATAATGTGCCAAAGGGTTCTCCGATATGCTCAAATCACATATGTTTCGACAAATGCGTGGCTTATTAATTGACGACATTGCTGTTCTAGCTATTGGATTTGTATCCCCTGCTATTTGCAGATTGTGTAATGCACAGGCTTTAAGATAATCGGACATATAAGAATTGGGGAAACTAGTATCATAATCTCTGTAAAATGCATTTTGGAAGCAGGTGAAGTCATTGGAACATTGATGGCAAGGGATCCAGACGAGTGCCTTCTGGAGCTGGGGCATAACCATAGAAGCCCACTCAGCCATCCTAATAATTTCAGTATGCACAGTGACCTGAGTTGAAGATGAAGCATGAATGATTGTTGAATGTGATTGCTGATTGATATGAGCATAATAAAAGTAGTGACTGATACATACCCTGATTTCTGGCAAACAAAAGTTGAGGTGAGTGGTCCTCAACATCGCATTCTGCATGTAATGTAGAGTTAGTTAATGCCTGTTATGATAATAACAGAAGCGGAGGAGGAGGAGGAGGAGGAGGAGGTGTATAAACAAACCCTGAGTCCTTCTTCCAGAAGTGACAACATATCTTCGACTTCATATTGAAACCATGAAACCTCAATGACGCCATAACAGTGGTGGCTAAGCAGATCAAAAAGAGGCAGAGCGTAGTAGCTTCTTAGACCAGAAGCAGCAGCAAGATCCCGGAGTGGAAATTCCTTGGAAGAGTAGAGCCTCAAGTCTGGGGTGGATTCAGGGCGCCTGTTTCTGTACGCACGTCCCACCCCACCCAATTCATCTTCTCCTGCACCCTCATCCACACGATAACGATGACCCATACAAAGCTGTCGATACCAACACATACCTTTATAAAGATTACCGACAGCGAAAGGTTGGTCGGAAGTGGTCAGGTACACCTGCTGCTGCTCATTCACTTCCACTGCCCAAAATTGCACCATGTATTCATCCTTCCATAATTCAGATCTTGATGCGAATTCCAGAAGGATATCTTTGATCTTGTCTTTGATGATTTCTCCTTCTGGATCATTATTACCAAAACATATTTGATCACCTGTCTCACCCCAAAAAACCCGTCCACACTCCAAGTGCTTGGATTCCAAATGGACTTGCACCTGCAACTGCCTTTTGAATTCATATTCAGAATCATATGCTTCATGAAATCCCTCAAATCCACAGATAAAAGCAGTTTCATCCATCATCAATGTTTCTTCTCTTCTGGATATCAAAGCACCATTTAGTGAAGGAGATGCTTCAGTGGTCACATTTAATAATTGCAAACAAATTGAGATAAGAAAAGACGCGTTAACAACATTGAACTAAAGTACAACACAAAAACTTTTATGCATCAGGTGCATGGATCTAGATCCATGCACCTGACCCGACCCGCGCGTGTACGTGCTTCCACGCGCGTCTGACGCGCCCTCACGCGCTCTCACGCGCCTGGGCGGATGCGCACCTTTAGGTTACGTTAAGGATACCTTTCAGTTATGTTAATGATACCTTTAAGTTATGGTAAGGATACCTTTCAGGGATACATTTCAGTTATGTTAAGGATACCTTTAAGTTATGGTAAGGATACCTTTCAGTTATGTTAAGAATACCTTTGAAATCCTGATTCCAGGTTACATGTCATGCTATGTTAAGAATACTTTTTAGTTATGTTAAGCATACCTTTAGGTTATGTTAAGGATACCTTTAGTTATGTTAAGAATACCTTTTGGTTATATTAAGCATACCTTTAGGTTATGTTAAGAATACCTTTAAGTGATGTTAAGGATACCTTTGAAATCGTGATTCCAGGTTACATACCATGTTATGTTAAGAATACCTTTTAGTTATGTTAAGCATACCTTTAGATTATGTTAAGGATACCTTTAATTATTTTAAGAATACCTTTTGATTATATTAAACATACTTTTAGATATATTAAGGATAGCTTTATGTTATGTTAAGAATACTTTTATGTTATGTTAGAGATACCTTTGTGTACAAAATGTGTAACACAACTACCTTATGGATAAGGTATCTCTAACATAACATAAAAGTATCCTTAACATAACATAAATGTATGTCTGACCTAAATTAAATGTATGAAATTTGGGCACAAAGGTATCCTTAACATAACCTAAAGGTATCTCTATACATTACCTAAAGGTATTCTTAACATAACCTAAAGGTATGTCTAACTTAACGTAAAGGTATGAAATCTGGGCATAATGGTATCATTAAGGTAATCTAAAGGTATTCTTACGCATTACATAAAGGTATTCTTACGCATAACTAAAAGTCATGACTAAAATTGAAAAAAAAACAAGCGCGAAAAAAAAAAAAAAAAAGAAGAAGCGGGTCGGATTACCCGGATCCGACCCGGGTGCATGGATCTAAGATCCATGCACCTGATGCACAAGAGACTTTCTCAAACTAAAATTAGTCTGTTTTGAATTGTTAGGATATTGGCCCAACTACCAAGCCCAAGCCCATTTGTGGGTTGTCCTTAAATAAGTACTATGTTCAGGTTGGTATAAGTGGCTTGGTAAGTCGGATGGGTACCTTTGAAGTTCCAAATTCCTTTTAGTTTTTTTTTTTTTTTAATTATCAACTCAACAATATTTAAATAAATAAATAAATATATATATATATATATATTTGAGGATTAATTAATATATTATTATGATCTCTATTTTTTTTTTTTTCATTTTCTATACTTTTATTTTTGTGTTTAGCTTATAATCAAGAGATGTTTTTTTAATATAATTTGTCAAAGCTTAATTGGATTCTTTCAAGTACTTTCACATTTCAATTACAATATTAATATTCATATTTCAATTACAATATTGATTTTTTTACTGTAACATAAAATACACCCAATATAATAATTAGGCAAAAACTTGCATACCCCCGGTGCACCGTACCCTCGAAGATATTATTAGTTTGGTATTATGAATATATGCATGAGGTATTATTGGTGTATTCATAAGGTATTAGTGATATATTCTTGAAGGTATTAGTGGTATACTCATAAGGTATTAGTCGCATATTCATAAGGTATTACGTGTATAATTGAAATATATGTTTTAGTGAAGGTATTATTCAAGGTATTACTTGTTACATGTTAAAGTATTACTCATATTACTTAAAGGTATTACAATAAGTGTTTGGGGGCACGGTGCCCCCGGGGCACGCAAGACCTACTCTAATAATTATTGGAGTAGGTCTTGCGTACCCAGGCACCGTGCCCCAAACCCATATTGTAATACTTTTAACTAATATGGTTAATATCTTAACATGTAACAAGTAATACCTTGACTAAAACATATATTTCAATTATACACGTAATACCTTATGAATATGCAAATACCTTATAAGTATATCACTAATACTTTCAGGGATATACCACTAATACCTTATGAATATATAACTAATATCAAACAATAACACATTTGGGGTTGAAACTTGAAAAAGATGCAGCAGTTCCTTTTTTTTTGGGGGGGGGGGGGGCATATCCTATGACGCTAGGAAATACTAGATTGACTCCCAAAATGATACTCCCAAAATGATACGTAAAGTGTGACGAACTACCGTTAAGCAAGGAAAACCTTAGTTTTCAAATAAACCTTAATCCTAGAATAGACAATCATTAACCCGAACTTTTATACTTTATAGGGAGTACGAACGAGGACCAGAATTGAAGAGGATATAAGAAATAGAGCACCGACGAACGCTATTATCCAAGGTGAGGGTAAAGTCTTACCAAATAAATGTTTTCGTTTAAATTGTACAACTTGTTAAGTGACATTTATTGTTATATGTGGCTTTAATTTCAGTAATCAAGTGTAGTCGATTTCAAGTTGGTTATTATTTTATGATTGATTTTCGAGTAAATTATATGTTTTCAAGGATTAATGTTTTTCGTCGAGGGATACAAATGCGATTGGTTTCACATGATGAAAAGTCGGGATAATACCCGTACAAGAGGGGTTTCTTTAGAAACCAATACATGTCAATGGATTTATTTGCCAATTTGTAGTCGTGAATTATATGAACCTACGTGAATGTGATTAATTTGTACAATGTGTTATGTGAGAACTATTTTGTGAAATGTAACTGCGCATGCGCTTGCACGCCAAGTATATCGGGTATTCTTCGGAAACCCAACATGAAGGGTGTAAAAACCCATAGGGTCGGCTTGGGGCCCGGATAGATTTTCTTCGGATATATATCCCACATGGTTTACAGGGGACTACTCGGGAGTCCACAATGTGTAATATGTATATGTATAGTATATGATTATAGTATTATGTGTCCCTATCACAGTACAAGTTGACCCACTTAGTGTTCCTTTGGCACTCACCCCTATGTGTAAAAATGTTTTCAGCTTAAAGTATTCAGGACATGGTGTGCGAGCGGTGAATGCAGGTAGCCGATAATATCAAGGTCGTAGAAGATTTTAATAAAGAGTTTTATTTTTTATAAACTCCAAACATGTTTATTTATGTAAATGATTATTCTATCGCTCTTTTCAATGTATCAAAAATGTGTCTGTAAAGAAAGGAATTTCAATAAAATCATTTCCGCTGCATTTTTCCAAAATTCGTATTTCGTAACAATATTTTATGGAATAATATTTCACGGTTATTTTAATAAAGAATTTTATTTTTATAAACTCCAAACATGTTTATTTATGTAAATGATTATTCTATCTCTCTTTTCAATGTATCAAAAATGTGTCTGTAAAGAAAGGAATTTCAATAAAATCATTTCCGCTGCATTTTTCCAAAATTCGTATTTCGTAACAATATTTTATGGAATAATATTTCACGGTTATTCCTGAATTTGTTTATTTCTATTATTATTTAAAGAGTCAATTTCTAATGTAAGTAGCGCCAAAACAGTATTTTAAAAACGGGGCGTTATTTTTAAATTTCTATGGAATTGATGTCCCGATAATGATTGAGCTCCAGTTTTTATATCGACCTCCAAGTTAGCGATTGATGATCATAAAATTTATATATATCATGAACTAAATGTTGAAACAAATATTAAGTGAACGTTTTCTTTTATTATAGTAAAAAGTTTATATTGCAATTGAAACAAAATTTCAATATCCTGATTTTTGTATGTCGGTCCAAATCATTTAATTTTGCATTCATTGTAAAATTTGATGGATTTACACTTCACTCAATTTAGTATAATATATGCACCCATCAAAATTTGCAATCATTTGTACATCTGCTTGGATTTTAAAATACTCAATACTTAACAACTAATTTGAAGACGGTATCATTTCAAATGCTCAAACTTGACTACCAAACTGATTTGAAGGTGGTGTAAGAAAAAAAATCATCCCCTCCAGCATTTGGTTTAGTCATGGCATCATCCAACAAACTTGACCATTTCTTTTTGATTGAGTCTTTTGTGTCACAGATTCATTGATCTTATTAAATGAGTTCGACTCATGGTAATTATATGTGAGATTATCATATAATTAGTTTTTGGAATTTACTTACTTTTCTAATTTTTAAACGATGCATCCTTCCTTGCACGGTAGTATTAAAATAACATATACATCATCAGTCGTTAATCTAAAACTAATCAAGGTTTAACATCATACGACTATTTTTAAAAAAATTCGCAAACCAAATCAACATCTTCATGTTGCATTTGGTCAATAAGTGATAAGTCGACCTCCACCACCAATTGAAAATTGAGAGTGGAAAGAGGCGGTTCATGGGTTTTATGATGGAGTCGGCGCTATCGGCCGTGTTAGTGGCGACAAGGAAGGAGGAAGAAAATACAGAAAATTCACATTCTAATCAATAATTGGAGCTCGAAATGTTTGATGATGACCGGATTATTAGAAAAATCTTAGGGTCCATTTGGATAGGTGGATTTGAGGAGGGATTTCAAAACCATGGTAGTAAATCCACCGGTAGTGTTTGGATGGATGTGGATTTGAAATCCATGGTTTTCATTTTGAGCTAATTTTGGAGTCATTTTGGTGGATTTCAAATCCACTCCAACTCCAACTTGAGAGGATTTGAAATCCACTCATTTCAAATTTAGGATTTCAAATCACTCTATCCAAACGGAGCCTTAGTTAATTAGAAAATCAGAAAAATATTGAATTTAAAATTTTAAATGATAAAACCACCACATGGGTATTTGATTAAATGATTATGATTAATAGATGACGATCTAAAGACAATTAGACGAATGTTGATCAAATAACTATAATATTTCTAAGAGTGTTGGTCTCTTGATCGTCTCATGAATTTTTACTGTATTGTATGAGATGAGATGAGATGAATCAATCCATAATTCAATCGCCCACAATTCAAACGGAATAATTTAGATGTTGTTTGTGGGTGATTAGACTCCATCTCACAAATAATATGTGTTACATGAGTTTATCCCTAAATGATCTCATAGTTCAATGATATTGAAACCTAATAATAAAGGTATAACATGTAAACAACATGGATGTTGAACCAACGTGTCTCCCATACAAAATCCACTTTTAGGCACTTTTCTTTACTAATCACTCATAATTTCTGCTTTTTCCTTGCCTTTCCACTTAAACTAAGTCTTCTTTATCTTCTTTGCTTACTCGGATTTCTATTTTCACCTCTTTTATTACCAATTTCTCATAAAGTTGTATATATATATTTTTTCAATCTAGTTATGTGATATGGCTATTTAAATAAAGCCTTAACTCCTAAGCTTTCATCAATAGTACTTAGCACTTAAGACTACCCTACACCACTTGCACATATTTCTTCAGAAGAGTTATAATCTTGTGACACTGTATCAAAATTTTAATTTCATGAAACAAATTAACCTACGATCAATTTGTGAATTAATTATAAAACTGAGTTTGAGTTATGGTATAACATATGAGTTCTTATGTGTTCTTAAATAAGTTTACATGTCAATACCGTGAAAGAAATGTGTATGCCTAGTATATTAATAATAGTAGTAGTAATAATAATAATAAAATAAATAATGTTACTTGTGTTATTGATTATGAATTTACAATCTCAAAATATTTCAACCAAGACCTAACAAGTGAAGGGAAAAAAGAAAGATAAAAACTATAAGCAGCACTTTACTTTTTATTTAGGCAAAAACTTTCGTGCCTCCAACTCAACCCAGCCGTCACGTAATATTAAATATATATTTTTTATGTATCATATATATATACTTTTTAGATATTACTTTTCATGTTAAATTTATGGTATTAAATATATAATATCACATGTGCAATGAATTGGATTGGGGACAAGAAACATATCACTCTTATATTTATTTAATCATGCATATTGACCTCATACTCTCCACATGATATTCAACTAACATCAACACCAACTTCTGATCTGATAACGTATATAAATCAATCACGACACAACCCCCTATATATATATTATATAATGAAGTGTATCTTGTTCTTGAATGGGGGAACAATATCTTTATCTTTTTCTCTTCTATATAATCCGTTTCACCACTTTCACCTGTAAATATAGCTGCCTGAATTCTTTATTATATTTGATATTATATCATATAATTCATGATTTTTTATATTAATTAATAAGATCATTGATACTTATATATGATAATTATTCTGAAAATATGAAATGTAATATAGATTGTAAAATAAAATTTCATATACAAAAGTAAACCAACCAAATAATTAAATATGATTAAAAAATTGAACCAAATATAAATGGAGGACATCAATAATAATTTCACAATTTTATAAATGGATGTACCTTAATTTAGTAAATATGATTGAATAAGTCAAGACGAACGTATAAATGTAGGGGTATCAATAGTAACTTCACATTTTATAAATGGTTGTCTTAAATATATAGTTGATAAAAAATCAAAAATTATACTTTAATTAAATATGGCTTGTCTAATGGAAGGAATTAATATACACAAATGTAATATACATCATACAGTCTTGATTCTCGATTATATAATATGGAATTCTCTATTAAATATGATCGATATTCTCATGAATTTTATCTAATGTTTCAATAATATTGTATTTTGTTAATACATACCAAATATTTATAATACCATTAAATTCAAATATTTAACAATCAATTATATATCACACAAAAATTAATTATATTAGAATTCGGTGAGATGGAACACTCACGGTCTATCGAACAAATTCACTCATAAGTCAATTTTCTATTTCATTTATATTTTATTAGGGGTAGCTGCATAATTAATTCATCTCATAAAATTATATATGTAAGACGGTCTTACAAGAGTTTCATAACATAGTTGAATAACAAATAATCAATTCATTCAATCTCAAAATCGAGTCTTCTCATATATCTTAGTATTTCAGTGATAGTAATTTATTATAATTGTTATTCTCAAATTAATCAAGCGTGAAGTACTAATTCAACAATTGAAGAAAAAAAAAGCCCATTCTTTTAAATAATAATTGAAAAAAAGGTAAGAATTACTTTTCATTGATTCTCCATCTATATATATCTTTTTGGTTCTTTTTCCTAGTCCTCTTTTATCTTGTTATGAAATGTTTTTATTGTTATTATGAAGGCACAGCCTTCATCGTTAAGTTATGACGTATATGCATATTCCAAATATTCTTATTTTGTATGGTTTGCTATTACCAACACCATTAAGTTAACTCATTTCTTGTTTACATGACACCCTTTTCCTATTTTTGGAAATTTCAAACTCAATTTATATACGAAATGATATCTTTATAATTAAGGTTATTGCTTTAATGAATCTATTAATTATTAAATTAAATTTAATATTTATCAAGTCAATTTGTTGTTCAACTAAATGACCTTTTTCAGCAGTAATGCCGAATCTAGTTCCAACTGATTAGTCCAACTGAAAAGGGTAGAAATGGAATTCGGATATTCTTGCTCTGGATAGAGTATATATGCTCTGGCATTATCAATAATAACCTTCTACCTTTTTCGCTTGATTTAACATAAAAAATCATGCATAATTTTTGTGAAACCATTTATTTTATCCACTGATCTAAACTATTCCAGAAATTTATATCACAAAAGCTCAAGATGATCTCACGGATAGTTTTCGTGTCCGTGAGAGGGATCCTTATTACCCATGAATTAAACTCATATACACATATTTTCATATGAATTGTTAAGTGTGAGTTATGGATTGATTCGTCTCACAAAAAAAATCTGTGAGACCATCTCACACAAGACCTACTCTATTTATATATGACTGTGGAGTGTGAGTTGTAAATTAATCCGTCTCCCAAGAAGATCTTAATTTTGAATTCATTGACTTTTCAAGATTTTATCTTCTTTAAAGAAAATAAAATAATTTCCTAAACCTTGGTCTTGAAGCAATCGACCCATCAAAATAGAGTCGGCCAATAAATTTAAGTTTTAGAATTATAGAGTTTTAATAACTGAACTTAATTATGAGCATTCATATATCTCTGAAAATACTTATAATTTTAATTTTTTGATGTATTAAACTCTCAAAAAATCCACATTTTCTTAAGTTCCCATTAGTTATTATATAATCCCAAACCTTTTTGTTTGAATGGAGAACAGAAATCATTAATTACTAATGCGATTCTTTTTTGGACAGCAATATTAAAGTTTTAAATAATATAAAATATTTAAATTTAAAATAGTAAAATATCTAATATCCTCGTCTATATATAGGGCCTTGGGATCGGTAAATTATAGCAAGAAGATATTTGCAACGCTTCATTTCAACAAAAACTAGGAGAAATGGCGGTGGAGAGTTCTGGAGATATCTACGCTCTTCCAGAAGATTGCATTGCCACCGCTCTTGCACTCACCAGCCCCAAGGATGCTTGCCGGCTGTCGGCGGTGGCCTCCTCCTTCCGATCCGCCTCCCAATCCGACGCCGTTTGGAGTCGGTTCTTGCCCTCCGATTATCGAGACATCATTTGCCGCGCAGTCGACGGCGACGATTCATTGCTCGCTAATTTCCATTCGAAGAAGGATCTCTATCTCTACCTATGTGATCATCCGGTTCTCATCGATGGAGGTCGCAAGGTATATTGATTTACTTTGTCGCATTGAGGTTTATTTTGAGGTTCGAATTTGGGTTGACATACCACTTGATCTAATTGGAATAATTGGAGTCGGCGACGATGATTTCCGTGATTGTCTGCTTGGATTCTAATTTCGATTCGAGTTTTTCACGTAATTAAGTGGTTATAGACGATAATTAAGATTCAATAATAAATAAATTTGAGGCGCTAACTGACCTTTAGAACCATGCGAGGTGTTTACCATTGCTTGGTTCCTCTGGAAACAGCTTTTTTACTTGTGGTGTGTGAATGGTGTGTTCAGGAAAACCTCTCTTAATTTATTTACGATATTCAAGATTCTGGAAAGTTGAAAGCCTTTATGTGTTCCTTTATTTCACGTTTCAGGGTTATTCTGTTCTTTCAGATTATTTTGCGTGAAAATATTAATGACTTGTAAGAAAAGAGAGTAACATGAGCAGAAACACTCTTCTCCTAATGTCTTGGAATAATTAACTGAGATGGGTCCTTTTAATATTGCAAGCAGACAACAAATCTATTAGTTTGACTTTCTATTGTGCTTTCATGTTTGATCTTCTCTTGACCGTTGTCATCACTGGTTTTTTCTTGGGATAGAATGGCCTTGCAACTTTCGAATGCAATGCTGAATCATGCTTAAATAAAGCAATTCAATGCGAAATCCAGTTCGGTCATAGCCAGTCGTGATGTTGTTTTTCTCTATGTCTGCATTGATTGAGTTTGTCAATTAATGCTCTTTGTTAATTGAGTTGCAACATTGTTCCTTGTGAGAAGTATATGTTAATTGATTTGATTTCCGTCCCTAAACAGAGTTTTTCATTGGAGAAACTGACTGGAAAGAAATGCTACATGCTAGCTGCAAGAGACCTCACTATTGTATGGGGAGATACCCCTCAATATTGGCGATGGATCAATCTTCCCGAGTCCAGGTAGTCAAATTTTTGTAATGTTATACGATCACCATCTTTTTACCAAGCTTTTCTTGTTTTGTCAATAATATTGCTAATTGTGGTTCGATTTAGGTTCTCTGAGGTGGCAGAGCTTCTAGATGTATGCTGGTTTGAGATACGGGGCAAGATAGAAATGACCATGCTATCTTGCGGCACTAATTATGCAGCATACCTCGTCTTCACTAGTAAGTCGAGAACCTACGGATTCACACACCAAGCTGCCGAGGCTTTCGTGGGAATGAGTGGCCGTGAATGTGAAAAGCGCAACGTATGTTTGGACCCAGAAGGAGAACAGAGGCAGAGGTATCATGCTGTACCGAGAATAGGGTTGTTCCTTCGTCGTTTAGCTCAAGCACGGACAGAACGAAACAACGAGGCAGAGGAGCAAAATACGGAGTACCCAAAGCAAAGAAACGATGGGTGGATGGAAGTCGAGTTGGGAGAGTATTTCGTGAAGGGAGGAGAAGATGGTGATTTGGAGGTGAGTTTGATGGAGGTGAATGGTGGCAACTGGAAGAGTGGGCTCGTGATTCAAGGGATTGAAATTAGACCAAAAGAGTGTAAATAATCACTTATCGATTTCCATAGTTTTATAGAGCGATTAGGCATGTAATTTTTGCCTGCGTAATTTATTTATTTTTGTCATTTGTTATCAGTATTGGCCATTCTTAGTATAGTTGTATCATTTTCTTACTGTTATGCGATGAAACAATGTCAACTTAAGAGGTGAAAATTTGAAGCATCCTTTTCAAGGTAAAGCTCAAATTAGCGATTTGTGTAGCTCCACCATTGCTTAGACACTGTTGTGAGCGTTTGTTTTGTGAAGAAGATATATGTTGATGTGGTAAATGATGAAAATATTGGTTTCGATGGATATATGGATATCTTGATTTTACGGAAATATCGATGAATATATCGGTTTCGGTGAAAATATCGGTATATATATTTTTCCGATATTTATTGATATTTCCTGATATTTATCGATATTTACCTATATATGTTTCCGATATTTATCGATATTTCAGCGATATTTACCGATATTTCCTTGATATTCATGAATTTTCTTATAATTTTTACCTGAAGCCACTGATATTGAAATCGATACCAATTTTTACCGACATTTAGCTAATAATTATTGATATTTCATTTTTTTATCAAAAAATGAAAATATTGGAGATATATCGTGACAGCCCGTTTTTGTTTCGGTCACATGAAAAAACGGAAATATCAGGGATATATCTAGATATTTTCATCCTTGGATGTGGTTAAATGATGTACCTTAATTTTATTTTATTTTCATTAAGGAGTAATATATATATATATATATATATATATATATATCTGGGTAAGTAATTGGTTGGATGGTAACTAGGATGTAATCAAACCAATGTGAATTGGACTATCAAAAGTTCGAGTTTGGTATATTTATTATTGAATTTCAAGATTATGCTATCAAATAAGTTACTAGTCAAGCTCACTCGAACTTAATCGATTTTAATAAATATAAATTACAAATCATATTGTTTACCAAACTAATCTGCAAAAGCCCTCTAAGGAGAATAATTTGTGGCTCAGATAGTCAAAGATGATGATTGTTTTAGGGAGTTTTATTTGCCTGTCAAGCAAAGGTGTGAAAGATACAGTAATTAGCTTAGGCCTTGTTATGTTGTATCATAGTTCAGATTTCTTATCCAAAACTATGGAATTGTTGTATATAAAACTTTAAGTTTTTTTGATGTATCCCCATTATTTAAGAAGTACATGCCTATTTTATGTTTGGTTCTTGTCATTGTCTACCACCACTAAACAATTTGCAGCAATGTCAAATTGAGCACTCAAAATAGAACAAACCACAACCATATCCACTTATTTACTTTCTGATAAACTCCTTATACACTACATCAAGTACGTCAGCACCACCATAAACAAGATAGTTGATCCAAAAGGTTAACCAAACAAACACAGAAAATCTACACCAGTAATTTAACCATTCACAATAGTTCCACCATTGGGGTGGAGCACTTGGCCTGTTATGTAGGACGAGTCGACGTTGGAAGCAAGGAAAACATAGGACGGCGCCACCTCAATCGGGTGTCCAGCCCGTTTCATCGGCACTTGCTGCCCAAAACTGGCACATTCCTCTTCCGAGAAAGAAGCCGGAATGAGGGGCGTCCAGATGGGGCCCGGTGCCACGCCGTTCACCCGTATCTTCTTCTCCACCAGCTGCAGTGCCAGCCCTCGTGTGAATGCAACTATCGCCCCCTTCGTCGACGTGTAGTCCAGTAGCTTAGCATTGCCCTTGTATGCATTCACCGACGTCGTGTTGATGATCGAGCTCCCTTCCTTCATATGCTTCAGAGCATGCCTACAATCAAATTCAGTTCAATCACTGCATGCATGCATTTCCTCTTCAGAGAGAGAGAGAGAGAGAGAGAGAGAGACCTAGTTGTAAAGAAGTAAGAGAAGATGTTGGTCCGAAACACCCTCTCGAGCCTGGGTTCATCGATCTCCTCGACGGAGGAGCACTCGTACTGCTCCGCCGCATTGTTGACCAGAATGTCGATCCGGCCAAAGCTGTTGACCACCTCATCGACCACCCTCTTGCAGTTTTCATCGAACCCAAGATCACAGGGAATGGCGATGGGATCCTTAGCATCCGAATGCTTGGCTTTCATCAGCATACCAAGCGTATCGTTCGCGTCCTTCTCCTCTTGCCCCTTCACATACGTGAACGCCACCGTCGCCCCTTCCAACGCGAAGCAGTGGCCCACCGCCCGCCCGATGCCGGAATCTCCTCCCGTCACCAGCGCCACCTTTCCCTGCCAATACACAGATACATGTTACAGAACTGTATGTAATGCATGTGTGTGTGAATACATATATGTATACCAGAAGCTTGTTGGAGGGCTTGTAGTCATCGCTGGTGGCTTGGGGGTTGGGATCCATGACGTGCTCCTTGCCGGGCTGAGCATGCTGCTTCTGCGGAGGGAACTGGTTGCCGCCGGAAGCCATTGATGAGATCAGAAGCTTGAAAGGAGAGGTGGTGCGATTGAAAAGTGGTTTGGGAAAGTGAGGAAGAAGGAGATGGGGAGTGGAAGATAGAAAAGAGGAGTGGAAGAAGGTGGATTTGTAGAGGGAATGCATGGCGGTGGTGGTGTGGGAGATGGACAGGAGGATATAGCGATAGGGGGGTGGGGGAGTGACACGTGTCCTGTGGGGGACGTGAGAACCGGACACGTCGGCAGAATCGGACGTAGGCTTCTAATTGTTCTTATCGACTTTATTTTAATGATGTGGCACTACTTCTTGACGTGACACTTAGCATCCACGTGGCAATGCTCCCAAGGATAAACTATTCTCACTTTTTCGTTTTAATTCTCATTTTAATTAATATATTCCTCGATCTAGATGTATTTTTTCCATCTTACATTTTATCATCTTCAAATATAATCCTGTGGTAATTAATAATATCATTATATGTAAAGCGTGTGAAAATTAATTTGAAGTTTAAGAATTGTCTTAGAGAATTTTAGTCTCTTATTTGTGGTCCTAACATTTAAATGAGTTAGAGCATCCACATCCGTTAATTTGGATGCATATTTTAATTAAAACATATACTTATAATTAATTGATGTAGTGTACAGTGTGTATATTAATATCTAAGAATGTCCTTTCTGTTCTCTATTCAATGATTGTTATCTTCTTCTTTTTTATGCTTTTCTATTTCCTTTTTTGTTTTCTAATATTTTTAATTTTATTTGTTTGATATAGAAAAATTGATTGTTAGTTATATTAATTCTATGTCAAATGTATATTAATGTCATTTTTATATGACTAACCTAAAAAAATACGAAAATTTGGAGTAAATATTAATTTGTTACTTCATTATTAATTACATTTTAATTTGAATTGAAATTTTCAATGTGATAAAGTATATAAAAAATTAAATATTTTGTGCGTTGCGAAAAATAGTTGAATCTTTTTTTTTCTTTCCCAAATATAATTATATTCCTTATTAATAATCAATATAAGCTGGAATTAATTTTCTATTATGTTTATTGAAATCAATCTAGTCATTGATCAATGTATATAAATAAGAGTGGGGATAAAATCACATTTAGTCCCATAACTATTGTCTTTTTTACAATTAGTCCCACAACTATTTGTTTTTTTAATTTGGTCTCATAATTTAAATAATTGCTCTATTTTGATCCCAATATCGTCAAAAATTTCAAATTTGGCCAGAAAATAGTCATATGTCATCCAATTTGGGGATTTCCAATGAAAAATAATGACATGACATGAGATGTGATGATTATTGTATTGGTCCAAACATTAAAACAAATTCTAAAAAAATGTCATCTTTATTAAATGCGTAATTTTTTCACCGGAAACCTCCAAAATGGATGTTACGTGACAATTTTCCGGTCAAATTTGAAATTTTCAGGGACATTGAGACCAAAATCGAGCAATTATTCAAGTTACGAGACTAAATTAAAAAAGTAAATAGTTGTGGGACCAATTATGGAAAAGACTATAGTTATGGGACCAAATGTGATTTTATCCCAATAAGAGTGTATAATGAGTTTTTTGGTTAAAATTATTTATTATTTTCTGAAATAAATTAAAAATATAATTTCATAATTTGTGTGAAATGTAAAATATGTTTTTTTTTTTGGAAAGGACAGAGGGATATACTCCCTACATCCCGCCCTAATTTGCTTATTTGCCATTTTTGTTTGTCTCATTCTAATTTGTCAACCCATAAATGACAAAGAAAAATTCTCTACTTACCCCTACATTTCTACCATTATACAAAATTGTCACCCAAATTTCCCTTTTAAATTCTAATTAAAGTGCAAAAGGCATAAAGTTAACACATCCAATCAAAGTCAACCGCATTTTCTTAGACTTTGTGCCAGGTCAAAGTAGACAAATTAGACCAGGACGGAAGGAGTATTAAATTAGATATTCCATAAGATATCATAGGCAAAAACTTGTATACATTCGGGCACATAAGGACATGAATTTAGGTGTTATATACATGTTCTTCAGGTGTTATATATATACTCTATAGATATTATGTTTTTTTGGTGTTATAAATATACTCTACAAGTATCATATGTATATAAGAATATACATATACATGATACCTGTAGAGAATATATTTAACATCATACGATGATTAATTTGGGGACACCATACCTGTGGGGCACACAAATATCACTCGATATCATAATTTGATAGTACACAAATTAAAAGCGTTGTTGCAAGATTTTTAATCTATACTATACTAAAAGCAAGCAAGTTGGAGAAAATTTCTAATTTGCCCTTTTCCCTCCTCAAAATGTCACATCAGTTTGATGATGTGTAAAATAATTTTTTTTTCTTTTAATTTTTCAAGATTTCATTTTCATTTTCTAAATTAATTTAATAATTTTAAATTACATGACTTTCTTGATAAGCTATCCAATATTATAATAAAAAAAGAAAGATATATATATTTTTTGATTAATAATACATCTATACTATTCTAAAAGCAAGCAAGTTGGAGAAAATTTCTAATTTGCCATTTTCCCTCCTAAAAATGTCACATCAATTTGATGATGTGTAAAATAATTTCTTTTTCTTTTAATTTTTCAAGATTTCATTTTTCATTTTCTAAATTAATTTAATAATTTTAAATTACATGACTTTCTTGATAAACTATCAAATATTATAATAAAAAAAAGAAAGATATATATTTTTTGATTAATAATACATTATAATGAAAGAGAGAGAATTTTTTTTATGTATTTATATTACTCAAACTATTAAATATTTTGTTTAAATAATTTTAAATTATAAAAGATCACTTAAGTTAAAAGTCTATAAAGTAAATAAAATCTATATAATATAATTTATTGTAGAAATTTTGTTTTTTCATATTAACATACTCACGTGTCTTCTTTTTAAAACGTCTTTTTTTATTTTAATATATATTTTGTGATAAAATATTTAATAGAATTTTTAAAATTCATGTACTTAAACATAAATGTTTAAGATAATATAAATATGTAAATTTGTTTAATAGAAAGTATTTTATGTTAGAAGTATATACTATGTAATGTGTAATGTAAGAAAAAAATATAAGCATTCGATGTTTTTTAATATTACAATATACATAAAATAATATGAAAAATGTAATTATGTAAATTCATTTCTATACTATATCTAAAATGACAATAGTTGGTGATTATTACCAATTGTCATTCAATTGCAAAACTATTAGCCAATAGGAAAAAAGGGAAAAAGCAAACTAAAAAAATAGAAAAACTTTTGAGTATCTTATTGGACAAGTTCCTAAAAATTATTGGACAACTTGAGTAATTTTTTTAAATTTCATTTTGATTTTCTAAATTAATTTAATAATTTTGAATCAAGCTCCATATCAAGCCATTAGAATTAGACTTCATCTACAAACTATTGTCCTACCTCTATATAAGCAATGTATGAATGGAGATGGAAGTCTCACTAAATGAGGATGAACTAACTTATTGAAATGGAGGTTTAAAATATCAAAACAAAATGTAAAATAATGGAGTTTGAAATATCAAAAGAAGGAGAAAATTAGTGATGAAAATAAGATGAAAATTGAGGTGAAAATCATTTTTGCATTTAAGCAACGTATGTATATATACCTATTCACTTAATAAGAATGAACTAGATGAAATGGAGGTTAAAAATATCAAAAGAATAAAAATAGTTGGTGATGAAATAAGAATAAAAATTGAGATGAAAGTTATTGCATACAAGCAATGTATATAATAACTCTTATTTAATTAGGATGAACTAGCATCAAATAATGTTAGAATTATCAAAAGAAACAAAAATTAGTGATGGAAATAAGAAGAAAAATCAATATGAAAACCATTATACTATATAAGCAATTCATATATATCAACTCTCACTTAATGAGAATGAGCTAACATGAAATGGAGGTTAAACTTATCAAAGAGAAAAAATCGAGATGGAAACTTTTTCAGATGAGTGACACTTGTGTGCCCCAGAGGCATGATGTTAAATATATACTCTATATGTATCATATATATACTCTTCAGGTATCACATGAATACTCTTATATACATATAATACATGTAGGGTATACCAATAAACATAACACCTATAGAGTATACATATATCACGTGAAGAACATTTATACAACACCTAGATCTGTGCCCCTATGTACCCCAGGGGTATATAAGTTTTTGTCTTTTCAGATATAACGAGATATTACCAATACTAATTTGATTGTCATCTTGATTATCCAAATTCATTGATAAGTAATTGCATTATCCCAAAAAAAAAAACCATTTAGCATTATAATAGTATAAATTACAAAAAAAAATATTAAAAAAAGATTTAACCTTTTAGATACAGTATAAATTACACTATATCATCAACAATAAAAATTATTAGATTATATAATAAGGCGCGCATCGCGCGGGTGCACTACTAGTTGTATTAATATCTCATTAACTATTCCCCCGCCAGTCCACCACCCATCAACTTAAAGAAGCAACAATTCTTAATTTTCTTTTCTTCTCTTCCTTTATTTTTCTTCTTTCATTTCTTTTCTTCTTCTTTGATGCATGAGAAATTAAGATGGAGCAAATGTAAACCCAAATGAAAATTCTCTAGTGGTGTTTAAATGTAAATTTGAATCCTATCACCTTTTTGGAACTAATTAATATTATTAGAATAGATGAATATTTTTAAATTTATCCGAACGAGGGAATTTAAAATTTATTCACTTTAAAAATTGTGGATTTCAAATTTCCCGATTTAAACACACACTTGTATATAAAAAATGGTTAAGAAAGACTATAATATTTCTGATAGTCACTGATAGGTAGAAATTATATGCATTTAATTGGTAATTTAATTGGATTCTTATTATCTTTTATTTGATTGAATGCATTGTTTTCTTACCTATATGCGCTTTTGAACTCGAGATATTTCATATTTTATTTTCTCGATTATTGTAGGATTTTTGAAGTATTTTGGAGTTCATTGGACCGAGGCCTAAATGTAATGAAGATCAAGGAGAAAGCCCAACAACTAAAAGAAGCCCAAATGTTAAAAAGGAATTTAATGGGCTTATGCAAAAAAAAAGCCCAAATCATTATGCAAAGAGGAAGCCCATTTTAATTGCCCTACTTAAGCTTGGAAGGAGCAGGAAGCATACGGCAGTTTTGGAGGGGAGAGAGAGAATTACCTTTTCAAACATACTTTTGCTTTATTTTATTTTGCTTGGATGGATCAACCAATTACTTTTGTGGATCCAATCGAGATAACGATTGGCTAGTTTTTCAATTCCGGTCAGCAGGGATGTTTTGAACCCAATTATCTATTTATGTTTTAATTAATTTCGTTTCTCCCTTTCGATGTTTGATTGGAATTGATTGTGTTATCTGTGATGAATGATTTCGATTATTGATGCTTGATTTAGATTGATCACCTAGGTTAAGTGTTTGATAATTGATTGCTAGAATCTTAAATCATGAATCCTAATTGTTGTGGTTTAATTTTCATTAGTAGTAAACTAGAGGTCGCGCATCTCTAGGGTAACACAATCATAGATTATCAAATCGAGCTTACGTATTTGGAGTCTAGTTCATCCTATCGTCTTGGTGATTAATGCATTTGATGAATTAAATCTAGAGAGCTTATTCTAGGTTGTTCAATTGAATAGGGTTAATTAGTGATCTTATCCTAATTTAACTAATCTTAAGAGACGATTCGGTTTAACAGAGCTTGTTGTTAGACTATGGGTGATAATTCTATGATAATCTGAGAGAGGGTGTAACATTGATTAAGACGTAATTAATATTGGGGGATAACTGAACTATTAACTGGAATGCTTTTTATCAATTGATTTATGTTTAGTTTGTTTCCTAGATCTTTAGTAATTCTTAGTTTATTTACCAATCAATCTGATAACCCTCATATTTCTTGTTTCTTTGAATTTAGACATAAGTAAACATAATTGAATTGTCACTCCTCGTGGGATCGACTCCGACTTGCCCTATCTACTAGTTAGATAGGTTAGGAAGGATTTTTTATTTAATTTTATCGCGTCACGACAGCGCGGTCAGTCACAGTAGATAAGGTCGACGTAGAAAGCTTCTTGAGCCAATCTAACTGATGCATATATAAAAAAAATCGTTAATTTAGAATGAAATGTTACTAATATTTTTGATTCAGTCATATAGTA
This sequence comes from Scutellaria baicalensis, assembly GCA_005771605.1. Taxonomy (NCBI): domain Eukaryota; kingdom Viridiplantae; phylum Streptophyta; class Magnoliopsida; order Lamiales; family Lamiaceae; genus Scutellaria; species Scutellaria baicalensis. The sequence goes on from CM016722.1 coordinate 46,724,720, forward strand.
GATAAGCTCTGTAAAAGTTTGCTAAAAAAAAAAAAATCTTCTTTAACATTGTTTTCTGTTATTTATCTTGACTATGAGTGAGTCTTGTGTGAGACCGTCTCACGGATCTCATTCCATGAGACGGGTCAACCCGATCCGGTCAACGGTCAACGGTTAAAGTCAACAGTCAATGGTCAATGCCGGTCAACGGTTGGTCAACATTGGTCAACGGTCGGTCAATGCCGTTGACCAAAAAGTATTACATGTTATGCATAAAAGTATTACATGTCATATATATATATAAAAGTATTACAGTTATTCTACTCACATAATACCTTTTATGTGTATTATGTGATACTTTAAATTAGTATTACGTACTATATATAAAAAGTATTATATGATATATATAAAAGTATTACTTGTTTATTTCAATAGTATTACATGTTGCACACAAAAGTATTACTTGTTGATTTTAATAGTATTACATGTTGTACATAAAAGTGTTACATTTGAGTATTAGACAATATTTTTCTATATATCATCTAATACTTCATAGTTTTACATCATATACATAAAAATATTACTTGTTGATTTCAATAGTATTACATATTACACATAAAAGTATCACATGATGTATATAAAAGTATTACTTGTTAATTTCAATAGTATTACATGTTACACATATAAGTATTACATGTTGCACATAAAAATATTGCATGATGTTATGTTCTTATAATGTAATAATATTTTTGTGTGTATTAGATAATATACTTTTATATATCATTTAATACTTCATAATGTAATACTTTCATGTATATTAGGTGATACTTTTCTATAGATCGGATAATACTTTTGTATTATATACATATAATGTATAATATATTACAAAAGTATTAGATGATATATAGAAAAATATTATCTACTACACATAAAAGTATTACATATTTTCACACTCTAACCAAATCCAAAATCATACTATTTTACAAAAGTATTACATAGTATATTGAAAAGTAATATCTAAAACACACAAAAGTATTACATAATTTCTCAAAACTTTATCACACATGATACATATAAAAGTATTATCTTATAAAAGTAAAAATATTACATTTATAATGTAATACTTTCATGTATGTTGTGTACTACATTTACATATAATATGTAATACTTTTGGTCAACGGCGTTGACCGGCCGTTGACCACCCATTGACCGACATTGACTTTTGACCGTTAACCGTTGACTTTTGACTTTGATCGGGTCGGATTGACCCATCTCACGTAATGAGATCCGTGAGACAGTCTCATACAAGAATTTCTCCTTGACTATTTCATTTAATTACTTGTCGAAGTGTTAAAAGTATATTTAACTTACAAAATGAATCTGAAAAAAGAATAATGATATATTAATAATAATATTAATTAATATTACAACTCATACACTTTACTTTGGAAAAACTAGTAATTTTTTATTTATTTTTTGGGAGAAGAACTAGTGACTCAATTCAAACTTATAGATATGGGGTTGGTATTGACTAATAATGAGTAAGACTTTTCAAAAATGTTGATACGAGTTAATTATCACCTCAATTATTGTTGTTGTGAACACTCGATTTGATCCTCTATTACATTTATTATTATATCTCATTCGTGTTTCATAACATGTAACTTATATCATGTGTTAAGTAATGATACATGTTATTGAATACATGTGATATGTAATAACTGTTTTTGAATACGAAGAAAATGTAACACCATATATAATTAAACATTTTATTCTCCCGTGTGCGTTAGTACGGCTGCTGCTTCATCTAAACAGTAATTCATCATAAAATATTTTATTACAATTGCAAATTGGTATCAAATGTTTTCTACACCTTTAACATTTTTGTCAAGAATATTACGATCATGAAATTGAAAATTTTGAAAAAACTGATTCATCAGAATACAATTTTTTTTTCAATTATAGGATCAATTAATGCTTTTTTTTTTTGGTGTGGGTTGCGATATATCTGAGATCAATTGGTTAGGTGGATAAACACCGTGATTAATTTGTCATAAACTATAAATTTTTAAGGCAAAAACTTCTGTACCCGGGGATCCGTGCCCCCTGACCCGACCCAGCGCGTGGGCAGCCTCCACGCGCGCCCATAGCAAATCTGTTGTGCGCCCACGCACACCTGATTTTGTAGTTAATGATTCAGTGATGGTATTACGTGTATACCCTATAGGTATTACACTTATTTTTCTTAAGATTCAATGATAGGTATCATGTGTTTACTCTATAGGTACTACATGTATACCCTATAGGTATTACACTTATATTTCTTGAGATTCTTATAGGTATTACTCTTATACTTTTTGAGATTCAATGATATGTATCATGTGTTTACTCTATAGGTATTACATGTATACTCTATAGGTATTACAAATTTACTCAATAAATGTATTGATTTTTTGTTCAATAGGTGTTACATATATACTCTTAGGGTCCGTTTGATACGAAGGTTGGGTATGAATTGGATTATAATAATTTCGGGCTTTTTTACTGTTCATGCAGTATAATTTGGGTGTTTGGTATGGAGGTTTTGGGTATGGGTTTAGTTGTATTTTGTGTTTGGTATTAATGATTGAAAGATGTAATGTTTATAAATTTGTGTTTGGTATATAGGTTGGGTTTGATAAGGTATATTAAATGACAAAATTACCCCTTCCTAATTATTAATCACGATTTATATCATATTCTTCCTCTTTTTTTCTGCAATTCATATGAATTTGTATCACAAAAAGCATTGTGCAAAAAAAAACCCTAGAGCAAATCTATTTAATTCGATCAATCAAACAAATCTCATCTATTTGATCAAATAACCATACTCTGCAAACCAAATCTTTCCATAACTTAGTTAATACAAAAAGTGAATCGAAGGCTTCCACATCGGAGTCGAAGTGGAGATGCGAAGCAGAGTCAGAGCAAAGATGAGAAATAAACAAGAAGAAGAAAAGAAAAAGAGGGCAAAAAAAAAAAAGAACGCAACAGAGAAGAAGAAGGAAGAAGAAGAAGAACGGAGAATAATAATGGAGAAGAAGGAACGTGCGCAGAGAAGAAGAAGAAGAAGAAGCAGAAAGAAGAAAAAAGAAGAAGAATGAAGAAGAGGTGTTGTGGAAGAAGAAGAAAAAAGAAGGAAGAAGAAGAAAAAGGTGCAAGAAGAGGCACAGAGAAAGAAGATGGAATGAAAAATTAGGTTTTGATTATATATAGTGTATTCGGATTGGGTTGGGAGCACGGACCCCAGGGCACCCAAGTCCTACTCAACTTTTAACCACTATATATATATATATATATTTTTTTTTTTCTGATTTTTGAAAAGCTCATATTTTACTCAAACTGTTCACCAAGTTACTGCCAATGTTAAATTTCACAAGTTTCGATAACATTATAATATAAGAAGCAGAAAAATTCAATTTTAGTCCATTTAAAAAATCACTGTCCAATTTTTGTCCATCATGAAAACGGTTTTCAATTTTAGTTCTATTAAACCAAAAATCGTCATTATTTGGTCAATTTTTGGCTTAATTTGACTAAAATTGAAAATTGAAAACTGCTTTGCATGGTGGACGAAATAGTGACAAAAATGGACCAAATAGTGACAATTTTTTGTTTTATTGGACTAATATTGAAAACCGCTTCCATGATGGACTAAATTTGGATAGTGACTTTTTAAATGGATTAAAACTGAATTCAACCCATATTAAGAAACAAGAATACTCCATTGAAAAAAATTACAAACTACTATATAGAAAATCTAATATGACCCATTAGTCACATCCCACTCCTTGGACTGAACTCAAGGACCAGTATTTATTTAATTATTACAAAATTGACCACTAATAATTTTGACCACGCATGTATGAGTTGTGAGCTAACACTATTCTAGATAATCTATAACATAATCTTATAATATTTCATCTAATTTGTGTGTTACTATCAAATTATATATTTTAAAAGGGTAATTTTGATTTTGGTCATTCATATTTCAATTTTTTTCAATTTCAATCCAACTTGAATCGAAATTTTCAAAATTAATGTCACCAGAATATCGATTAGAATTGGGCTGTAATTGGAAAAATTAAAACATAACTAATCAAAAGTTTAAAATAAAGGCAAAAACTTGTGTACCCCGGGGGTACGGATCTTAGATCCGTGCCCCCAGATCCGACCCGACGCGTGGGCAGCCTCCACGCGCACCCACGCGCCGCCACGCGCGCCCATAGCAAGTCTGGTGTGCGTCCCACACACACCTGATTACCTAGTTGATGATTCAGTGATGGGTATTACACATATACTCTATTGGTATTACACATATACCCTATAGGTATTACACTTATATTTCTTGAGATTAATGATAGGTATTATGTGTTTACTCTATAGGTATTACATATATACTCTATAAGTATTACAAACTTACTCAATAGGTATTACACTTATATTTCTTGAGATTTAATGATGGGTATTATGTGTTTACTCTATAGGTATTACATGTATACTCTATAGGTATTACAAACTTACTCAATTAATGTATTGATTTTTTGTTCTATTTTTTCTTCTATAGGTATTACATGTATACTCTTAAGGTATTACATGTATACTCTTAAGGTATCATGTGTTCATTCAATAAATGTATGAATTATTTGTTTTTACTTTTGTGTAGGTATCACATGTTTACTCTATAGGTATTACATGTATACTCTATAGGTATTACAAACTAACTCAATTAAGATATGAATTATTTGTTCAAATTTTTGTTCTATAGGTATCACATGTGTACTCTATAGGTATTACATATTTACTCTATAGGTATTACATTACTGTATGGTGAGTTTAATATTTCTAAACAATAAAATATCATTTATATCATATATTCTTTCTCATTTTTTTTCTCTAGGTAATCCTAAATTCTTCAAGTGGATGACCAGGCCTACTGTGTTTGGGAAGTATGGGATTATTTCTAATGGCAACCCATCGAAACCAGCAAAAATTATTTCCCTGAGGAAGATTCTCGAGAATGAGTCATCTGATTCAGGTAAAAGCATCAGGAATGTTGATAACAATGAGAAACTAACCACATTAGTAAAGGTGAAGAAGATGAGTGTTATAGACGGGAAGGAAACAATTCTGAGTAAGGAAGTTCTAAAGAGTCAAGTTACAAAAGGTGGAACCAAAAATTTACATCCTATTGAATCAGAATGTTGTGGCAGGAATGGGGACATAGAGATGGCATCCTGCTCTACAACCAGTGGAAGTGATGATCTGTCATACACTTTGCATAAATGCAAAAATCATGGCATTACTGAAAGAGCCAAAGGAACAGCTTATTGAGTGGTTGGATCGATGGATGATGGCTTCACCGAACCACCGTTACCGCCACCCATTAATCTTCATACCAGAGACAGTTCATCGGAGGGAGGATGATTTGAGCACAGAAAGAAGGAGAAAGAAGAAAAGGAATTAGGGCACGCTCAGAAAGAAGAAGAAGAAAAAATAGTGGGAAAAAATATATATATATATAGGATCGGGTCGGGTTGGGGGCACGGATCTAAGATCCGTGCCCCGGGGGCACCCAAGTCCTACTCTAAAATAAATACTTAATTATCTAAAAAACGTCCAACTTAATACAAGAACAAGATTGAATTGAATTCTATTTTAAAATATTAAACAGTTGATTAAAATGATCATAATTTTGATAGCAACATATGGATATTTCTCATATATTCCTACCCACCACTTTAGATTAGACCCCACCCCACCAACCAACCATGCATGCACATCAAATTCCACACAATGTATCACATGATGATCTCTATTTAAATACATGCATCCAATGTTTCTTAGCAAATTCAGCTTAGCTAAAAGTTTCACCTTTGAGAATTAATCAATTAACGTTTTATGATTAGCCATCATATTTTACCACCACTTTGAACATCAAAGTTTCAAGAAATAATGGAAAGTAGTAGTTTTTGTGTCAAATCAAATGAAGATGATCCCTTGAACTGGAAAATGGGTGCAGAGTCAGTCAAAGGCAGCCACCTTGATGAAGTGAAGCGCATGGTGGAGGAGTACCGGACGGCGGTGGTCCGGATAGGCGGCGAGATGCTGACGATATCACAGGTGGCGGCGGTAGCCACCCGACAGGCGGCGGTCGAGGTGGCGGACGAGAGGTGCAGGGAAAGTGTGAAGGGAAGTAGTGATTGGGTGATGGAGAAAGGGATGGCCAGTTTTGGTGGGTTTGGTGCAGCATCACATAGGACCACCAACCAACAAGCTCATCTGCAAACGGAGCTTATTAGGTATTATCTATACCCCAAAACTTAGAAAGAAACGATTTTGAGGATACAATTTGATAAGACGAAACATGGTTGCCGGAATTTGTGTTGGAATCATACAATTGACCTTTGTTATTGGAAATTGCACCGGAATTCACACCGAAATATTGATATATTTTTAACATAAAAACTTTTATCTTGTCGTAATGAATTGCACTGATAAATATTATGTATGATTTGAAACTGGTAACAATTTTAGTTTGTTGTCTTTGACATAAACACAACAATTAACATCAGTTGTTTTTATTAATTAATTCGTTCTTTTTTAATATGAAATCTAAAATTTTAAACTCAACACTTTGTAATAACCATTATTTGAACAAACATAATTTTCAATTTGTTAATAGATAGACGATTAAAATGTGCTGAAAGAAACACTAGGTGAAATTGTCGTTTATAAATCGTTGTGTTATCAGTGTTGTCTATCATCATTATCGTTGTCATTGGTGTTGTCTATCATCATTATCGTTGTGTCATTAGTGTTGTCCATCGTCATTATCGTTGTGTCATTAGTGTTGTGTATCCTTAAATATTCCCTTTTCTTGTCTCAATCAATTAGGTTTTTGAATGCTGGAATATTTGACAATGGATCAAATTCAAACCACACACTATCCCACTCAGCAACAAGAGCCTCAATGCTAGTAAGAACAAACACATTGCTACAAGGCTACTCAGGCATTAGGTTTGAACTCTTGGAAGCCATGACCAGATTTCTTAACAACAACATCACCCCATGCCTACCCCTCAGGGGCTCCATCACGGCCTCCGGCGACCTGATCCCGCTCTCCTACATCGCCGCCCTCCTACTGGGCCGGCCCAACTCCAAGTCCATCGGGCCCAACGGGGAAGTCTTGGGCCCGGCCCAGGCCTTCACCCTGGCCGGCATCAACTCGGGCTTCTTCGAGCTGCAGCCCAAAGAAGGCCTTGCACTAGTGAATGGCACTGCAGTTGGATCAGGCCTGGCTTCCATTGCCCTGTTTGAAGCCAACATTCTTGCTGTTTTATCAGAAGTTATATCAGCTGTTTTTGCTGAGGTTATGCATGGAAACCCCGAGTTTACGGATCACATGACTCATAAGCTGAAGTACCATCCGGGCCAGATCGAAGCTGCTGCTATAATGGAACACATTCTTGATGGAAGCTCAATTGTCAAAGAAGCTGGAAAGATGCAAGAAATGAAGTCCAAAAAGGACCGTTATGCCCTCCGTACGTCTCCTCAGTGGCTCGGCCCGCAGATTGAAGTCATTCGGGCCGCGACAAGATCCATTGAAAGAGAGATCAATTCTGTCAATGACAACCCATTGATTGATGTATCAAGAAACAGGGTGTTGCAAGGAGGCAATTTCCAGGGCACCCCTGTTGGAGTATCAATGGACAACACTCGTTTAGCCGTTGCTTCGATTGGAAGGCTCATGTTTGCACAGTTTTCTGAACTTGTGAATGATTCCTACAACAATGGCTTGCCATCGAACTTATCTGGAGGCCGTGATCCGAGCCTGGATTACGGATTCAAGGCTTCCGAAGTAGCTATGGCAGCCTATTGTTCCGAGCTGCAGTTTCTAGCCAATCCAGTGACCAACCATGTCCAGAGTGCGGAGCAAAACAACCAAGATGTGAACTCATTAGGCCTGATTTCTGCAAGAAAAACGGGCGAGGCAATCGACATTCTGAAGCTAATGTCTTCGACATTCTTGGTTGCGTTGTGCCAAGCTATAGACCTAAGACACTTGGAAGAAAATCTCAAGGCATCAGTTAAGAACACAGTGAGCCAAATAGCTAAGAAAGTCTTCTCAACTTGTGAAAAAGACTTGGTTAAAGTTGTTGACATGGAGTATGTTTTAGCTACATTGAAGATCCTTGCAACGCCAACTATCCGTTGATGCAAAAACTAAGGCTTGTGCTCCTTGATCATGCGTTGGCACATCATGATGACGATGAGGAGAAGAAGAGCTTTAGGAGTTCTGTAATCGACAAGATAGGTGAATTTGAGGAGGAATTGAAGGCTGTATTGCCTAAAGAAGTCGAAAGTGCTCGACTCGCGGTGGAAAATGGTAGGCCAGCCATAGCTAACAGAATCAAGAATTGCAGATCACTTCCATTGTACAAGTTTGTGAGGGAAGAAGCAGAGACTGTTTTTCTAACGGGCGAAAAAGATCGTTCGCCCGGTGAAGAGTTTGATAAGGTGTTCACAGCAATATGTGAAGGAAAACTCATTGATCCATTGCTGGAATGTCTCAAGGACTGGAATGGTACTCCTCTTCCAATCTCCTAATATCGTATCGTTTCAAGGTTTAACGTTTTTTCATCCGAACTATAGTGATTCGACACTTTTCAATAAAAACTTTGAATAGTTGTAGTATTCCGTACGAATTAGATTATAGTTCGAATGGGAATGTGATTTTTACCCTACTTTGTAGTCTATACGACTTGCATGTTCTGTTTTGAGTTTTTGCTTTTTACCTTGGTTTCAAATCGTGGAATAATGTGATTTTCAAGTAATATGTACCTTTGAAATGATAAGATAAATCTTTGTAATAAAACGTGGTGTGCCAAATCAAAGTTCCATAAACCTATGGGATATGCATGTGTTTTAATTACCTATACCATCATTATATTATACAATGAAACTTTAGAAAATAATATCATCTCACATAACAAATTGGAACAAAATCTGATCAAAATCGACCAATTTCATGAATTTTGGTATGAAGTTGAAAAAACAAGATAATTATATATGAGACCATTTACCAAAATATGATCATAAAATTAACAATTATTTAATTCTTCTAAACTATTTGGCTTGAATATAAGCATCAAAAGAGCAACATACTAACACAACAAATATCAATGAAGTCGAGACCACAGTAATTTCTTACAATGCATCATAAAGAAAAACAGACAAGTTCAGCACAATGATTCACACACATTTAGCCTCCATAGATACACATATATAACAACTTCAATACATTAATACAAGAAATAGCCCCAAGAACAGAGAGCACACATAGCAGCAAGACGAAGTCATTACACGACGAGACCCTTCGCTAGCAAAGCTACCTCCGGTGGTGCTCGTTGTCAGGACTAAAACGGTCCAATCATCCTCCGTCCCGATTCCTGCTCCCGTAAACCTAGAGTCGTTCAAGTATCTCGCGTTTTGAGACTGAGTATAGTTTGTGAGCACCAGAGTCGCAACCCGGCGTGGCACACAGACGGGGAGGATCATCCCATCACTGGTTGTGTTTGGGTCGACTTTGCATTTCTCGAGGACGTTCGGATATTCTGACATGATCAGTTGAGATTGTGTGGTGGTTCCATTGTTGGATGCACAGTTCTTGTTCTCTAATTTGTCCGCGATCTCGTCCGCGACACAATCAGCCTTATCATGCTTGGCTAGAGCAGGTGCACGTGCCGATTGCCGGAAGCTGTTGATTCCTTGAAGTAGATGATCTTCCTCATCTGCAGGTGAGTGAATGTTAAAGTTGATGAACGCTAGGGAGATAAAACATATCAATTAAAAGGAAACTTGAGAGCTAAAGAAAATATTAGTAGAATGTATGTAGTTTTTTTTATATGCCAACGTGTGATATTGGTCTAATTGAATCTGAAAGCCTAAGCCCGGCGGGGTCTAAGAATGACAGTTGGAAAAAGGATTGATCGGAAGTTGCATTTGAAATCTAAATGAATTTGTAACTGAATATTACACAAACCTATAGCAATTTCTTGTAAACAGGGACACATAATACAGTTCCAAATATAGTTATCGAACTCTTACTGTATCGGGCGAGGAAATAATTCTTCTAATTACCACTTCTTACACAGGCCAAATTAACTAAAATGTTTCCTAAATCTATAGCAAATGGAGGTCAATTCGAACTTTTTAATCATTAATTACTTCTCCATTTTATGTTCTCTTATGTGTAAGATTTCCCAAACTATGTAGTGACACATCAAACATTTTCAACATAGAACCAAACAATGTGCAATAGTATCATAATCTCGCAAATTTTCTAGAGAAGCCCTTCAATTTTCACCTGATCCATTTAAGTTGCTGTTAGGTAAGTGTATGTGAATGATTAGGGTGTGAGATTACAACAAAAGCAAGCAAAATTTGCTCCTTAGATTCAAACCCATATCGTCGGGATTTCATCAATGTACATATGAAGTTAAAATTACATCATTTACACATGATATATATTCTAATAATGTTTATCTCTCTCATCAAAATGCAGATTTCCAAAATTTAAACATACAAACAGAAACAAAATTATATTAGCTAAAAAACATTGCAGCAAATTGTAACTCAATTCACATATCTAAATGATCCCATATATCAATTCTGCACAATTCCTGAATTTAATTAGGATGCCTGAAAAGTACTCTCCAACTCACAGCCAATTCCTGTAAGCAAAGTGGTACATGCATGATACATGAGAGAGAGAGAGAGAGAGAGAGAGAGAGAGAGAGAGAGAGAGAGAGTACCATCAGAGTAGACAGGCATGGATAAGAGGAGAAGGGTGATTGCATGAAGAAACAGCAAAAGCAAAGCAAAACGAGCAACAACAGACCCCATTAATGTTGTTATCTTGAGAAGACAAAGATTGAAGAAGAAGAAGAAGAAGAAGGGATGAGTGAAAGATTGAAGAAGTGGAAGTTTGTTTATAATTAATTGTGTAATAAAAGTGCTGCTTTTAGTCTTAAACACACGTAGCAGCCATGCAAACTATACACCTCACCCTTCGTCTTCACACCTCTACGTGTCTGCCTATTATTCCCCCCTCACTAATTATACTTTTTTTTTTAAATTTGATTTTGAATGTTCAACTCGACTCGAACAAATAGAAGGAAATTTATCTATTAGCCACATTCTAAGATATAGTTTGGTCTCTTAAAAGAAAAATGGGTTAAAAAAGACATTTTCTTATGTTGATGTTGATGGATATTCTCTCATATCAAAGTGGCAATAACAGTAATTATTTCCCCAATCTTGGTGTTATCTCAAACATGAAATATTTTATCATTACAAAATTAAGAATAAATGTGAATCTGAAACAATACTATATTCCCAAAGTAAATGCATAAACTGACTAATGTCAATACATTGTACCTGTGACTCAATCTTGGACAAGAAAAAAGCAACAGTATAAAGCTATAAACATGTGCTCAACTTAAACTGCAATGACAAACGTTTCCCACCTAAACATCTTAACTAGGGACTCCATCTATCATGTCGATGTGAATCTCTGTGCCGCCTATAATCTCTTTCAGCACGAGATGATCTATCAACGTCGGATGGCCTCCTTTCATGCCGGTCAGAATGTCTATCTCGTCTGTGCTGTTTGTGATGCCGCTCTTCACTGTACCTAGACGGCCTACTGCTTCCACCATACGAGGGATCTGGAGTTGATGATCTTCTCTCATGCCTATGAGAGGACATGCTCCGTTTGTGTTGTTCATCCATCAACTCTTCTGTTTCGGAACTACTACTTCTTTTCCTTCTGGGTGGCGATGGGATCTAATTCAAGAATTAAACACCAGTTTCTTAATTTGCAAGGGAGGGGCATAAAAGATTCAAGATTCAGCAAAAAGTTGCAAATTTGAAGGAAAAAGAGTAGACATTCCATAGTGTTTCCTCAAATGTTGCGCTTGTTTTGTTAGCTCACCTGAAAGCGTGTCATGTATCTTCCTTCAGGAGGATGTGGTATGCCTAGCCTCTTTAGATCTTCCGATGGTATCGGTCTCCTGTTGATTCGACAAAAGTATTAAGGGATGTTCAGATTTAGATTACTTTGATTTCAGGGAGGCAGCAAAGAATAGAGCTGTGTGAGTATCTCTTCAAACGGACATAATCTCTCACCTTATTTTCCAGCAGAAATTCACTCAGCATTATTTTTAATTGGAACAGGATGAATAGTAGAACATAATAACACCATAGTTTACCGTCAAGAATCTACATAAAACCCCTGGTACAAGTATAAATACTGCAGGAATTACTATAAATCAACAAGCAAATACGTGTATATGGCTTGCTGAGAATGACTAGAGCACAACTAAGTGTTGCTTATCAGAACTAATTATCTATAGATTTGACAAATACTAGGTTAGACCACTCTATGGTGAAATCGCCAATTAAAAAATAGTTTAGATATCACAATCATATTGAGATTGAGAATGATAGACATTTAGCAAAGACTAAAGAGAAGTTGAAGAATGGGTTGACATTCATGCCATGTTTTCCAACTGAAGATCCTCTAACAAAAGGATTCTGTTTTCAGCCTACTATATCCAGGCTGGTAATGGAAGAAAACTAAGCTTGGGTAGTTCCCTAAATTGAAGTGTGTTTTTTTCTCTCTCTCTTTGTATATATTGTATAGAACCAGACCTTTTAGCCTTATTGCTTATTGCAAGATGCAATTTTTTTCTTCCCTTAAATGTTACCACAACATTAATATACGTATCTTAAAGAAGCAAAAATGAACATACAATGGAGCTCGAAATGGTCTTTCTCGACCCCCAAATCGAAGCTGTCCTGATTCTTTCTTGCCACCCAGGCCACCACCTGTCAAACATGGTACAATTAGACTCCACGACCACAAGTATAGAAACAAAACAAAGGAAAAAATGTGGCTTACCTAGCCTTCTTGGAATCCAACCAGGCATCAATTGTTGCCTACTGTAATCAACAATGATTTCAGAATCATCGATGAATGTATGATGAGCATCCTACAACAAGCATAACAAGCGAACATCAGTGGAGTCTTCAAAGGAAGATCAAACATAAGGCATAATGTGACCTTAATCCTTGAGCATAACGAATTTGACCACAAACATGTCATTTTCACAACTTAAATATAATATTGAAATTCTAATTTAAACATGGTTGTTAATACAAATCTACTAACCTAATTAGATGCATCTCTAATAACAACAACTCTTCAGAATTCAGACAACCATACAACAAATGTGCATTTTAGAAGACCAAATCTAAAATGATATATATTATCTAAGCAAGCAACTGAAGAATTATGTAGGGAATGCAGTATCTAATAAAAATGCAATGCATTATCAAAGAAGAAGTAGGAAATGGATAAAGAGCAGCAGATAAATAGTTATGAATAAAGAGCAAGGTCATGCAATTAATCCTTGCAAAATGCCAACACAGATCACCTTATATGCTCGACGCATTTCTTTCTCTGTTTCGAACTCAACAAATGCATAACCACGTGAGGCACCAGTCACTACATGAAAATATTTTTCCTGTTAACTAGGCTTATGAGGCAAGAAGTAAAGCACAAGCTAACAAAGAGCCTTTTTAAAGTATTCAAACATTTCCCAAGTCAAATGCGAGGTATCCTATTACTTTCACGAGCTGGGGCTATTACGGTTCGTTAAGCTCCAATGATAGCAATGCCTTCTACATATATATGCATTGCAATAGAAGTCATATTCTATATTTGTTCATGTGCATGTTTCCATGGGGAAATTCTATAATAAACCCTCCTGTTGGTACTAAAACCACTGGATATGTGTGTTACATGCATCCATCTGAAAAAGGTTTAACTTTTTTTTGATTGTCATGTTAATATACAAACAAGATGGAATTACCCGTTTCCATGATGCGAACCACTTTAGAAAACTAATCTGATAAAAGTTAAGATTGTTACATGATGGCAACATAACTTCTGTATGTTGAAATTTTTCTGTAGAAACTAAACCTATCAATGACCGTTAATCCTGCAAGTACAAAATCCTATAAGAGTAATTTCTCTTCAGAATCTACCCTTTCGGTTGCTGAATTAATGTCAAACATGTTCTTTAGTAGTTTAACATACTAGTGTATGCAACAAAAATGACATTAGCAGTCTGCATTCTATTACCATCTATCTTGATGCAAGGGTTCCTTTTAATACATTTTGGGTTTAGACACCGATAAAGGACCATGCGTACCCCCATACCACATTTTAGCCTTCAGCAATGAGAAAATAGAATCTCCGGCCTAGAAAAGGGTATAACAACTTCTGTGTTTTCCTCTATCCATAAGAGGGAGAAGGAATTTCACACGACAAATTTAAAATTAGTACAAACGATGCGATTTCTTGTGGAAACCTTTGCAAACCCGAAAACTAACTTCAAATTAGCCAGTAGATTGCTAGAACTCACCAAAAAAAGGAAAAGACAGAACCAAAATCTATGATCTTTGTTAATGAGGAAAAGGTTTACCTATGTGCCTCACCAATCGCAAATTCTTGACCCTCCCATATTCGCTCATAGCCTGATTATATATTAACAGAAGAATTACAAAGCAGAATAACAATGACTTAACTCTTCTGTTTCCAAACCAAAACACACGCAAGAACATTCATACATGATTGTACGTATATGTGCGTACCTTGCGGAGAGAGTCTTCAGTGGTGAGATGAGAGAGACGACCCACAAAGAGAGTGCAATAAGGGTCGCCTATAACTTTCGGATCGCCAAAGGGATCATCTGCGAAATTTGACAGCAGAGTTTCATCTCCACCGTGAAACCCTAATAAGAATCAATAACTAAATAAGGAGGAATATAGTTACATAAGGCGGCATTGGAGCAAAGAAGAGCTCTATAGACGCCGCGGTCGTGGGGTAGTATATCGGTTCCGTCGATGCTTCCGGCTTGGATGGGATGGTAACTCTCCGCATAGAACACTGAATTTACATTTTTGTTGCCACCGCCCGCCGCCGCGGCTCATTTTACGCTGACGAAGTGAAAAGTCTACAGTGAAAAAAAAAGCTACTTAACGCGGCGGCGTTGCTGTCACAGCCGCTGCAGCCACCGCGCCGCCTTGTTTTACCTCCACAGCCACAATCCACCACCCAAACAGCCTCTAGCCGAGAGAGGAGGGAGAGAACGCATCATGGGCTTAAAACAGATGGCCCATGATAGGCCCAAACGTCTAAATTGCCTATTATTTAGCCCAATGTTTTTCCAATTCCTGTGTATTGCCTATCATTTAGCCCAATGTTTTTCCAATTTCTTTAGGTTATGTTTGGAAGAGATTTTAGTGGGTTTGAGGAAATCCCGACTTTGAAATCCTGGATTTTGTAGTAAAGGTGAATAGTGAAAATGTATGTTTGTTTGAGAATTTAGTAGGGTAGGATTATATGGTAAATGTCAAATCAATGCTGGAAAAAATGGGTTGATGTAATATTTTATTGTAAAAAGTTGGATTGATGTGATATTTTATTGTGAAAAAATGTGTTTAGTAATGATTGAATGATTGAATATAGGTAGTAATGATTTTGTTTGGATTTTGAAATTCAAATTTAAATCTATAAACAAACATACTTTAGGATTTTGAAATCCAAAATCCTGCCATTGGAAACCTGTTCCAAACATAGCCTTACTTCTTTTATGCGAACATGACATGTTTGTCAGGCACGTGTCGTTCAATAATCGAAAAATATAAAAGTAGTCTAAATTGTAACAGTGGACGATGATTGTGATTTTTTGGTTATAATTATTAAAAAATGGGGATAAATTTACAATTCCTTAAAAAGTTGTGATTTTTTTTTTCAATTATGCCAATATTTTATGATTAAACTTCAAGATCATGTGGTTTGAATAAAAATGAATTGATTTTAACAAGAATTCATGCGTAAATCAAAACATAACCTGATCATATGATAATACTAGTTCTTTACTAAGCTAAAAATTAACTTTATTTTGAAAAAGATTGATATGAGATTAGGTACCCAAATGTAGGGATGATCATGTGGTAGTTGATTTTCGTCCATTTAGAAGGAATTTTAACAACGAGGACCAACACTGATCATTTTTACTTAATTTGTGAACTACTTATGATGAATCGATACATTTGTGTATCATCCTAAATTAACCCCCAGTTTCAAATACCAAATCTAATATTAACCCTTCTTTTATTAAACTTTTAATACTTTCTTAACTAACTTTTTTATTTATTTCTCTTTTATGTGTATAAAGGATTGCCACTAAAAGTCCATAAATGTCTCATATTTAGTTTCTTTCCTTTTTTTTTTAATAGGAATTTAGAAAACAATATAGAAAATGTAATATCTATAGAATTTTTGAGCTATTAAATGACTCAAACATAAGGAATACAAGAAATGTTGGCATGTTTCATTAAAAAAATTTAGTCGATGAGTCTATATAATTTTAAAAAAAAATTAAGATAGATTAAAATATACTAATGATAATATAAAGTAAATTCCGATAAAAAATAAAAACCTTAAGGCTATTTTTAATAATTAAAAAAATCAAAAAATTATGATTTTGATTAAAAATAATAACATTCGATTCAAAATTAAATGCAACAAAACTCGTTTAAAAATTGTTTTAATATATATAAGATATTAAATGCAACAGAATTGATTTATTTAATTTTATTGCCAACGAAAAACTACGAATAAAATATTTATCAAAAAAACTTAACAAAATCTTGATAAAATAAAATAAATATTGGGACATTATCTTTATGACCAGGAAATATCTAAAATAGAAAGTAACATGTTAAAAGGAATTTAATAATTATTACAATTTTCATTATTGTATAATAAATTAGAGAGTAGCCGTTTTGCATACGTTTTGTTTTCTCTTTCCGCCAAAAAAATTCGACCGTTGGAACAAGATACGATACTATCCGTTAGAAGTTTTGAGAGTTGGAAACAATCCTACTTACAAGTTGACCTTTCACTTCCATCTTCAAACTCCCATCTCTGTTAGAGAGAGAAGGAGAGATTTGTTTGTACACACACTCATTGTGTGTGAGAGAGAGAGAGAGAGAGAGAGAGAGAGAAAGGAAGAAAGCACCCCACTTCTTCTTTTTCTCGTTGCTGAGGAAAATGGTCGCAAGAACACCACCTAAGCAGCTCCGGAAAATGGTGGTGGTGTCGGCGCCGCCCATCAGTCCCACTCTTCTAAGAGACACCGTTAAAAAGGTGGCTTTTGATTAACACCTTTTTTTCCTTTTCCGGGAATGAAATCTCCCCTCTTTTATTAGGGTTTTCCAGGTTGAATTTTCTCTGTTCAATTGGGGAAATATTGATCAGTGGTACAATGAAGTGTGTCAATTTTGTGGAGCAATTTGGAGAGTTGTTTTTCTTTTATCTACTTATTGGGACCATTGATCATGATGAAAATTGGGGAAGATGAATCACTGCTGATTTTCATTGAATTTTTTTCATTCATTTTTTTGGGGGGGGGGGGGGGTGTTGATTTGATGGAGTGATTTAGTGAAATTTATGTCAAATTTGTGATGTTTTGTGTTTGAAGGTGGATAAGTGTATGGCTCGACTGCAAGAGCTTCAATACACAGTAACAAATGGAGGAAAAGTGATATCTGGTGTGAATTTGAGTCCTCGGAGTGGTAGAAACTATTTACGTACAAGTCTTCGTTGTAAACAAGAGTCGTTGAGGTTAATACTTTCTCCTCTTTCTGAATAATGTCACTGCCCAAATTTGCTGAGTGTATATATGAATTCAATGTGACAATGTTTGTCTGCTCATATGTTGGTGTATTTTGTGTGTTTAAGTGGGGGTATGAAATGGTATTTTCTTGAATTGATATGAGATGGCATGAGAAGTGGTATTTCGTGTGTCTAATCAAAGAGTAGTAATGGTATTTTCTTGGGACATTTTGATGTTATATTAATCTCTGCAAGACACCAGATAATTGTGTTAAGGTATTCATCTTAGATGATGTCTTTAGAGAAGAAGCATTTTTTCTTGCATTTTGATGGCATTCTCATGATTGTTTAACCTCCTATACATTGACAATGCATATAGTTAACAACAACATAGTAATTCACATGTTGTCTTTTCATTTCACACCCAACACCGTTGCTTCTAATTTTGAAGGGTAAAGAATGCTACTTGTCGAAGATCATCACCTCCAGGAAAGCTGCCAGTGGTGGATACAGGTTGTTCATCCTTGTCCCTATCTTCTAACAACATCCGATTCATTGTCTAACATCCGTGCTTTCTGTTATCCAGAGGAATGGCGAAAAATGTCACTACCAGCAATGCTGTTGGGGGAAACAATGGGAGAAATCATACAAGCAAGCCAGTTTGCAAAAGTTATTGTTGAAGCAGTGTCTAAGAAGACCCAAAAACCAGCAAATGATGATCCCAAAACTCCACTGAGAAAACGAGAGCCAACGCTTGAGAACTCCGGGCTGCAATCAAGAAGGAGGAGGGAGAAGCAAGGTATACTACGATCAGAGTCCAACGTGCCATCCCTGCAACGAGCAAAATCCAAAATTAACTTCAAGGTTTCTTCGCCCGTCCAGAACAGAGATTGTGACAAAGAAAATTGCAGATATTTAACTAACAGAGTTTCTCCAAGAAATAGGCCATGGGTGAAAAAGACTGTTCTTTTTCCCAACCCATTATTCCATTCATCTCCCACATCACAGCATCAGAAGTTTTACAAGACAAAGTCGCCTGTGATTTCAAGAAATCGTGTCTCTCCACATAAGTTTTTAATCAAGACCCCGACAAAGTCTAAGTCGCCTGTTATTGCAAGAAATCAGCGAACGCCTCATAAGTTTTTGGTTAAGTCTCCTCCACGTGCTGCAAAGTTACAAGTGAAGATCAAAAGCCCTCCACTTGCTATATCCCCAACACGAGCATCTGGTTTGAGCAGGAGATCATCTCCAATGTTGAGCAAGCTGCGAAGATCTTTTTCGCCATCCAGACTAGCGAACAGGTTAGTGTCGCCAATGAAAAGCAGAAAACCTGAGGGGACGAAGATCATGAGTGGGATGAAACAGCGTCCAACTTCTTTCTCAGTCCGATTCTCACCTCGGAGATTTTGAAAACCATGATTCATATAGTTTGTGTGTTACTGATATGATATTTCCTCAATGTCCAGCACCGCCACGTTGTATTCTGATTTTTTCATTGATAAATAAGATATATATATTATTTCATAATTTGCATATCTATACCACAATGAATAAACTTATTCAAATTTCTCTCTTTTTAGGTTGTAAATTCCCTCAGGTTGAATTTTGAGTACATAACATGATACATACATTAAACATTTTTCTTTGTAAAAATATGCCTAAATAATACCCTATTTTCAGGTAAAATAAGAATTTATCTGTTTTCTACTCATTTTCATGTGATATCCTCCACACATCGGTCGTGTAATCATTATGGTAAGAAAAAATGGGTAAAAAAATGTTCTTTTATGGGTAAAAAGTTTCATCACACATGGAAAAGAGGTTGGAAAAACAAAGATAGAGTTGAAATGCTACTTTGCATGGAAAAATGATAAAAAAAATTAGTAATTAGGTGATACACAATAATGGATTATGAACTTATTTGACAATAATGGATTATGGATTTTTTGTGGATTATGAACCCACAAAAACCACACCATACATATCAACCCACACATTCAACTTTTACATTAAAACCTTGGTTTTAAATATACTTATAAAAACTTTTACACATAAATAAGTCGGTTTGAAATAATGCGAAAATCCGTTCAAACTGCACTATTATCAACCCTAACCAGCTGCCTCTTAACTCACCACAATTCAAACCTTTCAAAGAGAAAAACTTCACAAAACTGGCAGAGAGAGAGAGAGTGCTACAATAAAAGGGGAACAAAACCCACTTGTTTTTGCATACATCCATTTGTATTACAACTGAAGATGATCAATGAATTAACAATAAAAAGAAGAAAAAAAAAAAAAAGATCCAGTATGAGAGTAAGCAAGAAGCATACACTGGCAACATACTACAGAAATGAGGCGATGACAAGAGAGCTAACTAACTCACTGGAGGAAATTATGTATAATATGCCTGTTGATGCTATATAGTTGGTGCTGAGCTTCAATACAAAAGGGAATTCCTTTTATTCTTCATGCTTTTGAGCTTCAGTGGACTCCAAACCAAGTGTTTCTTTTGTAATGCTATCACTGTTGGATGCTTCGGTTTCCATGAACCAGGTGCAAGTGATGGAGGACTTCCTCTAAACTTACTACTACTTCTGAGGCCAACAGGTGTCCCTTCTACTGTCACTTCTCTCGACTGTGGCAATGGAGAAGATACTCTTGTTGTTCGCCACACTCTTTGTGGGTCCCACACAAACGACTGGCGGCCTGTCCTCAACCGAGTGGATGAATTATGAAGTGGAATTGCCATGCTCAAGTTGGATTCAGGGCGGAAAGTGGCTACGGATGCCCTCCTTTTGGGCTGCAGAAGAACCTGGCTTGTTGTTGCAGGAGATGGTCTTACTGCAATGGAATCTCGTCTTGGTTTAAGAATTGCCTTTCCCTTGTTTTCCCTCAGTAATGGTCTCGAGATATTCTCTTTCTGTTCATTCACAACAGGGAGGATAGACATTCTATTTTTTTTGGTAACAGGAGATGAATTAGGCATGAGATTTGTAATTCTTCTAAGTGGCAGCCTTAATTTTGATGGTGGAGCCAATGGGGGTTTCTTATCTGTCGAGGCTCTCTGTGTTTGGTTTGATGTCAATAATGATGAGTGAGTAGAAAATGAGGCCAAAGCTCTGCTTTCCTGTTTTAACCTTATTTTCCTTTCCTCTGTTAACTGGTTTTCGAGATCCTTCACCTGTTGGAGTATATTTCAAGCAAACTCATAATATAACTGTGAACAAAAATCATCTGCGTTGCATGTTGAATTTTTGTTTGGCAACTATCTTGAATTTATTCAGAGAATAAAAAATTGTGTAATCAATATGTTTGTACCTTCTCCTGAAAATTTCTGCAGGCATGTTCTCTAGCAGCAAGCCTTAACTGCAAAGCTTGTATATTATCCTGCAACTTTTTGGTTTCCTTCTCATCTTGCTTTGCCTTTTCTGCCTGTTTATATCCATTAAAAAAAAAACACACACACAAAGAGAAGGTTAGTTGGAGAACTTGTTAGCCAATACAAAAGCAAGAACTTGTTTGTTTCTTCATACAAGCTGTTTGTATTTCAAAAGCTCTGCATGATCTGTCTGTTTCCGAGCCGGCCCATGTTCAACTCCTCGTACACGACTTGCAAAATTCAAAGAACAAAGAGTTTCTCCAAGGTCAGCTGTGTTTGGGCTGATTTGAACAAACATCAAAGTCTTACAATCTCCTCCTGGATTAAAGATCAACTTAGCATTACTGATATGCCAATGCTATAAGAAATATGCATTTAATTGCATGCAAATCTACTATGACCTTGTTCAGTTAATCAGTTCTATTCTCAGTTAAATCTCATGGAATAATGGGTTTTCTACAAAGTTAACAAGTATTTTAGTAAAAGAAAAGGTACGTTAAAGTAACACACCTAGAGAACTTTGCAGCATATGAGTAAGTTTGGAGTTCCTGCTTGTTCCCAAACAAAAAAAAAAAAAAAAAACTTAATTAGGAAACCACTTCAGAATAGTATGGAAAACACACGCACACACATCAGAGAGACATCAGAGAGGGAAACATGAAGGGATGCATGCATGCCTGTAAGGAATGTGAGTGGATTTGGAAGCAAGAGCAGAGATGACATCGCCAAGTGCAGCTAAGGATTTATTTATGAACTGAGACTCCTTCAATCGATCACCTTCAACTTCAATCCTACCAACACGCTCACTTCCTGCGAGATCAACCAGCCACAAATGACTTTTTGTCCTTTGCCCATTTATTAGATTTTCTCCCACCACTGTTACCCGCAACAAGCTGCAGCAGAGATTTAAAGAGAAAGGAAAAAAGAATCAATTACACTACCATAAATGTATAGGCATAGTTCTGTAGTAAAGATAAAAATAGAAAAAATCCTACCAGTAAGCATTTCCACTTAGGTATATCTTAGCTCTTAATCAGATGAATAACCATCCAATATAAAAACCCAAATAAATTTATGATTCCATTAAAATAAACATAGGCATAGTTTTGTGGTCTAAGCAACCTTCCTAACTTTCCAGTAAGCATATCCAAATTAGGTGTTATAAGTGTTAATCAGGTGAACTACGAATGACAAAACGAAGCAACACAGGTACCAGAATAAGCTTATAATTACCAGTGAGAACGGCTACTGAACTCGTTAGCATTGGTTGATCCAACAGATCTTACTTGACTTCCTAACTTGAGCAAGTTCCAAACTTCATTTGTACCATAAACCTGAGCTTCAACTAGTCCAGGGACTTCCTGCGTACCCTCAGCTGATTGTTTTATCTCCAACCTGCAATTGCAGAGTATTAACCTCTCTAGGGAAAAGATAAATGTTTGATAATAACAAAATCTACATTATTTATTTCTGGTTAATTCATCTTTATTATACATCAGATTGGATCTACAGATTTGAGACTTAGATATTAGAAAGACTTGGTTTCAGAAACTAAAACTGCCATAACCTATCTTGTGAGGCTTTCCTACCAAATTAAATTAGGCAAACATCACTTAGGAATAAAAGGTTGTATGAAAACTTCAAAGTGTCAATTTAGCCATGTCGCAGACCATTGAACCTTCAAGCTAAACTTATAGTATTTATCTAGCCATGTTGAATAACATCAAACTCCTGGGAACTAGGGAAGATATTCATTTCCCGGGTAAAATATGTACATAATCTATATCTTTCATAAAGAAAGGAAATGTCCTAACACGATAATTTGCAAAATTAGGAAAAACCCAAGGCATAACATAATGGATGAACACCGAAGAGTTAGATATAACTTGGATTGTGAAGCAATTTATTTAACTAGTAAGTTGACAAGTAATTATAACGCGTATTCTCAATTTGATAAGCGTATTTAAATGTTTGAAATTGGTATTTGACAAAACCTGCACTACATATAGAAAGAGAAGTGTCTAGGATGAAGAGAAGGTAACAGAAGACAAAAAACACATTGTATCTCACTAGCAATTAACACCACCTGGGACACTCAAATAAGCTACACCTTTATATGTCGTGTCTATATTTTATTCATAAACTGTTTTCCTGGAAAAAATTATAACAATACAAGAGAAGACAGAAAAATGAGAATGCTTACTTCTTCGCAGGTTGGTTTGAGGTCTCAACCAGAAGATCCCTAATCTTTTCATTGTAAACTTCCAACATGCTCACAAACAAATCATATCTCATAATACTGCTTCTTTCCCCAGATATTCTAAAAAGCTCCTCTAGAGTCCTGTAGTTAACTCCCCTATTCTCTGGTGTTCCTTCCATTGTGTATGTCTTTCCGGTGCCAGTTTGTCCATAGGCAAAGATGCACACATTGTAACCATCCAAGACAGAGGTCACTATGGGCAAAGTTTGACCAAAGACAGCCTCTGCATATCGAAAAGGGCATGGCATGGTATCTTAAATTCATCAAGGTTTGAGGGAAAAATAGAAAATAAAAACTATAAACTGCAGATTAAACTAAGTGTAAGATTTAGCAAAATTCTTATCAATGCTATTTTATATGTTACCTTGATCAGCCTCAGGGCCGAATATATGATCAAATTTGAATTGCTTTCTGGAAGAATCAGAGCAAACAACCTGTAGCTCATTTTCCTGAGATGGGTCAAAATCAATGACTGAGGTGGAACCTTTTTCAATCTCATCTTGTTTCATGGGCCTGCACCTACAGAAGACCCTGATATTTCCTTTGAGTTCAATCACTTCATTGTAAAGCTTTTTCCTCTCTGAGGATTCTTCAAGATACTTCTTTTTCAATATCTCACACTCTTCATGGTACTTCTTTTTCAAAAGTTCATGTTCTGTGCCTAAAATTAAACAAAATATAGCATAAATGTCAATCATAAACCAAAAACTTCTCACAAAAATTCAAGGAGACATGAGATAATTGAGAAGAGTTGACGCACTAAGATTCTGTAGAGCAGTGGAAGCTTCAGAACCAAGTACAGAATCAACAGTGAAGCCTTTCACTTCATCGCATAGACGACTTTGCTCCTTCTTGATAACCTGCAAGTAGGGTAATAATGATTTAGAGTCCAGATACTGAGAAAAAGAATAGTATAAATAGATGCCTCTACCATATCAGTGTACCTGTAATTTGATGCTCAGATCTTCGATTTTCTGAAAAATTGGAAGAGTCTGACACCGAGAAGAACATATTTCTTGAGTGTCATCAGAAGCAGCACTACTATCGACTAAATTACTGTCTCCTTCGTTTTGTTCTGAGCACAATACCAAATCCAGAATATGAGTTCTCAGACAATACATAATCCAAACAAACCAAAATTGACTTGCAATATCTCCATTTTTTCTCAAGAAAAAGTTTCAAGATTTTCCATAATCTAATTAAGAATTTATTGAGACACATAAATTTCTACTGCGTTCAATTTTGATAATTGTAAAATCTGATCAAGGTTAACCACAACATACACTAATTCATCAATTTTATGAGCCCTTTGTTTGAGAGAGAGAGAGAGAGAGAGAGAGAGAGAGAGAGAGAGAGAGGATAAAACACAAACCTGGTTTATTCTCTGGGGTCTCCAAGGTCTGATCTGCACTAACTGTGTGTAAATGAGAAAATCGAATTAATCAACTCCGCATCCACTAAATAATTGCAGAAATTAAGTGAAAATGTACAAAAATGATGTAATATTAAAAACGAACCAGAATTACAAGGAGACAGAGTGACAGCATGGTCAAAATTCGAACATAGTATTTCTAGGGTTTGATCTGCAAAACAGCAAAAGAGTTCAAAATCAACAATTATACGGGGAAAAAAACAACAAATGTGTGAGAGAAAGAGGGGTAGAAAAATACCATCCATGATTACAATGAAAATGCCTCACTCGATCCTGCTCGACGAATAAACACCAAAGAAGTAGAACACGAACTGCAGAGCTCAGAGAGAAAGAGAGAGAGAGAGAGAGAGGTGACGAACTGTTTAACGGTCGGGGAAGGGGCTTCTTTATTATTTGAAAACAAGTTTTGAAATTGGAGAAATCTGAACCGTCCAATTTAGATGCTCTATATAACGGCTATGATTTCAGGGAGCGGGTTAGGCCCGTTGGGCTTTGCTCTCTATTAAGTTTGGGGGTTTAATTCAAAAGCTGCAATTACAAATTAGTACCAGTAACTCTCTATAAATTATCGGTTCCAATAAAGAAATTTATTTATTATCTTTAATAATATGTCATGTTATGATTAGACTGAGAATTGGCCCAAACAAATATCAACTTACCAAGGAAAAAAAAAAACAGGTCGGGAAAAACAAATAATTGAAAGATTTACATATATAGTATAATTGTAACTCGATTTGAAATATAGTTACAATTATAGGCATATTTGAAATATATTTGAGTTGGGATTTTACAAACTTGAATTTTGAAAATTTTGTATTTTGTGTGAAACGTTATAAATTATAATTATAGTTGCCACCTCACGTAATATAAAAGAAAATAAAAATGTAAGATTTAGTTTGTATTACTTTATTGTTAAAAAATCCTTGAATAATCACTTAAGACATGTATATATTTCTAGTATCTCAATGTCTCATCCAAAAGTACAATCAAGACAATTTTCGAACCACTTGGCCAACAAAGGGTGTGATTTGTCTCGACTCCGGTCCTTCAACTTTCCGATGTCGTTCGAAATTCTCCGACGTTGGTTGGAATTTTCCGATCAAGAAAACCTGCAAAACAAAGAACACCGGGGGTTTTTCCCGGTGAAGGGACTCCGACGCTCAAGTCAGTAATCTCACAAAAGTATTGCTCTCTAATTTTGATAATGCTTAATGTGTAAAATTGTGATTGTGTGTGCCGATAGAAAAATAAATGATCTATATATACTCCCTGGAAGAGACATGATTTCTTGGGAGTGGGATGTGGTAGTTGGGATTTCTCCTAAAAATTTGGAAAGTGGCGAGATTCTCGCGATCGTGGGAGTTATCTCAAATTTGAATTAGTTCGTCCGTATTAGCTCGACGTTTCACCTCTCGGCTCGACATTTCGGACTATAAGCTAGATTAGTTCGCTCGGCTTGTCTGATATATCTGTTCGCTCGAACGAACTCTCATTATTTCTTCATTTTGTTCACGCCGATTGTCCTTCAATTCCGGATCGGGTTTTCGGGGTAGTTTGAATGTGGTCAGTTCGACCATATCAGTACTCCCCCCTTTTTAGAGTGCGAACTGTGCTCGCTCACAGTTCGCGCTGTTGTCAATCTATGAAGCTTCTTCAAGAAGTATCACGTCCCATCCATCATTCGCTTGCAACATTTTCCTCCGTCCCGATGCGCCCTTTCGTCGTAGCCGTTCGATCGGATTACATCTGACGGCTAAGATCACGCTTGTCAGTTTACGCTAATCCCTAGGCACCAATTGATTTTCATCGTTGGATCGAACTGTATCTAACGGATGAGATCTTCTCCGTCCTTTTAAACGCGTCCTTTCATATCCACCGTTGGATCGAACTGTATCCAACGGTCAGATATGCGACGTTTCGCCTTCACCGTTGGATCGAACAGCTCCAGACGGCTGAGATCTTGTGACTTTTCAGTTTCCCCCCCAAAATCAAGGATTTTCGCCTATATATACCCCTTCCTCATTTTCGCAAAACCTCTTCTGCAAAAATCCACTTCTCTTTTCTTAAGCAAGAATTCTTCCCTCTTTGAGATTTTCCAAGTTTCAAACACAAAAAACCCAGGTATTCTCCCTTCTCTTCTCATTTCGTATTCTTCTTCAAAATGACTTCTTCTTCTCCTTTCTTGATCCATCTGAGGGATGAGAGTGAATCTGAGGAAGGTTTTGAGGAATTTCCCTTGCGAACTGCCTCAGATTCGCCAGTCCCGACGGCTTCCTCTTCTGGTCGTCAAATCCTTTCCTCCTCTTCCCCTCCTAAGCGATCTCGCAAAAAATCTGTTCAAGATGTTTTCTCCGCCACAAAAGTCACTCCTACACACACCATACTCCTTAGCTCGCTTATTACAGCGGCGGGCTATTCCATATTAATTCCCAGCCCCGATGATCGACCTCATCGGGCTCCTTCCGGGTGCTACACGTGGTTCTTAAGACACGTGAGCGTAGGTTTAGTCCCTCCTATTCATCCATTCCTTCTTGAGGTCAGTTCGGCCTATGGGGTGTGCCCTAATCAATTACACCCGAATTCCATAAGTTACATTGTAGCTTTTTATATGGTGTGTAAATGGATGGGGGTCGAACCGACTGCCGAACAATTTCGTTCGTGCTTCGTTCTCAAACGCACTAATCCTTTCCGCTTCTATTTGAGCCCTAGAAGCGGACAAAAACGAGCTCTCTTTTTGTCCCCAGGAGATGAAAAAATCAGCTCCTGGGAAAAATACTATTTTTTTGTTCATGTTCCTAACAATAACACCTTCCGAACTCACCCTTGGGTTGAGAGTTCGAGCCTCAATGAGCCCGCTCCTGCAAGGGAGTTCGAACTTGCGGCTTTAGCCCGGCTGTTTCGGGAAGGGATGTTCGACATTGTTCGCATGAGTTCATGCGAACCCTTGTTGGCCTTCTGGGGGTTTTATCCGAACACTCCAATTTCACGCCAGTTCGATTTAGGTTGTAAATTTTTTTTTTGATACTAACAGTTCGCGTTTTATGTCACAGATAGAGAAATGAATAACTTTTTCATTCTCAAGTCCGGAGACAAGGCTGCCTTCTCGCCAACGAACGATGCGGTGAACAGCCGCCAAGCGGCGGCCTTCCGTGAGAAAGAAGAGAGACGATTAGGCGAACTGGCGCCAAGAGCCAGCCTTAACTTGGCCGAGGCCTCTCCTGTTCGCCCTGTCGCCGAGGCTGCCATCCCCACCTCTGAACTAGTCGAAGATGTTCCTCTTCGACGGAAGAAAAAGGCGCCTTCCAGCTCGCAAAAGAAGGCACCCGCCAAAAAACAACGAACTGAGGATGGCACCTCGAAAGAGGTGGCGCGAACTGAAGTAGAGCCCGAGCAGGCTCGAGCCTTAGTCAAATCGGGCAAGGCAGTGGCAAAGGGGAAGGAGAAAGGGGAAGAAGACCTTGAGAGGAAGGAGTTCGAGGAGGACCTCTCTCTGTTTGCCAGTTTGGCCAAGCGCTTCGAGGCCAGGGGTGAAAGAGCCTTTCGACGGCGGGAAAGGTTGAGGAACACTCTTCAAGAGAAGCATACCTTGGAGAGCGACCTGAGCGAACATGCCAGCAAAGTTGAAAACTTATCCGCTCAGCTGGAAGAGAGAGAACTGGAGCTAGCCGTCGCTCGCTCCGAGGTGGCAAAAAAGGAAGAGCTTCTACTGGCTAAGGAGCAGTTCGCCGTGGAGCAGCAAACGGCGATCTCCAATGCGCGAGCTGAGAATCAGAGCCTGCAGGAGAAGCTCGAAGAGGCGGAGAAGAAGCTTGAAGCGGCTGAGAGGTCCCGAGCCGAATTTGGAGAAGTCATGTATCAAAATGGCTTCTACCAGTTCGTTCGGAGCCCAGAGATGGAGCTGCTGGCGGAAGAGTTCCGAGAAAGGCTTGTTCTCCGCCTTTGGGACTCCCTTCTTTTCTTGTCTAAGGCGGCTCCTATGGCCGTAACCTATTTCGAAGAAGGAGTTCGGCTCTGCCAGGAGCGAGCAGGGGAGGTCGTTCAGTTCGATGTGAACGAGCTAGCCCAGGAGGTGATGCGGACTCACTCCATTCCACCTGGTTGGCGAGGTGACCCGAATGGCGATATAAACACCGAAAAATGGTGGTCGGGTTGCCTTGAAGAGGCGATGAGGGAAGTCCTTCCGGACAACCAGCTCGACAATTCTGGCCCCAGTTCGTCACTTCCTGCTCCAGTTGAAAATCCTCGCAGTCCAACTCCTCCTCTTCCCGAAGAAACGTTCGAACTCCTCGAACCAATTGATGCCCAGATGACTCCTTCTCCTGATCGTACTTAGATTTTTTCTACTTGTACTTTTTTTTTTCTTCTTTAACAAACTTGTAAACGTTTTGTAATGAATCAACTTTTTTCTTATAGTTCGCCTGTCTTCATGTTTTCTTACTTAATAAATCTAACATTTACACAATTACTAATATTTCGAATAAATATCTGCAAAGTAATGAATAAAACACTTGTGAATCTGGAAAGAGTTCTCTTTACTTCGCCTAATCCTTAAGTTCGATAGAACTTCTTTAATTTGCATCGATCATCGAGTTCGGTAGCTATTCTTCCATTTGTGACAATCATTGAGTTCGTAACATGCTTAATCAAGAAGTTCCGAGGGAACTTCTTCAATATGCTCGATTCATGAGTTCCGAGGGAACTTTAACATGCTTAATCATTAAGTTCCGAAGGAACTTCTCGTGCTTAATCATTGAGTTCCGAGGGAACTACTTCGCGCTTTATCGTTGAGTTCCGAGGGAACTGCTTCGTTCTTAATCGTTGAGTTCCGAGGGAACTGCTTCGTGCTTAATCGTTGAGTTCCGAGGGAACTGCTTCGTTCTTAATCGTTGAGTTCCGAGGGAACTGCTTCGTGCTTAATCGTTGAGTTCCGAGGGAACTGCTTCGTTCTTAATCGTTGAGTTCCGAGGGAACTGCTTCGTGCTTAATCGTTGAGTTCCGAGGGAACTGCTTCATGCTTAATCTTTGAGTTCCGAGGGAACTATGAGTTCGTTCCACAATATGATTGTGTTTTTGTAAGAGTTAAGCAAATCAACATAAAAAGACTCGAGGATTTAACGTGGTTCGGTCAAATCGACCTACGTCCACGGAGCAGAAAAATATCTATTATTCATAAAAGCAACAACTTGAAAAAATAGAAAGCAACATACTGAGATTTGAGATTTCAAGTGTAAAATTTCTTCAAGTGGTTGATGTGCCAAGGTCGTGGTAGTTCCTTTCCATGTTCATCAGCGAGCTCGTAGGATCCACCTGATAAGACTCTTGTAACAGTGTAAGGTCCTTCCCAAATGGCGTCAAGCTTTCCGATCTCCAACAAGGCATCCGATTGTCTTAGAACCAAATCCCCTACTTGAAATTCTCTTTTTCGAACTTTTCTGTTGAATGCTGCTTGAATACGTCTCTTGTATAACTCATGGCGAACTCTGGCTTCATCTCGAATTTCCTCCAGAAATAACAAATCTGTTCGAATTAATTCTTCATTCTGCTGTGGATCGAAATTAGTGATTCGTAGAGCTTCCCCCTGAATTTCAGCTGGGACTACCGCTTCCATGCCAAATGCCAAACTGAAAGGAGTTTCTCCCGTGGTCGATCTAGGTGAAGTTCGATATGCCCATAAAACTGATGGCAGTTCGTCCACCCAGTTAGACTTCTCAAATTCCAGCCATTTTTTGATTCCATCTAGAATTATTCGATTAACCACTTCGACTTGTCCATTTGCTTGAGGATGAGCTACTGGGGTAAACACTTGTAAAATTCTCATCTCTTTACACCATCCTGTAATCTTTTTGCCTCTGAATTGGGCTCCGTTATCTGACACTAAAATCCTGGGTAAGCCGAATCTGCAACAAATACTCTTCCATATAAAGTGGATCATATCAGGTTCGGCGATCTTAACCAAGGGTTCGGCTTCTACCCACTTAGTGAAGTAATCCACAGCTACTACCAAGAATTGCTTATTTCCCCTGGTTTTAACAAGTGGACCAACTATATCAATTCCCCATCTGGCAAAAGGGCAAGGCGAACATACCGTAAGCATATCTGTAGCCGGCGTGTGAATCCGCCAACCATGTTTCTGACAGGCATTGCATTTTTGAACTAGTTCTTCGGCATCATTCTTCATCGTAGGCCAATAGAAACCAGCTCGTGCGACCTTGCGAGCCAATGCTCGAGCTCCGGCATGTTCGGCACATCCTCCTTCGTGCGCTTCCTTCAAAACCTTAAGCCCTTCCTCTTTGGATAAACATCTGGCATCTGTTGGCAGGAAAGTTTTTCGATACAACGCCCCCTCTAAAATGTAGTAGAAACGAGCTTGTTTCTCCAATTTTTCGAGATCTTTTACTAATCCATCTCTGATCCCTCCTAAAAATTTCAAGAAAGGAGTTCTCCAGTCTTGCTCAGCCAAGTCGATATTCAGCACCTCATTTTCCTTTCCTACTCCCATGACTGTAATACTTCTCTTCGAACAGTCTTGCAGCGAACTCCCTATTTTAGCCAGATAATCTGCCTTTTGATTTTCACTCCGAGGTATTTGCTCGATCTGTAGTTTCTCAAATCGTTTCTCCATCTCTCGTATTTTTTGTACATAAGAAATCATACGATCTTCTTTAATTTCACATTGGTTTTTGAGCTGTTGTGTAACCAATTGTGAATCCGACTTAACTATCAGATCGCGAGCTCCAGCCTGCTCAGCTATTTTCAAACCCTGCAAAAAAGCTTCATATTCTGCTTCATTGTTAGATGCCTTAAATTGAAACTTTAAGGCGAACTCTAACTCATCTTTTTCAGGGCTAATCAACAATATTCCTGCTCCTGCGCCTTGGCGGGACGAGGACCCATCGACGAAAACTTCCCATTCTTTCTTATCCTGTAACCGGGTTGTTTCCTGAATAAAATCCGCCAGGGCTTGACCTTTTATAGCAGTTCGCGGCTCGTACTTCAAATCGAACTGTCCCAGCTCGACCGCCCACTTGACTAATCTCCCGGATGCATCCGGTTTTCCCAGCACTATGCTCAGCGGATGGTTCGTTCGCACAATGATCTCATAACCCAGAAAATATGGTCTTAGCCTCCTGGCCGTGGTGACTAAGGCATAAGCAACCTTTTCCACTTCGGTATAGCGGACTTCTGCCCCATGCAGAACTTTACTAACAAAGTATACGGGGAGTTGATCCCTACCTTCCTCTCGAACAAGAACCGAACTGACTGATTCTTCTCCGACTGCCAAGTAAACGACCATCACACTTCCCTTAATAGGCTGTTTTAATAAGGGGAGTGTGAGGAGAAATGCCTTCAAATCTTCAAACGCTTTCTGGCATTCGACATCCCAACTAAACCGCCCACTCTTTCTTAGAATTTTGAAGAAAGGCAAACCCCTGTCTGCCAACCTGGATATAAACCTACTCAAGGCAACGATGCGACCCGTTAGCGTCTGTACTTCTTTAATGGTTCGAGGAGGCGTCATTTCTTGTATAGCTCGGACTTTGCTGGGGTTTACTTCGATTCCTCTGTTCGTCACCATATACCCCAAAAATTTCCCTGCTCTCACACCGAACGAACACTTAGCTGGATTCAATCGCATCCCATGTTTTCGGATTGTTGCCATTGTTTCCCTCAAGTCGTCTGCATGAGTGTTCGCCTGTATGCTTTTTACTAGCATATCATCGACATATGCTTCCATATTGCGGCCCAGCTGGTGTTTAAACACTTCGTTCACCATTCGTTGATAAGTAGCCCCTGCATTTTTCAGTCCGAATGGCATAACAGTATAGCAATATGTACCTGATGATGTGATAAAGGCCACATTGGGTTTATCTTCTGGGTGCAACATGATTTGATGGTATCCTTGGGCTGCATCCATCATGCTCAATAGTCCGCACCCAGCAGTAGAATCCACAAGTTTGTCGATCCGCGGAAGAGGATAATGGTCTTTGGGGCAAGCTTTATTCAAATCTCGGAAGTCGATACACATCCGCCATTTGTTTCCTGGCTTCGGGACTAACACAACGTTTGCCAACCATCGAGGATATTGGATCTCCTCAATGTGTCCAATCTCAAGCAGCTTCTCAATCTCTTCCTTGATAATTTTATTCTGTTGTTCCCCGAAATGCCTTAGTTTCTGCTTAACTGGTCGAACATCAGGCTTAATATTCAACTTATGAACGGCTACTTCTGGGTTTATACCCTTCATATCTTCCGGTTTCCAGGCGAACAGATCCACATTGTCCTTAAGAGCGGCCACAATCTCTCCTCTGGTTTGTTCTGACAATTGACTTCCGAGACGAACCGAATGTCCAGGCAGCTCCGGGATTAACTCCACACTCATTAGTTCGCCCTCTGCGAACTCCACCGTACTTGTGTCAGCATCTTTCTTCAGACTTTTATCCCTTCCGCGATCACTATCATCCCTTTGTTCGCTATGGCGCTTGCGAGACTCAGATTGTCGAACCGCAGCGACATAACAACGCCGAGCAGTTTGTTGATCGCCATGGACAACTCCGACTCCGACTACTCGCCCTTCCTCATTCTCGACTGGAAACTTCATCATCAAATGAGCAGGCGAGATAACAGCAGCATATGAACTTAAGGAAGGTCGACCCAAAATCACATTATATTGAGAAGGCGCATCCACTATAAGAAAGGTCATTGTTTTGTTCTGCCTCCATTCTTCGTCTCCTAAGACCATAGGCAACTGAATTTTGCCGTACACCGTTACAGATTCTCATGCAAAACCATAAAGTGAAGTTTCTACAGGTTTTACCTCTACCGTCGATCTCATCTTTCTGAAACAGTCCATGAACATGATGTCCACCGAACTACCAGTATCTACAAAGACCCGTTCAACGTTGAAACCCCCTATCTCGGCAACAATTACCATTGCATCAAACTGAAGGCTCTGAATAGCAACTCGGTCGCGAACTCCGAACTCGATCGCCACCTCTTCGAAAATAGAATGAACTGTATTCTGTTCATGCCTAACAGAATTGAGTCTCGCCTTACGAGCTCTATTAGAGTCTCCGTCTGTCAGCCCACCCATGATCATGTGAATAGTAGGCCTTTCCTCCTGGTCGGGTCTAGCTCGCGCTGGGGGCGGTGGAGGTGGAGGTAATTCCTGCTGTTCTTGCCTTCTGTCTTGTCTTGGCTCTCTTCGATCATTCCGATGCTCGCGATTTGATCGATTCTGTCGAACAAAGCGAGCTAACCTGTTCTCTCTGATTAGCCTTTCGAGTTCGTCTCGCAAATGCAAACATTCATCAGTTCCATGCCCATATTCATTATGAAATCGACACAATTTACCGTTGCCGAAGGTAGCTGGTTTCTTCGGATTAGGGCTCCAGGTCGACGGCCACTTCAACTGGGGCAGGTTCCATATTTCCATCAATACCTGCCCCGGGGACATAGTCATGGGCGTATACTGTTCATACCTCCGCCCTGTTTTATTTTCTCTCAGAGGGGGTGGAGCAAATCTTGCTCGCTGTTCGCCCCCATCTCTTCTTCTGGCCGCTTCATGATCATGTTGCGTTTTGCTCATGCGACTTGAAGGTTCTCCTTTCTTCATTCGAACTGCCTCCTCCAAGTTGATGTACTTGGTGGACCTTTGCAACAGTTCGTCAAAATTGTTGGGGGTCTTCTTAACCAGCGAAGTATGGAGATCCCCCTCTTTCAATCCTTGGATGAAAGCACTTACAACCAAATCATCCGAAGCCTCAGGAGCTTCTAAGGTAGCAGCAGTGAACCTCTTAACATAGTTCCGTAGGGTTTCATCAGCTTTCTGTCTCACACCGAACAATGTTTGGGTAGATCGTCTCTGCTTCCTAGAACTAGCGAACTGATGCAAAAACAACTCCGACAATTGTTCGAAATTATGAATTGTCCCGTCATTTAGTTGACTGAACCATGTCTGAGCAGCCTTAGTGAGGGTAGTGGCGAACACCCTGCACTTGATACCGTCTGAATACCGATGCAACAAGGCAGTATTGTCAAATCTACATAGATGATCCCACGGATCTGTAGCACCATCATATTCGAAATTCACCGGCCGAAAAGAGGCGGGCAATTCATCTTCCATCACTTCCTCAGAGAAAGGATTACCTCTGGAACTCCGAGGGATCCGTCGAACAGTTCGCTGTACTTCCCGCAACTCCTTTCGTAAACCATCTACTCTCTCGGATAGTTCGTCATGTCCTCGTTTTTGGCCTCGAGGGTGACCAGATTGGCTCTCCTGTTCATCCATTCGAGATCAGTCGCCTTCTTGTTCCCTTCCAACAGGCACGTCGGTATGATCCTGTTGTGAATCAACCTTCTGCTTGCCCAAAGCTTTTTGAACAGCAGTCTCTATCAAAGCTGAGAGTTCTTCCGGCGTCAACGTGACAGTGCCGGGAGGATTAACCGGTGTGGAATTCCGATCCTCGTTTTGTTGCACGGACGGTGCTCCTTCATCCAACCTTCTTCTGGACCCTCTGGTATTCACCATTTTCGTAATCCTCTACGTCTTAAATGCTCAAAGTTACGAAAACTTCTTTCCCACAGACGGCGCCAATTGATTTGTCTCGACTCCGGTCCTTCAACTTTCCGATGTCGTTCGAAATTCTCCGACGTTGGTTGGAATTTTCCGATCAAGAAAACCTGCAAAACAAAGAACACCGGGGGTTTTTCCCGGTGAAGGGACTCCGACGCTCAAGTCAGTAATCTCACAAAAGTATTGCTCTCTAATTTTGATAATGCTTAATGTGTAAAATTGTGATTGTGTGTGCCGATAGAAAAATAAAGGATCTATATATACTCCCTGGAAGAGACATGATTTCTTGGGAGTGGGATGTGGTAGTTGGGATTTCTCCTAAAAATTTGGAAAGTGGCGAGATTCTCACGATCGTGGGAGTTATCTCAAATTTGAATTAGTTCGTCCGTATTAGCTCGACGTTTCACCTCTCGGCTCGACATTTCGGACTGTAAGCTAGATTAGTTCGCTCGGCTTGTCTGATATATCTGTTCGCTCGAACGAACTCTCATTATTTCTTCATTTTGTTCGCGCCGATTGTCCTTCAATTCCGGATCGGGTTTTCGGGGTAGTTTGAATGTGGTCAGTTCGACCATATCAGGGTGTGTTTGGCCTTTGACGCATGAAATCCTAATAATAAGAAAAGGGTGATCATAAAAAATTATTCGATTTGATTTCGTAGAAACATATTGAGTTTCGATGAAAAGTTGTACAACAAACTTCTTTAGAACTAGTAACGTTTGTTTGGTTTTGTAGTGTACATTCAACAAACACATCTATCAATATATGTCAACTTAACTTGTAACATTTGCCGAACATTTTTAATACATTCAACAACTAAAGTCCAAAAAATTTTCAAATATGTTTAATCAACTTGAGCTCACTGACAGTTCTACTTCTACTTAAGAAAGAAGAAATATCTAATATTAGGAAAGTTATGGAATGTATCAAATTCTGAAAATTTTATGTTTCAAGCAGCAGAGTGAGGACTGTGTAAAAAGATTAAATCAAAAGGCAATTTTCAATTTTTTCTTCTCTGAACCAAACATATACAGCCCAGTATTCTTACTCATCAGTTTCAGGTCCAAGCTATTAATCTAAAGTGCAATGGAGGAAGAGAAAATCAAGTCATCCATGGCATCACTGATCCCATCTTGTTTATAAATTGAACAAGACGAATGTACTATCCGGGTCACAGCCCTCGTCTCTCATGTGTCCAAACAACATCGACAATACAGCATAAACATCTTCACCTTGCGGATGCATTTGATCAGCAACAACAAAACTGTGAATCTTTTTCTCAATCTCAATCCAACTCACACCTATCTCTTTCGCCACTCCTTTCTCCTTCATTTTCTTGATCGTTCTTGCTCTTTCTTTCCATCGTCCTCTAGAACAGTAAATGTTCGCCATGGAAATAAATGGCACGAGACTATCAGGCTCAGCCAGAGCTAGCTGATCAGCTGCATATGTTCCCACATCAATATCTCCGTAAATACTACAAGCACCAAGCAATGCTTGCCAAACTAGTGCATCAGGCTTTACCTGTAGTCCCTCTATAAAACTCCTGGCTTCTTTCAAAAGCCCTGCTCTACCTAGCATGTCTACTATACAAGAGTAGTGCTCCATTCTTGGACACATTCCATATGCTTTCTCCATCGATTCCAAGAACTCCATACCCTCGTGCAGTAATCCTACATGACTACAAGCATGAAGCAAAGACACAAATGTGACATCTGTGGGACTCACACCGTTCAATTTCATTTCTTCGTATAATTGTAGAGCTTTCAGCCCATCCCCATGACGAGCAAACGCTGCAATCATGGAGTTCCAAGAAACTTGATTCTTCTGAGGCATCGATTCAAAGACCTTAATTGATTCTTCCAACTCCCCACATTTGGAATACATGTTGATTAAGCCGTTGCTAACAAAGGTGTTTGAAGCAAAGCCTTTCTTGATAACCATAACATGGATTTGTGCACCTAAACCCTGAGAAGAACCATCGTTGCCAAATACCCCAAGAACGGCAGAAACCATGTTAGGATCAATATTGCTCCCCCCCTTCACCATCTTCACAAACATCCGTACAGCCTCTTCCTCAAATCCATTTTGAGCAAAACCAGTGAGTATAACAGTTATAGAGACCTCATCAAACACCTCAGCGGACTCAAATATCTTCCATGCATCCTTTACACAACCGCATTTAGAATACATATCCATCAATGCACTTTCAGTGCATAAATCTGATTGAATCCCCAACTTCCAAAGAACACCATGAATTTGAGCACCCTCCTTGAGTGCTTGCAATCCAGAGCATGCTGAAAGTGCACTCAAATATGTCAAGCAGTTCGGAGGCACCACACTGTGGTGGTACATTTCCACGAACAGCTTGATACTCCGATCATAAAACTCATTCTGTGCTAGACCTGAAATAGCCGCTGTCCAAGTAACAACATTCCTCTCCACCATTTCATCAAAAAAACGCATACCCGATTCAAGAGATTTACATCTAAAATAGGACGTTGTCAAGGCATTCCCAACTGCCACTTCCTTCTCATAACCACTCAACACCACAACTGCATGAATCATCTTCACAGTCTCAAGCGACTCCATTCCACCACAAGCTGATAGCAAGGAAGTTAAGCTCGCATGATCAAACCGTTGCAACTCAAAACCAAACAACAACTTAAAATAGCTAAAACCCATTTTCAAGTTTCCAACTCTCAGGAAACCCGAAATAAGCGAATTCCAAGAAACAGTGTCTCTGAGGGGCATATCATCGAACAGCTTAACTGCATCACGGAGCTCACCACTCTTGCAGTACACATGGAGTAAAGAGTTGTAAATCACATGGGCATTGCCATTCCCGAATGGGTCTCCGGGGTCAAAAAATGGTGGGCTCTTGACGATGTAGGCATGGAGACAAGAACCAAGACGGAAATTGCCTTGTCTTCCACAAGAAGAGAGGAGGGCGCTGAGGTGAGTGAATGAATCTGTGGAGACTTTGGAGTAAAAGGAGAAGGATGAAGTTGGGTAGCAGCGCCATGGACGCAGTGAAGAAGGAAAGCACAGTTTTTGCAAGATGCAACTTACAGCATTCATCCATCAAAGGTAAACACTGTCTGAATGCGCGCTAATTTAGCCAAGGTAATTATATACACACCCACTCACAGCTAAACACACTTCAATTATTAAATACACCCATAATTATATCAAAATATTTTCACAATTTCTAAACACACCCCACAACGTTACAATTATACCTTTTATGAATTAAAAACAAAAAAAACAAAATAATATAAAATACTTTATACACCCCACCCACACCACCCAAATCTCTCAAACACCCCATCTCTACAAACTCAA
The DNA here is from genome assembly GCA_005771605.1 of Scutellaria baicalensis. Taxonomy (NCBI): domain Eukaryota; kingdom Viridiplantae; phylum Streptophyta; class Magnoliopsida; order Lamiales; family Lamiaceae; genus Scutellaria; species Scutellaria baicalensis. Next base: position 46,763,482 of record CM016722.1, read on the forward strand.
CGCAAGCAAACAAAAAAAAATTGAATTTGAGGAACATCCAAGATTTGATCCAAATCTACCGAATATTTGATTGTGCGTACGGCGTGTAGTCGAACGGGCGTGAAGGAGTTCGATCAATCCAAATCTACAACTTATCATGGATCCTAATGAAGCACAAAACCCACCAAGTAAGTGTAGTGTATTTTTTGTTTAAGAAATTTGTCATAGACTATGTTTAATGGGGTAAAGTTGCATGAAAGTTGTCTAGAAATCATCTTTGGGTTATGGGTTTACGGTTGACATAATTTATGTGTTCGATTTGATGAAATTTGAGTTGAATTTGAGCCGAAAAAATTGGAAAATCGCGTGTTTCGATCTGGGTATGTTCGACCCTGATTGGCCAAACACTGTTTAGTGTGTTCGGCAACCGGCCGAACATGTGCATATGTGTGCGGTGATCCGCCGAACATTAGTGTGTGTTCGGCCGTCAGCCAAACAGCTGTGTTGTTGTTCGGTTACCTACCGAACACTTTCAGTGTTGTTCGGTTGACTGCCGAACACACTTGTTTTGTTCGGCTACTTGCCGAACGCGTGCGTATTTTTTCCGTGTCATTTTTCTATATGTTAAATATCAACCTTTCGACACTTGTGTTATTTAAGTTCGCGTATCTTGTGGACTGACTGTTTCAGCTTTTTTTTTGTTGTAGTGTATCGAAGGAGACGACCTACTGCGTCTAATAGAAGAAGACGTGAAGCACAAGAAGAGAGAATCTAACAACCAGTGATGTCTTCTTCTGCTATTCCTCTAATTCAGTATAATGTGGAGGAATCAAATGTTGTTCCGAAAGTTCCACATGACGTGGGGGATGAGCATGTTGATGATGAAGGGGGAATGAAGGACGATGACGAGGCCGACGAGGAGCTATTGACTGGTCCTTGTCCGGGTGGTCCTATTGATCATCGTTTGATCCCAAGTTTCAAGACGCATGTGGCATATGATATATGGAATGGGGTGGAGAGAGACGTGTTGAAATTTCATTGTCACACAACGAAATTTGAGACGTGGAAGTTTGTGAACATGGTGGATATGTTCAAAAATATGATCGAGTGAACTCAAATCCCAGACCTCGGATGAATTTCGTATAAGACACCGAACAAGAATCTTCTCTGTGCTTTCGTGGAACGGTGGCAACCAGAGACTAACACGTTCCACATGTCATTCGGTGAGATGACTATTACGTTGGATGATGTACATAGACTAACGATGTTTTCGGTCACTGGAAGACCAGTTATGGTGCCCCAAGGCAGAAACCGGCTTGAGATTCCACTGCTTCTCATGCAGAGATTGTTGGGGACGGGCACCGATGAGAGCTATGAAGCCCTACAAGGTCACAGGGGTAGCTCGGTTCGCTTGGAGTGGCTTTGTTCTCGCTTTGAAGTGGATACGAGCTCACCGAATGAAGATGTGAGAATGGCTGCTGCTCGTGCATACGTCTGGTTCGCTTTAGGTTGCACCATCTTTTCAGATAAGAGTGGTTCTAGAGCGGATACGAAGATCTTAAGAATGTTGGATGATTTCGATCGTATACATGAGTATGCCTGGGGTGCAGCGGCCTTGGCATTTTTGTATCGATAGTTGGGTCTGGCTTCGAGGAGTGGTGTGAAGCAGATGTGTGGATATCTGACTTTACTTGAGGTACTACCGTATTTGCTATCTTTTTATACTAATGTACGGATGTTTGGTGTCTTTTTATACTAATGTAGAAGTGGGGAAAGTAACGGCAAGGGCATTTATGAGGGCAATCTCCCGATCAGTTACTATCACCTTCGGTACTACATCTTCGATCATTAGTCCCTTGAGTGTATTAAGGGCCCACCGATAGTTATCCTCACGCTCCTTCTCCAAATACACACAGGCCACAGAAAACGTGATGTTTGTGGAGGTAACACCAACGATCTCTAGGAGGGGCATTTTGTACCTATTAGTCTTGTAGGTACAATCCATTAAGAGCACACTCGGAAATGCACGCATCAACTCTACAGCTGTAGGATGAGCGTAGAAGAGATCGGTGACCCTATCTGTACCTTCACATCTCCTACTCAAGTGGTAGTACCCCCCATCCTTCAATTTTCCCAACAAGTACTACATCTGAGTTCGTTCTCCATGCTCAATCACTTTATGCTTTTGACGAGCATTGTATAGTGTCTTCAGTGTAGACGCATTTTCCTTAAAGGATTGTTTCAAAGTGCTCAAGATATCTTTGGGCGTTGCTCGGTTTAGTGAAAGGTCACGAACAAGCTGATCCTCAGCAGGCGTTAGTCGTCCTGCAAATGAATGTCCGACCAAATGTCTGCTCATTGGGTGATTATGCAAACCACACACCACCTCTAAGCTCCAATGTCCGAGCTCATTCACCTGCACTCCTTTTAGCATGAAAGGGTAGTCACATTTTTTAGTGCCGGTGTTTCGTGAAGATACCGGCAGCTGATCAACAGAGTCCAGACTTTTTAAGGTCAATCTCTTCTTTGGTGGGCAATACTTACCACCTCGCTCACATCCTAAAAACACTCGAGCGCGCCTGCCACTTTCACCACTATCACTACGTCTAATAAGGACAACCGTGTTTAGACGTATTCCAACCTTGTACGCCCAGCTGACCATTTCCTCACGACTCTAAAAAATTTCAGTCGTCGAGAACTCCTCCGAGAAATCAATAAATTGATCATGGGATCATCATTCAACTCTTGCGGTTCGTTAATAATCCTCATTTCCACCTCATCTGATTTTTTTTCCTATCCATATGTAAAACCGAACAACTACATAAGTATATTTTGCTTAATATATCAATTCAAATCAAAAGTTTGCGTCATAAGAAGGTCGAAAAATAAAAATTGGATCCGTTCGGCCAAAACAATCAGAACAATATGCACTGCGTTCGGCCAAAACAGGCAGAACGCGCTTCAACTTGTTCGGACAAGCCGAACTTCCTTCAACATATTCGGCCAATCCGAACATGCACATTTTTGTTCGGCCGTCTGCCGAACACAGTAAGATATGTTCGGCGTGTTACCGAACACTCTTCATGATGTTCAGCCTGTGCTAGCCGAACAATTGTCGAGTTGATTTTTTTTTCCTGCTTTTACGAAAAAATCAAACTGTAGTAACAAATTTAAACACTTACATTGTCCATATCTTGATCTCCTTCTTCCTTTCAAGATGCTTCAACTAAGGTATAATTTTTTTTGGGAATCTTTGGAAGATTTTTGATTTGAGAGTATATTTAGTGATTTGAAGAAGATGATAGATATATATGTAGTGTATGGAAGTGGGGTGTGTTTAGTTGTTATAGGAAGTGGGTGTGTGTAGTAATTTATTATTTAGGTTTTGAATTATTTTAATAATTGGGTTAGTAAGGGTAAATTGGTAATTGTGTAAATATTTTAATTTTATGTTATTTAATTAGAGTGTGTTTAGTTGGGAGTGGGGTGTGTATAGAATTGGCCTTAATCCTTTTTTATCACACGGTACACAGCTTAACAATCCCAAAAAAATGTAAGTGGAAATATATTCGTTTATTCATTTTTATATGTCAAGGAACTTATGTATCCATTTTTATAAAAATTTAATTTTTACTCATTTTAAGGTCGAAATGTCAATAATGTCCTCAACTTAAGTTTATATTTACATAAATAAATACCTCTGATATCATATCAGCATATTATGAACACGATATCAACATATCAGCATAACGTGAACACAATATTATATTTTGTGTTCATGATATGTTGAACATTTCTGCATATCGTGAACACGATATGTGAACGTTTCTGCATTTCGTGAACATGAAATTATATTCCGTGTTTACGACATGTTGAGCCTTGCTACATTTCGTGAACACGATATTATATTCCGTGTTCATGATATGTTCACCTTATCTGAAAAGTAGACGCGGGTAGAGTTTTTGGACACGAGTAGAGTCTCCTGAACTCTTTTCTTATATAAATATAACTAAAATTGAGGGTATCATGGAAATTTCACTGCCCAAATTGGGTAAAAAAGTTATTTCTTATAAAAATGGATAGATAAGTTCCTTAGCTTACGAAAATGGGTATTTTGGAAATCCTCTCGTAATGTAATGTCTTTAATTTGTTATGAAATGGGGTGTGTTAAGTAAATTATGGAGTGTATAGTCTCACCCTTATTATTATTATATTTTTTCGCACCTAGTTTTAAAATTTCGACATCTACCATTACGTTATGTTAGATCTGCCTTTACATTATGTTATATCTACCTATAACGTTAAACCTACCTTTCTGCCCAAATTTCATACTTTTTTTTTATTTTTTACGCTTGGTTTTGAATTTTGACATCTACCATTATGTTATGTTAGACCTACTTTTACGTTATGTTAAACTCACCTTTATGTCCAGATTTCATATCTTAAATCTATATAAAAAAAAAACTCTAGGTTCAATTTGAATATGTACCATTACGTTGTATTAGACATACATTTATATATAGTTAAACATACTTACATATACTGGAGTGAATTTGGGTGGACTTGAGCGTGAGCATCAGGCGCGTGGGGCGCATTTTTTGACGCATTGACCTAGTCAACCCTGGTGCATGAATATAGATTCGTGTTTGTGACTCATATAAGTTTTTGTTATTTAATATATATACTGACTTAACTATTATTATATTCATAAAAATAATTATATCATATATATATATACACTATGCTAATTATTACTATTAAATTCATAAAAATAGTTATATAATGTAAAATCAAATTAAGAATCGAAAATAAAGAATTAGATCTCATTTATTCACCACTCAAAAAATATTATATTCGTTTTAGTTATTTGTGACTATTAATATCATCAATCTCAAAAATTAGTAATTTTTTTAAAATAAAAAATACAAGCTTCAATTATATATACCTCATGATATCTGAAATTAAAAAAATATTAAAGATTCTAAAGGTGTTATTCGATTGTCTATTTTAATCTTATACCGCAAGTGTCTGGTGTCAACTATAGATAGGATGAGTATGATCGGTCTCAGAGACATGTGCCCAATTAATTACATAATTTTATCTATGTGACCGAATTAAGAGAATTGATTTACATCAACCTAAATATAAAATCAAAAAAACAAAATAAAAAATGCCTAATTTTATTTAGGTGACCAAATTCATAGAATTGATTTAAATTAACCTAAATATGGAACCAAATAAACATAAAAAAAATTCAAATAAACAATTATCAAGGAAATCAAGATTCAAACAAAGATTCTAAGACTATGATTTCATTTTACTTCAATCAAGTTTAATAGCAAAATTAATATCATATTGTTTAACCAACCACAAATTCATTTTTATTAATTTCAATTATTTTGAATATATAATCTATTAACTAATATTTTATCTAATGAAATTTATGCATTTCAATATGAACTTCTATATTTTTGAATATATATTTTATCTCCCTTTAATTATATTATAATTACATTATTTAAAATTTATGATCTCAACAATAACTCAATATATAATAAAATGAAAAAAATCCATTTAAAGTGGTTCAAGGTAAGCAGACCAAATCCAACCCTCAATCGCCAACCCAAAAGACAAAAGTTACCTTATGTAAAGATTACCAGAGTTAAAAATGTTGGTGTATTAATATCGCTAATATATAGTAGAATTACCCGAAAATATATTACTTATCAATTAAAAATGAAATAATTATTAAATAAAACTCGTGTGTCGCATGGGTTTAAAAGAATTATTTTATAAAAATAATATTAATCTCATAATATATCATATTGATTGTTAAAAGAATCTAATCATATATGCTAAAGTAAACACACACTCAAGGTTTTAAATTAATAATTGGCGCTAAAATCGATATCCCAAATAATCGTACACGAAATAAAGGAGAAAAAAAAGTGTATTATATGGAGAATAAGGACAGAGAAGCCGCGCGTCACCGCTTTATTTCCAAGCAACGGTAAAAAAAGTGGATATACAAACTCAGGAGTTCTTCTATTTGGTATTATGGAGTTTTGCATCTATGTTCGAGAACCTTTCTCTTTCGTTCCTACTGTTTTAGATGGAGGGTTAAGAAATTTGGTTTGAGTTGATTCATCAACGGGAATTTGAAGGTTAGCTTTTCTTGGGTAATTGTTCTTAAAGTACTTTGGGTTTCTTTTTGATTGATTCTTGAAATTCAAGAATGGTCTTGTATTTTCTTGATTAGACCGCTTGAAATTGTTTCTTGAATTCAAGAACTCTGTTATGTTTCCTTGAATAGTTTGTGGAAACACTCTTTCGAATTCAAGAATTATTAATTTTAGGCTTTATTTTTTGAATGATTCTTGAAATTCAAGAATGATCTTATATTTTCTTGATTGGGCCCTTGGAAATTGTTTCTTGAATCCAAGAATCTTGTTCTGTTTCCTTGAATAGTTTTTGGAAACACTCTTTGGAATTCAAGAATTATTAGTTTCTTGATAATCCACTGCAATTATTTCTTAGGTTGAAGAATCATCTTGTCTTTTCTTGATATGTGTAGAATCCTGATGATGAAATAAATGATGGTTTTTATTCAGATTGTGAATTTTATTTTTTGTTCTGATTATAGTTAAGTATGTGTTATATTAGCACTCTTTGATTGAGAAAAGGTGCTTTATTTTATTGTCTCATCTTCAATTAGCAGATCATAAATTTTAGGCTGGTGATATGGTTTGGATGATCTCTTAATCGAACTGCATTGGGTTCATTAAATAGTGACATGATTTTGGACATATATTTTCTCAGAGATCCAATATATACTTGGAATAATGGTCAAGGATGACCGAGTATTCATTGGGTTTTTCTAGAACTGTATATATAAATCATGGTCTTGGACAAGAAGATTTTGGTTCCTAACCCATCGTCTTTCTTTGAATCTAGGTTTAACCTTGCAGCTTTCCTATAGTTTGATTGACAGTTTTCATTTTTTCTCTTGTTGTACAATCATTGTTGAATTCTCTTCTGAGATGGAAATGAAAGTATTTGATGTATGGCTTTACTTAATCATTTATTTGTGTACAGTTTGATTCATCTTTTTTATTTGTTTAATTATCCAGGTCTGGGGTTCGAGAGTTACATTGTTGATTCGTGCAACTACATTTCCTGGTCCTCTCTCTCAAAATTCCCCTTTTCTGCTTGTACACTTCCAATGAGCTTACCTTAAGCTCTTCTAAAATTAGAAGTGCAGAACCTCTTTTTGGCGGCACTTCGCCAACCAAGAGCTAGCTATCAAACTTGATGAATCCAAGGTCTCGTCACTGCGATGAATCACTTGAGCTCTGATACATTTTTCGGTAAATGAATGTGTGATTCCCCAGTTTCAAAATAAAGATTTTCTGGGGGTGTGAGAGAAGGGCACTAACTGGACACTGACAAAATTTGAGTTGGTAAGGGCGAGCCGATTACAATATCCCGCTAAATTACAGGTTCGTGTTTCCTCTGAAACTATACTTCTGTGTGATGATGTGATATCTTGTCTTTTCACTGATTTTTTGCAGAGTAATTTGCTTATTTGATTCCTCATCAATTATTTCATTAACTGCATTTTGTTTATATTGGATTATGCTACACTAGACTGGATTTAGTATCCACAAATTTTTTGATATAGATATTAAATTATTATTATGATAGTGGGATATGGCTTCAATTTTAGGTTTAAACATAATTATTTTAGGCCTTATAATTAAGCTCATTTACACATAGCTATACTATTTTGTATCGTATGAAATTTATATATGTGATTAATTTTTCAGCCCAGAATCTATTGTTAAAGTTTAGGATTGTTTATTTTGTATGTTTAGTGAATAAATATTGTATCACTATTGTGTCTTCCACTTAAAAAGGTTGCCTAGAAATTTTCTATTTCATTTTATTTCACCTCGAAAATTCAAAAAGTTCTCTTTTACCTCAAATAAAATCCTAAAATATGTTTTTCTTTTCAATTATGCTGTAATTTCTAATTCTTTGTCAAAAGCCCAGCTTCTTTTTCAAACAATTTACCTTGAAATTTTCTAAAACATTTAAATTCAGCCTCATGTTTTGATTCTCCTTGAAGTTTATTTTCCCCCCAATAAGATCCTATAAAGTATGTTTTCATTTTCAATATGCTGCAAATCCTATTCTTTGGCAAGAACCAAGCTTCTTTTTCAAAATAAGATCATTCTATTTTATATGTTTTTAGAAATAAATATCAAGTCATTATTGTGTTGTGCAAAAATTTTACCTTAGAATTTTTTTAAAACATGTGAATTCAACCTCATGTTTTGATTCTCCTTAGAGTTCTTTTTTTCCCCTAAAAAGATCCTAAAGTATGTTTTCATTTTCAATTATGCTGCAAGTCCAATTTTTCGGCAAAAGCCCAGCTTCTTTTTCATAATAAGATCATTCTATCATATATGCTTTTAAAAATAAATATGAAGTCACTATTTAGATGTGCAAAATTTTTACCTTGAAATTTTCTAAAACATTTAAAGTCAACCTAATGTTTTATTCTCCTTCAAGTTCCTTTTTTTTCCCAATAAGATCCTAAGGTGTGTTTTCATTTTCAATAATGCAGCAAGTCCTATTCTTTAGCAAGAGCCCAACTTCTTTTTCAAAATAAGACCATTTTATTTTATATGTTCTTAGACATAAATATCAAGTCACTATTATGTTGTGCAAAATTTTACCTTGAAATTTTACTAAAACATTTAAATTCAACCTCATGTTTTGATTCTCCTTGAGGGTCCATTTGGATATGTGGATTTGAGGAGGGATTTCAAATCCATGGTAGTAAATCCACTGGTAGTGTTTGGATGGATGTGGATTTGAAATCCATGGTTTTCATTTTGAGCTAATTTTGGAGTCATTTTGGTGGATTTCAAATCCACTCCAACTTGAGAGGATTTGAAATCCACTCATTTCAAATTCAGGATTTCAAATCACTCTATCCAAACGGAGCCTGAAGTTTTTTTGTCCCCCAATAAGATCCTAAAGTATGTTTTCGTTTTTAACTATGCAGCAAATCCTATTCTTTGGCTAGATCTCAACTTCTTTTTCAAAATAAGATCATTTTATTTTATATGTTTTTAGAAATAAATATCAAGTCACTATTGTACTGAGTAAAAGTTTTACCTTGGAATTTTCTAAAACATTTAAATTCAAACCCATATTTTGATTCTCCTTGAAGTTTCTTTTTTCCCCAATAAGATCCTAAAGTGTGTTATCATTTTCAATTATGCAGCAAATCCTATTCTTTTGTAAGAGCCCAACTTCTTTTTCAAAATAAGATCATTCTATTTTATATGTTTTTATAAGTCACTATTGTGTTGTGCAAAATTATTACCTTGAAATTTTCTTAAACATTTAAATTCAACCCATGTTTTTATTCTCCTTAAAGTTCCTTTTTTTCCCCAATAAGATCCTAAAATATGTTTTCATTTTCAATTATGCTGCAAATCCTATTCTTTGACAAGAGTCCAGCTTCTTTTTTCAAAATAAAATCATTATATTATATATGCTTTTAGAAATAAATTTCAAGTCACTATTCAGCTGTGTAAAATTTTTACCTTGAAATTTTCTAGAACATTTAAATTCAATCTCATGTTTTGATTCTCCTTGAAGTTTTTTTTCCCCAATAAGATCCTAAAGTATGTTTTCATTTTTAATTATGCTGCAAATCCTATTCTTTAGCAAGAGCCCAACTTCTTTTTCAAAATAAGATCATTCTATTTTATATGTTTTTAAAAGTCACTATTGTGTTGTGCAAAAGTTTTACATTGAAATTTTCTAAAACATTTAAATTCAAACTCATGTTTTGTTTCTCCTTGAAGTTCCTTTTTTCCCCAATAAGATCCTAAAGTGTCTTTTCATTTTCAATTATGCAGCAAGTCCTATTCTTTGGCAAGAGTTCAACTTCTTTTTTAAAATAAGATCATTCTATTTTATTTTATTTTATTTTATTTTTGGAAATAAATATCAAGTCATTATTGTGTTGTGCAAAATTTTTACCTTAAAATTTTCTAAAACATTTAAATTCAACCCCATGTATTGATTCTTCTTGAAGTTCCTTTTTTTCCCCAATAAAATCCTAAAGTGTGCTTTCATTTTCAATTATGTTGCAAATTCTATTCTTTAGCAAGTGCCCAGCTTCTTTTTTTTAAAAAAAAATATCATTCTATTTTATATGTTTTTACAAGTCACTATTGTGTTGTGTAAAATTTTTACTGTGAAATTTTCTAAAACATTTTAAATTCAACCTCATGTATTGATTCTCCTTGAAGTTCCTTTTTTTCTCCAATAAAATCCTAAAGTGTGTTTTCATTTTCAATTATGTAGCAAGTCCTATTCTTTGGCAAGAGCCCAACTTCTTTTTCAAAATAAGATCATTCTATTTTATATGTTTTTAGAAATGAATATCAAGTCACTAATAATTTTGAAATTTTTACATGTTTTTTTGTGTGTATAACCTAAAGTATAGATTTCCTGAAAATCGGTTCTATAATTTACATAATATCCATTTTCTATTCATTTTTTTTATGATTGAAGATTTCAGAAAACGAATCTATATTTATATTACGAGAGTATTACTTTCTGTTATTTCAGCAAAAGTTTTACAATAGTATAATTTACATTTATTAATATATTGAAGTTACCCCACATTTGCGCAATGTTTACGCTTTAACTAGATCTAGGTAAAAAATATTCAAAACTCATATACTACATTTTATTTTGAAATTTATATGTGTGATAAGAGTTTTTAAGCAAATCGTTTGGTTTTATAAGTTTCTAGAAATAAATATCTAATAACTATTGCTTAGTGCAAAAGATTGCCTCGGATTTTTTTAAATCATTTCAATTCAACCTCATCTATTGATTCTCTTTGAAAACTCAAGAAGTTCTCTCTTTTGTTTTTCTAGTAAGATTCTAAAATATGCTTAAATTTTAAATTGTGCTATAATTTCATTGTTTGTTGGGAGCTTAACCAATCTCTTGTCCAACTTTTTTTAAAAATATTATATTCTTGTAATCTGTTTTTTTATTTAAAAGCTATGGGAGAGAAGGTGGTGAATAATATTAAATTTATACATATAGGTAACGAGATTATTGAGAACCTTAAGCATGGAATAAATTTGATCAACTTTAACATGCATGTTGGAGAAATGTTAAAGCTCTGCATTGAAAAATTGGTATCCATTTATTATTGAATATGGGTATTTGGGAGACACAAGTTTGATATTTGAAGTAGATATGCAATGGTAGTTTGAGATGAAAGCTGTCTTAGTTAGATTTATGGAATAGTTTTTCGACTATAAATAAGATGTTGATACTTTAGTTTTATGCTTGAAATATTGGTGATCTTAATTTCGGATGAATCTATGACTCCCTATCATGAAGTCAGTATATAATTTATAGTGAAGGTCATGAAGAGGAAACATACAAGTTTGAATAGGTTTGTAAAGAACGCAATTGCATGATTAGAGTTTTTGTACTTGGTTATGATTTCTTGAGTTTATATTCTTTCATTGATTTAAAATATTTGCTTTTATTGATTTCGAAATTCAAATAATTGCACATATAGCTCTGAATTTTGTAAAATTTGACATGTTTCATGTTATGTCTATAACCTGCAGTAAAGATTTCATTTTAATCCAATCTATAATAATATGATATCAACATTCTATTCACTTCTTCAAACACGTTGATTTTTGTAAATTATGTAAATCAAGGAGTTTATAATCTTTTGGAAATGTTTTAAATAGTATGATTTATTTTTACTATGATATTGGATTTATTCCATTGTTGCGGAGTGTTTACTCTTTTACTGGTTCTAATTCAAAAAAAATACAAAACCCATTGCCGTACTATTCTTATATTGGGTGAAATTTATATGAGTGTTCAATTTTTTAGCCAATAATCTTTTTTTATAGTTTTGGATCGTTTGGTTTTACATGTTTTCAGAAATAAATATAGATTCATTATTGAATAGTGCAAATTTTTTGTCTCGAAATTTCCTAAATCATACCAATTCAACCTCATGTTTTTGACTCTCCTTAAAAACGTCAAGTTCTTATTTTTTCCTTATAAGATCCTAAAATATGATTTTATTTTCAATCATGTTGTAATTCCTATTCTTTGTAAGGAGCCCAACTTGATATCGCCCAACTTCTCTTTTAAAATGTTTTGTGAACTGTTTTTATATTAAAAGCTATGAAAGAGAAGGTGCAGAGTAAGATTAAACTTACACCTTTAGGTAATGAGGATTATGAGAACCTCAAGCATGGAATAAATTTTCGCAACTTTAATATGTTTGAGAGATGTAAGTTTGTGACCTGTACGTTTAAGGCAACGAAGATCAAACTCATATATTCAAATACTCATATTTAATGATTAATTATACCAATTTCAAAGAACTTTAACATGTTGAGAGATGTTAAAGTTCTTTGAATAAATTGGTATAATTAATAATTAAATATGAGTATTTGAATATATGAGTCTGATCTTTGACGTAAACATTCGATTGTAGAATGAGATGGCAGATTACTCATAGTTAGGTTTTTGTAATAGTTTTGTGACTATAATTAAGATGATGATATTTTAGTTTTATACTTGAAACATTATCGATCATAATTTGGGATGAACTTATGATTTTGGATCATGAAATTAGTATAATTTATAAATTATAGTGAAGGGCATAAAGAGGAAATATTCAAGTTTTAGATATGTTTGGAAAAAATACATTTGCATGCATATAGTTTTTGAACAAACTAGATATCTTAAGTATTTTATTCCTTTAGTGCAATATTTATAATATTTACTTTTACTAATTTTGAAATTCAGAAAGTTACACATACAACGCTTAATTTTGTTAAATTTTTACATGTTTTTTTTTTTTTTTGTTATGTCTATAGCCTACAGTGTAGAATTCATGAAAATTCTATCTATAATTTATATAACATCGATTATCTATTGTTTCTTTTAAAGGAGATTTTAAAATTTGAAACCTATAACTAACGGGGTTCGACTACTTTGATATTTGTGTATTATGTATATGAAGAAGTTTGAGGCATATTCCATAAACACTTTTACTGATGCGAGATTAAAAAATTAAAAACTTATAGTTGTAATATTTTTGTATTTTATGAATTCTTTATGTGTGATCAATTTTTCAGCCTAGGATCTATTGTTAAAGTTTCAGATTGTTTCAGATTTTTTGAGAAATAAATATTGAGTCACTATTGTGCAGTGATAAAGTTTTCCCTATAAATTTTGTAAGATCATTCCAATTTTGACCTCATGTGTTGATTCACCTCGAAAACCCAAAATTCTTTTTTGTTTGTCTTTTTGAATACAATCCTAAAATAAGTTTTGATTCAACCCTTTTTATTTTCAACGGGGTCCCCGTCCCCGCCAACTTCGTGGAAAGTTTCCCGTCCCCGCTCCGCAATATTAAATTTTAATTTCTTAAAAAAAATATTTTTATGTCTAACTACTATCTCGTCCCGGTCCAATTTGTCTACTTGAACCGGGCACGGAACCTAAGAAAATGCAGTTGACTTGTTGTTTTAGGTTACTTTTTGATTAAAAAGATGTTTTTATACTTTTTGTTTTATAATTTCTTTGTCATTTATGGGCTGACAAATTGGACTGGGACAAACGAAAATGACAAGTAGACAAATTCGACTGGGACGGAGGGAGTAATACATAATAATAATCCATAAAATTATATATAACTAAAATATCAACAAAATCATAAGACTCAATTGTTATAAAAGATAAAACATACTTTAATCACGCTATCTAAAAAATATAAAAATAAATAATCATATTGCATTTTCATTAATTTTTTCAATACTTCAATACACTTAGAAGACGATGAGAAAGGAAGTTTTGTGTTTTTATTTGTATATAAAAATATTAAAAAAATTATGATTTAATTATATTATTCAAGATAGAAAAAATACATATATATATATATATATAATTTGGGGGGCCTGCCCTGCTAGTCGGGGTGGCCCCGTCCCCATTTCCGTTCTCGCGGGGAAATATTTTAGGGAATCCCCATCCCGTGCAGGGCAAATCCCCGTGGCCCACCGCTATGTCTAAGACTTAAGAGTTGTGTAGAATATGAGGCTGAAAAGTATAAAAATGAGGTTGTTGTGTCAAAATATGAGCAACCTTATTATGTGTCTCCTCTGGCAAACAAATAGAAGAACATGAGATGACATCCACAACATTTTTGCATTCATCTCATAGATAACATTATGATGACACATGCTACGTATCCTATTATCCATGTTAAAACTTTAACAAACCAATAAAAATACAGATATGTATAAAATAATTTGTTAACCAAAATAAGCTAATGCGGAAATCCCATAGCTAGTTAATGTACATTAGAAATATTATAACAGTTTTAACTAAATTTGTTTAAACAACACATGGAAATAATTTAAATGTAAAATTTGATCAATTCAATGGTTTTAGAGAAAATTTTAGAAACTAAATAAATAAGGAGAAACTAAAATAAATATGGGATGATTAAAAAGAATTAATAATTCAAACTTTAGAAATTTTTAAGTAATCAAATTAACTAAGTTTTTCAAATATATATTTTAAAACAAACAATGAAATGTATTTAAAAAAAATTGGCTGTTATTTCATTTATTTGGAAAGAAAATTTGAGGTCTAAATAATATTAAAAGATATAACAATATTTTTATTTTAAATACATCAAACCATAAAATACCTGCTTTCTGTGCGCCGATGAAGTTACCTTAGATTGAGTCGCCGCCGGCCTTGCAATCTGGTCGTCCTTCCGCCGCTGCAGGTTGTCGACAGAGGAAGGGGGAAAATGAATGTTGAATCTGTCGCTGGCTAAATCGCACTTAAAACGACGCCTGGTAAGTTGGGTGCGTTACCTGCAAATGGTGTGCCAAGAATCTGTCGATGTAGGCGCTGCCGGCCGCCGTCCTTCCAGGTGCTCCGCCGCTGCAAGTTGTCGACAGAGGAAGGGGGAAAATGAATGTAGGGATTGTCGGTGGCTAAATCGAACTTAAAACGACGCCTGGTAAGTAGGGTGCGTTACCTGCAAATGGTGTGCCAAGAATCTGTCGATGTAGGCGTTGCCGGCCGCCGTCCTTCCAGGTGCTCCGCCGCTGCAACTACTCGAGCAAGAGGGGGCTTTGCAATGGCTAGGGTTTGTCGGTGCCTTTTGATTATATGCAATGGCACTTTGGTGAAATCTACAAAAAAAAAAGGGCAAAATTGTAATAGCAAAATGAATAGTAAGGTTACTTGGGTAAATTCACACTATTACTGTTGGGCTTCATTTAAATCCACCAAGTAAGGTGGGTTTAAAAAAGGCCCGATAAGAGAGGCCAATCAAGGATTTTATCCGGCCCAAACCATGTAATAAATTAAAATTTTAGGTCAAAGTAAATATGGGTTTGAGTTTGTTTCTAAACCCTAACAAACCTAAAATCACAAAGTAAACGGGCCCTTAAAGTGTTTATCTCCCAAGTCCCAAATAAGCCAATTCCACAGGTCAAGTCTCTCTTTTCACTGTACTTCCACTTTCTTGATTTATTTAATTTTTTTTCGAAATTTTACTGTTTTTCTCAGAATTTTCTCTTCAATAAACGATGATTGTGAGGTTGAATGGAGCCGCGATGATTTGTCGAGGAATTGTTTCCAATTCTTCATCTAATTCAACTACTTTTATGATTTCCTCTGTTGGGAGGATCCCGTGGTCAACGGCTCAGAAAGCCCACACCAAAACGAACACAAGGACCAGTGGGAGGGGGATTCTCTCACAGAGTCACAGAGACTCAAAACCCAAAGCCCAAGAACAGATCTCACAGAGAGATCGAAACAACCCACAGAGGAAACCCACACCCAAGCAACCTCAGGAAACCCTCAAGGAGACCTCTCGCTTCTACCCACACTCACGCACAAAGCTTAACTCAGTGTAGTGTATCGTTCTTATCAGAAGAGAGAAGGGAAAAGCAGAAGAAGGAGAAGACTCAAGATTGAAGATTACTGGAGCTCCTCCACTGGAGTCCCATAAATGGGGTGAGTGAGAGGAGCAAGAAGCACCAAGGGTTTCCATCGAGAAGGAGCAATGGAGAAGGAATCGTCAGAGACGAAGGGTCGCACAGAGGCGCAGCTAGGGCAAATGGGGGAGCAAGAGAGTCGAAGCCTTTTAAGGCTCTGGGTAGTGGGCTAGGGTTGAGGAATGGGCTTGGGCCTGGGCTTGGGTAGAAAATAAGAATAAAACAGACAGGCCCATGACAAACATTTGGGCCTAATATTCTAACAATCTCCACCTTAGGCCCAAATCCCTACCCACTGGTCAGTTCGATAAAAAATTTGGTGTGGGGGGTATCATCATTGCCATTAATACCTGCAAAACACAAAACACAAAGTAAGCAGATAAAAATAGTATGCACAAAGCAAAGTTAAGTCACTAAGACAAATATGCATGACACTTAGTCGTATTTGCCAGATTTCACATTTGATTAAGGAAGATCAAAGTTTAGTGTCCTTAAACAGGAGGTGAATTTTTCAACAGAGAGACATTTAGTGCCCATATCAGCAGGGTTAAATTCAGAGGCTATTTTTTCTAACAGAATTATACCTTTTTCAACAATGTCTCTGATAAAATGGAACCTAACATCTATGTGTTTGGTTCTATCATGGAAGACAGGATTTTTACATAATTGAATACCGGATTGACTATCAGAGTAGACAGTGACATTTTCAGACAAGTAGCCAATTTCAGAAAGTAACCCTTTCAACCATATAGCTTCTTTTAGTGCTTCAGTAATAGCTATATATTCAGATTCTGTAGTGGACAAAGCAACTATGTGTTGGAGTTGTGATTTCCAACTAATACAAGAGCCACATAGGGTAAACACATAGGAGGTAGTAGATTTTCTATTATCCCTATCATTAGCATAGTTTGAATCCACATAACCAACTAAATTAATGCCTTGAGCAGAGTAAGAGAAATTTAAACTTACATCTTGTGAGTGTTTAAGATATCTAAGAAGCCATTTTAAGGCTTCCCAATGGGTGATACCAGGATTAGCCATGTACCTACTGAGGCAGCTAACAGCATAGGCAATATCAGGCCTAGTGCTGATCATTAAATACATTACAGAACCTATAGCATTTGAGTAAGGTATTTTTTCCATTTCAGCAATTTCAGAATCAGTTTTAGGGGACTGATTCTTACTTAATTCAAAGTGAGCAGCAAGAGGCACAGAAGTAGATTTGGCAGAAGACATAGCAAACTTATTCAAAATCTTTTCCACATAGGAACATTGATTTAAAAGTAAAGTCTTAGCCTTTCTATTTCTGACAATATTCATTCCTAAGATCCTTTTAGCATCACCAAGAAACTTCATATCAAAGTTGTTACTAAGGCTGGTTTTGACACTTTCAATTAATTTTAAGCATGGACTGATTAACAGCATGTCATCCACATAAATTAGCAAGAAAACAGGAACAGAGTTGTCCCTTTTGAAATACAAACAATGGTCATAGGCACTTCTTATGAAATTTAAGGACTGCATACAATCATCAAATTTTTTATTCCACTGCCTAGGTGATTGTTTCAAACCATACAAAGACTTTTTAAGTAGGCAAACATGATCAGGTTTAGAAGTATCAACAAAACCATCAGGTTGTCTCATATATATTACTTTGTCAATATCACCATGAAGAAAAGCAGTTTTTACATCTAACTGTTTTAATTCCCAGTCAAAATGAGCAACCAGAGCAAGCATGATTCTTACAGTCACAAATTTAACAACAGGGGCAAAGATTTCAGAATAGTCAATTCCTTCTTTTTGTGTAAAGCCTTTTGCTACAAGTCTAGCTTTAAACCTAACATTTTCTTCTTCCTTTTTAACTTTAAAAAGCCATTTACAATCAACCACAGAACAGTGTTCAGGTTTAGGGACAAGTTTCCAAGTTTCATTAACATAAAGAGAGTTCATTTCATCATCCATAGCTTTTAACCACTCTGTTGAATTTTCAGATTTTAGAGCCTCTTTGAAAGTTTTAGGTTCACAACCATCTAAAGATTCAAAAGTATTAAAAGCATGTGATTCAACATGAAAGTCATCAAACCTAGAAGGTTGTCTTATGTTTCTCCTAGGTCTATCTCTTGCAAGTTGGTAGTTATCAAGGTCATTCTCATTTCTATCTTCCCTATGCTCATTATTCTGGGAATTATCAGTGTCAATATTATTATCAGAAGTAGGTAACAGAGGTTGCTCCACCTTAATAGGAACAGTCCTAGAAACAGTTTGGGGGGAAGGAGCACATAGACATGGAAAATCAGATTCATTGAAAATCACATCCCTACTTATCACAACTTTAAATCCAGGTTCATCTCTAACCCACAGCCTATAGCCTTTTACACCTTCAGGATAACCTAAGAAAACACATTTTTTAGACCTAGCATCAAGCTTATCATCTTTTTGGTGAACATAACCAACACAACCAAAAACTCTTAAGTTTGAAAGATCAAGGGTTTTACCAGACCAAACAGATTCAGGGCACTTACCATTTAGAGGGACAGAGGGTGACCTATTAATCAGGTAGGCAGCAGTACATACTGCCTCTCCCCAAAATTTTTTAGAAAGACCAGAGTAGCTCAGCATACTCCTTACTCTTTCTAAGAGGGTTCTATTCATCCTCTCAACGATACCATTCTGTTGAGGGGTATAAGGGACAGTTTTATGCCTTTGGATACCTGATTCTGCACACAGCTTATCCAATAAGCTGTTGCAGAATTCAAGCCCATTATCAGTTCTTAAGAACTTAATCCTTTTTCCAGTTTGATTTTCAATCAAGGTTTTCCAGTTTTTAAAATTTTCAAAAACATCAGATTTTAGTTTTAGAAGCATAATCCACACTTTTCTAGAAAAATCATCAATCACAGAGAGGAAATAAGATTTCCCACCATGTGTGGGGACACTAGCTGGTCCCCATACATCAGCATGAACATACTCAAGTAAATCAGAGCATTTAGACAAATTTGGGGAAGGGGAGGAAGGGAAACTGACTTTATGTTGTTTACCTTTCACACAGGATTCACAAAAAGGCATGCATGAAACTTTATCACTACCAAAGCATCCAGCATTAGACAACAATTCAAGACCCTTATTACTCATGTGTCCTAACCTACAATGCCACAATACAGTTTTATCTTCTTTGACAGTATTGGCAGAGGCAGTATGAGGTTTAGCAACACAAACATATAAATTCTTCATTTTAATAGCTTCAAGTACCACAGAGGTATCTTTGAAAATTTTCATAACACCATTTCCCCATTTCCCTTCATAACCATCATCTTCTAAAGCAGCACAAGAAATTAGATTGTTACACAAATCAGGTACATGCCTAACATTTTTTAGGGTGAACACACTGCCAGACTTACAGATTAATGAGACATCCCCAATTCCATGAATTTTACATCTTTTTTCATCAGCAAGTGAAACATAGCCATTTGACACAGTTTTATAAGAATTAAATAAACCTTTTGATGGTGTCATGTGAAAAGAGCAACCAGAATCAATCAGCCATTCACAATCATTTTCAGAAACAGGCAAGATAGTGTAACAAGACTCAGACACCATGAACACATCACCATTATATTCATTTTCAGATATGGAAGCATTATTAACTTGGTTACTTTGATTCTGACTTGTTCCCTGAAACTGTTCCCTTTTCTTTTTAGGACAGTCCTTTATGAAGTGATTAGGGTCACCACAGTTATAACACCTTCTATTTTTAGGTTTAAAATGTGGAGAAGAAAACTGGGAAGAAGAGGTGTTTTCATGGGGGTAGGTTTTATCAGAGGACTGGTTAGTTTGGTTGTTGGGAGGCTTAAAACCCTTGGGTTTAGGCCTTCCTCTAACAAACATAACCTCTCCCTTAGTCTGAGGGTTGGTTTTTAAGTCCATCTCTTTACTTTTTAGGCCATTAACAACAGTTTCTAATGACACAGTATCCCTACCATATTTAATAGCAGATTTCACATCATTATAAGAATCAGGAATGGCATTCAACAGAACAATTGGAGTATAATCATCAATATTTTTATCACCAGTTTTCTTAATATCTTGGACTAATTTGGTAAACACATCAAGATTTTCCTCTATGTCTTTACTTAGATCAAGTTTAAATCTGAAAAATTTTTCCAGTAAAAACATCTTATTAGGGAGGGAAGTTTCAACATACAATTCTTGTAATTTATCCCATAAAGATTTAGCATCTGTTTTGTCACTGACTTTCCTAAGCACACAATCAGACAGGTTAAGAACTATAGATGAATAAGCCATCTCATCCATTTCACTGATTTTTTCAGGAGTGTCAGACTCAGTAAAATTTTTACTAATGCATTTGAACACTCGTTGTTGCACAAGAATACACTTCATTTTTTGTTGCCAAATACCAAAGTCAGACTTTCCATCAAAAGGAGCCAAGGTAAAATTTGACACAGAAGCCATCACACAGAGTAAAGATGAAGTACACAATCAACCACAAAGGAAAACAGGTTCAGGCTCTGTAGAGCCAAGGATTTCCCAGTTCTCGGCACTGATTTATCAGTGGAGCAGGGGTTCACTTGGCAGCCTTAAGAATAAATCAGTAACAGAAACTAATTCACAGAGAGAATTAGAGAAACAGAAACAGGCAATCACAAAGAAACGCCTAGAGAACTACCAGCACCAAAATACCCAAACCTGCCCGTTTCAAACGGGATCTAAAAGAGGGATTAGGGTTTCAGCCAGTATACCTGAGCGGGACCCAACGTATGGCAGACCCGACTTACCAAAGGAATCCGATACGGCTCACGTCGAGCGCAGGCGCGACGGGAGGACTGCCAGGGGGCAGAGACACAGCACAGCAGCGGAGTAACGAACAGAAAACAACAAAAAAAGCACACAGAGTTAGGGACAAAAAATAAACCCTAGATTCACAGAGAGGAACACAGAGTTCCCCAAGAATCTAAAGATTTTCCCCGAGTCGTAAGAGACCACGGTTACAGGAACCGTGGCTCTGATACCACTGTTGGGAGGATCCCGTGGTCAACGGCTCAGAAAGCCCACACCAAAACGAACACAAGGACCAGTGGGAGGGGGATTCTCTCACAGAGTCACAGAGACTCAACCCAAAGCCCAAGAACAGATCTCACAGAGAGATCGAAACAACCCACAGAGGAAACCCACACCCAAGCAACCTCAGGAAACCCTCAAGGAGACCTCTCGCTTCTACCCACACTCACGCACAAAGCTTAACTCAGTGTAGTGTATCGTTCTTATCAGAAGAGAGAAGGGAAAAGCAGAAGAAGGAGAAGACTCAAGATTGAAGCTTACTGGAGCTCCTCCACTGGAGTCCCATAAATGGGGTGAGTGAGAGGAGCAAGAAGCACCAAGGGTTTCCATCGAGAAGGAGCAATGGAGAAGGAATCGTCAGAGACGAAGGGTCGCACAGAGGCGCAGCTAGGGCAAATGGGGGAGCAAGAGAGTCGAAGCCTTTTAAGGCTCTGGGTAGTGGGCTAGGGTTGAGGAATGGGCTTGGGCCTGGGCTTGGGTAGAAAATAAGAATAAAACAGACAGGCCCATGACAAACATTTGGGCCTAATATTCTAACATCCTCTTTTCACTATCACCTGAATAGATACATTTCCGGCAAACCCAGATTCGATTTCGGCCGTGTTGGTGAGCCGGATGATGCTATTGCTTTGTTTCATCAAATGGTGAGAATGAGGCCCCGCCCATCTGTTGTTGATTTCTGTAAATTGTTAACAGCGGTTGTGAAGGTGAAAGAACACTCTGTTGCCCTCTTTCTGTTCGACAAAATGCTTCTTCACAATGCTCCTTTGAATGACTTCACCCTGAATATTGCGATTGATTGCTTTTGCCATGTGAATCGAGTTGATTATGGGTTTGCCATCTCAGGTAGCTTTTTCAAACGTGGCCACACACCTGATATTGTTACCTTCAACACTCTGCTCAAAGGGCTGTTCTTGGAAGGAAAGGTGGGTGAGGCTGAGAAACTGTTCAAGAAGTTGCTGAGCCAAAGAATATGTGAGTTTAACGAAATTACATATCTTGTTGTCATAAACGGGTTGTGCAAAGCCGGGCATACTCTGGCCGCCTCTCATTTGCTCAGATTGTTGGAGAAACAAAATTGCAAACCCGATATCTTTTCTTATAACGCAATTATTGATAGTCTTTCTAAGAATCGTATGGTTGATGAGGCTATCCAACTCTTCTCGAAATTGGGTGAAAAGGGCATTTGGCCTGATGTTGTAACATATAACTCAATGATTCACGGCTTATGTTGTTTTGGTCGATGGAAAGAGGCAAAGGACTTATTAAGTAAAATGATCGCTCAAAAGATCTATCCCGATGTGTTCACCTGTAACATATTAGTGGATTCTTATTGCAAGGAAGGAAATATGAAAGAAGCCGAGGATGTCTTGCAAGCTATGATAAAAGTAGATGTTCAACCAAATATCATCACTTACAATGCCTTGATTGATGGGTATTGTTTACTTGGAAAAATGAAGGAAGCAATAAAAGTTTTCAATTCAGCCATCAATTCAGGACTCAAGCCTGATGTGGTGACCTACAATAGTTTGATAAATGGGTATTGCACAAAGGGAAATGTGAATGAAGCTTGGAGTCTTTTTCTTGAAATTCCTCACAAAGGTTTAAAGCATACAGTGGTTACTTACAACACCATGCTTAAGGGATTGTTTCGTGAAGGCAGATGTGCTGATGGCTTGGAACTTTTCAAAGAAATGCAAGCTCAGCAATTATCTCCTGATGTAATGACGTATAGCATATTGCTAGATGGGTTGTGCAGAGCTCAGAATACCACTGAAGCATTTGCATTTCTAAAGACGATGGAAGATGAAGGTGTTAGTCCCGATATAGTAACATACAATATCCTAATCGACGGGCTGTGCAAGGAGAAAAAGCTTGACATGGCCAGAAATCTTTTTGTCGAACTTCCAGCCAAAGGTTCGCAGCCGGATGTCGTTACCTTTAACACCCTTATTGGTGCACTTTGTAAAGAGGGTCAAGCACAGGAGGCTAAAGAATTGCTGATGAAAATGGAAATAAGTGGTTGTTTGCCAAATAGTGTGACCTACAATGTTTTTATCCAGGGATTACTCAACAGGAATGCGTCGCATAATGTAATTTCAATCTTGGAGGAAATGGAGAGAAAGGGCTTCTTGCTACATGCAACCACATTTTCATTGTTACTTCATCAGCTGCAAATAGAAGGTCAAGGGAGTCCTCTCTTCAATAAGGTTAAGAACCTTGTCCCAAATAGTCATGCTTGTTAGCTTAAGACTTGCTCTATATGTATTCAAGTGAACCTATTTAAACATAATATCTATGATATGATATACTAGTCTACATCATACATGACTAACCTTACAAAAATGATCTAACTACATTATAGTATAATATGAAATTGGTGAACAAAAAACACGGGTGAAAGATGGATGCATAAAAACACCAGATTAGATAAAACTAGAAACGAATGAATTAAGATGGGGTGATGAAAATTAGAAAAGAATGCTTAAGATGGCATGGAAATGCATATGAAATCCACCATGAAAAGCAGCTACTTTTGATTAAAGATGGAAAGTGTTGTTACATGGATAAACATTCACATAAATATTCTATTACACCTCTGAAATTCATTAGCATTGATTCGAAACATCATTCAAAGCAAAACGGCGAAGAGGAAAGACGAGTGGTTCACATCAGGTAGAGAACAGTGCGTCCCCCTTGGTAATTCCAACCATTAATCATAACACGAGGAGTAATGCCTTGGGGGACCTCAAAGTTAAGGGTTACAGTGGTTACCTCCCCCGGTACAAGTGAGAAATAGTTGTCAGAGTAGTGAACGGGTAAAATTCGGGTGTCTTCACCATTCTTGTGATCTTTCTTTGAAGCATGGACGGAGAGATGAAGAAAGAAAGCAACCCCTGTTTCAGTTCCATTGATTTCAGTAACTTGCACACCTCTCTCTCTACTCGAGAAGCTTTTCAGCATCTTGCGAAACAAGCCCTGCTCGGCTATACTTTGGGAATCTGGCTTCTTTGATGTGTTCTCTATGTGCATCCTCATCTCATAGCTGGATCCTGTGATGAAAGTTAGGGAAGTAATTTTCAGGGGAATTTCCTTCTTTTTGTATGGTTCGAGGAGCTTGTAATCACCACCCGGCAGATGTAACCAGTAGAAGTTTCTGGATAATATCCTGTCGTCTGACATTTTGTAGAGTTTAAGAAGAAGAAAATAAACAGGTTTTGGATTTTCAGACTTTGGATACTTCACTTCGAAAGTAGATGTTGTTTTTTTGGATGGTACAGTGAGCTTGTCAAAGACATTGAAGTATTGACATGCTCCTTCTAGATCCCAAACCGAGACTTCTATAGCCACATCCAGTAGCATCTCCGATGTCGTGTTCACTACCTGTATAGAGTACGCATGTGTCATGTCTTTCAGTAAATCAAGTAGTTTTGAGATTCATTTGATTATAAAGCATATCTAGAATTTAGGGTTTGTTTCTTAATAAATTTGTGATTCGTTTGTCCCAATGGAATCAAAGAATCAGTTGATACATCCGAACTACAACCCAAATGGGTTGGGTATCCAAAATAATGATGCAATGGATCTAATAAATTTTCATTCCAGTATGCAGATCATAAGAAGATTAGTTCTTATGATATTCATAATGATTAGATCATACAGACATACAAATTTCACCAATGCGGTAAAGTTACCCCCAAACATTACATGCATGCAGAATGGTTCATGCCTAAATATATACATATTTTTATGCCACACTATTTATAGTATACACATGTAAGCAACTAAAAGAAGTTTGAGGATTAAGGATTCTAGATTCATGCAGAATTTTTTTTAATAAATAATGAATGAAAAAAGGCATGCTTACCTCTACAAAGTACGTAGCCAGATTTAACTGGACATGAATTGGTTCTGCAGCACAACGGCAGCCATAGAACCCTGCTGTTTGATCGTGGAGATGATCATAAAACTGGCCCCTCAGACCTGTCCAAGGGTTTTGGGTTTTCCAGATCAGAACACCTGTGTATTTGGTCCACATACGGGAGGTCCAACCTTCTAGGAGAGCTCTATATTGGATATAATTGGCCAGTTGCGCCTGAAATAGCCAGTTCAGTTAATAAAAAAACAAACGGACAGAAGATCATGAACTTCAGGAATTACAATATATCGTGCATACCTTGATACAAAAGTCATCAAGATCCTGTGGTGTTCCATACAGTAAAATTTGATCATGAACCAAGCCTGGTTTGGAATATGGAATGTACGTATGGTAGACCCATATAGGGTTAGGGACTTCCTCCACATAACCATTTGGCAATGTTCTGAATAATGGTATTTGCCAACCCTCTTTCGGCATTGTCGCTCTGATGGTTGCTGCCACTGGCATTCCTACTGAACCAACCTCAGGATTGAAACCATACTTGTAAAAATTATCCTTGAAAAAGTTCTCAGGGTATTGAATTTCGTAAGGACCATCAGTAAAATCCCCCTTCCCATTAGCAAATCCATCCCACATGGATCCTTGGACATAACTACGTGTTCCATCAAGATAATCTGTTGGGTCCTTTATAATTGAAAAGATCTCTTTAGTGGAATGCTTACAGCTGGTAGAGTTTTGGAAATAAGGATGGAGTTCGAGATCTTTTTTCAATGCTGTATTGATATCATCTGGGGGGACTTGCTCGTTACCTCCTACCCATAACGCAAGACTAGGATGATTTCTTAGTAGCTTCACAGTATCCCTAGCACATAGCAGAAAAAGATCATGGTCCAATGGACCATTGGGATTTGATACTGGATCGCCTCGTCCGTCACAGTCTCCAGTTATCCAGAATTCTTGCCAGACCTACAAGAATATCAGTAACATCACATTGTTTCTTACTTCTATCAGACTTTCTGACTCATTAAATGTGTGCTTCAACTATAAAGCAAGCGGCGGCATTTCAATATTCGTGGATTGTAAATGGCAATCCAAATAATTTATGAAATCATCAATGCTGGTAGAGAGGATGTTCACAAACTAAAACTCAACTTAGTAAGAAAACAAATCAAATTTTCTACAGTTCATACTCCCACATGCTTAGCACATCAATAGATCAAAATTATTCACACTTGTAATGTGGTTGGGGTTGGCTCATATAAATTATTCACACTTGCAGTACTTAAAGGTGATGGCTCTGTTTGTCCTACTTGGACTCAGTTGAAAGTCAATAAAACTTCACTCTTGAATAAAATCATGAGTGGGAGAGGGAGAGGGGGGGGGGGGGGGGAGAGAGAGAGAGAGAGAGAGAGAGAGAGAGGCTGACCAGAAGACCATAAATGTCACAATAATGATAGAAATCGGGCCTTTCAGCAATTCCACCACCCCAACAGCGAATCATGTTGAAGTTCATGTCAGCATGAAATTTGATATCTGTTTTATAACGTTCCTTTGAAAGCCGTAGCAATCCATCTGACAATATCCAATTACCTCCTCGGATAAATATTCGCTCCCCATTGACCTTAAATAGCCTGAAAGCAACAAGTAAAGATTATTGTGGGTTTCTTAACAGTAAGTGTATGAATCAACCCAGGAAATTTTTTTACCTTCCACCAGTAGTGGTATCAATATAACTCTCAATCTTACGGAAACCAAAATGCTGACTCCAAGAATCAGACTCTCCATGACCTTCCACATCAACAGTTATTTCCACATTGTAAAGAGATTGCTTTCCCATTCCATTGGGCCACCAAAGGTTGGGTTTATAAAAGAATAGCTATGAAAGAAATAATCAACCATAGCAATCAGAAATGTTGGTCAATGTGTACACAGGATAAGAAATAATCAAAATAAATTCAATAATTCAATAAATCCACCTAATGACAGACCAACTTATCAATTAATTCAGCATTATTGAAACTAGTATTCGTGTGTGAAGCCACTTCAAGGGAGACTTTGTAGAAACAAACTAACAGATCAAAATTAAGTTGAATCAGACCATGACACTAATCCTTATGATTATTAGGGATCTTTGAATAAACTGAGACTGGACATTATTTTCTAAGAAAACCTTTTTCAGGACTCAATTCAGAAGATCACAAGGAATTGTAAGGTAAAGCTTTTTATATTGAGCGTATTTGAGAGGGTGAAGTGCAAGGTACAAAAGAGCAGTAACATGAATGAAATTCTACCTCCTGAGCTTTATAGTGTTTAAGTTTGATACTCAGCTTATGATTGCTGGCATATATATCTTTTTACGTATTAAAAAATGAAAATTTTATTTCTCAAATCATAGAGCTAGTCAAGCCTCGGAATGCTTTTATATATACCAGAAACATAGGGATTTACTCCCAATTGCTAGAAGTTTCTTAAACACAAGGAAAAAAAAAAGGAGTAATAATGTCACAAGAAAAGCCAAACAGAGAAGAATAAAAATTATTCACGGCAAACCTGGTTTCCGAAAGGATATAAACCAACCTCAGGTAGTGTGTATTGAACATGGGATCCAGCAGGTACGGACAGATGCTGAGTCTGAAGATGCTCCACCAGAAATATATTGCCGTCAAGTTCAGTACCCACTTGGATATTCACAGAGCACTCAGCAACCCAGTTACTTTTATTCACCAAATCCAACTTTGTATGAAGGTATGACCTCTCATAATCGTCAAAGAATGACGAGACTAAGTGAGGATCGACTATCTTCACTGGCTGCATAAAAGTTGGTGTTGAGTAATGAATCAGGAAAAGGAAATAATCACTGAACAATTAAGATGGTTTTGGTTATTAATTTATTACTAGCATTTATTCCTTACAAATTACACCCACCATTTTTGGGAAAATAAATAATTCATGTTTTTTTAAAGTTACAGCTAAATAAAAAAGGCTTAGTAAATGATTTTTTCCATATCTAGTATTAAATACTATGAAGATATATTAACTTCATAAAGTTTAAGAAGAGTCTGATATATTGAAGTACATATCTTACCCCAGTAACAGAAAGAGACACCTCATCCCAGATGCCAGTGTTCCTATCCCTGAAAATTTTAAATAGAAAGTATAAATTTTGCATCATGCATCGAGAGAGACAATAGAATTATAATCTCCATTGGTCCAGAAATTAATTCTTCCAACTCAGCAAAGGATTAATTGGATCTGAAACTACCATGATAAAGTTCACAAGCTTTATACAGCAGAAGCTTCCTATATGATTGATCTTGGGAGTTAAAATGAGCCTGGTGAAAATAGAATATCAATTCTTTGTTTACGGCACTCAAGTCATGGGAAACAAGCACCTGCTTTTATAATGTTGATATCATTTTAGTATTTTGTTTTTTAATTAGGCTGTGTAATAAAGAAGGAAAAACAATGTTGATTTTCCTCGTTCAAAAACCATGATAGGATGTGAAAGAATAATTTCTCAGAATGGATGTTGGCTTTCAAATATAGGTAAACTAAGTTTCTCAATTTTTAAATGTTTCCAGCAGAAAATGAAAATAGAACCAAACAGAGTCGAAGGTCTTCACATTCTTTGGATCAACTAATTTCTCATTAGGAAATTCAAGATTCACATATCATGAAGATAATGCTGCATTTAGATGACATGGAGCAAAATATACTTTGGAAAAGACCCTGCACTACTAACAAGAGATACACACCAGAAGAGACATTCTCAGGATGAGCAGAAAGTGAGGTGTCCCTTCACTCTGTTTTCTGCAGTAGTAGTTATTTAAGACTACTTTTTTGATTATAAGAATATCTAGGAAGTCCTTCATCACACGAACAACATAAAAAAAAGACAGATGATGCGCTCATGTCATACGCCCAATTCTCAGTGATCGCATTAAAAATGTTACAATGGGAATTCGATTCACATGGGAAAACCATCATCAAGAATCTCCAATATATCAAGAGGGGAGGAAAGGAGCTATTTAGCAAAGCTATTTAATCATGACTTCTATGAAAATATCAAACAATTTGACTAGATAAACAAGGGAAAAGCTGTAACACAACTCCATCAAAAGGCATGAAATTCATTCAAAAGTGAGTAGTATTCTACTTGCTTCAGCTACTGTAAAAGCAAGCCATTCAGAAAGTACAAAGAAGAATAAAAGTAAATATGATTTAATTAATGAACAAAAGAGACACTGAGATTGATAAAGAAGTTCTAAAAAGCTACAAAATATTATGATTTCTTGGTTTGGCCTTTGATCATATTAAGTGGTGTATGAAGTCACCAAGAAACAAGAGAAATGGTTACACTAACACAATTGCTCGATCACAGTTATGATGGGACACCAAATGAAAGATAAACTATTCTCCAAGAAATAACTTTTCTGAAGGGGTGGGATGGGGGGTTACCAATGAGAGATTAACAATCACCTTATAGGAGCCATCCAATCCCAACCCTCTACATATTGTGCTGCAACATCTTTCCCAATCTAGATTTGATATTGAAAACGTTAAGGTGAGAATTCAATCTAAATAGTCCACATAGCAGCAGAATTCCAGTTACAAATACTTCCACATACAGCGGATCGAATTAGCAATCTAACAAGAAAACGGAAGACAATTTATTTAAAATCATTGTCTTACATCAGTCGATAAGGGTTAAATACCCAAAAATATATATACACGCACTTTTGCAGTTTAATAAAAACTTTCCAAGTTTGCAATTTCATTCACGAAGTTAAAAATATTGCAATTCAATTTATTTGATGATTTTCTGGTGTGTGTGTGTTTTTTTTTTTTTTGGTTGATTTGGCTGCTAGGACTGCTGCATTAGATGCCATGTTGGCTACCAACTTGACAAGGAGACAAGTGTTTGGCAGTCGTTAGCACCTTCTACAGCCAAGTAACAAAAAGTCTTGTGAAAGTCATCAAATTTAATTGAATTGCAAATATTTTAAACTTTATGTATGAAATTACAAAAATTGACAAGTCATGATGAAATTGCAAAATCGGCGATAGTTCATGTTTTTTGGGGGTAATTAACCCAATGTATAACTATTCAAGGAGGAATGAGCAATTGTCTAATATTTTCTGGGAGTTCAAGAATCCTTCATGGGTAAAAAATATCTGTTCCAAAATCCAAGTTATTATCAAGTCGTTAACTTCTAACATACTCTTTTAAGGAGGATACTGACAAGCTCCCCTACTCCATTTCAAGTAAGTCAAGCTCGTGGAGGTTGCAAGGTTGAGTCTCCATTTCAACATGATGTAGCCAACAAGTTTAGATGTTTCTCCAAGATTTTGTCACCGTAATTCCCAAAGTGAAAGATTTATGTTCAGTTCTTTTTGTTTGGATTTTTTGGAGAAAGCATTAAGTTGGCTCATTACAACTTTCACAGGGTAAATGGCCCAGAGGACAGTAACTCAATAACTTTCCTACGTATTCATACATGTTAATATGTCAAGGGTAAAAAAAAAGATTGATCTCGTGAATTCAAGTCATACCTCATGATCCCCACCTTGACCACCTTGAGGTGGAATTCTTCCAGGATGATCAGGAGGGTAAACCAGGACAGCCAGCAGATTTTCACCATTAGAATTCAGAATATCGGTTACATCTATACAATGTCTTCGGAACATCCCCTTCGGCAGCACCACTTTGTGCCCATTCAAATAAACTTCAGCAGAATAATTTATAGCACGAAAGTTTAGTTCTGCGTGCTCATTGTTTGACTGGAATCAATTTAGAAGAATAATTATTAGAAAAAAGCCAGAGGGCATGAGATTCAACAACCAGAATTCTGTAGCAATAAAAATATATGATGAGTTGGGAAAAAACAATAATGATAATAAAGGTAAGACAATCATTAAGAGAAAGAATAGAAATTCATTTACAAGTGTAACACTGTTATTTGAAAAATAAATTAATAATAACCTGCCATATCTGTTCATAGTGTCATTTCAAATTCGTAACACAAATCTCTATTAACTAACGCTATGCACAAGGCCTTTCATTTCCCTTTCGCATCAATACAATTACTGAATGCCAGATATAATTCATGCTGATATTGCTAGATACCATTGCTATGTATAATTTCATTGAATCACCGATTCCACTGATACATAACAAACTTAGTCAGCAGTAGGTAGGACATAGATGGTGTCTAAAAACCAGTAGAGTGGTGTATGTATAAATAATGTTTAGAAGGGATTTTATCTTATAATTCTTGAAATTCAGAAGAGCAACAATACTCAATAAACTAGTAGCTTCCTGGAAAACAATAGTTGCAAGCATTGAGAAATGAAATAATATTCATGTTTATCAAGAATAATTAATTTTATTAACCTTGAACAGTATTA
Organism: Scutellaria baicalensis; assembly: GCA_005771605.1. Classification (NCBI taxonomy): domain Eukaryota; kingdom Viridiplantae; phylum Streptophyta; class Magnoliopsida; order Lamiales; family Lamiaceae; genus Scutellaria; species Scutellaria baicalensis. The sequence continues at coordinate 46,794,931 of CM016722.1, forward strand.
TGCCATCTAATACTTCGACAAGGCAAATATATCGTCAATTTGTCAATCATCTCAATAACTCACACTATTATATTGTTTCATTACACCACTGAGAGTTGCATTAGTGATAAATTAATGGTATCAATCATCTGCTACTTCATATTCAGTTTTTACTGGTGAAATGTCATGGACTTATTCCATCAGACGAATGAAAACAAGAAAGGCATTCATCAAGCCCCAAGATTCTTCCACCGGAACATATAACTAACAACAAAACTTGCATTAAAGATCAACATATTGATGTAAAAATTATTTTAAAAAGAATTAGCCAGAGAAATGCAAAATTCAGCAGATACATTAGTCAAACCAATATCTGAACTTATTTTCAGTGAAGAACCACATACCAACTTGCATTCAAACATTGTCACAAACCAGAATGTGTAATATTCCCTCCCAGAGTCGTAAATATCCAATATTGACTCATTTTCCAGCCCATAGAAGGGGTCAGGCACTAGCTTGTTCTTCACAAGGGTTCCCAGAACACTGAGAATCAATCACCCAAAGTTAGTGGTGAATGCCTTAGGATTCAATCATAGCATGAAGGAAAACAGAACAAGAGAGAGAGAGAGAGAGAGAGAGAGAGAGAGAGAGAGAGAGGGAGAGAGAGAGTAATTACGTTCCAGGAACGACAGCTTCCATCCATGGGGACTGATGAGAGGTGGGTGGGTGAGTGGTGGTGAGCTCAACTCCGGTGAGGTCAACCTCCGTGGAGCGCGCCGCCAACCACCCCTTATCCAACACTCTCTTCCCTATCCCCTCCGCCATCTCAACTGCTCGCTGGAATTCGCGAATCGGAATTTGAATTTGCAGAAAGTAAAGCGATGGTGGGTGGATTACCCGATGTCATGCGCATCACACTATCAACGACAAACTTGAGAATCATTGCAACCATTATTTGTCGGTGTCTTAACCCAGGAATTATTATTACTATTAACTTCTCGTTCACGTATTAATTTCTTAACTTCTCATTTACAACAAAGATTATTATTGATTTCCTAATCCATAATTTTCAAATAACACAATTATTTCAATACACCAAGTGCATGGGTCACTCGGGTTATATGACCCGAAAGATGATTTTCACTTCCAAAACGCCCTGGCACGCTCCCCCAAATCGTGCTCAAACCCTAATTTCACTCAATGATCTTTTAGTTATTTCGTCTCGTCTAACTTTTTCGTTATGTTCACATAACTTTTATGGTATGTTCGCATAACCTTTCTATTATGATAGTTTAATATTTTACAGAGTAAGATAAATATATATTATCTTTTACACTTTTATATTATAATAACTTAATATTTACATTATAATAATTTAATTTTTATATTATAATAATTTAATTTTTATATTTTCCAAAGGTTATGATAGTTGTACATAAAGATTATATCAATATGACATAAAGGTTAAGTTATAGGGTTAAATTCAATTTTAATCTATTTTAAAAGTCAATGTCCAATTTTCATCCACCATGGAAGCGGTTTTCAATTTTAGTCCAATTAAGCCAAAAATCGTCATGTCCTTTTTTATCACTATTTCAAAAGCCCGAGCTTAACATAATAGGACTAAGAACCCGAACAAAATAGGACTTAGAATCTCAAAAACCAAAGCCCAAACTACACATAAGCCCAAAATAAAAAAACCAAAGCAAAGTAAAGCTAGAAAAGCTTCACAACTTCCACAATTTATATATGAAAGTTTTTAGTTATATTATATGATTGAAATTATTATAAGTATATAATTTTAAGGTTTTAATATATTTTAAACATTTAAGTTGTAATAATATTAACATTTATTTTATAATAACATAACTTTTATATTATTCTTTAAGTACAGAAATGTTATGATATTTATATATAAAAGTTACATCAACATAACATAAAGGTTAAATTATCATAAAGTAAAGGTTTTTAGCTATATTATCTTACATTTTATATTGAAAAAAGTAAGTATATTAACTTAAATGTTATGATATTTGTACAAAAAGGTTATAGTCATATAACGTAAAGGTTATACTCGTAAATTAAAAAATAAATAATACTCTTCAAATAATGATTCCTTTATTACAAGCCAATGTGCAGAACAGTCACTTAGCAAGCTTCCCGTAATCTTGTCACCCTATTAATGTGTCAAATATCTAACATATCACTTAATTTCATTTTCCATATAACAAAAGGATAAGATTTTTATCAATTAATTCTGTTTTTCATATAACGGGTGGATGAGCTATTAGGAGTTGTCTACCATATCAATTAATTTTGTTTTCCGTATGACGGAGGATTTGATCATTAAGAGTTAACCATGTCGATATTTTAACATTTTTCTTTTTCCCTGTCCCATTTAAATTAGACTTTGATGATAAGTACATTTGAATAAGTCTTACGTGAGACCGTTTGATGGATCATTTATGTGAAACGGATCAATCCACAATTCACATATGAATTTGTGAATAGGAGTTTGGATAATAAGTAAAAATGATATGTATCACGAAAATTATCCGTGAAACCATCTTACATAAGTTGTAATTTAATTTTAGCAATAGAAAATTTGAGACAGCAGAAAGCTGCAAGAACACATTATAAGAATTCAGAGGATTATATAATGAAGTTGTAGGAAGAAACCATTTTCATGATCACACTACGAAAAAGAAACCCAAATGTTGGATTCACAATCACAAATCCTCCCAGTTGTGAAAAAATGTCAATTGAGCAAAGTTAGTGTTACTACACAATTTCAATTGGTTGGGACTATACATGTGCTCAAACTTCTCATTGCACATGAGACGGATAATCCCCAAAATGACATGTTTTCAGCTGACAATTGTCTTCAAAATGAATCAATTCATCAACTCTTCACCAGATCTCCAATGCAAAAGTCCTCAATCATGTCGAATACGCGCGTGGCATGTTGGGGCCTGTCAAAATATGAAACGGTTTGAGTTTACGACTAAAGTTCAGAAACTTCAACTCAAATGGTCATCATGCTAGGTTGAAAAGCCAGGTCATGTCTGGAAACCTCTAAATCAGAATTTGACGATAGCATCGTACATGGCCCAAGAATGTGGCTTGGAGCACATAATTGATACACATTGACAGAGTCACTAAAAGTAGGTTGAACTATTGATTCATTAAGATGCCAAAAACCTAAAATGACAGGTCGTCAACATAACAAAGACCTACCCAAAGAAGCCTTCAGTAGAATCATCACCAGCATGATTTAGGATGGCATCACCACCCGGGTGTTCTTCTACATACGAAGTAACATCGTAAACCTGGAAGCTCAGAAAAGAAAGAACCAATTAAAGCTTACAGATGAGACTGGAAAGAAGAAACTCAATCATTCAGGAATATTTCACAGTTTTGAGTGCTAAAGAAACCTTTTGCTTTATAATGATCCAACAGTCAGTCCTCTTGTTGTGCAATGAAATTTCAGCTTTGCTGTATGCCTTGGATGCCTAACCAAAGTGTATTCAGAATAATCAGAAACAGTTGGAAAATAATAGTTAACCTCATAAAAAGTGAAAATACTAGGTAGTGACACTAACACGGTAATCCCATTTCTAAGACAGGTAACCTTACAAATGTAGGATTTAACTGTTGTGTATGAGTGAGTGAGAGAGAGAGAGAGAGAGAGAGAGAGAGAGAGAGAGTGGACACTCAAATCGCGGTATGACAATTTTAGAGTACCTTAGAACTAACAGTTGGCTGCAATCGCTTTCCTTGATCTGCACTACATCACTTCCAATCAATCAATCGAAATATTAAAATACTAAGCATTGGGTAAGCACTTGCAACGTTTTTTCAGAGAGTAAAGTGTGGTTAACACTAAAAAATAGAACAATAAAGAAAAAAAACTAACCAGATCTACGAAGGCGGGGTATGAGAATTAGCATGGCCAATACAAGACCAATAAACAACGTCACCACAAGTAGATCCATATCTCAAATTTTCAGCTTATCTGCTGACAAATGAAATAAAGAAAACAGCGAAAACATTGGAGCACAATATACAAAACACTTAGGGTCCATTTGGATAAGTGGATTTGAGGAAGGATTTGAAATCCATGATAGCAAATCCACCCTTGGTGTTTGAATGGGTGTGGATTTGAATCCCATGATTTTCATTTTGAATGAGTGAAATTGAAATCCACTCATTTCAAATATGATTTCAAACCACTCTATCCAATTGGATCCTTAGAAAATACATCCTAATGCACACAAAAAAAGGCACAAAAGAAGCACTGTGCCGCTGAAAAATAAGTTGATCAATAAAAAAAGAGAAGAAAAGGAAAAGGTAATTTACATGAGGTGGAAAAAAGAGTTAAGCTGAAGAGATCTGAAAGCTAGACGGCTCGGTGGTTGGTGGCCGGAAAACCAAGATTGAATCTGGAGGTTTGTCTCTCTTATATTATAGTTACAAGGCAAGAAATTGAGGGTATTTTTGGGAGGTAAATTTAATGGTTTAAAAATTTACACAAGAAAATCCTAACCACACCAGATTACCCAATGTCTCAAATCTCCCATATAATGTCATGCCTATTTGCAGCTCAACAGCAGTACTCCAATTTCACATTTTTCTACCTCTATATGTTTCCCCCATAAAGTTTTCAAAGCTGAGGGTAAGTTCCAAGATGAGGAAAAAGGAAATTGATTCAATTTTTTGCATTTCTGGCAGAGAAATCAACTGCATACAATCATGTATAAACAAATGTTTGAGAGAGCAGCAATGTGAAATGAAAAGGGCAGAAATTGAACAAGGCTTAGTAGCTTTGGCAGTACAGTTGTGGCACTAAACCTATCAACAACACAACTGATTCCCAGTTGCACCATTCAAACACTAGAAGAAGTGCAGCTTGCTGAAGACTATGGAAGAACAATGGCTGGGCGATTCTTAGCGGATCGATGAATTTTTTATTAAACAAAACCAGAGAAGAAAAGTGGAGGAAAATGCAGAAACACAACTCTACTTCATTACTCTTAACAAAAGAAGAGAGGGGGAAGCATCACGCAGCGACGGCGAGCGCACCCCACCGGAATATCGGCCGGAAAACAGCATAGAACTTTACGGCAAAGAACTAGTGAAGAAACAAGGAGGACATACCTTCTGCCCTAATTTCACTTCAATTGACTGTCAATTTTGCCCTAATTCTTGGGTACTAATTGTATGGATCAGAAATATATATACTACAAGGAACATGGCTTATTCCATGCTACCCCTATGGGTAATACCCTCACCACACCAATATCTGACATGTGAGAAGGATTCACCTACAAAAAAAAAAAACAAATACACTATATATTATCTTTGATGATAAAAATGGCAGTAGAAAGCTCAAAAATATGTCCTCTCCAAAATCCCAAATCTTGGACAGCTTACCTCATTACATATATGCCTAACTACTAAACTTCATTTTCTTAACTGTAATCATCTTCTTCTTCTTTACCATATCTCTCAAGATTCAACCCCCCCCCCCCCTCCCTCTCTCATCCCTCTCTCCTAGAGTCTCGTTTTCTTGTTTGCTTTTCTGCAATTTATTACCAAGAAAGAGACTTCACATTTGTAGCTACTACTCACCATTACTTCACATTTGTAGCAAAAGCCGAGGAAAACCATAAGAATTGATCATAGTTTTACCTATTGAAAAGGATGGCTGAAACTACAATGATTGAATGAAATCAAGGTATAATGAAATAAATAGAAGAGGAAATTTGCTCAGTGGAAGGAGAAGTCGTTAATTAAGTAGGCTCACAGAGGTTAATCCACTGCCCTAATTACACCGAATGGTGCTTAATCTCATCATTGCATATTGAAGAAAATCAAATCGGAATCGACATATGAATTGAAAGGAGGCTTCAGTGTATGTAACTTTTATCCGCTAAGATAAAAGTTCTTTCATCATAAGCCAACAAAGAGGCGAATGAGAGATGAGAGAAATCACCTGAAACCGGAGTCAACGGCGGCGTGGCGGGCGGCGGATGAGAGAGAGGCGACTGCCGCGGACGGCGGCTGAGAGAGAGGCGACGGCGGAGGGCGGCGGCGGCGGCGGCTGATAGAGAGGGGGACGGGGGTGGGTGAGTTGAATGAGAGATGAGAGATAGGGTTTCAAACTTTCAATTTGGAATGAATTTGGGGATTTCAAGTTTTAGATACTTAGAAATTATTATCACTTTTTACACACTTAGGTAATTTTTAGGTATTATTTTATAATATATGTAATACTACTATGTAGTTACGTTTTATATAATACTAATATGTATTTAGGCATTACTAATATAAGAATGTAAAATGTATCATTAAAACTCTAAAATTATTATTGATGATAAATATAAAAATGTAAAATATCTAATTATAAATATGTTTTATGATTAAATTATAAATTTTAGATAATATGTTGAATGTTTTTTAAGAAATGTATATTTATCTTTGTTAATAAGTAGATATGTTAATATAAGAATGTAAAATGTATAATTATAACGTTAAATTTTTAATTGATGATAAATATAAAAATGTAAAGTAACTAATTATATATATATTTTATGATTAAACTATAAATTTTAGATAATATGTTGAATGTTTTTTAAGAAATGTATAATTTATCTTTGTTAATAAGTTGATATGTTAATATTAGAATGTAAAATGTATAATTATAACTCTAAATTTTTAAATGATGATAATTATAACAATGTAAAGTAACTAATTATAGATATGTTTTATGATTAAACTATAAATTTTAGATAATATGTTGAATGTTTTTTAAGAAATATATAATTTATCTTTGTTAATAAGTTGATATGTTAATATAAGAATGTATAATTATAACTCTAAAATTCTTATTGATGATAAATATAAAAATATAAAATACCTAATTATAGATATGTTTTATGATTAAATTATAAATTTTAGATATTATGTTATATTTTTCAAGAAATATATAATTTATCTCATTTGCAAAATCATTACAAGATTTGTGATATGTTAATATAAGAATGTAAAATGTATAATTGTAACACTAAATTTTTTACTGATGATAAATATAAAACATAAAATATCTAATTATTGATATGTTTTATGTTTAAGTTATTAATTTTAGATATTATGTTATATTTCTAACTTATAAATATATAGTTTATTTTTGTTAATAAGTTGAATAATATAATTAATAAGTTTGTTGATATTTGTTTGTTAATGTTAACAATTATATAACCAATATATAATATATATTGTAATTTATCTTTGTTAATAAGTTGATATGTTAATATTAGAATGTAAAATGTATAATTATAACTCTAAATTTTTAAATGATGATAATTATAACAATGTAAAGTAACTAATTATAGATATTTTTTATGATTAAACTATAAATTTTAGATAATATGTTGAATGTTTTTTAAGAAATATATAATTTATCTTTGTTAATAAGTTGATATGTTAATATAAGAATGTATAATTATAACTCTAAAATTCTTATTGATGATAAATATAAAAATGTAAAATACCTAATTATAGATATGTATTATGATTAAATTATAAATTTTAGATATTATGTTATATTTTTCAAGAAATATATAATTTATCTCATTCGCAAAATCATTACAAGATTCGTGATATGTTAATATAAGAATGTAAAATGTATAATTGTAACACTAAAATTTTTACTGATGATAAATATAAAACGTAAAATATCTAATTATTGATATGTTTTATGTTTAAGTTATTAATTTTAGATATTATGTTATATTTCTAACTTATAAATATATAGTTTATTTTTGTTAATAAGTTGAATAATATAATTAATAAGTTTGTTGATATTTGTTTGTTAATGTTAACAATTATATAACCAATATATAATATATAACAATATATAACACATTCGAGAGTTACTTTTAGATATACATGTGTGTGTGTGGGTGCACGTCTGTACACGTATATATCTGTGTGGATTTCAAATCCCATAATATTATATTGAAGAATCTAAACTTAAATTAATAATTCTATTTTTAATTATCTTAAAATCTTAATTTTAAAATTTTAAAAATGCTAATTGTGCAGATATTGATAATTAATAAATGTTTTATTTTTAGTTATATACATATTTATAGGTTATACTTATCTTCAAATATCATATATAAATATTTAAAATATCATAAAAGGAAAATTCAATATTACGATACCCAAACTTTAATTTATATAAATATTTAAAGCATTATATCTTTTATATAAAGATAATATATCATCACTACATTGTATCATTAATATCAAAATTTTAAATATATTCAAATGACAATACAATTAATATATTAGAAAAAATTAAATTAGTTGATCGATTGCACATGCACCCGGGTGCACAAAATATTTTACCTACATTAGTAAGTGTTTAAGATTTCACTAGTCAAGGTGTTGATTGGCACCTTGCCCAAATGTTTAGTTGGAGCCAAGGATGAAAATATCGATATCGCATGTCGTATAACAACTTTGATTTTATGGATATATCGATGTCGATATCGATATCGCAAAAAATTTGAAAAAACAACAGAAATCTTATTAAAATTTTGGAAATTTAATATGAAATTTTAGGGATTGTTTTTACACTTCATTACACATATATTCCACTCAAATCCACATTAAAATAATATATTTAAAACTAACATATAGATAATAAGCATTATAAATACTGTTTTTCGAATGAAAACTGATAATATATTACATAATACAAGACAAAATTACTAAAATTACATCATACAATACACTAGTATCAAAATGATGACCTATGAGGTTCAAACATAGTAGATGGAATTCCATCTTGATCCAAGCAGTACTGATATCAACTCATCACATTAGAGTACTTATTAATATAGTTATGCACATGCCATTCATAAGTTGCTCTATCTCGTCCAACTGCTTCAACATGAATTGGATAGTGTACACTAATCCAATCATATTGTTGATACTCATTTTGATTTTCATACGACATTTGAGGAGGTGGGTGATGAAAAACATCTCGAGTACTCCAACCAAATTGTGAACTTTCGAAGGTGTCAGCAACATATGAATCTTGAGACATATCACTATGTTCATTGCTACCCATATTCATGGAATCAAAACTGACTGAAATTCGTTCAATATCAATAGATGAACTTTCTTCTTGATTCCAAGCACGTCTTCTAGTGTATTCTTTTCCAATAGCCCCTATCCCTGGACCTCATTCTCTGCTTCCATGATCCATATCTTGTGTTGCATGACTAAACTTGGTCTCACCAGTGAATGGACTCAATAACACTTTAATAACAATTAATTGTAAATACACAATTACAACATTACATTTTACGTGCTAGCTTCACTATAAAATAATTAATTGTAAAATTATGATCTATATCTATACTAAAAGAATAACCGAAAGTGACACATGTCACTCTCTGGTTAATCCTATTTAATTATAATTTAATTTTAAATTAACTCATTTAGTATTTATAATCTATTATAACAGAACATTTAATAAGATAATAATAATTGAATAAAAGTGTTAATAACTATGATTCATAATAAAATTGTAAATTATGAAATTTTGGAGAAACATTTTAATTAAGTTGATAGTTTGCAATTATATTAATCTATATCTATACTAAAAGAATAACCGAAAGTGACACATATCACTCTCTGGTTATTCCTATTTAATTATAATTTAATTTTAAATTAACTCATTTAGTATTTATAATATAATCTTTTATAACATAACATTTAATAAGATAATAATAATTGAATAAAAGTGTTAATAACTATGATTCATAATAAAATTGAAAATTATGAAATTTTGGTGAAACATTTTAATTAAGTTGATGTTTGCAATTATATTAATTGAAAACTAAAATTTTCACACAATTGAAATTCAAATTCATACTAATTAAACTAAAAATTAATGATTAATAATAATAATAATAATAATAATAATAATAATAATAATAATAATAATAATAATTAAATTTCTCTACAAATAACAATTTTTAAATTTCTTAATTAGTATTAAAATACCCGTGTGATACACGGGACTTACGCTAGTTTTATAATAAAGTTGTATAAGTTAACTAAATGCTTCATCTAACATATACATAATTAGCACAATTAAACATAGCAATTTACAATATACCAATAAAATGCTAGTTTTATCAACTAAAATGAAAAAAAACAAAGATTAAATTTACATACCAATTCGTAGTTCTTCAAAATGACAATTGAGTGATATATATAGTGGTGCAAGTATTTCCTCTCCAATGTCAATGCCCTATATCCAAAAAAATAAATAAATTAGATACATTAAAATAGTCATAATCTATAAAGTAAATAATTTAAATTAATTTAATCAAAAATGTTGGGAGAGAGTTATTGATATGGGAGAATATCATACCTTGAACCTTAAATTGTATGATAGAAAATGTTCACTTACCTTCAACATATATATATATATATATATATATGGAGAGAAATATATCATGCAAAAAAATTAGAAAAAAAAAGAAGTAAATGAAGTAATAATTGGTTAAAGGAATTGAAATTTCAAAAGCCACAAAATATGGCTATATCCGTGAATGAAAGATTGATGTGAGGAGAATATATTTCTTTCAATATCAAACACAATACATAATACAAAGTAAGGAAAAAAAAATCACATAGTTCAATTTTGTGAATCAAAATCGCTCATTTTGATATACATGCGATATTTTGCGATATATCCGCGATATTTCCCAATTTCCATCCAATTTTGTACTACACTGAACCGATATCGATATCGAAATCGATATTTTGCAAAATATCCGCGATACCCAGGAAAAAAATATTAACACCCAATATCCGTATCGCAATATCCGTATCCGTGATATATCCGCGATATTTCGTGATATTTTCATCCTTGGAGCTAGACAATATATCTAAATTAAATAGATTTTTTATTACTTTAATAGTTTTCTCAATTTTTACAATTTTAAAAGATGTTTTTGAAATCTTATAATATATTTTTGTATAGTTTATGTTGGAGAACAAATAAATGATATATCATTTGAATTGTATTTATATATGACTTATTCAATAATTACAACATTATTTTGTATTTGTACTTCTCAATTTGTTAATTTTTTATCCATATCTAATTAATTAATGATAATTTGATAGGAATCTATAATACATTAAGAACACTGTTATTTTGCTGAAAAGGAAAAAAAAATGGGGTTATTTAGTGTGCATGTTGGTTGTATACATTTTTCCTTGAGTGAGTCTCCTGTGCACCGGGCCACGCTTGGGCTGGTACGGCCGGCCAGCCCACCTCTTTACTTTCATGAAGGTAACACTAATATAACATGAAGGTCGCACTAACATAATATAAAGGTCACACTAACATAACACTATCTGAAGTGAATTTTGGTGGGCTTGAGCGCGTCCACCAGGCGCGTGGGGACTCGTTGGTCAACGTGTTGACCGATTGCACATGCACCCGGGTGCACAAAATATTTTGTTTTTTTAACTTATGTTCAGTCATAAAAAATTGAAAATATTCGATTTAATCTTTTTTCTAATATGATTTTGGCGTATTTAATCAACCTGTGAAATTTTTCTTATTATATTCACTTTGACTAATTTCAAATTCAAAGTAGAGTTACTCTCTTGTAAATCAGGTGTATGGATTTTAGGTTCATGTAACCGGGTCGGATCTGGGCGCCTGACCTGCTTTTTTTCCGCTTGTTTTTTAGAATTTCGTCATGACATTTAAGTTATATTAGAGATGCATTTATGTTATATTTGAGATATCTTTATGCCCAAATTTTATTCCTTTTAACTTCAAAAGAATACCCTAATTTCGGTACATTTTGTACACATACATTTATCTTATGTTAGAAATACATTTACGTTATTAGAGATACATTTATGTTATGTTAGAGATATTTTTTTTATATATTGTATAAGATATATCTAACATAGCACAAATGTATATCTAATATAACGTAAATTTATCTCTAACAAAATGTAAGGTATGAAACCAGGATATAAAATGTATCTTTAACATAAGATAAATGTATCTCTAACATAACGTAAATGTATGTCACTTAAAACGAATTTGGTTGGATTTGAGCACATCCACCCAAACGCATGGACGGGTCGATCACGTGACTCATATAAGTACTTGTGTTCAAAGTAAAATGTGCGAGGATGTTAGGTAAATGAATGAGAGCGAATGGTATAATTGCTTAAAAAAATATCACAATATTCCAAACATTAAAGAATCATCACATATATTGTTAACAATATAGTCTACCTTTTCCAATATTAATTTCCATAAATTTTCAAACAAACTTATATTTTTACTATTCACCGTTTAAGCGCAACTAATGTTTTAGAATTTACATAAAAACTCATGTGAAACGGTCTCACGGATAGTTTCCGTGAAATAGATCCTTATTACCCATGAATTGAACTCATATCCACAAACTTTCATATGAATTGTTAAATGTGGATTATGGGTTGACCCATCTCACAAAAAAAATCCGTGAGACAATCTCACACAAGACTTACTCTATAATTTATCATCCATGTAAAAATAATAGAGTTCTAATACTTTAATTTATGATTAGAAGAAATCAGATGGTTTTTACATAAAGGTAATATGACTATAGAATGGTATGTAGCTAGTAGGTTACGTGAGAAACAAATACAAATTATTGGTGCAAATTTAAAGAACGCTCGCAATCTGTACCCATCTTAAACAGGGGAGAAAAAAAATCATTTTTTTAAATATTTATTGGAATCACAGGGATAAATTTCAATAAATGGAAAAAAGAAAAAAAGTACTAATATAAAATGTTATTAAAAAAATGACGTTAGATTGCATTTGGGGACAAGTTAGATAGATTGTAAAGAAGGTGGTTTTAGAGACGTTGGCAATGTTGCAATCCTAGGTGGAATTAGAAACATACATTTTTTTTCCTTTCTATTATATTATATTTTAAACACTGTGTGAGACCATCTTATATGAATCTCATCTCGTGAAACGAGTATGATATAATGAAACATAATTAATTGTGCATTGAATGATAATTTTCTATATATCATGTAATATTTTTTTATTATATTATACAATATATGTACATAACATAAAAATGTTAGAGATAAACTAGCATCCAACCTGTCTTTTGAGTAATCCCACCTTATTCAATTCGGATCATACGAAAAAATATTTTCTAATTCATATAAAATTACTACATATTTTATTTTCTTATGTTCAACTCGATCTATCTCACGAAATAGATTCATGAGAAGTTTTGACCACAACTTTATTATTCTAAGGTTGAAAAGTCGTTTATTATTGTAAATCTTTTCACTTTATCTTTCAACATTTTTGACTTTTTCATTCACAAATCTATATATATATATATAAAAGCAGGATATTTTGTCAAAAATAACTGCAATAAATTATCTACCTATTAAATAATTACTATTTTAAAAAACCTATTAATTGCTTTCATATTGTAGTTATTGTAAGAAACTGAATATAAATAAATATAAATAAACCTATTTATTGTATTTTAAGAAATTCAATACAAATAAATAGAAATTTAATTTAAGAAATCAGTTATGATACTCAATTTATGGTATATAGATTATATATTTATTATCTCTCATCTTATTTTTAAGTACTTATTTAAAAATGTAAATTACAAAAAACAACTCCACCTGTCGACTTTTTTCAAATTGCAACCTAATTTTTTTTTCAGATTGTCACCCAGTCTTTCTGTGGTTTTGTCGATTGTAAATTTTCCGACAAAATGGAGTTTAGTTTGTTCAATTTGCAACCTAAACTTTGTTTTTATATAAAATTTAATGATCTTAAATTTAATATTCATATAAAATTTATCAAACTGAAATATGGAAATGTATGTGTGTGGGCTTCAATGATTTTCATTTTTAAATGTTTTTATGATATATAGTATTAATTTATTGTAACTGATATTAAAATGTAGAAAAAAATATTATAGGTGTACCTAATATATTACACATATAAAACATATCAAATAGAAAAAATTAGATTAAAATTATTATTGCAAGTTAACCAACTTATTCCTTTGAAATATACAAATATTTTATTTTATCTTTCTTATTTTATATTCATTTGTTGTCAAATTTTATTTATATTTATATTCTGATTAATTAAGGTGGCATAAGGGATTGGACAGAGGTAATTTTTCTGGTTTTTCACAAATTAAAATTTCATTATTCTTAGTCCCTGATATATTGACTTATCAATCTTATAATTATTATTCATAATTTTTTTTATTCAAAATGTGCAGATTAAGTCCAATTTTGAATTGTTTCATTTAAATAGATAGCAAGAGAGATTTTCATGTGTTTGATAAGTTGATATAATTTTATTTGATTTAAAATACTACTAAATGAGTTATATGAGGCGTGGAACCAAAAAAAATTATTAAAATACGTGTGTATTTATAGTTATAAATGTCAATAAAATATAAATTTATTTATCTCAATACTTAAATCATAACGTTTCTAATACATATAACTTATTTTTCGATATTAAATTTATTTTTTAAAATTTCACTACCTATGTAATGTTCTGACACAATTTTTTTTATTTGTTTGTTTAATCCATAGATTAATATATTACTTTATATATTTCAAATTTCTAATATTTTCGAATATAATTATTTATAATGACTTAAATTAAAATACCTAGTTTTATACTAATACAAATTAAAAAAGTATCAATATATTTTTGTTAAAATAATAATCATTATATTTTATATGTTATTATATTTTTTTAATAATTATATATATAACACGCACATGCACAAGTACACTACTAGTTACAATAACATTGTGTAATTTGTGTTTCCCAAATAAGAATAAAAACATTTATTTTTTCTAACCCAAAAAACAAAAAATTAATTAAATAGTTAAACACCCTGCGGCCCTACTCCTAGACCCTAGTCTCCTACCCCACTTAACCCTTGTCAATCTCAAATCGTACACCAGATTCTTGTGTATTATTGGGGTTAGCCATATTAATAGAAATAGTTAGTTTATTTATGTTGTGTTGTTTATGCTAATTAATTTGATTATTATATATTTATTGAGATGTATTTATAATAATGAAATTCATAAAATGTTCAGCATCACATGTTTGCATATGGACGAAATTTTTAATAAGTCAACTTGAATTCAAAATTCTCCTTTTGTTATAAACTAGGTTTGAACCCGTGCGATGCACGAGCTTTATTAATACTTATCTTATTTTTATATTAAAGTAGTATTTTTTTTTTGTATGTTAACAGATTTTTTTATAAGTGTAACATTTTCTATTTATCCTTAAAATAATCTTTCTCATTGTTCTTGTTTTCATTTGTTCTTTAGCACAAACTTGTTAATATAGTTTTTTTATATGTGTTTTAACTGTAACATTAAATATTTTCATATCTTTCTGTAAAAAGTGTAGAATATACATCTCATTTTTATGGCTCGAAGACATCTATTTTGTTCAAATTTTATCTTTAACTACACTCATTATTTGCTTTACATATTGGTTTCCTTTGTAATTTTTGTTGGTGTTTTGTTTTTATTAATTTTAACCAATTGTTATAGTTGTTGTTATAAAGTTTTAATATAATTTCCCAATTGTTTAAGGGGTGTTTCGACTGGATGTGCACATTTGCATTTTGGATGACCAATATCCTAATTATGTTATTTATTTTGTTAAATTCTATAATTCTGATTTTTTTTCTACTTTATATCCATTTTCTTGAAATTTTAAAAACATTTGTTTTTTTTCAAAATAAAATAATAAGACATAATCTATTTTTCATATAGTTCCCGATATGATATGATAAATTAATTATAATCTTACTTTATAAAATCTCTTAACATACCCAAACTTATCAAATCCCATTATTTTCACAATCCACTTTCAAACTTGCAAAATCTACTTATGTCTCAACCCAAACATATCTTAATTTTTTTTAGCAATTATGTTTGTTAATGTCAGAGTTTGAACTATCCTAAATGCTCTTTTTGTAAAATATTAGTAATTTCAATATTTCCAGATTATCCTTTTTTTTTTCTTGAATCCTACAAATAATTTTTTTTCTAAAGTTATTTTTTAATCTTAACTATCCTAAATATTCTTTTGTAAGGTATTATTATCTTCAAACATCTTTTTTATTTATTTGTTTTAATTCAATGAAAAATAGTAGTATATTTACTCTTCAATTTTATTTTATTTTTGCATAAGAATTTCATTTTATAAAGGTTTGATGTAACATTATTGTGTACCTTTTGTTTTCTTTTTATAAGAATTTCATATTATATAGGCTTATGTATCATTGTTGTTTACTTTTTTTTTTTTCCTTTCAAATTGAAATGTTGGACAAATAATTATTCAAATTTGGAAGCAAAGATTTCATGTAGTGAAAAACAATACAACATTAGCAAACATTAGTAACTTACATATTTATTTTTTGTTGAGTAGTGAGGTGAGTATTTAATTGATATTAATGATTTTATATTTGACAAATAAAATATGTTTTAAGAAGGGACACTTGGCATGCTTATAGAGCTCCAAGTGTCATCAATTGAGAGTGGCAAACCACACTTTTATATATATAACTAGATAATGGCCTGTGCGTTGCACGGGTGTCATATGTAATTCTGCATTGTTTATTGAATTTTTTTCTTTTGCTGTTATAAATATACTATTTCGTTAATATATTATGCTAGCAATGCATGTAAATCTTTATATATGAAAGTGAGCTTAATTTATTTTTAATCTTATCCAACAAATATTATATATTGATGGAGAATAAATAATTTTATATAAATATAATATGAGTTAGCCTCCCGTGCAACTGGTGTACATACAATTCGGGTCGGGTCGGGTCCGGGTCGACCCGGATTCACGCACTTTTATTTATTTTTATTTTTTTAATTTTATTTTTTCACTTCAGGTTGTTACTTTTATGTTATATGCATGTGATCTTTATGTTATATAAGTGTGACCTTTATGTATAAATGTAATGACCTTTATATACTCTAACTTAGAAAAAAATGAAGAATTTTAGCAAAATTTGTATATATTTACGTTTATATAATATTAGCTGCACATATATCCATCCTTAAAATGCATTGAATTTTGAAAATTTCAATTTTTTTCAAAGTTATGGATTATAAAGGTCATAATATTTGTACATAAAGGTCACAAGAATTGTACATAAAGGTTACAACAATACAACATAAAAGTCTTAATCTGAAGCGAAAAAACCTGAAAATCTTCATTTTTTCCTAAGTTACTGAACATAAAGGTCATACCATTTATATATAAAGGTCACATTTATATAACGTAAATGTCACATCTTTACAACATAAAGGTAACAGCCTGAAGCGAAAAAAAAAAAGAAAAAAAAAGGAAAATCCAGGTGCGCGGATCCGAGTCGGGTCGCCCCAATTGCACCAATCCAGATCCGTGCACCTGGTGCACAGCAGCATTTGCCATCTAATATTTTAAATGTTAGCCATCAAATATGTCCATTGAAATTTAATGAAGATTTAAAAAACAATTTAAATCAAGTCTAATATGGTTTTGTACTTCATTAACATGATCATAATTAAGAGATAGTTTTGTGATTCAATGACATAACAACAAATGGCATAAATGAATTCTATAGTCAAGAATTGATTTATTTGATTTGATCTGATTTATGGGAATTTGATGATTAATATAATGTCATCTATACTTCTAATTGAAGTTAAAACTGAAACGTACGTAATATGCTTGCTACGTGAAAGCATTCATCAATAATGGGGCATTTGCTTGATCACTCTTCAGATTCAGTAGATTTCGACATTAATTCTGTGGAGTATTACTTATGTATGCCATTGACTCTCTACTTACATCTACAAGACAGAATTGATAAGTTTGCCGATTTAAAGAGGCGAAAGGACGTGTAAACATGACATGTATTCATGTCTCCACTAAGCACAAGCTTCACTCTCAGTTCTTGAAATTTCAAATACATATAGATAAGTCACAGAACAACGTTCAAAACTTATAAATGAATTATAAATAAATATCCGGTTGGATGTTAACTTACTCTTCCAATAAGATGTGAAGCATTAATCTTTTTGATCCATTTGCACCGACTACCATGTGTTTGTGTATATTACACAAGAATCCAATCACATCTACATATTGCAAATGATTTAAATAAGCGATGTTACTAATGCATATTTTGATTAACTTAAGAACTCAAATTGAGGAATGGTACTTGGTAATTCTTCATTCTTATCTGCCAATTTCATCAAGTCATCATAACAGCGAATACGATACTTCTCAATTTGGATCGAATCATTTTTATCTTCAACTTCTTCCATGGTAGTAGTATTGATGAATCGAATCATGAATTTACATGAAGATCAATAGAAGCACATATGTGATTATCCTCAAATGATGGCTCTCTAGCGCAGTCTCATAAGTCAAACCCAGATGTGAATACTCTCTAGCGCAATCATAACTCAACCCACATCAATTGAACTGAACAACTTCTCAAAAATACAAACTTTATAGTATCAGATTCATAAGTTCAAAAACCAATATCTAGAACCAAATGTTCGATGAATTGACTGTGAGGAAAAGCACGAACCTGCTCCAAGAATTTTACAGAATAAGACCCATTCAACCAGATATAGAAAGTCCACCTAAAAAACAAAAACAAATTCCAATATTGCAGACCACTCAATCTGGCAATTAAGTCGAATATACTTTAAAACATTAAAACTCATAATCGATAGAAAATCAGCGTACCCGGATCTTTTGGACCTGTCCGAGGAATTCCCTCACAACCCGTTTCAATCTTCCAACACATTTTTTTTCCTCCTTCTTCACAATCAGAGTTCGACCTTTGACTTTCTTACCCTTCACACTCACAGACTCATCAATCAGGCAAACACTGGCTTTAAGGCGCACCATGGCTAGGCACGGAGGATATAAAGGGATGGAGATGAGAGAGATGAAATTGAAGATCCTAATCAGTATTCTTCTCAAGTTGTTGGATCTGAAAACATTTTTTATTAATTCGCTTCCTTCTTAATTCGAGTAGAGATGAAGGGTGGTCTTCTTCGCTCGAGTAGTGAATATTGTTCTGATTCAGAGGGGCCAGAGAGATAAAACTGTGGTCTTTTTCATTTCCACGAGGAGAGAGAAGGGAGGAAGAGAGACATAGATGGAGAATAGGATGATATGACAAGAATATGATGATATGGCAAGACACGTACATGTGAAGATGACTCAAACTAAGAAGGAGGACACATGACAGCTTCATACTCATTTAGAATGCTGATGTGTCGGCTGGAGAGAGTCCACAACCCTCTCTTTATATATATAGAATACTTTAAAACATTAAAACTCATAATCGATAGAAAATCAGCATACCCGGATCTTTTGGACCTGTCCGAGGAATTCCCTCACAACCCGTTTCAATCTTCCAACACATTTTTTTCCTCCTTCTTCACAATCAGAGTTCGACCTTTGACTTTCTTACCCTTCACACACACAGACTCATCAGTCAGGCAAACATTGGCTTTAAGGCGCACCATGGCTAGGCACAGAGGATATAAAGGGATGGAGATGAGAGAGATGAAATTGAAGATCCTAATCAGTATTCTTCTCAAGTTGTTGGATCTGAAAACATTTTTTATTAATTCGCTTCCTTCTTAATTCGAGTAAAGATGAAGGGTGGTCTTCTTCGCTCGAGTAGTGAATATTGTTCTGATTCAGAGGGGCCAGAGAGATAAAACTGTGGTCTTTTTCATTTCCACGGGGAGAGAGAAGGGAGGAAGAGAGACATAGATGGAGAATAGGATGATATGGCAAGAATATGATGATATGGCAAGACACGTACATGTGAAGATGACTCAAACTAAGAAGGAGGACACATGGCAGCTTCATACTCATTTAGAATGCTGATGTGTCGGCTGGAGAGAGTCCACAACCCTCTCTTTATATATATAGATTTCTCTCTATATACGTGGACAAAATTATATATGTGTGTGCGTGTGTGATACAACATTTATTTAGTAATTTTTTACTTTGATGATGAAGAATATTTAAATTCAAATCGATGCATTATTATGATTTATTCAAAAAAAACATAATTTTAATGTTGATTATATAAATTATTAAACATTTGTTACATGTGATCATATTAACATTCATATACCATTTATAGAAGAGCTGGACTCCTGTGAGATTGTCTCATGTGCGACGGCACTCGCGCACGGTCGTGCGCTGGGACACGGTCGTGTCCCAGTCGGGACACGGTCGACCGTGCGTGGGAACACATACTTATAACACAAAAAGACATACTTATAGACAAAAATCACATACTTATCTCGATTCTGTCCCAGGACACGACCGTGCGCCACAGATTGCTCTTAGTTTTCACGCGAGGCACGGTCTGTCCCAGGGCACGGTCGTGGGCGAAAAAAAAAATCACATACTTATAGTGAAAAATCACATACTTATTATTGAAAAAGACATACTTATACGCGCACGATCGTGTCCTGGGGCACGGTCGACCGTGCGCGAGTGTCGTCGCATGTGAGACGGTTGCATATGAGTATTTGTGTTTATAGAATATATTTTCCAATATTTAGTTAATATCATAAATGATATCATTACCATATATATAATGTAGTTTAGTATTAATAATTTTAAATTTGTAATCATGAAATAATAAATAATTTATTTCTTTTTGGGAGGTGGAAAATAAATAGACGGAAACTTTTTGATAATTTCTGTTTGGAGGGGTAATTGTTATTATATAGATAGAGATTGAGCACATACCTTATCCCTATTGTTGAATTTAATTCTTTATTGGCAATCTCAAATATTGAGAAGAGTTCCTAATCTTGTTTCGAGTGGTGTGATCTTATATATTTGGGTGTGTTGGAGTCATAGAGTCACTTTAAATAGTAGGGTAGTGGCTAGTTAATTTGTTTTAATGTAAATTTATTACTATTTAAATGGTAGAGTACAACCATAATTTTTGTGAGTTGTGGTGTAGGTATATCATATAACTAGTATGAGGCCCGTGTAATACACGGGTTCAAATTTATTGAATTTAATAAATGAATTAAAAAAATTATATAGAAAAAATTTATGATGTTGTATCCATCTAAGTTAATATGAAATATAATGTAATTTTAATTAATATATTATTTAACTATTGAATTATATTGTATACATATTAAAAATATTAAATAATTTTTAAATATATTATTTCACAATTACATATTTCTAGTTTGTATTGAAAAAAAAATGTTCATTATGACATAAGTTTTTATATATATATATAGTTTGTATTGAAAAAACTATCAATAATTTTATTCAATATTTTAATTTTTTAAATTATATATATATATATTAATATTTATAGATATCTAAACAATATCTATATTTATAAGATAATTTATTTATATAGAAAAAAGAGAAAAGTTCATGTGAGAAATAATTGTTCGAGCTTCGTATTAGTGTCATGTGACACTTTGGTCCTTCTTTTATATATAGATGTGTGTGAATAACATATTCAAATTATTAAATAATTTTTAAATGTATGATTTCAATATTATATATTTCTAATGAAGAAAAAATAGTACATGTATACATTGATAGATTGTCACATTTGAAAAAATGGGTTCATTATAGCATATGTTTTTTTTAGTTTGTATTGAAAAAATTATCAATAATCTTTTTTGATATTTTAATTTTTTTAATTATATATATAAATATATACACATATATTAATCTTTATATATATTTAAAAGATATCTATATTTATAAGATACTTTATTTAAATAGAAAAAACATTTAATGTGAGAATTAATTGTTCGAGCTTTGTATGAGTATCATGTGATATTTTTTGTCCTTCTTTTATATATAGAGATGTGTGTAAATAAATTATATATATTGTCTTCATATTAACAATATTAAATAACACTTAAATATTACTTTTTCTAGTGAAGAAAAAAATATTACATGTATAAAATGATAGATTGTCGCATTTGAAAATTTTGGTTAATTTATTATAGCAAAAAAAAATTATAGGAAAAAAGTTTTTTTTTAATAGTTTGTACTGAAAAAATTATCAATAATCTTTTTCGATATTTTAAAATTTTTAATTATATATATTAATCTTTATATAAATCCAAAAGTTATCTACATTTATAAAATAATTTTGTTTAAATAGGAAAAAAAATTTGATGTGAGAATTAATTGTCCAAGCTTTGTATGAGTCATGTGGCACTTTTGCTCCTTTTTTTTATATATATAATATATGCAATATAATGTAGTTTTAGTTAATATATTTTTTACTATTTAAATATTATGTAGTTTTATGTAGAAAGATTTTATATATAATGTAGTTTTATAATTACTCTTGGTTTTAAGGTAGTTTTATATATAAAGATTTTATACATATATAAAATGATAAATTGTCACATTTAGAAAATTGGTTAATTTATTATATTATGAATTATTTTTTATAGTTTGAGAAAATTATCAATAACCTTTTTTGGTATTTTAATTTTTTACTTATATATGTAGTAATTATATGTACATATATATGTAAAAGACAATTATATTTATAAGACAATTTATTTAAATACAAAAAGGAAAAACAAACATTTAATGTTAAAATTAATTGCCCAAGCTCTATAAGAGTGTCATGTGGCACTTGTGGTTCTTGTTATATATATATAAAGATGTGTGTGAATAACATATTCAAATTATTAAATAAATTTTAAATGTATGATTTCAATATTATATATTTATAATGAAGATAAAATAGTACATGTATACATTGATAGATTGTCACATTTGAAAAAATTGGTTCATTATAGCATATGTTTTTTTTAGTTTGTATTGAAAAAATTATCAATAATCTTTTTCGATATTTTAAATTTTTAATTATATATATAAATATATACACATATATTAATATTTATATATATTTAAAAGATATCTATATTTATAAGATACTTTATTTACATAGAAAAAACATTTAATGTGAGAATTAATTGTTCGAGCTTTGTGAATTGTGAGTATCATGTGACATTTTTTTGTCCTTCTTTTATATATATAGATGTGTGTAAATAAATTATATATATTGTCTACATATTAACAATATTAAATAATACTTAAATATTACTTTTTTTCTAGTGAAGAAAAAAATCTTACATGTATAAAATGATAGATTGTCGCATTTTAAAAGTTTGGTTAATTTATTATAGCAAAAAAAAATTATAGGAAAAATGTTTTTTTTTAGTTTGTACTGAAAAAATTATCAATAATCTTTTTCTACATTTATAAAATAATTTTGTTTAAACAGGAAAAATAACATTTCATGTGAGAATTAATTGTCCAAACTTTGTATGAGTGTCATGAGGCGTTTTTGGTCCTTTTTTTATATATAATATATGCAATATAATGTAGTTTTAGTTAATATATTATTTACTATTTAAATATTATGTAGTTTTATGTATAAAGATTTTATATATAATGTAGTTTTATAATTACTCTTGGTTTTAAGGTAGTTTTATATATAAAGATTTTATACATATATAAAATGATAAATTGTCACATTTAGAAAATTGGTTAATTTATTATATTATGAATTATTTTTTATAGTTTGAGAAAATTATCAATAACCTTTTTTGGTATTTTAATTTTTTACTTATATATGTAGTAATTATATGTACATATATATGTAAAAGACAATTATATTTATAAGACAATTTATTTAAATACAAAAAGGAAAAACAAACATTTAATGTTAGAATTAATTGTCCAAGCTCTATAAGAGTGCCATGTGGCACTTGTGGTTCTTGTTATATATATATAAAGATATTATATAAATGAAAAGTTAAATCTATTAGTATATGATATAATTATTTTGAGAGCCAGCCGAAATTACATAATTTTTTTTAAGGAATTGACTTTTCTAACATTGAATATAACAAAAGTACTTTTTTACCACAAAATATAAGAAAGTTACATTTTCTACACTATTTTGACTCGGTCATGGAGAAATCATTGAGTAATGATGGCTTGATGATATATTCAATTTATTTATACTATTATTTAACAATTGTTTTATCCAACAAATCATATAAATTGATAAAAGTAATTAAATTGATAAATGAGGTTCGAATATTATTAGTATATTAAACCAAATTTAAATGAATAATCGAACCACTATGATTAATAGTGTGTTAAATCGAACCACTAGTTAATTTATATAATTTACCATGTCACTAATTAATTAATTTAATTTATTAAAACCAGTAATTAAATAGGCGAACGAGTAATAGAAAATTTAATCGAACGATTAATGAACCAATCGAACCACTAATAGAAAATTTAATGAACTTATAGAACCAGTAATTAATTTATTTAATCGAACCACTAATTAATCGAATCACTAATTAATGACCAAATTATATAATTATATATAATTAGTAATTTATATAATTTATAATGGTTCGATTAATTAGTACGAGAACCACTATAATATGTTAATCGAACCACAATAATTTATACTAGTGATCGAACCACTATGAATTTGACATAGTGGTTCGATCACTTTGGAAGAATTTGGTTTTTTACACTAGTGATCGAACCACCTAAATTATATTCAGTAATTCTATTAAATTAAGTATAAATTATTGTGGTTCGATTAACATATTATAGTGGTTATCGTACTAATTAATCGAACCATTATAAATTATATAAATTACTAATTATATATAATTATATAATTTAGTCATTAATTAGTGGTTCGATTAAATGAATTAATTACTGGTTCGATTAGTTCATTAAATTTTCTATTAGTGGTTCGATTGGTTCATTAGTCGTTCGATTAAATTTTCTATTACTCGTAATTCGCTTATTTAATTACTGATTTTAATAAATTAAATTAATTAATTAGCGACATAGTAAATTATATAAATTAACTAGTGGTTCGATTTAACACACTATTAATCATACTGGTTCGATTATTCATTTAAATTTGGTTTAATACACTAATAATCGAACCTCATTTATCAATTTAATTACTTTTATCAATTTATATGATTTGTTGGATAAAACAATTGTTAAATAATAGTATAAATAAATTGAATATATCATCAAGCCATCATTACTCAATGATTTCTCTATGACCGAGTCAAAATAGTGTAGAAAAGGTCATTTTCTTATATTTTGTGGTAAAAAAGTATTTTTGTTATATTCAATGTTAGAAAAGTCAATTCCTTAAATTTTTTCGTTTAGTTTGGCAAATTTCCTCTAATTATTTTATCACATAGTTCATGTAGCAGTGGTTTTGGTACTAACTTCAACAGTAAAATAGTTTTTTCAGTACAAAAAAATGATAATTTTCTTCGTGATTTACTTAATTGTTTGTATTGTTGAGGAAATCTCTACTTTAGAACATATTATCTAATAGTTGATTTTAATCTATTTTGAATTAATGGAAAAATGAATGTTCAAATATCTTAGACTTAAAAGTATGATTGTAAGTGAATTCTCTATAATTCAATTGGTGCATAAATTACAAATTACAGTATTAAATGCAATATTTAAAAATATAACTAGATTTATATAGTTATAGATAAAAACTTTTATGCATCAGGTGCGTGGATCTAGATCCATGCACCTAACCCGACCCGCGCGTATACGCGCCCCACACGCGTTCATGCGTCTGCACGCGCCTAAAACTCGCGCTGAAGCTCACCCAAGTTCGCTCAAATAGACCTACCTTTATGTATAGTTAGACCTATCTTTGTGTTATGTTAGACATACCTACAATCGATAGGTCTAACATAACACAAAGGTAGGTCTAACTATACATAAAAGTATGTCTAATACAACGTAATGGTACATGTGGGCAATCTAGGGTTTAAAAAAAAAAAATTAAAGTATGAAATTTGGCCAGAAAGGTACACTTAACATAACATAAATGTAGGTCTAACATAACATAAATGTATGTCTAACATAACGTAGTGGTAGGTGCTAAAATTCAAAAATCAAGCACAAAAAATAAAAGGTATGAAATATGGGCAGATAGGTAGATTTAACATAGCGTAAAGGTATGTCTAACATAACGTCAAGGTAGGTCTAACATAACCTATTGGTAGGTGCAAAATTTCAAAAACCATGCGCAAAAAAAAAGAAGAGAAAAGCACGCCCCAAACCCGGATCCGACCCGGGTCCTGATTCATAGAAGACCTACTTATAGTCATATGTTTGATATTTCTTTCCAACTCACCAACAAAACTAAATATTAAACACTAAATAAATAAGAAATCTCCATTTTGTAATGAGTGTCACTTGTGTGCCCCGAACCGTGCCCCCAACTTAACCATTATATGGTGTTACATATATACTCTACATGTATCATATGTATACACTTTCTTATGTACATGTGATACCTGTAGAGTATATGCATAATACCAAGAAACGTAACATTTGTAGAGTATATATATAACACATGAAGAGTATGTGTATAACACCTAAATATGTGTTCATATATACCCAAAAGTATATAAGTTTTTCCCTTTTGTAATAAATGCATCAGTTTGAAGTGACAATTTCGCTCCTCAGGGCTTCCTGCTTTTCATAATCAAGATATTTAATTTCGAGTTAAACTTGAGGTTAATGACCCATATATTAAATAATATGCTAATATTTCGTCCAGTAGTTTAGAACTCGTGTATTAAATAGTCATACTGATTCCCATGAGAATTTTAATTCTTACTCACATATCAATTAAAAAATATGAAGGAGGGAATGATGATTTCTTTCTCACCTCATTCCATCATATTAATAAAGTCGTAAGTGTTTAATGTACTCTAAA
This sequence comes from Scutellaria baicalensis, assembly GCA_005771605.1. Classification (NCBI taxonomy): domain Eukaryota; kingdom Viridiplantae; phylum Streptophyta; class Magnoliopsida; order Lamiales; family Lamiaceae; genus Scutellaria; species Scutellaria baicalensis. Next base: position 46,821,921 of record CM016722.1, read on the forward strand.
AACTTATAGTTTTGTAGATAAAAAAATTATCACAACACATTCATTCAAACACAATGATTAAACGAATCCATTAATAGAAACGAATAATACCATTTCCCAAATCTAGTTCTATCACCAATTATATAACATATGGAAATTTCGAGAGTAGTTTCTACATGGAGTAGCATTTGGGTGCCCCGGGGTACGGATCTTAGATCCGTGCCCCCAACCCGACCCGTATACATTATATATAATCAAAACCCTAATTTTTCATTTCATCTTCTTTCTCCTCTTCTTGCACCTTTTCTTTCTTCTTCTTCCTTCTTTTTTCTTCTTCTTCCACAACACCTCTTCTTCCTTCTTCTTCTTCCTTCTTTTTTCTACCTTTTCTTCTTCTTCTTCTTCTTCTTCTTCTTCTCCATTATTATTCTCCGTTCTTCTTCTTCCTTCTTCTTCTTCTTACTTAGATATTTTAAGTTGTTTTGATTTTGTTTAATCTGTTTTTCTTGTTAATTAATGGATGATAAAAGAGGTGAGCTTCCTTTAACTTGCAGATACCAATGAATGTGGGAAGAATCCGTGTGACGAAATGAGATTTGCACAAATAGTCCAAGGGGTTTAAGGTGTTCTTGCAAAAATGGATATTTTGGAGACAGGGGCGAAAAATGGGAAAAGTTGCATTGCTAAAAAATGAGGAAGAATATGATATAAATCGCTGTTTTATTGTTTAGAAATATTAAACTCACCATACAGTAATGTAATACCTAGAGTAAATATGTAATACCAATAGAGTACACATGTGATACCTATAGAACAAAAATTAAAACAAATAATTCATACCTTAATTGAGTTAGTTTATAATACCTATAGAGTATACATGTAATACTTATAGAGTAAACATATGATACCTACACAAAAGTAAAAAGCAAATAATTCATACCTTTACTGAATGAATACATAATACCTTAAGAGTATACATGAATACCTTAAGAGTATACATGTAATACCTGTAGAACAAAAAATAGAACAAAAAAGCAATATCTTAATTGAGTAATTTTGTAATACCTATAGAGTATACATGTAATACCTATAGAGTAAACATATAATACCTATCATTAAATCTTAAGAAATATAAGTGTAATACCTATACGGTATATGCGTAATACCTATAGGGTATACATGTAATACCCATCACTGAATCATCAACTAGGTAATCAGGTGTGTGTGGGTGCACACCAGATTTGCTATGGACGCGCGTGGGGGCGTGTGGACGCGCGTGGAGGCTGCCCACGCGCCGGGTCGGATCTGGGGGCATGGATCTAAGATCCGTACCCCCGGGGTACACAAGTTTTTGCCTTCTACATGAGACAATCTCACGTGGGACATATGTAAAATATAATTCATATGAATCAAAAGCGTATCAACCTATTAATACGGTCAACTTCGTCTAACACACGATTCTATAAGACTCTATTTCACGTAAGACTTTATGTGAAACTGTCTCATATAAATTATTGTGAAATTTCGATTACTAAATTTTAAGATATAAAAAAGTCTCTAAATTATCAATATTTTAGCGCAAAAATTCACTTGAGACTATCTACCTTCTCATTGATACTAAGAATGCGTTTGTTTCAAATTATTGATTAGATTTGATTGTATTCAAGTGATTAAGAATTGTCATTAATACATGTGATAAGCTATCCATCCATCCATTCTTATGGAAAGTCATATCACAAGATTTGATGATATATCACTGGACTCTTTCATTTCATGAATTTTTATTTTTCAACCAAACAAGTTAATCTTGTTGATATGATATATATCACTCATAATAAGGACAATCAAACTCACCCTAACTATATTACATAAATTAACGGGGTTATATCCATTTCTACCCTATTTGTTATATATATGGACAAAAAAAACACTCATTATAATGGAAGGACAAATCTAACCCAAAACTAAATTTTAGCCCAAAAATACCCACTTCTGACTTGTGTGACATTGATACATTTTCAGAATTGACCCACCTTTTCAGCAAAAAAAAAAAGGGCACACTGTTGCCAGTGGGAATCGAACCCAGGACCACAATGAGCAAATTAAGTTATAGTTCCACTGGGACAAATAAGATTTAATAATAGTTTTCGTGTAACACCTAAAAATAGGCCTACACGAAAACTCTTGAAAATCAAGCCTACACGAAAACTCTTGAAATCAAGCCTACACGAAAACTTTTGAAAATCAAGCCTACACGAAAACTCTTGAATCAAGCCTACACGAAAACTTTTGAAAATCAAGCCTACACGAAAACTCTTGAAATCAAGCCTACACGAAAACTTTTGAAAATCAAGCCTACACGAAAACTCTTGAAATCAAGCCTACACGAAAACTTTTGAAAATCAAGCCTACACGAAAACTCTTGAAATCAAGCCTACACGAAAACTTTTGAAAATCAAGCCTACACGAAAACTCTTGAAATCAAGCCTACACGAAAACTTTTGAAAATCAAGTCTACACGTGGTCATGTAACAGAGGAAAGAGAAAAAAGTTTTTCTTTTCCTGATGATTGGTGTCAGAGCCCATATTTGATTTTGGTGAAAAGTTTGTACTTTTGGCTCATTTCTTAAAAAGTGGGTATAAAGGTGGAAATATATAGTGGGGGTTATTTTGTTCTCATTTTTAAGGAAATAGGCTAATCATGGTCATTTATTCTAAATTAACCCATCTTATTGGTTAATATAAACTCCATCTACTTAACACTGTTTTACATAAAACCCTAGTCATATATTAATGACTAATATTGGGGTTCAATTAATACCATGGATCTTTCCACAAGTAAAACGAAAAAAGGAAAAAGAAAAAAAAAAAAAAAAAGGAAAGCAATTCCGGTACGCCACCGGCGGACGATAGAGCAAGGCCCCCTATCTTGCACCTCATAATATATACATATATTTTGGTCTTAATATGATAGAAAGCAGTACTATTGTGTACATTAGCAGCCAAAACAACGACCCTTATCCTACACCCTCTCTGCCATTTATCCTACGCTTCGTCATCATCCTTGGGAAGTGTGCCCACGTAATGATTCATCCTCTTCATATATAAGTATCTCCATTAATCATAAATCATAAAATTTCAGTATTGTAGTTTTCATTAAATTCAACACTGTCCTGCTTTCTTGGTATTGTCACTATAATTCTCACATCCGATATTTATCGCATCCATTTCGCATTCACAATCCCGAAAACTTTACTGTTTTGACGCCTCTTTGAAGGTTTTGGACTTCGGGTTTTTTGCTTCACTTCAGGAATTATTTTTAATGGAATCGAGCGCTGAGCGGCGGCTGAGATTGATTCAAGCGCATCTGATCGCCGGCGCCGATGAGTCGTCGTCGCGGCTTTCTGCGAACCCCACCGCTGGTGAATTCGTTCACGGTATTGAGTTGTTTTGAGTATATTCTGCGTATTCTGAATGTTTGAAAGCTTTATTGCAGTTGAGTTGGTGCTTTGCCTTTTGGTCCTTTTGGCTTTCACCTTTTATTTATTTATTTAATGGGCCCTTGTTCTACTGTTGAACTGAATATTTCCTGGGAAAGTTGATTGGTTTGATTATTGGAACTTCGTTCTTATTCGAGAATATGCTGGAATTTGGAAATTGTTATCTGAGTAATAATTAAGTGTTAGTGTTCGTGATTATTAGTTGTTCGGAAGTAGCTAGAGAATGGAGGGAATGCCTTGATGATATGCTTTTGTCATGAAATCCAGCAATTTTTTATTTTTTATTGTCTCGATTCAGTTTCACTTTCTGGGTTTTATATTTTAATTTAGTATTGACCCGAATTCAAGCTGTTCTTGTGGATGTGCAAAAGTTGATCATCTTTATGGGTTTCCTTGTCATTGTTTATGATCAGGAATTCCCTCAAAACAGAGTAATCCCGAAATACCTAGATTCAGTAGTAACTGGTTTTTATATTAGTGTTTTTGACACCAATTTTTCATTGTTGAATCTGAATTCTTATTCTCTAGTATGACTGTAAACGCTTTCAAAAGGGTACACCCATGTGGAAAGTGAAACTTGTTAAGTAAGGTTTTCAGTTGTCCTTTGGTTCTTCAAGTTATGGAAGATGTACATTTACAAAAGAAGTTATTGGAAGCAGCCAGCTTATCATGACCAACTTGTCTCCACTTAGTGAATAGTTAATCGTTATATATTTAGTATGCAATGGATAATTGTAAAACATCTGGCCAAGTGGGAACTGATGAAGCTTGAATTTTTATAAATATGCTGAAATATAAGGTACAACTTCTGCACGGGCACAAAAACATGAATAGACCAACAGATAGGTTATATGATTGCAAGTGGATCTGAGGGCCAGATATCGGGTTAAATTTATTTCTCTGTAATACTGCGTCTGCTATTGACAAAATCTCTCTCTCTCTCTCTCTCTATATATATATATATATATATATAGATATAGATATAGATATTTATGACTTACATTTGCACAGATGTAACAAATGTATGTGTTCTTAATTGAAAGTCATTTTCCATAAAACTTTGTAGCTTGTAAATTAAGTTGGTTATAATGCTATGTGAGTGTAGTGCTGTTTGATGTTTCCTGTTGCTAAAATGCTGTATTGAATATATTTTTCAGCCTATTGCATAAGGTTAAAATAGGGAGGAGATTTTCTTATTTTTATAGGCTTAGACTATATACATGGACATGCATTCTTATCAATCTGTTGACTTAACGAAAGTCTCATATTTGGTTCCATTTTTTTAATGAGATGACTTCATTCAAATAATACCTTCATGAACGTTTTGGTAATGTAAAGAAATTCGAAGAAACTTCCCTAGAAACCTGTTGTGTGAATATCTTATTCATGCAAAAAATACATGAGGAATAAAACTATAGAGGGATTTTACAATTTTAAAATTTTGATTCTAGCATGTCTACGCAATGGAAGTACTCAGCGCATATCTGAGCAATTTTTTAAACTTTTTTTCCTGTTCTGATTTTCGATACTCGATTCTTTCTAGCCAGAGAGGTTACTTATACACCTGATGGTGTATTGGAGCATAACTTTTCCTGTTCAATTCTTGATTTTATTTTTTGCTAGGGATATTATTAGAATATATCTTGTGGCATATTGGTGCACAAACATGATTAAGAGTGATGTCACGCAAGCTTTTTAAAATCTTCCTTATCTATGCTCGACAAGGATGAATTGATGCTAGACATTTCAATTTTTATGAGCATTTGATGTTTGTATCTTATGGTTAGTGACCCAAAGCAATGTATATTTATCAATTTAGTGTGTTATAATGGTGGTTTTTAATATTGAGCAGGCCAGGGATATAGCGTAGTTCTTCCTGAGAAACTACAAACAGGAAAATGGAATGTGTACAGGTGGAACATTTACTCTTGTGCATGCTTCATATATGTTATTATCGGGCACGTTTCTGCCTTTTCTCCCAGACAAACTCTTACATCTTCAAAACATTTGTTACATACAGATCTGCACGTTCCCCATTGAAGCTTATTGACAGATTCCCTGATCATCCAGAGATTGGCACATTGCATGATAACTTTGTGTAAGAATGATTACCCTTTTCCCTTACACTACTCTGATACATATGTCCCTTGATATTGTTCTTATAACTTAGATTTTGTGGCTAAACATACAAATGGTCAGTTTATATTTTCACCATTTTCGACTTCTGATATTATCTCAAATATTTATCTTTATTAGATAGATTGGCAAGATGTATTCCCTTTATAATGTGTTGGTGCCTGCAGACATGCAGTTGAAAATTTCCAAGACTACAAATATTTGGGTACACGTATGCGGATAGATGGGACTGTTGGAGAGTAAGTTTGATGGTAAATCATATATTTGGAGGTTTAAGAAATAAATTTTATTTGTCCTTTTTAATGAGTGCAGGTATAAATGGATGACGTACGGAGAGGCAGGTACTGCTCGTTCAGCTATAGGTTCGGGACTCCTCCATCATGGACTACAATCAGTAAGCTAACTTGGTTGCCCCTGTTTTTTTTTTCTTCTCTTCTTCTTCTTCTGGTTGACTTCTGGTGGATATATATATTCATCACTCTTAACTACTCATTTATGTTGAAACACTTTTAATGTACAAAAAGTAAAAACTAGTAGCCGCTGGACTTCATTTTGAAAAGATTGCACTAAAACCTGGGGACCCTTTTCAAATATACTCGATTTTATTAATATCAAATCAGTTTTTTCTTATGTGGAAAAAGTTTACCCTAATATCAATTTCTTTAGACAATAACATGTTGTCTTTCTTCATTGAGCAGGGAGCTTGTGTCGGACTTTATTTTATCAATACACCAGAATGGGTGATTGTGGATCATGCCTGTTCAGCATATTCGTTTATATCAGTCCCTTTATATGATACCCTTGGTGTGTATGTGTCTTCAGTGGAGCCTTCTTTGATGTAGTTAAAATCCCACTAATTTCCTAATCATCTGGCGCACCTGCAGGACCCGATGCTGTTAAGTATATTGCTAATCATGCTGGGATACAGGCTATTTTTTGTGTCCCAAGTACCTTAAACACTGTGAGTCTTTTAATTTTTATCTTCAGTTCTATATTTCTTTAGGCTGTTTAGTTTTATGAGGGGCATGGCTCACCAATGAGCTTCTCACTTACATTTATCAATGGTGCTATTTTCTACTATTATTTTGAGCATGACGAAAGGTGTAAAGGATTCTGTCGGCATTGTAAATAAATCCTCCAAATTAGTGTATTGAGTGGGAAAATGAAATAGCAATATGAATGGTGTGAGTTTACGTGTGTGTGGATTTTCTATTGATTATAAGTTTGTGATCTCATGAATTTTATGGCTTGTGTTTGTCATTTTCCTTATTTTCAGTAAGAAAAGAAATAGCATGTATGTGTAAGTTTGATGCAGTGAATAGTTTGTTTACCATGTACCTTTTGACATTCAATTTTCTGTCTAAAACTTGCAGCTGCTGAGCTTTCTATCAGAAATTCCTTCTGTCCATGTAATAGTGGTATGTCCTCATACAGCTTCCACTTAACTTTATTGATTTAGTATATCCTGGGCATAATTCCATTCTTTGCTGTTCGTTTACTTATAATTCTTGTTTCATGAATGATACAGGTAGTGGGTGGGGTGGATGAACACCTCCCATCTCTACCCTCAACTTCAGGAGTCAAGCTTTTATCATACACAAGATTACTTAGTCAGGTACTTTTAATATCCTACTAGCTGCATATGATTCCTCCCCCCCCCCCCCCCCCCCAGTATTATGTGCTACCACCACCAGTTTAATTTGATAAATTTTTTGGAGCATGTCTTACAAGAGTGTTCAGATTTTTCATTTGTAAAACTGTGTGTTTGTGTGCTCATTTCACAGTTGATTGCATACGGAGTTGATCATCTATTTACCTAAGTAAAGTTTTGCTTCAATTAAATTATCATCAGAATTCAGAGTTTTGTTTCCTTACCTTCAAAGTTCATATCTTCCATGACGTTTAGGACACATGATTAGAAGTACCAATGATTGTGCTGTTTCTTACAACTCCCGTTACCTCCTCTTTTAGAGAGGTTTTCAGGGGTTCAAATCATTTGTGTACCCTACTTCGCATTTGTGAGAAATAGTTCGAGTTTTAAAAATTAAGAAGAATAAGAAGAAGCTGTTTTTGAAATTAGAAACAGAACCATAACAACTAGTAGTCACAAATACAGAATATTGTAACTGATGCTCAATTTTATATACCATACTGTCACTAGTTCTAATAGTGTGATCTCCATATCACCACAGTAATTAACGCTTTTCATATTCTTTATTTCTGTTTCCTGATGTGTTATAGCCAATAGATAAAACGTCAAGTATTTGATATGCTCAATCATTTTCCATTCAGGGTCGCAGTAACATGCAACCATTCTGCCCTCCCAAACCTGCAGATATAGCCACCATATGCTACACTAGTGGAACCACTGGGACTCCAAAGGTAGCGATCTCAGTTTCCATCTTCAAATGTAATTGAAGACCTATTAAAGGCTTGGTCAAACATAGTATAACTTTTCTTTCCACTTCCTTTCTTTCATTAGGGAGTCGTACTATCACATGGAAACTTGATAGCAAGTGCTGCTGGTGTGAGCCTTAATGTCAAATTTTATTCCTCAGATGTGTGAGTTTTGTTTTGGATTATGATGAGTTTTTTTTTTTTTTTTTTTATTTACAAACAAATAATTGGCTGACATTACTCATTAAGCAGTTACATATCCTATCTCCCCTTGGCGCACATCTACGAACGAGCTAATCAGATCTTGTCACTTTACTATGGTGTTGCCATTGGCTTCTACCAGGGGGTATGTCATTCCTCAATGGAAATATATGTGAATCTATGGTTCTTTTTGATATACCAGTTGTTACTCTTTAGCTTCCTTATAGTTGACATTTTTGCTTGTCCTCATTTTACTTTGGGCTTAATCACTACTGTAAATATGCAGTGTTTCTTTGCTATTTGGTTATTCTATTATGCCTTACATTAAAAAATCTAAAGATCTTGTTTGAAAGATGAATTATATTTTTGCATCCCACCTTCATGTTCCCACCTTACTGTAGGATATTTCAAGTATGTCTTGTCAATCAATGTGATTGTTGGGGGTGAATACGTAGAAAATATTTAAGAGTGATATGACCTGAATATTCTTGTACTGCTATGCATGCGAAGGTGTGAAATGCAAACTTGTCCACATCTGGGGTGTTTCTGAAGTCAAATTACCTTTTTATATTTGTTTACTGCTGGATAAAGGCCATGTGCAATCTCTTAAGTCTTCTGCTGAGTGAATTGATGTAAAATTTTGTTTCCTTGTCTTCAAGTATTTGGTCTTATATCTACTGATTGACTATGGGTACTTACCATTAACAATAATTGAAGGATGAAGTTTAGTTCAATAAAGAAGAAATATGAGCATCAGGCAGTGATGTTTAATGCTATTAATTGGAAGGATTTTGGATCTCTTCCATCACATAATGGATTTTAGCATGAAAAGATGAGCATGATGTTTGCACTTGTTCAATTGCTTATATCATTCGAGATGTTTAGGTATGAAGTTGCGTTGTAATCTGCAGGATAACATGAAGTTGATGGATGACTTAGCAGCTTTAAGACCCACTGTATTTTCTAGTGTTCCTCGTCTATACAACAGAATATATGCTGGGTACTACAACACTTAAGTCCCTGCTAATGATAGTTTGCAACTCCATTGTTAGATCTCTAGGTGTTATAATTTTTTTTTTGTTTTCGTGTATCTTGCAGGATAACTAATGCTGTAAAAACTTCTGGTGTTCTGAAACAAAGGTTATTCAATGCAGCCTACAATTCCAAGAAGCAAGCTGTGATGAGTGGTATGTTTGGCTACAGTCTGAAGCTGTTGCCTTTTGTTTTCCTTTATATGGGACACCCCAAATAATAAAAAATGAAGATAATAATCTTGCTTAATTCTGTTGCTAAGGAACCATCGTCCCATATGTGAAGGTGGACATTCATCACTTATTAGATTGCAATGTGTGCTACCATTGAATTTTTTTAGACTACCTAACTCAATCTAAGGTTGTCTTATGCACGAAGAACACTGGTTTTGTATCCATGGTCTTATACCTTTTTTCTTGAATTGTCATTTCAGGTTTTCAACTCTCATTTTCAATTGCATTATGCCTTAAATCTTGGTTCTCAAGGCTCTCTTTCTTAAATTACCTTTTGTTGTTTCTTTTTTATAGTCTGTTTCTAATTGCTTTCTGTATGTTGTGCCATGGTGAGATAGGCCGGAAACCATCACCTATGTGGGATAGATTGGTATTCAATAAGATAAAGGACAAACTTGGTGGCCGTGTTCGTTATATGACTTCAGGTGCTTCACCATTGTCTCCTGATGTTATGGAGTTTCTGATGGTGTAAGTTGGTTTATATATTTACTTTAGATAGTCAGTATGGCCAGGGATGATATGTGTTCTACTAAGATATGGGATCTATATGTAGGTGCTTTGGCTGTCAAGTAATTGAAGGTTATGGCATGACAGAGACTTCTTGTGTCATCAGCTCTATGGACGAAGGTGACAACTTAACTGGTCATGTTGGTTCCCCTAGTCCTGCTTGTGGTAAGTACTCCTAAAAATTAATTGCTTATTTACTGTCATTGCATGTTATCATCTTTGGAAAGAATATTCAAGAAAAAAGGGGGAACAAGACAGTGTGTTGGAAAACTTGCTTTGTTATGATATTATGATCAATTTATTCTAGAATGCAACATAGTGTAACAGACTGTGTTTTTGGTATCCAGAAATAAAGCTCGTGGATGTTCCTGAGATGAATTATACCTCAGAGGATCAACCTCATCCTCGTGGGGAGATCTGCGTCCGAGGACCCATCATTTTTCAAGGCTACTACAAAGATGAAGTCCAAACGTACTTACCTGACTGAATTCAAAGTTATAATTGCCATGATATTTTGTGGATGAATGTTACTTGATGTTGATTAAAATTTATAGGAGAGAAGTTACCGATAATGAAGGTTGGCTGCAAACAGGAGATATTGGTTTATGGCTACCAGGAGGCCGCCTGAAAATTATTGACAGGTTAGTTATCATCTGTTGAACACTCCCCATCCCCCCAAAAGTAAAAAGAAACACAGAAATCAAAAGGAAAAGGAAGAGTTCCATTACCTGCTTTCAAATATCTTAAGTTTGAAAACGAACTCATTTGAGTTTAGATATTTGGACATTGTGGTTTCTGTATTTACTTAACCTGTCAATGCTCCTTGAAGAGTCTCTTCTCTTTGCTTAGTTGGGGATCTTAGAGAGGTTCAAATAGTTTTCTAAATCATATACAGGAAAAAGAACATATTCAAGTTGGCTCAAGGTGAATACATAGCACCGGAGAAGATTGAAAACGTGTATGCAAAGTGTAAATTTGTTGCACAGTGCTTTGTATATGGTAAGAAGAATATTATTTTATTTAGTACTCAGCTGTTCTTTCTGCTGACAACCTTCATGTTTATAGGTGATAGCTTGAACTCCTGTTTAGTTGCTGTTGTATGTGTGGAGCCAGATGTGTTGAAGGATTGGGCAGCATCAGAAAATATCAAGGTAATTTAGATACTTCCACTAGATTGGTTGTAAGATAAACTTCCTTGTTTCCTGTGTTCTGAAACTATTTACTTACTTTTGGTTCTGTTTTTTTACCTTCTCTGGATTCTGCTACTATTGATGTCAGGCTACATCCTTTTCCCTTTCCACTGCATCATGTTTTATATAGTCTTGCCATGTTAGTCCCAAAGTCGGTCAAATTTGATCCCTTAAACTCGACAATAGGGCGTCTATTCTTGGTGTGCTTATTTATGTTACCGAACAATCTTGCAAAATCTTTAGCTGTTTTTTCTTTTTTTACCAACATGAGGATAACAAACAGAGTGAAACTTTCTGGGGGCTGTTCATCATGTCCTCCAAAGAATCAAGTGTAATTTAAGATTTCTAGGTTGGTATCTAAAGTTTTGGTGTCTCATTATGAGGATTTCTTTTATGGGATTTCTGTAGCATGTAGCCCTTAGATTCAAGAAAAATTTGCATGGACCTCAAAGTGTTCAATTCTCCCTATATATCTTCTCCTTTAGTAAATCTGTAATTTTGTCTTGGCTTGTACTTTAATTCTTCCAATTTGAAGGAGGACCAAGTCACAAACACCATTAACGTCCTAAACACTCAACATATCAGGCGCGAAGTTGAATGTTTATTTCTCAACAGAGCATCTCCTTTTCTTGTCTGCCCAATGGGAAGAAGCTTCAGTTATTATTTTAATGATAAATATGTCAATTTAAAATTGTATTTTCCTTTCCTCCTTTTTAGCACTTTTTTCACTCAATGTGATCCAAACATAGTATTTGTGAACATGTCTTACTATTTGATTGCTCCAGGGAGTCATAATATGTAAACCTTACCTCTCCTGTTAAGGAAAAAATAATACTGAATGAAATATTTTTAATCTGGAAAAGATGCTATAGCACACAGGATTTTCATTCTCACTTAGGGAACTGTGTCATCCATGTTTGTTGCTTCCTGCGCAGTATGAAGATTTGGGACAACTATGTGCTGATCCAAGAGCAAAGGCTGCTGTACTTGCCGAAATGGATGTCCTTGGAAAGGAAGCTCAGGTAATGTTATCCTTTGAAGCGAATCTGTTTCCGATTCAAGGTTTTACTATTACTATACCTTGTTTGGACTTCAACTTCAGTTTATAATATTTGTTCTTGTTGACGCAGTTGAGAGGTTTTGAATTTGTGAAAGCTGTAACATTGGTGGTTGAGCCGTTCACTGTGGAGAATGGCTTGTTGACTCCAACATTCAAGGTAAATATGCTCTTTAGTTGTATATATCATGGCAACCATGTTATTTCATAGTCTTCTTATTTCAAGTGAAATCCAAACTAAATCGAGAGAAATTGTGATGATATATTTGTTTGGGGAACAATACATTCAGGTAAAGCGTCCTCAAGCAAAGGCATATTTTGCACAAGCGATAGCTCAAATGTATTCGGAGCTTTCAAAGTCTGATCCGACCGGGCCTCCACAAAAGATGATGTTATAGACCACCCATGGAATTAGAACCTCACCACAAACTATTCTAATATTCAATAATTGTCTGGAAATTGCCCTATAATCTCTTAACTTAAGAAAATTTTCTTTTGATAGCGTGTAGGGATATATAGAATAATTTAAGTGTTGCAATAATGAATCCTGATTTGTGTACCTCATAATCTCAAATGTGATGATATTATTTGTTATTTACAGAACTCTTGGGGAATAGGATTATATATATATATATATATATGATGAATCTTGACAAGTTGAAATGTTCTTTGTGACTTAGGACAATGCAACTTGTACAACACATGAAAAAGATAAACGGAGAGAGATGTTATTTTTTGTATGTACTACGTAAATTTTTTATATTATATATTTGAACACTATGCTAGACATATTTATATGCATTATATATCTCTAAATAGTTACATTAATATAAATTATTTAAAATTATATTATTTTTTATGAATTTCAAAATATTTTATAATTTTCTATGTAAGTACTATATACTAGTTAAAGTTGCAAATTTAATAATATCTTGTGAAAAGACACATACAATACTTGGGTATGCTCGAGTATAATCTTCGACTCGAATTCGAACCAAATTCGAACCAACATTTATATTTGAATGGTGATCAAATGTGAACACAACTTTTTTCATAAGATTTTTCAAAATTGATATGAAATTCACACAAAAGTTGTATGAGACAATTTTATACTACCTCCGTCCCAAAATAAATGACGTTTTAGCAACTAAAATTTGTCCCAAAATAATTGTCGTTTTCGTATTTCAAAACATATTTACATACAATATACCAAATATGCCTCTATTTACTCATCTCAAATTAAATGTGTTAAAGAGATAAATGCTCCTCATAAATTAAACTTAAATAGGGGTAGATTGGATTATTTATCACATTTCTTAATATATGTGCAAAAGGCTAAAACGTCATTTATTTTGGGACGGATGTAGTATATATAATTCTAGAAAATGAAACTTCATTATCCACAACCCACGCATTTGCACAAGTCTAACCGTTTACTTCGAAAATTAAAGTCATGAATTCTTTGGGTCTCATAAAATTGAATTATAAGCTAGAATGGAAATGCTTTCTTAACCCTGCAAAAAGAGACGGAAACCAATCAGCTGAAAATAACTTCACAACTTCCCACCAACAATACAAAATAATACGTAGAAATTAAATAATTTTTTTGAGGTCAAGATAAAATAGACCATCACATACACATATAGACAATATATTACAGGATGGTTATAAACTAAAAGAAGTTTTGGGTATCAATCCCCATAGTTTTTAGCCTTGAGCTCCATTTGCAGGTGACAAGAAATCCTCCCTACACAGATTCAGCTAATCAGAAGTTCTTCAATGCATTTCGTTGGATTGATTGCTTCCAGAAACATAATCTGATGATCTCTCTCAATATCATACGAGAATAGCAGGCATGTAAATGCTCTTCTGCAATCAACAAGCATATATAATACATAAAACGGCAAACCTGTATAACTTACTTCTTTGAGGAGTACGTTCAACACTATCATCGACAAGGGTAGTCATGGCCTTAACTATAATAGCAAACCCTCCACATTTTTACAAGCAATTGGAAATGGAGAACTACTTGTATTAAGGCTTCACGAGTGGCCTTGTATTATCCCAGAGCCACTGAGTCGATGACGAACCCTCCAGCAACGGGGATACCTGTGGATGGAAATAAGGTAAATTTCGAGAGGGCCATGTATGAGTGGAAGCCTCTGAGCAGTTCAAATGAGAAAATAATTACAAGGGTTTCACTTGTGCACATCTGACATCAGATAGCATAACGTCTGTTAAACACCAGGGATTAAGAAGACTGCTTGTTTGATTTTGAAAAGAAGGGCTAGCTGGTCAATTTGGAAAAGATACAAAAGAGATCTTGAGACAAGTTCAGAAGCACCCTTTCCTTTTTTTATTTTGGATAGTGCACATTTGATCGGTCACAAAGGAATGTGTGTATAACAGGGAATTGCTATACTAGTGAAGACAAAAGTTCAGAAGTGCTCATTAGTGAAGAATGATTGTCAAAGACCCAGATTAACTAATAGAATGTTGTACGAACAAGTATTTGTATAAAGTCACAAGGTATATAGAAGAGAAACAATGACTTGAACTATTAGACTGAAATTGCATTTTACATGTACATGTTACAAAGGCAAACATATTAGAGTAAAACTTAAACATCTACTTACCTTTTCCCAGACTTGCTTGTGGTAATCATTGAGCCAATATATCTCAGTGGTAGAGAGCAATGACAAGTCAACCAACTTAGCCTGCATGATCGGAAGATGAACCGTAGATCAATTGTGGGATTTTAGAATTATATTCCATTAATTCATTTCCGTACATACATACATATATGTGCAATTGTTTGCAGTATCAAAACAGAAACTTATAAGTTTTATAACATAATCATATCATATCAAATCAAATCCCGTTGACCAGGGGATTGCCTAATCAGCACTTAAATTCATTTAAATCCACTTCATTATGGTGAAGTCAATCATTTCACTACTAACATAACTTTCCACTCTCTTCCTCAACCTGGTGGGTGTATCTCGTACATTCTTAACTTTATATAAAGTTTGAAGCATGATATTAATTCAACTAGCTATCTTCATTGCATTGCAGCTTCTGTCTTGGGTGAAATCTCTGATCACTTATTTGCTCTATCTAGGTTAACTCCACCTGGCTATAGAATCCAACCACAGGTTACATCTTTTAGATGGGGCTTAAAGTAAAATTTGGAGTGAGTAGATGGGTTGTCTGGAGTTCAGTAAAGTATACAATTGGAGGGCATCAACGACTCGAGGGTGACTGGTCGATGTGCAGGCTGAGTGGGATTACAGATATACCTGAATAGGAACAAATGTGAGCTTTTCAAATCCCAAATATTCCACTCCTCCGAAGCGATTTGGTGTGTTGACCTCTTTTACATATAGAAGATTCTGAAAGACAAGGATGAAAAAGAAACAGTACAAGTACATGTTAAGACTAAATAGGAGATTTGAAGTTTTAACCAACATAGATTGCATTTATAATTATAGATTTTCAGAAGGACATGCACACACTTCAATCCTAATGCCGAATGCATGGTCTTCATAGTATCCAGGTTCATTGCTGACAACCATGCCCTTCAGCAATGGGGTCATATTTCCAAATCGAAAGCTGATACTTTGAGGGCCTTCATGGACATTCAGTGCAGCTCCTACACCATGACCAGTGCCTGAAGTTCGGATAAAAGAGTCATTAAATTAGTTGATCGCATCTGATCTCGAATCAAAACAAGAATTTAAGAGATAATGCAATAAGTATACAAAAAAGAATGACATATACCATGACGATAATCAAGACCAATCTTCCATAGTGATGATCTGGCAAAGGCGTCTAACACAAAACCCGGATTATTTTCAGGGAAAATAGCCTGATCAAGTGCTATATGACCCTGACAAAAGCACAGATCATTGTTAATGAAGACTGACGAATAACTACCACTCAACATCCCACATCTATCGTTTCCTTGTGAACTGGGTATCAATTCACAAATAAACATCACTGATAAAAAAACTCCAAGCAATAGCAACTTGCTCCAGCCATTTCACAAGCAACATGTCTGATTTTCTTTTCCAAAAAGTCATCAAATCTAAAGAAACAATTTTATTGATTTTATACAATTTCTAACCATCTTGAAGCTGTCGATCCACATTTGGGCATCATCAACAAATACCTTTTGAGGGGAAGAACCTTTACATCCCATGAGTCACGTGCGTCGCACGTGGAGGATGAATTTTTTATATCAAAAATATTATATTACTACTAACCTTAAATAACTTTTTATAAGGATATACAATATATATTAAATTAAATTCAAAAATAATATATAGTAAATTGGAGTCTTAATATAATGAAGTCCTACTCATAATAGAATTCTATATGATTTTGGTTAAATTCTAATGTAAAATTATTTAAACATGAAAATCATAAATTACTATTATAACCTTAAATAAAATCTTTAATAAGGATATATATTAGGCAATCCATATTTTGTAAGAAATATTCACTCTTTTATATAGGTAATATATATATATATATATATATATATATATAAAACAGCAAACGGTAATAAAGTATACAATAATCATAAACTGAAGAATACCTGAAGAACTCTGGTAAAACATTCTTTTTCCCATGAAGAAGGTTGGCCAAAATGTACTGTCCGGGTAATGTCAGTGGTTCCATCAATGTATTGAGCTCCACTGTCCAGTAGGAAGAGTTTCTCAGGATCCACTATGCTACAACTGTTAGGCTCTGGTTTATAATGTATGATTGCACCATTTGCACCAGAACCTGTCGATAACATTTTGGCTTAGTGAGACACGAATTAGATAATAATTAAAGAAATTAAAACAGCAGGAGAAAACTGAAGCTTATAATGCAACCCTTCCAATTGAAAGAATCCTGCTATAAACTTCACACAGCTACCTAGGAGTTAAACTGTGGAGAATATTTATGAGAAAGTATAGAATTACCACGTCCGCAGACTACATTTTACATTATACAGTATTTAAATTTCAGCTTTATAGAGGAATGCTTTTCTCCCTTCATCTCAAGGATCTGACTGATTAGAGTTCTATTTTGAGCTAGTAAGACTATAAGAGAGAGGGAAAAAGAAAAAGGAAATACAATAAGGCTTTAACAATTCACAAATCCCTGTTTGAAGAACAATTCACCTAAATGCGCTTTAACTACAAGAGGGTAATATACCACTTCGGCAGTCATCAGGAATAACCCCACAACCAGGACCACTAATTCATTCAAGTGATGCAGCTAATACACTCCAGTATCAAGTTCTAGGTCTACATGCTAGATTTTTCTACACATTTCCAAAGGATTTTGGAAGAAGAAAAGGGAAGCATTTTATTTGTTATCTCATCCAAAAAGCAAAGTATCTTCATGTCTCCTTGACAGGTTGGTGAAGTTGATTTCTTTAAAATGGAAGTATCTGCGACCATACCAGAGTGCCCTGACAATGGAAAGACAAGCAAAAGTCAAGACAAACGAGATTTTATACCACTTATAGTATCGAAACTTGTGCCCACAAAACCATCTTGCTTTGAACGGAATTCAAGAAGTTTCTCCGCAACATCCACTTCTGTTAACTTGACACCATCACTGATTCCCTTCTCCAGCCATGACCAGAAATGTGCTAGAGCTGCTGCATCCCTTCAGAAGGTCATTCCCAACAAATCCAAATTTTCAGTAATAACATTATGTTACATAAAATGCAATGAATGCTATTAGTACCACCAAGTGGGGGTGGGGGTGGGGGCATAGTGCATAATATTTTTTCTGAATGTGCTATAAAATGTTTCATTTTGTCTTTATATCAAGACCATAAATTACTTGAATAAACTGAAACAAAAGTTATTCAAGCCAGGTCTAAGATTTCATAATAAAACAAGTTTTGATTTGATTTGATTTTTCACGTTTGCCAGTGAAATCATTATGTTAAGTTGAGCTATCCAGGATTGATTGTCTAGGAATGGTTTAATAAGCAATCATATGGGAATGCTACCAGAGCTATTAGGTACTCGCATGCAGCCCCTACCATGTGGGCTTGACCAAAGACACGGCACGATTTGAAGTGTCAATTGCAAAAGTGAAGTACCATTGCCTTTGGTATCAATAACTAAATAAAGGAATTTCACAGCTGCAGTTACCTTAGATGAGAATTACACATTCCGTCTAACTCAGCTTCATTTTTCACAGCTTTAGCCAGAGAAATAGGTGAGTTCTTATACACTTTCGTTGGTCCACAAGATTGATTGTCTGGATCATTTCCAACCGCTTTCTTCTCTTTACTAACAATTCCAGCAGTAGCAAAATACTTATCACAGGCAGTTTTATAAGTGTCCACGATAGCAGCACTGACAGATGATCTGTCCAACCAAAAGCACGCCCCCTTTGTAGCCAAACTGCAAGAAAAAAATACAGTCAAGTGAACAGGTGTGGTCTACAAGAGAATAATTTCTACAAATTATATGTGAAGTAACTGCCTTTTTAGTTTCTCTTTTCCTGTTATTGAAGCAGAGCACCTCTGTTTTGTTAAGTGACAACTACCAAATAGGTTAAAGGAATTTATTCAGGACTATCAAACCACATGCAATATTATGTAGACCAGAATTCTAAGCAATCAACTACAACTATCACACATAATAGTATGGTGTATATAAAAACTTAGATGGAGTTGCGGTAAGCACTAGATCGAATACAAATGATGTGGATATCAACAGAATGGTTTAGACATCTCCACTCTAACACTAAATGAATGGATTAGGAAAGTTGGACCCGTGATTAAACTGAAATGGTCCGGAGTCGGACTGTCAAGATACTCTGTGAGGCTGGCCATATGTTTTCTTTTCCCCAACTATAGTAGAGGTGTAAAACTGATATTGTAAAGACTAAATGAAAAAATAACGAGGAAATGAAAACAATCAAATCAGAGAACAAGAGCAAAAAGACAGCACCTTTCAACTTCAGAAAGAATGGATTCATATGGTCTCAGCTCTATTCCAGCACTCTTCAAATAATGCATCACATCAGAATTAATTTTGACGTCATCTATAAATAATTTTGCTCCATCGATCTCCACAACTAAATACGCATACATGACTGGTGAATGTGGTATGTCACTACCTCTCTGTTAACAAAAAATGTGTTAGCAGATAAATAAGACGTTACAGAGAAATATACTCAGATATATTTTCAGACTTATCTGTTAAATCTAGCAATCAGTGAAAGAATAACAATAATATCATGAATCAGTTAAGATAAAAGCATCCGGTATGTAATTGATGTGTCAAGCCAAAGGTTCAAATGACAAAGTGATGCCTGAAGGCTGTGTCCTGAGACAACTAATAAAAGAGAACACCATGCAGCTTAGACAATGTTTTATTTAAATAGATAAGAAACACACTTTATTAATTAAGAGAAAAAAGAGAACGAAAAGGCTGAGGAATCCCTTAAAACACGGACAACCAAAATCTAAAAATTGTTCTCCGATATGCATCAATGACTGACAGAAGAACAGCTTTGAATTCTGATGATCGACACACATTAGGCAACTATAAACATACTATCTAATCCACACTTCATTAAGGTTTCTTCAAAATTCTCAAAATTCTTCTCATAACCAAATTGACAAACACAGAGGAATAATCACCCACCACAACACTTGACCTCAATTGTTTATGAATGTAACAGAAACACAATGAAATAAAATTCAAAAGTAATCATCAGATATTAGATGATCTGCTATTGACATTCAATATCATTTCCTTTTGGACCAGGTCCACATTTTCATATTACCCTATCGGGGAAGCTAATTGAAACGGGATACTTTGAAAATCATCATCTATTGAGGGAAAACATGCTCATGGATCTAGCACAGTTAAGCAGCAACAACAAAGAGCGTCATGTAATCAAAGAAAAGGTGAATTAGATCTAAAATAGCTAAAATAGGATTGCCTCGTTTTCTTGATATACATAGCTCATCAATTTACCAAGTTCAACAGCCAAGCAATCTCATCCAGCATCGAAATAACAATTGCAGATGCACCAGCACTAGTTAGTTCAGATCTCAAAGATTCAAGTTTGGATGCCACATCTACACCAGCATATTTCAGATCATGAATTCTGACATGTCTGTTTGGAGGCTTTGGTCTGGATTCTTTCCAAATCTCATCCACAAGATTGACATCATACAAGTACACCAACTCGTGATTCTTCTGAGATATGGCCTCTTTCAATTCTTCTGCAGAATCGGAAGAAAACAGGAACTGAACCCTTCACAAAAACCAAGGGAAGATGGGAATACTGCGATCAGATAGATGCAACTGCAGAAAAATGAATCAGAGTTGCACACATGCACAGCAGCACAGATAGATGTCATGATGGCAGGATAAGGAAGCAAACAAAGAAAGAGTAATGAAAAATACAAGAAAATAGAGAGAGAAGAGAAAAACTAGCAAGTGAAATTCAGGAAGCACCTTCTTAGAACCATGTGTAACCATCTTGGTTTAATTGACTTAGATATAAAAAGAAGGCACACCCTTATTCATTTATTACAGTTATCCAAGAGGAAATAGTATGTTTTACACAGAACAGAAAAAATGTCCAGATGGAATTTAAGCATTTGTTGCTAGATTTGTGGAAGCCAACAGAAATCATAAGGAACCTAGGTTTATTAGTCAAATTTGAAGAGGCAAACTTCGAGCGGATCAAGCTCAAAGATAATTGATGTTAATGATCCAGGACTCATTATCGATGCATATAAATATTTCTAGTTGATATTAGGTTAACTAACATTATAAAATATTTACTGTGAGAGAGAAAAGTGAAAATTCTTCTGAAGAATAGAGTATTAACTCAACTGGAAAAGCATATAAGCATCAACCTTAGTGAGAAAAGTGAACCTACATAGACTACAAAAGCTAGTCAATAGGCAAATGTAGAATTTCCTACATCTTCAAATGGTCACTGCCCAAAAACCACCAAAGTTGGGCAGCCAAGAAACATTAAAGTGGGTTTTCTATGGGTAATATAAACTATGATTCTGTCGTGTAAATTTGGTAAACACGTCAAGATAATTCAAAAATAACTTATATACCGTTTACTTTGGATAAGCAGGCCCCAGTTCACTTCGGATGCTAACAGGCTTAAGTTCAACACACAAATTGATTGGAGAAAATTTGGGACTCAACTTTTTGTTAGATCTTATCTAGATTGGTAAAAATATATGTTGACCTGCGAGAAGATATTGGTAACATCACTTGATTGGCATTTATATAAGAAGGCTTCTCATACTCAGTCTTCCTCGATGAAAATTTAATTCTTAATATTGTAAATACACACAAACTCAAATGCTACCCATTATACCAAATTCATGCCTCACTGATGGCCAAATTTAGTGAAACTGGAACACCTTCTCAGCTCTAGCAGCCTAGCTAACCTAGACCAGTGAGAGGGTGTGACAAAGACAGGTTGATGCAAAAGTATGGAATGAAATTTCAGAAAACACTCAAAGAGGCACACATACAAATTAATAGAACAGATGTTACTGAGTTCTACTGCTATTGGCTAGCTTCTAAACCAATACTAAAAAATCAAATTGAGCATTCCAGAAAAATCACACCATCATACGGAAAGAATGACTGTGTGTGCATATAACTCATTGTGGTCATTTTTCGGGTGAAAATTTGTTATTCAACTTTGAAACTCAAAGCAATACATAAGAAAGGTGAAACCTGTGTATTTTATGATTCTGCCATAAAAAATCAGGCACTCTCTAAAACCATCATTCAGCCCACTCATATCAGGAACACTCGAAACAAGTGGATTTTGAATTCAATTCTTGAAAAGTAAAATCTCATGGAAAATAGTGGGATTAAACGAACACATCATCCAATGACATATTCAACTGGTTTATCCAAATCCAGAAAGCCAGTACTTTATAGTTAGAAAAAAATAAATCGAAATATTCTGATAAAACATGGTATGAGAAGTAGACATTACTCACAGGATCTATCCCAACTCTGCTACCGGGGGCCAAGACTCCATTAAGCCACTCACTTGTTGTAGGTACGCCAAGATTTCCGGCCTTCATCAGAATCCAGCTGGACGTTAACTGCTGCTCAGCCTTTTAACAAAAAGAGGAGGACATCACTAGAAATAAAAGCACATCCTAGCAAAGATTGATTGAAGTGAAAGAGAGAGATGTTGATTGTCGACATGTCAGACCTGGAGAAAGTATCGTCCATCCGTCCAAAGAGCTGCTTTATCTTTGGTGACAACAGCAGTGCCTGCACTACCAGTAAAACCTGATATGTATGCTCTCCTTGTATAACACTCAGCAATGAATTCGCTCTGAAATGAAGCAGGACTGTATAAATAAATTGCAACTGCAAGTAAACTTTCACATGAAAAATTAAGAAGCTTTGAGTCTTTGAGAATGAAACAGATGTCTTCAACATAAGATCCAAATCTTTAAACAGGTTAAGATGTTCGACAAAAGAGTGAATTTGATGAACAGTCAAAAGTTGCTATTGATATCACACAGGACACAAATAAGATGTCTATTTACTGCAAAATCAGCTACTTCAAAGGTAAAGGCACTCACTCTCCCAACCATTTCTTTATTTCACAATACAATTCAATGACATAGAACAACAAAAAATGTTTGAGCATATCTCAATTCAAAAGGCTCGAATACACAAAATGTCCATCAAAAAGAAGACTGCATTTCAATTGAATACAATCAACTAAGTTGCTTGATCTTTTTTTTTGGCAACAGAAACCAAAATCACAGTCATTTAGGAGGAATCAAGTGAAATATTGAGGAAAAATCAGGATACAAAGCAGGAAACCTGATGAGCATCCTGAGAGGGAATGATATAGGCATCAATATTAATGTTGGGCCTGGTGAAAAGCTCCCGAAGGGCGACGAGCTTCTCATCGGGCTCAGAGCTTTTGGGCTTCTTCCTGAGCTCCGATGAAGGCTTGGCGTATATGGAGGCAGATATCTGGAGCATTCTGGGGCGTCTGAGTAATTTGGTGGGAAATTTAGGGAGGTAACTGATATTACGGCGAAATTGGGGATAAAGGGATAGGAGGCCGAAGCGGCTGCGAGAGTGAAGATGAAACGGGGAGCGAGAAAGCATTTTCCCGGTGGAGAAATACACTACTGCTGATTCCATGAACACCAGAATTCTAGAGAGAGAGAGAGAGAGAGAGAGAGAGAGAGAGGGATAAGGCTTTAGCTTCTCTTCTTCACTCTTGGCTGCTGTGTTTGTTTTTGTTTGTTTTGAAGCACGCAACGGTGGTTAGCTTTGCGGTTACTCCAATTTTGTAGGCACTGTTTGGATTTGTTTGCTATTTTCAAACTTTACACTAGTTAATTTATTTTAGATACAACATTTCTTCGATTTCAGAATCTCCTATTTCATCCCTAATTCACTTCAATTTAACAGAATTTCCACTCTGAAAACCATTCATTTCAAATTTTGATTTTTAAATTAATCTATTTAAATGAAACCTTATATTATTCATGAATTGGTGAAATTGAGTCGGTCATTAGTTCCATATATATGATGATAAATTTGTTGATGTTGGTCGAGTTGTTCATTTGACGATAAATTTAAAGTCTATAACTCCCGTAGTTATTTCGGGAATTCAATCAAATTAACATTCCAAAATAAATTAATTATCATTAGAATTTGAAAAATGAAATATACCACTCAAAACCATAAAATAAGACCGTAAAATTATCGTAATGAATCTTTAAATTAAACAATTAATAGGATGTCTTTATTTTAAAAAATTACCACTTAACCGTTAAACTCATGGTTGCTCAAGGAAAACAAAACATTTCAATGCATCTCGTAACACATAATTTTCTCTCTCAAAAATAAAAAGTAACACTTAATGTATAGTCTCGACTACAAATTTGATAAGTCATTTAATACACATAATTGTTTTCCATTTAGATTTTACCTGATTTGTATTGTAACTATCTTCTAGGCCTCTAGAGTGCTTGTTTAAAAAATGTCGTTGATATGGTTGTTTGAATTCATTCTTTGATCTAAAAATACTTGACCAACTAGATCCAAGTTGCCCCAAAAGGTTTTGTTTAGTCGTCTTGTGCTCATGGTCCGATCGTGATCTACTCTCATTTTTGATAACATAATAACCTCCTAACAGGCTTTGTTTTCCTTTTGATTAAGAAGGGATGAAAATTGTTGACATGTAAATCGAGAGATACGTAGAATGTGAAAGTTAAGCCCACACAATATTTTATTAAAAATTTGTCTAACACAATATTTGAACATGCGATGTTGGAGGATTTCTCCCCACGGGTCAACCATATCACAACATCTCGTACCACTTACCGACTTTGTTGCTCTTGGTTAACTGCTACTTGGTTGGGGAAAGACGTGACTATCCCTTTTTGGATCTAAGTTGTGGTCAAATCTTCGTCGTCCAACCCTTGTTAATCACAATGTCCACCTATTCTTAGCATTCAAATAAAATGTCTTCTCCGTCTATAGTCTATTATCTACTAGAAAATTTAGATAGCATACCATATTTATTGGTCTTTTATGATCTCACGTGTGACGGGATCCAAATTTTTTTTTTTATAGATTTAAATATGTGTTTTTCAACTACAAGAATTTGTTTTTAACTATATTTTTCACATATACTTTAAGTATATGTGCGACAATTGCATATGAGTTTTTGTGAATTAATTAAGTCATACCACATTTCATATATACTAAAGAAATAACCACTAGAGAACACATGTCACTCTATGGTTATTCCAATTTTTCATTCAATTTTTAAATTTATATATGTCTTTAATTAATAATTTAATTGAATTAATTCTTTTAATGATAATTGCTAGCAATTTGTAACCTATGAGTTCATCTAATTCCCTAAATGGTATGATGAGATCTTCATTTTAATGTTTGCTAAATGTTAATGTTTAATTTAATTCAAAAAATTAAAATAAATATATATACTAAAATTATATGTAAATAAATATAATCATTATAATTGTGAAAAAAAATTAAATCATGCATATAATGGATTCGAATATTATATACATATATTTTTTTAGGTAATGTGACCATACAAATATAATCATGTTCATCCGATTACCCGGTTTCGGTTCCGGTTTCCGGAATGACCGAACCGGAACCGAACCGAGGGAGGGAAATTGCTGGTTTCGGTTCCAAAACTGGCGGTTTAACCGGAACCACCGGTTTCGGCCGGTTTTTCTTTTTTTTTTTTAATCACCAATTTTGATTTTTAATACTTATTTTCGACTAAATAGATATTTTAGAATACAAAATATGAAATCTAACAAATAATAATTAAGTGAACAAACTTTTGATAAAAATTTGGAAAATTACAACTTGAGTTTACATAAAAAAGTTTATTTGATTTATAAGATTCTATCTATTACAAATTTACATAAAAAAATTCTATCTATTACAAGTTTTCAATTATATCTACAAATTTGTAAATAAAAGATTGGGAAGACAAAAAAAAATTTGAAAGAGCTTGAGTTTCATTATAATTTTGGAATTGAAATTCATTTCCAAATTTATAATGAAATTGCCTACGTATCATTAATTTATAAGATTAAGGAATCAAAGCTCACGTAGTTCTCTTACCTCAACTTACCCACCGGTCCAATAATTATAATCTTCGAAGTTGGTTGGTGTGCCTCCGCCGGTGGATGATGTGTTCGAGTCGTAGCCAAACAAATCGGGACCACCATCTTCCAATGTTGCTTCGTTATGTAGATGTTGTGCATGTCTTTTGGCTTTGCACCAATCTTCAAGGAGCATAAGGTTTTGCACATTCTCAATGGCCAAGTTTGCACGTCTCGGAGCCAATGTGTGGCCCTCAATACTAAATGCATGTTCAACCGAGACCGTCAAGGCGGGACTTGCAAAAAGTTCCTTAGCAATAATGGTTAAAATAGGATACATTGTGGTCCTTCATGACCACCACTTCAATAAATCTATTGGGTCGTAAAAAACAATTGATTCAAAAATGACACTTAAATAATTATCTATTAATTCTTGTGAAGGGTTAGTTCTAGCTCTTTTTTGTGTTCTAATGTCGTAAAAGTTATATAATTGACTAAGGGCCGGTCCAAAGTGAGAGAAGAAGATGAAGAACTACTAGATTCTACATTTTCACTAGCACTTACATTTTCACTAGAATCACTACTATGTATTGTTTTGTATTCTCTAAATAAATCACCCAAATATCTTTTAGCTCTAGCAACTACTTCTCCTAGGATTAGGCACATATTCGGTTCGGGCCGGTTTCCAACGACTACTTCTCCCTAGCCGTTGATCTGCAACGGCTATATCAGATTCAATGAGAGCCGTCCACGTGGCAGATTACATTTAAAAAAAAATTGGCGGTTCGAACGAACCGGGTCAACGGTTCGCCGAACCGTTGACCGTCGGTTCGAACCGGCCCGATTCAGCGGTTTTCGAGTCGGATGAACGTGTTTATGTAACAAATATAGTTGTAGAAAAATAAACATTAGTAAATTTATGATAAAGATTTATTGATTGCTATTTAATATATGTTAATAATAAAGTTTTGATGAAAATATATGTTAATATATACATATATATCAATAGAAATGAGATGTTAATCTATGTTAATTCAAATTTAATAAAAAAATACTATATATATATATTGTATTTTATATATCTTAATTCTACTTTACTTTTAATTTAAAAATATTATTACGTACAAATTGACGATACAAATATTTTTTAAGTAATGTGAATATGAAAATATTTTCGATAATTAACATTTTTGATCTAACATGTGTATTCAATGCATTATTATTTTTATTCATATATTACATTTTTATATTAGCTTAATAATATTAATTAACAAATCTCGTGTGATACACGGGATATATACTAGTTAAATAAAGAAAATGATATAATTAATAAAAATAACTAAAAGCAAAGAATTAACTATGCGATGAAAAGAATTCATAAAAATTAAATTAAGATATTAGACTAGTATACTTAAGAAGGCGTGTATAAAAATTTAGGAACACACGTGCCTAATCCCCCAACAGAGCTAACGATGGGCTGCTGTGGCGACGAACCCGACGATGCTGAGGCACCGCCGCCGCCGCCTCCGCTGTTTCCGCCGTCAGACCTCCTCGAGCCGCTCAATTTACAAACCTCACCGTCCTCTTCTGCCGCCGACGTCACTATCTCGCCGATGAATTCAAACTTCTCGGCTCTCCTATGCAAGGACACACTCTGTACCATCCTCGAGAAGCTTTCGCTTTCCGACCTCGCTCGAGCCGCCTGCGTCTGTCGCCTCTGGAGATCGGTGGCCTCCGATAGTGAGATGCAGATTCGTGCGTTCATGTTGCCGTGGAAGCTTCAAGATATCATCGGAAAACCTAGCTCTAGCGGCTTCTGGAGAGACAATTCGCTTTCCAAATTCGCCGTGTCTCACCGTATTTCGCGCTGCGACTCCATCGCTAGCCTCGCCGTTAAGTACTCCGTTCAGGTAACTCTCTGGATATTGAACCATTAAAGTTTGTTTTCACATATTGGATTTAGTGGTAGATTCAATTAAGTGTATGTTACTTTATTTAGTTCAATTAAAAATATTCAGAAGTTCTATTCTGGAATTTCTTAAGACTAAATTGTGTTTGTGGATCCAGTGCACTCAAATTTGGAATTTGTCTAAAAATCCACTCGAAGTTGATTTCAACTTTAGGTTTGCAGTACCTAAATTAAACAGTCATGAGTTTATGCTTTCTTATTTAGCTTGAAGGCTGATGCATTGCAACATTTTTTTTGTTTCAAGCTTATGGTTGTGAACTATGAAGTGGATTTTTTTCCATCTGGCTGATAATTGAGGTATTAGTTCTGTTATTTTACAATGCACATTTGGATCCCCGTGTTAGTTTTGTGGCTTAAGATTATTTTGAACTCCTAAAATCTTGAATTCACCAATTCATCAGATGGAGAAAATGCATGATACTTCACTTTTGTAACATTGTCTCCAGAACTGAGTTTAACCTTCGTCTCAATTATTGAAAATGTCAAAATACAGTTCAAGCTTCTTGCCAATGATGGTGAACATCTGAATATTTCTGAATTGTGAAAATCTTCATGTGATGCTCCTATTTTCCTTTATCTTTGAAAGAAAGATTACCTTCAGTTCTCATTATTTTGAGTGATATATAAGATTGCAGATTGGTTCAATGCTTGTATTGTTCTATGTTCTGTGGCATGCAATGTTGGCCAATTTTGTTTCGAAAAGGTGGCCTGTATTCGACACTAGTGCAGCAGGTCTAATTTTATCCTTCTTGCTTGTATCGTTAATCTTTAGTTTATTTTCTGAGATTTTGCCCAATAAAACTACCATTCTTGTAGTTCTTATTATTAATGATGCTAGACTGTGATGGTAATTTTATTGCTTGCTGTTGAGTCATGCCCATATCAATCCATATAGGCGTGCCTTCAGTCCTATTGGTTCAGTTGCATCAACATGTTTTGAAAAACTTTATAATAATTACTAAAAAATCTTCTAAAAAAAGACATAACACACAATGTGTATTGTTGATTTTCCATCTTTGACAGGTTACGGACATAAAGCGCTTAAACAACATGATGAGCGACCATGGGATATACTCAAGGGAGAGGCTGCTAATCCCTGTGAGCAAATCCGAAATGCTCATACACTCGACATGCTACATAGAAGTGGATACACATGCAAAGAGAGAAGTTGCAGTACTGTATCTTGAGGGTGGGCCCGACAAAAATCTCAATACCATTTTGAATAGGCTGACCACCGAACGAGGCAGAAGAAGGGTGATCGACTCTTTGAAGAGAAGCATGAACGTTGATGACGCTACTGCTCAATATTACTTATCCATATCAAATGATAATCCTCGAGCAGCTCTCACACAATTCTCTGAAGATCTGAGCTGGGAGACACAGGTTAGTTTAGCCTAAGTGATCCCACTTGATCGACTTTACAATATTGGGTTAAACTGTTCATATAAATTCTATATCTCCGTAATTGGGGGGAAGTTTCTTCTTCCCACCCCCCAACTAAAAAGCTTGGGGTGATTGGTGAAGCTATGTATATGTATTCCTGCTGTTCCTTATTGAAGCTGCATTCTCTGGAAATAGTATGAGAATTGAGCTTTCTCATACTACTTGCATCTTGTTTTGTATACACACTTTGCTGCTTATAATCTTATATATTGAATTCAATGTTTAGCTTTTTCTCGACCCCATATACTATAATTACTTCACCCACACATTTACTGAAATTCTTCATTTTGGCCCTGAAACAGCCTATTTAAGTTCTGTACTCTATCTATGATTGTTTTTTTTTTTTTTTTTTTTAGGATTTGAATTAGTGATTACCTCCGTTTTAAAATAATTGCCATTTTATCTTTTGAGATTTGTCCTATAGTATTTATCACTATAGGAATCTAAGAAACATTTTCCTCAATTCTTCCAAAATTGGTCTTATTTATTCTACCTTGTTTAAATGCTTTACATCTCAAAACGGGTATTCAAAATGTTAAAAAGGAAGAAGAGAAGTCATGGTAGACTAATGCTAAAACGACTATTATTAGGTAGTATTTTGCAGCATTTAATTATTCATTTGATGGTTTATTTTTGTATTTACACTTCTAGTGTGTGTAGAAGAGAGAAAGATGTACACACTACTAACACCAATCTAATTCAGGCATGAAGAAAACTAACACTACATTACAGTTTTATCATTTTATAATTTGTGAACTACACTAAAAAAAATTATTCAGTTGGGATTTTTTAAGAAAAAATGAAGAAAGTTATTAATTTGAACCAAAATTCGGTTGGGGATCCTTCGCCTGACTACTCTCCATTTTAGTTCGATTTACAATAAATTTAGATAATCTCAAACCATTTGCTCTCTCTCTCTCTCTCTCTCTCTCTCTCTCTCTCTCATATATATATATATATGCGCCTTGCATGAACTGATTCCCTATAATTTCCCCCTTTATCGAGCTTCTTGTTTCTTTGCCGCCAAAAGCTAATTTCAGTTTTGTGTTCATTTTTATCTAGAAAGGATATTAAAGATGAAATTAGGCAGTAATAGTAGTTTGAAGTTAATGATGGGAGCGACTATAGCAATAGTGGCCATAGTATTATCCCTCTTCCTGCTTCTCTTTGCTCAGCTCTTCTGCTCCCTCTTCCTCCGCCGCCGCCGCAAAACCACCACCACCACCACCACCTCCTCCTTTTCCGCCCAACAGCCCAACACTCAATCTCTCCGCAGTTTCTACTCCCACGGCGTCGTTGATCCTCCACCTCAACAACATCTAGCTACTGATCTCCGGCACCTCATGATGATGTACATCTCCAATCCCATCTACGACCAAGAAGCCCGCGCTGTTAGCACGACAATATCGAACAATGCTTATAACAGTTCCGAAACACCTGCTGCTGCTGCTGCTGCTTCATCACCGCCAATCTCTCCGATGAAAAAACTCCCACCGGAGTGCCCTTCCGCTCAGTCCATTTGCACGGTGGCTAGTCCTGCCGTCTCCAATTACGGTGACGTTTCGTCCTCGTCTCCTTCTCCCTCCACTTCCCCATCTTGGTGAACAATTCTGTCAATATCGTATGCTGGTGATTCCATGTCATCTCATCGGTTGAATGTGTGATTATATGTGTAAATTGAGGAGACATACATATAACACATATAATGATATTAATATATGGAATCATTCAATTTTGTATGCATAATAGGGTCAGGCTTTTTCTTGCTTTGTTGGGGGGTGGGTATGGCTCATCCACCTAGGCCACGCTTGTTCATTTGTTCTCCAACTTCTACCAACTGTAATCTACTTGCCTTTATCTTCTAACATTATAAAAATGGTTCAACAACTATGATCGTATCTTTTTCTTTTTCGATTTTTCTCATTCAATATTCCTATGTAAGGGTTTGTACATTAGGATGACCGGAGTCTTGTGCTTGCCTTGTTTTCTCTTTCTTTTCTTGTTATGAAAAAGTAATACTATCATAGTTTTACTATGCAAATTGTACATAAATCACATAACATTTCTATAGGATTATGGATGTTTGTCTGTTTAAATACAAAATTTTGTTATAAAAAAAAAAGATGAAGAGTAAGTCTTATATGAGAATGGGACACAATAGGTCAATCCACGACTCATGTTTCACAATTCATATATAAATTTCTAAAAATGGGAAACTATCCATGAGACTATTTCACACAAGTTTTTGCAATAAGAATATCTAAAATAAGCAAATTGTTATACAAAAGTTGAAGAGGAAGAGAGGAGTCTTTCTTTTCTTTCTTTTCTTTTCTTTAATTTTGAAAGGAAAGGAAGAGAACAATGAAACACTTGACTTGTCTTCAATTGTTAATTCATGATTTGTCTTTAAAACACATTTCTTAATACATCCACAATATGAATTTATTCGTAAAATACCCACCTTCATCAAAATTATTGCAGCTAATTAAATCTTGCAATTGTAAATTGTCATCTCAACTTTAAGCTCTTCTAGTGACATGTTATCATACATCTCTTTTCTTTTTTTGTGCATAAACACTAAATTGTTGTGTTTCTCATCTCAAACAAATCTTAATAATTGACTGATAGACAAATTTACAATCAAGATTTGACTGTTTAACTCTTTAAGATGACAAATAACAACATATTGTGAAATATCAGAAAAACTACTAATTAACCAAATGTAATTTTTTCTCTATACGTGTATATCATGAACCACACATATACATACAAATATATATAGCAATTAAATAGATATGTGTGTGTGTGTGTGTGAGAGAGAGAGAGAGAGAGAGAGAGAGAGAGAGAGAGAGGAATAGTCAAAAGAAAGAAGAAATCTCTGTTTTCGATGGCTTCTTACCGATCTTTGTGCATTTTGCACCAACTACCAAAACCATTCGTGACATTTTCTCAAACTAATAACTATATATATATATATATCAAATTTGGTATTTATAAAATGATTAAATGAATCCACTATAGAGCATCTGTTAGAATATTAGGCCCAAATGTTTGTTATGGGCCTGTCTGTTTTATTCTTATTTCTACTCTAGCCCAGGCCCAAGCCCATTCCCCAACCCTAGCCCACTACCCAGAGCCTTAAAAGGCTTCGACTCTCTTGCTCCCCCATTTGCCCTAGCTGCGCCTCTGTGCGACCCTTCGTCTCTGACGATTCCTTCTCCATTGCTCCTTCTCGATGGAAACCCTTGGTGCTTCTTGCTCCTCTCACTCACCCCATTTATGGGACTTCAGTGGAGGAGCTCCAGCAAGCTTCAATCTCGAGTCTTCTCCTTCTTCTGCTTTTCTCTTCTCTCTTCTGATAAGAACGATACACTACACTGAGTTAAGCTTTGTGCGTGAGTGTGGGTAGAAGCGAGAGGTATCCTTGAGGGTTTCCTGAGGTAGCTTGGGTGTGGGTTTCCTCTGTGGGCTTTTCGATCTCTCTGTGAGATCTGTTCTTGGGTTTGGGTTGAGTCTCTGTGACTCTGTGAGAGAATCCCACTTCCACTGGTCCTTGTGTTCGATTTGGTGTAGGCTTTCTGAGCCTTTGACCTCGATATCCACCTTACAGTGGTATCAGAGCCACGGTTCTTGTAATCGTGGTCTCATCTGACCCGTGGGGTCGAAATCTGAGATTCTTGGGGTGACTCTTTGTGTTCCCCCTGTAAGAATCTAGGGTTTACATTTTCTAACTTTGTGTGCTTTTCTCTGTGTTTCTTTCTGGTTCGTTGCTTGATCGAGCTGGTAATCCTCTCTGCCCCCTTGGCAGTCCTCCCGTCGCGCCTGCGCTCGACGTGAGCCTTATCGGTTGCCTGTGGTAAGTCGGACTTGCCCATACTTTGGGGTCCGCTCAGGTACTTCGCTAAACCCTAAACATCTTTGGTAGTTCCCGTTTGTAACGGGCAGGTTTTGGGCTTCTGTGCTGGTAGAAACCCTAGGCTTTCTTTGTGACTGCCTTAATTGTGTGCTTCCGCTGTATTCTCTTCTGGTATTCTTTGTGAATCTCTACTGTTTTTTGCTTTGTGCTTAAGGCTGCCAAGTGAACCCCTGCTCCACTGATAAATCAGTGCCGAGAACTGGGAAATCCTTGGCTCTACAGAGCCTGAAACTTTACTTCTGTGTGATTGACTGTGTGTCCGTTCCATATTCTGTGTGATGGCTTCTTTGTCAAATTACACTTTGGCTCCTTTTGATGGAAAAACTGATTTTGGTATTTGGCAACAAAAAATGAAATGCATACTTGTTCAACAACGTGTGTTTAAATGCATTAGTCAAAATTATGCTGAATCTGACACACCTGATAAGATCAGTGAAATGGATGAAATGGCTTATTCTTCTATAGTCCTAAATCTGTCTGATTGTGTGCTTAGAAAAGTCAGTGATCAAACTAGTGCTAAAACCTTATGGGATAAATTGCAAGATCTGTATGTGGAAACCTCCCTGCCTAATAAAATGTTCTTGCTTGAAAAATTTTTTAGATTCAAATTGGATTTAAGTAAAGATATAGAGGAAAACCTTGATGTGTTTACTAAACTGGTCCAAGACATCAAGAAAACTGGAGATAAAAATATTGATGATTATACTCCCATTGTTCTGTTAAATGCTATCCCAGACTCATATAATGATGTTAAGTCTGCTATTAAGTATGGTAGGGACTCTGTGTCTTTTGAAACTGTTGTAAATGGTTTAAAGAGTAAAGAAATGGATCTAAAAACAAATCCTCAGACTAAAGGAGAGGTGATGTTTGTTAGAGGAAGGCCTAAGCCCAAGGGTTTTAAGCCTTCCAACAACCAAACTAACCAATATGCTGATAAGATCCAATCTGAAAATAACCCCTTTTTCCAGAATAAACCTAAAAATAGAAGGTGTTATAACTGTGGTGATCCAAATCATTTTATAAAAGATTGCCCTAAAAAGAAAAAGGATCAGTTTCAGGGATCAAATCAGTCTCAAGGTAATCAAGCTAATAATGCATCCACTTCTGAAAATGAATGTAATGGAGATGTGTTCATGGTCTCTGAATCCTGCTATACTGTGTTGCCTGAAAATGAGTGTGAATTTAAATGGCTTGTTGACTCTGGATGTTCATTTCACATGACTCCTTCAAAAGCTTTCTTTAACTCTTATAAAACTGTGTCAAATGGTTTTGTTTCTCTTGCTGATGAAAAGAAGTGTAAAATCTCTGGTATTGGGGATGTTTCCTTAATCTGTAGTTCAGGAAATGTGTTTACCTTAAAAAATGTAAGACATGTGCCTGATTTATGCAATAACTTGATTTCCTGTGCTGCTTTAGAAGATGATGGTTTTGAAGGAAAATGGGGAAATGGTGTTATGAAAATAATTAAAAACTCTTCTGTTTTTCTTGAAGCTTTTAAAAAGAAAAACTTGTATGTGTGTGCTGCTAAGCCTGTGTCTGCCTCTGCAAATTCTGTGAAAGAAGATAAAACTGAACTTTGGCATTGTAGATTAGGACACATGAGCAATAAGGGACTTGAATTATTACATAAGGCAGGATGTTTTGGAAATGATAAAATATCTGTTGTACCCTTTTGTGAATCTTGTGTGAAAGGAAAACAACACAAAGTCTGTTTCCCTTCTTCCCCCTCCCCAAACTTGTCTAAGTGCTCTGAAATCCTTGAATATGTGCATGCTGATGTGTGGGGACCTGCTAGTGTCTCCACACATGGTGGAAAATCTTATTTTCTATCAATAATTGATGATTACTCTAGGAAAGTTTGGGTAATGCTTTTAAAACTCAAGTCTGATGTGTTTGAGAATTTTAAAAATTGGAAAACTTTAATTGAAAACCAAACTGGAAAAAGAATAAAATTCCTAAGGACTGACAATGGACTTGAATTCTGCAACAACTTATTGGATAAGTTGTGTGCAGAATCAGGTATCCAAAGGCACAAAACTGTCCCTTATACTCCTCAACAGAATGGTATTGTTGAGAGGATGAATAGAACCCTTTTAGAAAGAGTAAGGAGTATGTTAAGTTACTCTGGTCTTTCTAAAAAGTTCTGGGGAGAAGCAGTATGTACTGCTGCCTACCTTATTAATAGGTCTCCTTCTGTTCCTCTAAATGGTAAGTGTCCTGAATCTGTGTGGTCTGGTAAAAACCTTGATCTTTCAAATTTAAAAGTTTTTGGTTGTGCTGGTTATGTTCACCAAAAAGATGACAAACTTGAATCTAGGTCTAAAAAATGTGTTTTTCTTGGCTACCCTGAAGGTGTGAAAGGTTATAGACTGTGGATGAAAGATGAACCTGGTTTTAAGGTTGTAATAAGTAGGGATGTGATTTTTAATGAATCTGATTTCCCTTGTTTATGTGCCCCCACTCCCCTACCTGATACTAGGACTATTCCTATCAAGGTGGAGCAACCCCTTTTGCCTGTTTCTGATAATGAAAATACTAATAATACCTTGTTTGATGAACATGGGGAAGAGAATAATGAAAATGATCTAAATAACTACCAACTTGCAAGAGACAGACCTAGGAGGAATATTAGGCAGCCCTCTAGGTTTAATGATTTTCATGTTGAATCGCATGCTTTTAATATCTTTGAGTCATTAGATGGTTGTGAACCAAAAACCTACAGTGAAGCTCTAAAATCTGAACATTCAAAAGAGTGGCTAAGTGCTATGAATGATGAAATGAATTCTTTATATGTCAATAATACTTGGTGCCTTGTACCTAAACCTGAACATGCTTCTGTGATAGACTGTAAGTGGCTTTATAAGATTAAAAATGAAGAAGAAAAGGTTAGGTTTAAAGCTAGACTGGTAGCAAAAGGTTTCACACAAAAAGAAGGCATAGACTACTCTGAAATTTTTGCTCCTGTTGTGAAATTTGTTACTGTTAGGATTATGCTTGCCTTAGTTACTCATTTTGACTGGGAATTGAAACAACTAGATGTAAAAACTGCCTTTCTTCATGGAGATATTGACAAAGAAATATATATGAAACAACCTGATGGTTTTGTTAATTCTTCCAAGCCTAATCATGTCTGTCTTCTGAATAAATCTTTGTATGGTCTTAAACAATCTCCTAGGCAGTGGAATAGAAAGTTTGATGAATGCATGCAGTCACTAAAATTCATAAGAAGTGCATATGACCACTGTTTGTACTTCAAAAGGGACAATTCTGTTCCTGTCTTCTTACTGATTTATGTTGATGACATGCTATTAATAAGTCCATGCTTGAAAATGATTGACTGTGTTCAAACAAACTTAAGTAAAAACTTTGACATGAAGTATCTTGGTGATGCTAAAAGAATTCTAGGCATGAATATTGTTAGAAATAGAAAAGCTAAGACATTGCTTTTAAATCAATGCTCCTATGTGGAAAAGATTTTGAATAAATTTGCTATGTCTTCTGCTAAACCAACTTCTGTGCCCCTTGCTGCTCACTTTGAATTAAGTAAGAATCAGTCTCCTAAAACTGATTCTGAAATTGCTGAAATGAAAAATGTACCCTACTCAAATGCCATTGGATCTGTCATGTACCTAATGATCAGCACCAGGCCTGATATTGCCTATGCTGTTAGCTGTCTCAGTAGGTACATGTCCAATCCTGGTCCCTCTCACTGGGAAGCATTGAAATGGCTTCTCAGGTTCCTTAAAGGATCCCAAAATGTAAGCTTAAAATTCTCTTACTCTGCTCAGGGTACCAACCTTGTTGGATATGTGGATTCCAATTATGCTAATGATAGGGATAATAGAAAGTCAACCACTTCTTATGTGTTTACTCTATGTGGCTCTTGCATTAGTTGGAAATCTCAACTCCAACACATTGTTGCATTATCTACCACTGAATCTGAATATATAGCTATAACTGAAGCTTTAAAAGAGGCTATTTGGTTAAAAGGTTTGCTCTCTGAAATTGGCTATTTATCTGGTGATGTTACTGTTTTCTCTGATAGTCAATCTGGCATTCAACTATGTAAAAACCCTGTGTTTCATGATAGAACAAAACATATAGATGTTAGGTTTCATTTTATCAGGGATATTGTAGAAAAAGGAATGATTCTGTTAGAAAAAATTGCATCTGAGTTTAACCCTGCTGATATGGGCACTAAATGTCTATCTGTGGAAAAATTCTCCTCTTGTTTAAAAACCTTGAACTTTGATCTCCCATAATCAAATAAGAAATCTGATGAAAATGACTAAGTGTCATATATACTTGTCTGAGTGACTTTATTTCTTGCTTTGTGCATTCTGCTTACTTCGTGTATTTTTTCTGCAGGTATAATGGCAATGATGATACCCCCTACACCAAATTTTTATCGAACTGACCAGTGGGTAGGGATTTGGGCCTAAGGTGGAGATTGTTAGAATATTAGGCCCAAATGTTTGTTATGGGCCTGTCTGTTTTATTCTTATTTCTACTCTAGCCCAGGCCCAAGCCCATTCCCCAACCCTAGCCCACTACCCAGAGCCTTAAAAGGCTTCGACTCTCTTGCTCCCCCATTTGCCCTAGCTGCGCCTCTGTGCGACCCTTCGTCTCTGACGATTCCTTCTCCATTGCTCCTTCTCGATGGAAACCCTTGGTGCTTCTTGCTCCTCTCACTCACCCCATTTATGGGACTCCAGTGGAGGAGCTCCAGCGAGCTACAATCACGAGTCTTCTCCTTCTTCTGCTTTTCTCTTCTCTCTTCTGATAAGAACGATACACTACACTGAGTTAAGCTTTGTGCGTGAGTGTGGGTAGAAGCGAGAGGTATCCTTGAGGGTTTCCTGAGGTAGCTTGGGTGTGGGTTTCCTCTGTGGGCTTTTCGATCTCTCTGTGAGATCTGTTCTTGGGTTTGGGTTGAGTCTCTGTGACTCTGTGAGAGAATCCCACTTCCACTGGTCCTTGTGTTCGATTTGGTGTAGGCTTTCTGAGCCTTTGACCTCGATATCCACCTTACAGCATCCAATGCTTTTTGGTTACATTCACGAGTACTCATTTTATATTTCAAATCAATTAATTTGTATTCGATAAAAATGTATTTGAAAAAGAATGTGTCAAATTTTGTTTTCCAACCCAACTAATTTACATTTTAATATTACGCAATTTTTTTTTGTTGGACCAATTTTGCGAGTTAAAATATATGATTTTACATTTAGACCCTTTTTTTTTTTTTTGGAATCCTATTATGTTCA
Organism: Scutellaria baicalensis; assembly: GCA_005771605.1. NCBI lineage: Eukaryota > Viridiplantae > Streptophyta > Magnoliopsida > Lamiales > Lamiaceae > Scutellaria > Scutellaria baicalensis. The sequence continues at coordinate 46,860,405 of CM016722.1, forward strand.
TTGCATACAAATTTTAAGGGATTTTTTAGTAGAATTAGGCAAGATCAAGATTTTTCAAAAAAAAATCATTTAATTAAAACACGAATCTTTTATCAATTGTCTAAATGACTAATTTATTGACAAACATTTTAGGTGCTTCTTAAACAATAATTATGTATTTTCCTAATAATATATAAGGTATCCTATATTAAGTTCAATTTTTTAGAATTAGTTATTAAGTAGATATTTTGAAAAGGCTCACTTATTCAAAATGATCTCACTTCAAAGTTATTTTTTTACAGAAATAATGCTTAAAGTTGAAACCAAATTTAGTTTTATATTTGTTATAAAAATAAAAATTTAGAAGGGTTGGGTCCACTCCATACTCTATTTGATAGGATGGGCCCAAAGTTACCCAATAGCGTCAAGATTGGCCCAATACTTTTCTCATAGGCCCAATTCATTCATATGTAGATCAATACTAACCTCAAATTGATTTTTAAAAAAAATCTACATTATACAAATAACTATAGAAATGAAAATTCACATTTCCCAAAAATAACATGTCCAAACTCGACTACCAAATTTTGTGAAATTGTCTAACAAGTCTAATTTTATGATCGGTCAATTCACAATCCACAAATAAATCTGTGAAACGAGTTTGATTTATGATTAGGGAGAATTTGACGGTTGTTGCATTAAGTTAGAGATATATTCTCAGTCCTCAGACAAGTGTGTATTTTGGAAGATGGTGATGAAATGTTTGGAAGGGTATTTTAGTCATTGCAGGTAATGATTGAGTCAGTTCCAGCCTGGCAAATCTTTTTCACATGGTTGATAATTGTGGAAAATTTCATTGTCTTCAACTACTTGATCATTCCTAGGTTTTGAAAGTGGAATTAAGGAATGAATGCTTGGGACCTTATATTAATTATTACATTACATTGCTATAATATCTCTCTTTTTCAAATAATGTTAAGACCTAAAACAATGGTTGAAGAGGAAATCCGATCATATCTTACTAACTATATACTATATCTAACTAAGTATATTGTTGTATCACATTGTAGTTGTAAAATACCAAACAATAACAAATGTTGTAAAAAATGTTGCAATGTAATAGAAAACAACTTCTTGTTGAGTTTAGAAAGTCTTCGAAATGTTTTCAGATAGATCTTTGTAAGAAAAGTTACAAGTAAGAGCACTGCAGTAAAGGAACAATAATGAAAATTCAGTCGCACTTCCCTAAAAACGTGAACATTCGACCAATGTTCGCAGAACGAGGAGACATTTTCAAAGGTAAAAAGACTTGTGTCTTCTATTTAGTAGAACAAGCGAAACTAGAAACACGACTTCTTATTGAAAAATTATTACTACCATTTAATGGTCAATACCTCATCTAATTCGGTCTAAATTAGCTTCGCAAACCAAATATTTTTGAGAAGGAATTTTTAATTCTTGGTACTGTATCCATTAATGGTGTTGGATAAATATCAATTTGAAAATTATCACTTTTATTTTTAAACAATTTTTGAATAACATGAGTGAACTTTTTTTTTTTAATAAGTTTTGCAGAAATGGAGGGGATAAAAAAATACTAAATAATTCGTGTGTCTCGGGTCACCGCAATCTACATCATAAGGTGGATACCCTTGAGCTAAAATTTGAATACATTTGAAAACGTATAATTTCAAATTCTTTGTTTCAAATCACTCAATCTAAACATAAACACAGCCATATTTAACTATGTCATTTTTTAATATATTTTTTTAAAGCCTAAGAAATTATATTGTAAGATGACATTGATTTTTGGCAAAATAAATTGTTTTAAGAAGTTTTTAGCTGACAAATGGATATTTTATTAATAAAATTTATGATTTATGCCTTTTGTAGTAGAGTTCCATTGTTTAATTGTATGCGTAGAGGGCACTGATGTGGTGATTCCAACACAACAACATTTATTATTTTCATTTTTTCTTCCATTTTTTTATTATATTATTTTAATATATCAATAACATATTTGAAACATCAATTTACATACTCTACGACGTATATTGTGGTCGATAATTTAAAATATGATATATTATCTACATTTATCTAATATTTACTTTGATAGAAATAAACAATTGAGATATTCTTCCAATTCTAGGTAATATGTCAAAGTCAGGACAATACATTGGATAAGTGTGCGGACCCCTCTCTAGGATAGTTTATTCAAATTTGGGATAACATTTGAAAATTATATTTGTATCTCTAATAAATATTAAACATCGACGATTGTAATATCAAAATGAACATTTAGGTAATATCATTATTCTAACCTACATATATTACATAGTAAACTAAGGACAAGGATGACGTCATCCTTATCAAAATGTTATTTATTAAAATAAATATAAAAAATGAATAGCAGTTTTTATCTTTATCTCTAAATAATTAACTTATAGTTATGGTTGATAAAGTAAACAGATCCTAAAAAGGAAGTAGATTTAATGTGATGAAAAAGTAACCAATTAAATTCTCACACGATAAGGAAGAACACTTTAATGTGAAACGCTAAAAGGAGTATAAAAAAAAAAAAAAGGGTCAGCAACGAATTTAATGAAGAAAGTGAAAAGTATCTTAAAATGGATGAGAGCTCAAAGTGGATTTTCATTGAAGCACCCACAATTTCACAATTTTATCACACAATTCTATTTTTCAACACCATAAGATTCATGTCATGTAATACAATATTGTCTAATTCTTTTTCTTAAATCAATAATGAGAAAAATATTATAATATCTATGTGATGATTCATTAAAAAAAGTCTTCTTTTATTCAAGGATAAAATATCAACGATTTAAAAAAAATCATCTTTTATTATAAAAAATATTTGATATAATAAGATCAGTTTGATTCTCTATTGATTCCACAAACACATCGAAATTCCCGTGTTGTATCTATTGAAAAATGTTAAAATGCCCACATCGTTCAGCTCATAAAAAAAATTTTCTTTAATTGTAATGATTTAATCTCTTCTTATATGAAAAGTGAAATTAATTGATATTCTGAATATTTGACACTTCAACAATTGAGACATATTAACGTATCAACTATAGATAAGGTAATATGACCGTATAAACATGAATTAATATCGTTTTATTATGAATTCTTCATTCTGCACCACCCTTCTGTAAAAGCGTGACAATCTGTTGATATATATGCATATATGTACATATAATATATACACATATATATTGATTTTCTTTTGAGTGAAGCTTAAGTTTTTTGAAAATGCACAACATTTGTATTCACACATATAACCATTTTATTTATTAAATCCATCATTCATAGTTTGTATGTACCAATCACAGATGAATTTTAAGGTTCCCAAATAATATATGATATAACTAATAACAAGTTTATTAATTATAATAATATTTTAGAATTTTGAATTAAATCTTATAAAATATGACTTTTTTTTGTACGAATAATTTTTTGAAACATTACTTTTTTTAAGGAGAAAATATTAAAATTTTCATTGACTTAATTTCTTGAACCATTGACTGAAAAAAAAAAAAAAATCCCCAACACTTGGAATTGAATTTGTATTTGAGAAAATATAAACTAGACTAGGATGCTATAAAATGTCAAACCTCATCAATCCTAACAATAATAAATGGACTATTATGTGAACAAAGAATAAAGAACAGAAGGAGGAAGAACAAGTGGTCAAGTGGAACCCACCCCACCCCACCCCACCCACCCCCACCCCCACCCCACCCCATGTATGGTCAAATATTTGAATTTTAATTTTTAATGAATGAAATCAGATCCCAAACAAGTCATTAATAATATGCAAGCACCATATTATTAGTAATTTTGTTTGTTAGTTAAGTAAAGTGCTTCTACAAGATTGTTTCATAAATATAATTTCATGAGATGTAGCATTATTATCGGTAACTTAAACTTATTTTTAGAAATAAATCTCTCTTTTTTTTTTGGTTATGAATTATGTGATAACACTTCTTATGGAATTAGATTTGTGGAATAGTTTCACAAGAAATTTCTTGTAATTAAAAACGAGATGAGATTAGATCTTTCAGTTTCATTTTGATTTTGCAGAAAACTATGGTATAAATATAACTACATTGTAGCTTATAATTCACAAATCCTTCAGACTCCATTTGGATAGAGTGATTTGAAATCGAAATTTGAAATGAGTGGATTTCAAATCCTCTCAAGTTGGAGTAGATTTTAAATCCACCAAAATGATTCCAAAATTAACTCAAAATGAAAACCATGGATTTCAAATTTACATCCATCCAAACATTACAGATGGATTTGCTACCATGGATTTCAAATCTCTCCTCAAATCCACCCATCCAAATGGACTCTGAATATTATTGTAAGTATGTTCACCTCAAATATAAGGAGTATTTAATTAATTAATAAAATTACATTAAAGCTAGCACTTTTACTTTTACTTTTACTTTCAGAAAATAAAAATGTTGAGAATCTTGCATGATGCTTAATCTTTACTCTTATTTTCTTAATTCCTAGATTGAGAAAAATCCTTTTAAGACATAGATAGTGTTTTCAACGCAACTTATGTCGAATTTGGTTCTATATTCTCTATTATTTAGCTTTATATACAGGAACTGCCATATTTCATAAATTATACTCCCCATGAATTTAATAGTAAAATCCACATACTTAGAGTCCTCCAAAATAAATAAATGATTCACATGGCAGCTTCCCTGCAATAATACAGGTCAACCAAGAAACCATTTACTATTTACCACTGCCAATATAAGCACCAACTCACTGCCTTCCACTCTTCATTCTTCACTTCTTTTCTCTCAAAACTGTTGAGAAAAGAAAATCTGTTTAATCACAATCAAATTAGCAGTCGATCTCTATAGAGATACTTGATAGCATGGGTGATCCAAGTCCACATAAGAAATCGAAGCATGAAGAGGAAGAAACCAGCAAGATCAAGGGAGTGGTGGTTCTGATGAAGAAGAACTTCATGGGATTGAAAAATGTTGCTGCCTCAGCCATCGATCGAGTCGACGAAATTTTGGGAAGGAAGGTTGCTCTGCAGCTCATCAGCAGTACCATCACTGCCACTCACCAACAATATGGTATGTATGGGTCTTCAATTATGGAGCTTTAACTCTTGTCTCTGAGTGGTTCTGTTTTGTTATTTGATCTTAGGATGATCTGAGCCGTTGATTAGTATGGCCCACCTACTGAAACTGAGGATCTGATGGCCTAGATGCCTCAAAACTTGAAAAGAGTTTCAAATGGTGGGCTTCTTATTATGGTGGTTTGGAAGAAAATACTTTAATGCTAAACCAATCATCTCTAGTTGACTTATATAATGCATACCTTTTGGTTGGGTTCATGAGCTGACTTTGGTTCTCTCCTCTTCTTGACATCATGGACATATGTGTCTTAAAAGATTGTTGATGTTATAAAATATTTCAGTAGCTGGTTTGTCATATGTAGTATTCAATTTTCAGGGCAATTATGTGTATAGATAAGTCGACTTACCACGCTCGACTGGTTTGTCTCATTGTCACGACATAGGTAATTACGAAAGCGTGCAGGATGCCCCAACCATATTTGATATATTCCTTGTCAGGAATTAGTAGAATAATCTCAATAGCCATTCTTGAATTACTTTTCTTTAGAATGCAGCAATCTGATAACTTGAAGTCAATATTGCTTATACTACTGAAAGCTTTGTGGCCAAAATATGCTGACAATATCTGCTGATTTCATAACCTGCATACAAAAATGTTAACTTCAAATATAAAGATGAACTACGACACCAATTTCTTTTACAGAAGAAAATGGGAGAGGGAAAACTGGAAAAAAAGCATACTTGGAAGACTGGATATCGAAAATCTCCCCTGCGACGGAAGCTACAACATACAATGTCACATTTGAGTGGAGTGTGGAGATGGGTATTCCTGGGGCATTCACGATAGCAAATTTTCACCACAGTGAATTCTATCTCAAGACGCTCACTCTTGAAGACATCCCTGGTCATGGCCGTGTCCATTTCATCTGCAATTCATGGGTTTACCCTGCTGAATACTATGAAAAAGACCGCATCTTTTTTGCTAACCAGGTATGATTTTATCCTCTGGTATGTAAGAGATTATAACGTAGGTATCTAACAGCATTTTATGACAGAAAATCACAAGGGAAAACACACTTTTTGGGTTTATTTGAGTTGCTATTCTTCCAACTTTAGTAGATGGAAATTGCATCATATCTATATTTTATTACATTATTAGTCAAAATCCCTGTTCTTGTGCTCATCAAAACAGCTAGTTTTACAATAGCTTCCACATGCCTAATCAAGCAGCAAATTTGCATATATGTGATAAAAGTGTTTTGTGCTTAAAGATATGTCATACATAAATAATAAAATACGTTGATATCACAGACATATCTCCCCAGCCAAACACCAGCACCACTTCGTCATTACAGAGAAGAAGAATTGGAGAACCTGAGGGGAAATGGAACTGGTAAACGTGAGGAATGGGACAGAGTCTATGATTATGACATCTACAATGATTTAGGTGATCCAGATAAAGGTCCACAGCACGAGCGTCAAATTCTTGGGGGTTCATCGGAATTTCCATATCCTCGCAGAGGAAGAACGGGCCGACCTCCAGCTTCATCAGGTAAGAGGTGTACCATGAAACTTACAAGTGGCTATTATGTATGGTTGCTTGCTTACATAGAAAGATCATGCTATGTATGATTCATGTAAATTCACAAGTGTTTAATCACATATTCATATACTTTCCTGTAGATCCTAAAACTGAAAGCAGGCTGCCACTATATCAGACCTTGGATATCTATGTTCCAAGGGATGAAAGATTTAGCCATATAAAGATGTCAGATTTCGTAGCATATGCACTGAAGTCAATATTTCAGTTCCTTGCACCTGAGTTTCAGGCTCTGTTTGACAAAACTCCCAAGGAGTTTGACTCATTTGAGGACGTGCTACAGCTCTATGAAGATGGAATCAAGGTAACAGATGAATCTTTGTTGCAGAAAATTAGAGAACACATACCTGTTGAGATGATAAAGGAGTTGCTTCGATCAGATGGAGAGAAGTCATTCATTTTTCCATTGCCACAGGTTATTGAAGGTATATTTAAATCAAAATATATATAGCGAAAGCAATATGTTGAATTCATAAGTTTTGACATTGCATGTATAATTTATTGAAAGAACAGACGGCAAATTTTTATGTCAATTAATTTTCTCATCAATTTATGAAACAGAGGACAAAACTGCATGGCAATCTGATGAAGAATTTGCTAGGGAAATGCTGGCTGGAATCAATCCTGTTGTTATCTGTCGCCTCCAAGTAAAAATCTCTATTTACCTATGGTTTTCTTGAATAAGTGGGCAAACTGCTAATTGTCTTTGAGTAACAGAACTAGAAACAACGCAAAGACCTTGCTATAAAACTTTCATATGCTAATGCTACTACAAAAGAGAAGAACGCATTACATATGCTGCTCATGAAATTTGTTCTATCAAGCATTATGATTCATGATACTAAGGTTTCAGAAATTGAACTGATAATACTTCTATACTCATAGGAATTCCCTCCAGCAAGCAAGCTAGATTCAAAGCTATATGGAAATCAATCCAGCACAATCTCTGAAGAGCATATAATGAACAGTCTAGATGGCTTGACCATAACTGAGGTAAAAATCACCTAAACTTCTACACATGTATGACTAAGGTTGAGGGAGACAATTAGTTGGTATAGGATGGCTAAGTATTTGTGGTTATCATAATACAGGCAATCAAGAACAATAAGCTGTACATATTAGATCATCACGAGAACTTGATGCCATACCTGAGAAGGATAAATACAACATCAACAAAGACTTATGCAACGAGAACAATCCTCTTCTTGAAAGGAGATGGAACGCTGAAGCCATTAGCAATTGAATTAAGCTTACCACATCCTGAAGGGGACCATCATGGAGCAGTAAGTTTTGTATGCACTCCAGCAAAAGATGGAGTTGAAGGTACTATCTGGCAGTTGGCGAAGGCTTATGTTGCAGTAAATGACTCTGGCTATCATCAGCTGATGTGTCACTGGTAAAAGCTGTGAAATGGAGTTGCACAAAAATCAGGCAAGGCATAATGTTTTCTTTTAAAGTTTGAATTTGGTCTTTTCAATGCAGGTTAAACACTCATGCAGCAATGGAGCCCTTCATTATTGCCACCAACAGGCAGCTGAGCATTCTTCACCCAATTCATAAGCTGTTGCAGCCTCACTTTCGAGATACAATGAATATAAACGCCCTGGCTCGGCAAACCCTCATAAATGCTGGAGGGTTTCTTGAAATAACTGTTTTTCCAGGAAAATATTCCTTGGAAATGTCATCCACAATATATAAGAACTGGGTTTTCCCAGAGCAGGCGCTCCCCGCAGATCTTATTAAGAGGTACATGCATATTGAACTCTAAGCCATGATATGATTTTTGCTATGGAATTGCAAGTATTGAACAACAGCCAATAAAAAAATGTGCACACAAGACGAGCAAATCAATTCCAGTTAAAATCTTAGAGCAGAGTTTCTCAAATACAAATAGTACTAAAGCTTTCTCAAATGTTTGGACTATACTTTGCTGACTGAATGATATCTTCCTACCTTATTTAGAGGGGTGGCAATTGAAAGCTCTAGCTCCCCACATGGTGTTCATTTACTGATTGAAGACTATCCAGTATGCTGTTGATGGACTTGAGATCTGGGGAGCAATCAAAACATGGGTTGAGGACTACTGCACCATTTACTATAAGACTGATGAAATGGTTCAGAAAGACGTTGAGCTTCAGGCATGGTGGAAAGAACTACGAGAGAAGGGACATGGAGACAAGAAAGACGAGCCTTGGTGGCCGAAAATGCAAACACTAAAAGAGCTAATAGACTCCTGCACCATTATCATATGGGTGGCATCTGCCCTTCATGCAGCAGTGAATTTTGGACAGTACCCTTATGGAGGCTACCTGCCAAACCGTCCCTCAACCAGCCGACGGTTCATTCCAGAGATTGGCACTCCTGAGTATGAAGAACTAAAGTTAAATCCTGAAAAGGCTTACTTGAAGACCATCACTTCCCAGTTGCTTAGCGTGCTTGGCATTACCCTGGTAGAAATATTGTCCAGGCATTCTTCTGATGAGATTTTTCTCGGACAGAGAGACTCTCCTGAATGGACAGCAGATGCAGAGGCACTGAAAGCATTCAAAATGTTTGGGAACAGGCTCACAGAAATAGAGCAAAAAATCGTCAATATGAACAATGATGAAAGATTGAAGAATAGGATGGGGCCAGTGAAGATGCCTTACACTTTGCTATGCCCCAGCAGTGATATTGGACTAACAGGCAGAGGAATTCCCAACAGCGTATCAATTTAAAGATTCTCCACGTAAATGTTGGTAGTATTTCATTTCCTAAGTCTTGTTAGAATTTGCCAATAAGATTATTTGTAGAAAAAAAACTCCAGTCCAACTATATGGTGAGTGTTCTCTAGTTCTGGTCTGAATAGAGAGAATATGCATTTGAAAATGTTCAATCTTCATGCATTGGCTTCGACAGTGAACTCTTCAATACCCCATCATTGGCTTTCTCAAGATAAGTAATCATCAGATCAGGCTAATTGCACCATACTTCCATAAAGTAATTCACAGTAAATTTGATGTCTTAAATATAGCCACGTCATAAAATGTTTTATTTAGCCAGAATATCCATTATAACTATAATATAGTCCACATATATAGATAGATATTTGATTAGTGTTAAGTAATAAATAATTAAATTTAACACATCATAAAGCTACGTTTTATCAGAGTTATGGTCAATATTCTTTCTTAAGGTCATAAAAATTCACCTACATTCAATTAGCAGTTTTTTCTACAATCATGGTTGTAAGTATCAACCAATCTGCTGCTTGATAGTTATTTGTAACAATGCATTCTTAATTTACAAAAGCAATCATCATTACTCATAAGTCATAAGACTCATAACCATGACTCTGTTCCCCACCCCCCACACCCCACCCCACCCCAAAAAAAAGAATAATAATAAAGAAAAATTGTAAAGAGCCTTCTGAAATGATATGAAAAAAAAGCAATTAGAATTGAGCTTTAGAGGACAAACTAGTAAAAAAAGAACAAAAAATAGTTACTTACTCTGGCAATTGAGAAAATTGCATTTTCTTGAATTGCTCCCAAGTTGTAAAAGGACCACCATATATGTAGCTAGCTCTTGCACCTGCCACCAAACAATTAAGAACCTCCAAGTGTTTCTTCAACACACAAAGCATTACTGATAGACCCCAAGACTCAACCACCTGTCAAAAGAGAATTTGAATTTCACGTGTTACATAAAATGGTATTATAAGCAGTGTAACAATTTTTGTGCATTTAAAAATTGTGGTTAGATCAGCATTCCAAAAGTGAAGAATGTTAAATGTCTGGCAATCATATGAAGAAGAAATTTCAGTTTCACTGGCCGAAATGTGAAAATTAATATAAGCATATGAGCTGTCCAAGAATGTTCAACACATGAATTCATATCTACTAAGAGGTTTCATTGGACAGCCAATCTACAGAGGAGAGGAAACTGTTCATAGATAAGATATTACAGTCTACTTACTAATGATTTCTGAAGTGACCAAGAGATATCCTAGGATAGAATAATATCAGCGACTTGATTTATCAGGAAGCTGCGGTAAATTATACCTTGAATAACCATGGTGGATCATAAATCATCTGCAGAAATCAGGAATGTAATTGGTAAAGGCAAAAACTGATTCTAAGGTTCGAAATTCCAATCTTTAAGGAGGAATACTTGCATAGTCAGATAGGCTGCAACCAAGCTTGGTAAATCATAAATGAAAATATCTTCTACAATTCATCTAGTGAAGTTAAAGATACATGAGTTCAAATACTGAAGAAGCACATCCTAGTCAGTATGGAGAATGAAAGCAGACAACCCAAGGGTTCATCATATAAAACTCTTAATTTGTTAGCTCATTGTCCCTGTCATCAAATATGAGAAGACTTATATAGATCTTTGATTTGTTTATCCAACTGACTCAGCATGCTGTAAATAAGGACCCTTTCTGGGTGAGAATAATCTCCAGCTACAAATATATTTTTACTCCTTCCAACTTCAATCCAACTACAACCAGCTGGCTTTTTCAGGTCTCTCGTCTTCATCAACCTTCTCATTTCCAATACCCCATCCCATCTAGCATCTGCAGCATATAAATTTGATAAAACTACATAGTTTCCAATGTCACTAGTTTCAATTTTTAAAAGGTGATCAGCCACAACACGGGCCATATCCACATCATGGTGGGTTTTGCAGGCACTGAGAAGTGTACCCCATATGTTTTCAGAAGCTGCAATAGGCATTTGATTTACAAAGGAAAAAGCTTCCTTAGTTCGACCACCTCGACCAAGGAGATCTACCACACAAGCATACTGCTCCATGGTTGGTTTCATATGATGCACCTGTTCTATTGAATTAAAAATCAATAATCCTTCATTGATAAGGCCAGCATGACGGCATGCAGATAAAACCGCCGTTATTACAATATGATCAGGTTTGATACCACACTCGAGCATATAATCATAGACCTCAATAGCTTCTTTTCCCATTCCATGCATGGCAAATCCTCCAAGCATAGCCGTGATTCCAACAAGGTCTTTCTGAGGTGTCGATTGGTAGAGCTTATATGCACTGTTTAAGCTTCCACATTTTGAGTAAACATCTAAAAGAGCTGCCTTTAAATACGCATCCTCAAAGCAGGCCCTAACTATGTAACCATGACACTGTCTCAACAAATCAACTGAAGCCAGTTGACCGCAAACAGGAAGAATACTGGTAATAGTCATGGCATCAGGCCTCATTCCGTGAGACTGTAACTCATGAAGAAAATTGAGAGCTTCACCAGGAAACTCATTTAGGGCATAGACCCGCATCATGAGACTCCAAGTAGTAATATCCCTCTCAGACATACTCTGGAAAATAATCTGTGCATCATAATGTGAACCATGTTTCAAATATCCCGAAATCATTGAATTGCATGTAACCACGTTCCTCTTACCGGATAAGGTGTCAAATATTTTTGATGCATACTCTATATTTCCACATTTGGCATATGCATCGAGCAGTGCATTTTCAAGAGTGGGTTCAGGATTACCATGTAAAATACAGGATCTCAATAAATAACCATGAGTTTCTTTAACATTTTTTGTTCTGGAAAGAGTAGCACAGAAATGCACCACAATTAAGATAGTAACTGCATCAGGTTTAACTTCATCCATAAACATCAAATTTAAGAGATCAGAAAACTGATTTTCAAGCAAATTTACTCCAAATGCGTCGAGCATAGTATTCCATGATATCAAATCTTTTCGAGGAATCAGTGAAAATGTGCTGAATGCGGCTTCTGTGCAGCAGCATTTGGCATAAAAGTTTATCAGGGCATTTCCAATGGATGTATCCTCGTACAAGGCAGGATGTCGGAACACATAACCATGTATCTGCTTTCCCACTTGCAGATCACATAACTGCGAACAAACAGGAAGAATGCTGATCACAGTGATAGCATCCATTCCAAACATCTCCATTTCGACAAACTCACGAAAAGCCTCCAATGCTTTCGACCATTGACCATTTGAAGCATACCCAGTGATTATCGAATTCCAGGAAACCAAATCTCTGGATTTCATTCTTTTAAATAAAAATTGTGCTTCTCGTATTCGCCCAATTTTCAAATAGAAGCCTAAAAGAGCATTAATCACATTAACTTCATTTTCCAAATGAGTACGTCGTAATACATAACAATGAATCTCTTTCCCCAACATGTCGCTTATAGTGTTTCCTAAAGCAGAACAAATAGGCAGAATATTAGCAATGGTGGCATAATTAGGTGCCACTGACCCTTTAATCATCTCAGTGAAGAGTTGAAAAGCATCTTTAACAAGCTTATTCTCAGCTAAACCTGCAATTGCTGCATTATATGAAACAACATCTTTATCATCAATTCCAGAAAAAACAGCAGAGGCATCTAAAACAAGCCCACATTTTGCATACATTGACACTAACGCGTTTCCTACCAGCGTCTGTGATTCCATCCCAGACTTTATAGCAAACGCATGCAGACTCCTTCTCACACCATCGATACTAGAGCGTGTGCATACAGGAATTACAATCGCCAGAGTGACAGAACTCGGTTTAGGATCCCCAGCAGCATGAAGCATACTAAAAAACCTCATAACCTCATAATCATGACGACCTGAAGCGGAAAACCCGGACAACAGAGTGTTCCAAGTGACAGTATCTCGAAAAGTAATTTCATCAAACAGTTTCTGGGCATCTTCCAGAGCTCTGCATTTGGCATACATATTAAGCAAAGCTTTCGAAATTAACGAGCAGCAGCTATGCCCTTGTTTGATAACATGAGTGTGCAAAGATTGTCCGGATTTGACATCTGATAATGATGCACATGATCTTATAACATCGGCGAAAACTTGAAAACTGGATTTGTAACTCGCTAAATTGTTCGTCCTCTGAAGTAAGAGCGTGAAGGCCTCACTCATGCTACTCATTCCGTCGAAACGCCACAAATGGTTGATTTATTCAGAACCCTAATTCAGTATTGAAGCTAATGAAATATCAGCACACTGCACATACCAATGCTAAGCCCAACCAGTCGCCGCCGGCGGCGGCGGCGCCACCCTCTTTCCTTGTTGAATTCAGTTGTTTTCCCTCGTCCTCTTCTACTTATACATGAAATTTTAAATTGATGATGAGGGAAATTCGTATGAGATCACAACGAGTTTAAGCAACCGCGAGTTTAAACAGTTTGAAATTTAAATGGTTTTTTGATAATTTTGTGTTTATTTTGAAATTTTATAAAGTAGAATTATAATTAAAGAGTATTGTTCTTATGCACTAGTTGTATGGATCTAAATCCATGTATCTTGGCACCCGGTGGTTGGGTCGGGTCGGATCCTACCCGGATCCGCGTCCAAGTTTATTTTTCATTTTTTAATTTATACGATAAGTATAACATTTATATTATATGAGTATAACTTTTCTATACAAATATCACAACCTTTAAGTTAATATACTTGGACTTTTTTCAATATAAAATGTAAGTTAATATAGCTGAGAACCTTCATGTTATATTGATATAACTTTTATATATAACTATCATAACCTTTGAAAAATAAAAATGTTATATTATTATAATATAAAAGTTAAATTATTATAACGTTAAGTTTAAGTTATTATAACACAAAGGTTTAAAAGGTAATATATATTTATCTTACTCTATAAAATATTAAACTACAGGATAGAAAGGTTATGCGGATGTACCATAAAGGTTATGTGAATATAACGAAAAGGTTAGACGAGCATAACTAAAAGGTTAGGTGAAATAACTAAAAGGTCATGGAGTGAAATTAGGGTTTGAGTGCGATTTGGGGGCACGTGCCGACGCGTTCCAGCGTGTTCTGAGCGTGATTTTCACCTTTCGGGTCATATGACCCGGATTGCATGGATTATGACTCATGCACTTGGTGTATAGAAATGATTGTGATAATTAAAATATTATATTTACGTTAACATTTGTAGAAAATAAAGATAATGTTGTTTATTTATTTTAAATAGAGAGATATGATTTTTGAGAATTGTAAAAAGATATGATAGGATTATAAACTTCCAAATTCCAATATCTCACTTTGAATTTTAGTTCATCTCAAATTTGAATGGGCTTTGATATTTAAAAAAACACCATCATCTATATCGCAAATTTTCCTCTGTACCATCATTCTTTAATATCAAATATTTGTTTATTTAAGTTCATAAAAAATTAACTTAATTGATTTCGATTATAAAAAAATATTTATAAACTATAAATCTTATTAAAAATATCAAAATTATATTACAAAATTCATCACAAATATATATTAATATACTAAAGAAAATAATCTAGTAATACAACACAATGCAAATAAATAAAATATAAATTATATAATAATTATCACTATCATTTCGAATTAGACAATTTTTTCCAAAGATGTTCGATTAATGCATTTCAAAGTTCGTAATGAGCATCTGCATCTCTGATTTTTTTATGCCGACGAAGAAAATTTTGAAATGTAGAATTTTCATTATTTATCATTTCTACCTCTGAAGTTGTCTAGGGATGGCAAAATTGACCCGACCCGTGGGGACCTGACCTGACCCGTGGTGTTTGGGGCGGGGCAGGTCTGGATACCCACAGCGCCCCCGTCTAGTTCTAATATTAATATACATAATATATATTATGATAATTAAGTTTATATACATTAACCTCAATTAATGTATATATTATGATAATTAAGTGTATATGTGTATGTATATATATATACATATATATAAGTAATTTAGGATCATATTTTAATTAATTAAGTAAGAGACTAAAGTAGTAATATTACATATAAAATAATGTTTTAATTTGTTGTTGGGTGTGTAAAATAGTAAAATTAAATCATAACTTCAATTATTCAATCAAATAATTATTCAAATTATTCAGTTAATGATTTAATAATTAGGTGTTTTTTAAATTATTCATGTAAAAATTACAATTTTTTTTATTTATTATTTTTTTAAACGGGGCGGGGCGGGGCACGGGGCAAAAGTTTCTGACCCGCGACGGGGTGGGGCGGTGGGTAGTAGGTGCGGGGCGGGTCTGGGTAGTTAACTACCCGCCCCAACCTGTCCCATTGCCATCCCTAGAGTTGTCACATCTCTCGTTTCTACAATCGAAGTATTGAGATCTCGTTCATCATCGATTATCATCATATTATGCATTATAATGCATGCAGTTATTATATCTTGCAAGTCATTTGTCATCCAAAACTGACCAGGATTTGCCACAATTGCAAATCGACTTTGAAGAACTCCAAATGCACGTTCCACATCTTTTCTACAAGCTTCTTGCATGGTTGCAAAATATCTTTTCTTTGGGATGAAATGCAGAAAAGCACAGATAAAATACAGAAAAGTAAAGATAAAATAATGCCCATAAATTTGGAGGACATTTCTGATCAGGTTAGACGTTCATGGTTCCAGAATGAGCTACACAAAATCATGAGTAAATCTCAACCTGAAAATTCCCCCAACACTTATGAAGAACATTTTAATGATATTGGAGAGTCTGGAAGTGGTTTATCGGATTACTAAAATCCATATTATATATGAAGTTTAATAGTATTTCATTTATGTTTTTTTGTATTAAATATAGCATCATGTGTTTTATTAGTTTAAACTAGTATATGTACCGTGTATCACACAATATTTTTCAAAACTAATATTATTAAAAAACTAATATAAAAATGTAATACATTTTTAGTATGAAATAACAACGCATAGAATGCTAGATCATAAATGTTACTTAACAAAAACTATTTCCATATTTACATAACTTAAAAAATATTTGTATTGTCAATTTGTATGTAAGACCTACATTTTAGCCATATTTTCAAATTAAAATTAAAGTAAAATTAAAATACATAAAATACATTATATTTAGTATTTTTTTATTAATTTATATTTACATAAATTAACATCTCATTTTCTATTAATATTTAACTTATTGTATATTACTATATTTGTATTAACATATATATTCATTAAAATTTTAATATTAACATAATTAAAATACATAAAATACATTATATTTAGTATTTTTTTATTAATTTATATTAATATAAATTAACATCTCATTTTCTATTAATATTTAACTTATTGTATATTACTATATTTGTATTAACATATATATTCATTAAAATTTTAATATTAACATATTTTAATTAGCAATCAATAAATTTTTTTCATGAATTTACTGATTTTTGTTGTTCTTAAAATGATATCTATATACTCACATGACCTAAAAAGTATATATATGATATGTTTGTTTTAAATTTTTTTCCCAATTTATAATGATTATATTTATTAGCAATTAGTTTATACATATTAAAATGTGTTATCTCATTAAAATAACAATCAATTCCTATATTAAAATGTCTTGACTGAAATTTCATAGGTTACAAATTGTTATTAATTATCATTAAAATTTCATAGGTTACTAATTGTTAGTAATTATCATTAGATGAATTAATTGAATTAAATTATAAATTAATTGAATATATATATATATATAAATTAAAAAAATTAAATGAATTTTTTTGGAATAACCATAGGGTGACATGTGTCCTCTAGTGGTTATTCCTTTAGTATATATGAAAGATTTAACATGTTGTAATGCTTATGTGTTTTAGTAAATTTCATTGTAATTTTCATTAAACATTGTATGATGTCATATTATAAATCTATTAGTTATAATTTACGTTTATATTTAATAAATTATATAGTCTACAATCTTTATATATATAAAAACACAAACATTTCCTGAAATAGTAATATGAAAATTTTCCCGCCAAAAACACCATGTCAAAATTGAAAATGATTTTTAAAAAAATAAATGATAAATGATATTTATTTTCTATTAATAGATAACTAGATACTATATATATAAATGAATGAATGTGAATAAAAATGAGATATTGTTTGATGATGTATACATATAAGGAAGTGATATGAAAATAAACATTCATACATATTTATCTATATGGTGAGTCAACTTTAATTATTAAATTTCAATTGATATAATTAATATAGTTTATGTAATGTTAATTGGTAAAATCAATAAAAACAATATAGAAATATTTAATTTATTCACTATTAGCCAATGTATGAATAATATATATGATAAAATTTACATCATTATGCAATGATCAAATATATGATTTAATATGGATATAAATAATATATATTTATATGATTCACTCAAATATAAAATGATATAATATTTTTATCTTTATATATATAAAACCAAAAACGTTTCCTAAAATAATTTTCCCGGCCCCCTCCCCCACTAAATTTGGAAAACAATGCTAGCATGATATTATATATATGGAAAGATAATATATTATGGTAACACATATATTATATGTTTTAGTTGATTGACATTTATTTTACATTTATCCAATTCTGAATATAGAAAATTAAAGTATTAGTTAATTTATTATATAAATATAGTATGGGATTTTATGTTAATTTAAATCTTATACTAAAATATTACATATATTATCGTAAAAACAATTGTATTTGTATTAAAGATCATATAACTAAACATATTCATAAATATGGAATGCAAATAAGTTGAAATAGTCAAGTCCATTAATTGGTCATCAATTATGTGAATTTTGCATGAATAATTAATAGGTTTTCCAACAATACTTAAATCTGTGTGTTTTTTAATTAGAAATTGGGTGACATTACATATTTCTTGAAAACAAAAAATGTATAGTAGCATTAAACGTCTCTCATTTGGAAAAATTAGACTTACATATTTTTTGAAAAGCAAAAAAAAGAAAACGAAAAATTCAATTTCATTCCCTGGTTTTTGGCATAAATATCCAATTTGATTCATTGATTTTTTTTAATTATCCTTTATTCATCTCAAAGAATTTAACAAGTCTCATGACCAAAAAATAGTAAAAATGATAAGACCAATAAAATACAAAAAAGATTAATCAATATAATTATTAAGAAAAAATCATCATATGAATTTTTTTTCTTACATTTCTAGAATTATCTTATTTAAACATCGTAAATGTCATTATATATGGAAGGCTATTAATTTATGAGAATCAATTTATTATGTCATATTTTGGATGTGGAATGTTTATAATATTTAAGATGATATAATATTGTATTCAGTCGAATAAATGTATATTTTTTTAACTTATATAAAAGATCTAAAATTTGATATTTTTCAAAAGGCAACCTAAAATTATGTAATCACAATATCAATCAATTATGATCATATCATAAATAATGCACTAATTTCATATTTAATAAGCATATCATCCACTATAATTATGAGAAAATAAACTTGGAATTCATTCACACATTTTCCATTAACAATTTCTCAAATTCTGCATTCCAAACATTATGTTTTCTTGGATTAGTGGATTGTTTCTTCTTCTTCTTCTTCTTTATGTATTTATTTGGTTACAAATTGATTTCCGAGATATTTGTAGCTTGTATCAATAATTAATGACCATAGTGTTCATTTTTTAATGATTTAAGTTATTGTTATTTGTAATTTGAAGAAGAACAAATCAGAATATGTATTATTTTATTAGTATTGTATATTGACTAAAAGGGGGACTCTAGCTAAGAAAGTGGAATACTCATAAGTGGATTCAACTATTCACCCAATGTTGTATGAGAAATTGTCCTTTCCAGTAGACGGGTACCTGCCATAAGAAGAATGTTTGGTATAAATAACTCATTTCTTGGTCTTCGAACCCCTCAGTCACTACGAACGCCCCCGATCAGTGCAATGAGATGTGTCTATATATCTATCTCTTGATTCGAAATGGGAGCAGGTTTGAAAAAGGATCTTAGAGTGTCTAGGGTTAGGCCATGAGGGTCTCTTAACACCTTCTTTTTTTCTTCTCATCGAAGTTATTTCACAAAGACTTGCTAGGGTAAGGAAGAAGGGGGGAACAAGCACACTTGTAGAGCGCAGTACAACGGAGAGTTGTATGCTGCGTTCGGGAAGGATGAATCGTCCTCTAGCTCTTTCGATCATAGGAGTGGAGCTTTCTTGCATCTAACGACGAGCGTCGGAGCAGCTTCATTGATGCATCAGGCTTTCCCTTCAATCTCTATGATTCAGGATGAGAGATCTATATGTATGTGCCTGTACCTCTCCGAGGAATATTCTTATTGCTATGTAATATTATATTATTTTGCCAATTCAAATTATTTTGTGTAGGAATTTGGGTCGAGAGTCTCTAATTTTGGATTAGAGATTTTATAGATTTAAAATTAATACACTACAAGATAAATTTCATTTTTGTTTTTGTTTTTTAACCATTGTCAAAAATACTAATTTTATATTTCAAACATTGTTAAGAATAAATTTCATTATTCTTGGAAATAAGTTTTTGAAATAAGGTGTTAAAAAGGTTATACATAGATTGCATCAAATCCATGTTTAATTACACTAAAAATGCTTAGTATCAAAATACAACATTTATATATATTTATTGTTAATTGAATACTTTGAATTGTGAAGAACACGATTCAAGAAAATTGTTTTCCATAGTAAAATTAACTTTGATGTTTCACAATATTTTTTATTTTTTTTCCCTCATTATTTTATATTGTGATGGTTGCTCTATAATTTATGAAAATCATTTTCCATAATAAAATTATTTTATCAAATTCACAAGTTTTTTTAATAGTGGAATATTGTAAAAATTATTCTAAAAATTTCAAATATATATATATATATGTAAAATATATAAATATATCACTTAAATTTATTCTATTAAATTTAGATATTATTATTTTAAATTACAAATATTTATACTTATATTTGAGAAAAGCTTAATCTCATTCATCGCACGGGTACAAAACTAGTATAATGCAATACTTATAAATGTATAAGTTATACAATGTACAAAATACCAAATATCAAGTATATAAAATTAGGGCGCGGCTATCCGCACCCCACACATTCCTTAACACACCCCAAATTCTTAACACATCCCATATTAAATATTTAATACAATTAAATTTCTAAACACACCCCTTAAATTACCAATCTTACCCTTTATTTATCAAAAAATCTAAAAAACCTACACATACTAAACCCATGTAACACCCCGACCCAGTTTTGACGGATTGAGGCACTACCATGACGTTACATGCTCAAAATAAAATATTTGTATAAGGAAAAATTAAAATAATTAAAAATTCTTTTCGTAAAGAAACTCAGCGGAAGACTTAATTATGAAAACATGAGCCCTTTTTTTTTCTTTTTAAAAAAATGAAGGATGAAGATGTAAACATCCGACTCGTGTCTTACCCACATTTGTAAGTCAAAACCTTAAAGTATTTTAAAACATATGAAAATCTTACATAAACAGTTAAACCAACATGGAAGGTTTCAGAGAGTGTTAAGCACCATCGAAACATACATATTAACATTAATCAAAACATATACTTCTCGGGAGGAGTCCATACAGCCGGCTACACATCCGTTTCGTTGTAAGCTGAACCTGAAAAGATTTAAAGGTAACATCATGAGATTCCTCCGGAGAGGAAGCCAGTGGGATAACAATACTCTCTCATACATAGAAGCAATTAAATTATTAAGCACGTACTACATGTCCAACAGGCACGCTCACCCGTTTTGGACCCTCATAAGTCATAACATTAGACCAGGCACTCTCGCCCTTATGGTCACATAACATTAAGGAATGTGGGCACGCTAACCCACAAGACTTTGCTTTCATAGACCAGGCACTTAGCCCTTATGGTCGTCGCCCGGCGTGAAGCCCTCCCGGTTATAGCTACGGTGCTTCCCTCTGTAGATTTTCATACATATCTTACTAATTTAATTATCAACACGTAATAGAGAGTAGAAGTTACCCACATGAAGATTTCGCTCGAAGCGGGGATAGCCACTGAAGTATCCGGTTGTCTCGTACTGCACTCGGCACATTCATTAACATTTAGTCTTTGATCACGTCTTGATCATATCATACAAATATATGCTAATCCATTTTCATGAATTACTTAGTTAACATATTAGTCGATGCTCATTAACATGTCTTAGCTAAGCATCATACCATGAAGTCATGTCATGGACAACAATATAACCTAACATACTTATCATTCATGCCACATATGTATATCATGACAAGACATAACAAAATAATTTTATAGACTTCATAACATTCTTTAGAACATGCTTCAATTAATCATTTGAAAGAAAACTATTTAGACCTTATGAACTCATAAAACTCTATTACATTACTTTGAAACCTAATGGTTCATCACCTTACACATAAGCTCACATTTTATTTCTCAAAAACAGTTTCAAAAGATGGTTGAATCTCACATTTAATCATAGATAAAAAATATAGATTCAAAAGCTAGTAACTTGTAGATAGAAATACACTCGCTAACATATAACGATTTTCATATTTATAACAAAACATCTAAAATTCATGAAAATAATCATCATTCACATAATACCCCTTAGTTAGTCATGCTATAACAATAGATATAAGTTCCAAACACACAAGCTTTAATAATTAACCTATTGTACCCAAACATTTGTTTGGAAGGTACTCTATATCAGTCTGATTTATAAAATTCACCATAAATCACATAGTTATTAAAATCCTTTGAAATGAATAATTTAAACTTACAACATCATGTATTAAAACATAATAAAACAGTTCGGAATAATTATAATTCATCAAATTTCTAAGATTATCCTTCTAAAGTCAAAAACTGTAGAATTTCATATTGAAACTAGACTATGTTTGAAAATTCATTATAATTTGTACACTTCATTAAACATTACCAAATTTTAAACATAGACTCATGACTTCATGTAAAATGACATACCAAAACAGCTTTGAAAAATCATGACTAAGATAATTTACAAAATTGTTTTTCTAAGGCCCAAGATTGCAGAATTTGAATTTGAAATTGGACTAACTTTGAAAATTCATTATAATTCATATACTTATCTAAAAATTACAAAATTTTTATCAGACTCAAAATCTTATGTAGTATAACATACTGGAACAGTTTTGAAAAATATTCATTGACCGATTTTATAAAAATATTTTTCTATGGTCCGAAACTGCACATTCCGGGTCTGAAATTGGACAATCTTTGAAAATTCATTATAATTCATAAACTACTCCAAACATTACCAAAATTTAACCATACACTCAAGACTTCATGTAAGATAACATACTTAAACAGTTTTGAGAAACTCTAAGCAAATGATTTTATAAAATTCTTAAAAGGGGACTGCAATTTACAAGTTTTCCACGAGTTGATTAGATCCACTTATTTCTTTAATTATTCGACCTTTAAGACTCCATTAACCTTAAGAAATCACCATCACTCAGTTTAATATACCCTCAATGAGTTTAGGCAAGATAATCAAACATGCAAAGGCCAAACCAAAATGCAATTGCACATTCAACACTCAAATATCACATATTTTGAAGATCAACACTTAGAACAAGACATTTAACAATTTTCTTCACAATCTTCCTTAAATCTTACATGCAATGACTTTTTGGTGAGAGAATTAAACATGCAAAGCTTAATGCAACATGTATTTGTTTAATCAATACTAATGATGACATAATTTTGTAGATCAAACACATAGACCCAACAAGTTTCATTACATTAGAAGAGAATCTCCCTTAGACCACACATGCAATGAACTTAGATGAGAGGAAACAAACATGCAATACTTTTCAACATGCATTTCAACATTTAGAACCTAATCATGCTCCTAAGGAAATGATTTGTGAGATTTAGCAAACTACCTCTTGATTTGCAAACAAATTATGTGTTCTTGAGATGTTGCTTGAGGAAGATTGTACTTTGAGCTTAATTTCTCCTCTTGTCTTGCAAGGATCTTGCCTTTTTCACTTAACTCTTGAAAATGGCAGCTTGTTTGAAGGTGGGAGTAAAGGTACTTTTGTGAAGAAGGGAAGAAAGAGTAGAGAGAAGGAGGAGCAAAAGGCTAGAGAGAGAGAGAGAGAGAGAGAGACATAGATCAAAATGAGAGGGGTGGGATGTCTATCCCCCTTCACATATCTATATATATAGTGTATAATTATGGTATAATGCATGTATTATACATGTAGATCTTGTAAAAAAATAATATAAATTAATATGTACAAACATATAGATCACCTCTTGTAGTATTTATCCACTAAAGGTGTGATGATTAAAAGCATTGAGACTTGTGGTGGATTTGATGGAGGCATGTGACTTGAGTGTATTGTCATCTAATATGACACAAATGAGTTTGTAATGATGATCATAGTAGTTTCAATATTAATGTAATTGTTACCTATAATGTTTAATTCATGTAAACTTAATTATCATATATGTGTGGGAAAAAGTATAATGTCACACATAAATAAGATGACATGTAAGATTATGGACATTACTTGAAATCAATTTAGACATCTTTAAATTAAAGTCTTCATAATATTTGATCATCTAATTATGCGTGAAAGTATGTACAATATTATACGTCATAGAGTCACATAATTGATTTCACATAAAACTATATAATATAAAATTCCACATAATTATAATTGAACACATTAGTCATGCTTCTTTTAATAATTATTAAAATTCAACTTATCTATATTTTTTTTTATACGATCCTTTTACCCGTGTGTGTCGAGTGCATCACGATCAACTCGGTCTCTTCGGGTAGCTATCCTGCAAGACTTTTCATACTTAAAGAAACATTAGCTCATTTCTTTTGGTAAAACATAAAGCTTGATATATAGAGATTATTTATAATAAATCATTTAAAAAAAGATTCATGAATAAAAAATATGCTATGCAAATTTTCTGAAAACGGGGTGTTACAACCCACCCCAAAAATAACCCCACCCCACCACCCCACCCCACCCAAACTCTCATCTTCTCCAATCTCTCTCCCTCTCATCCACCCGTTTTCGAAAATTCGACCAACATTGAGGTAAAAAATTCAACAAAAATTCGACCACTTGTTTTCGAGATCGATGGACGGGGAAGAACATGCTCAAAATCAACCAAATCATCCATTGAGACAAATATTGTTTGGTAAGTTTCTAATTTTTTTGTTGAGAAATCATAAAATTGTTGGCATTTTATGTTTAAAACTTGAAATTTATGTACATTATAAGTTGAGAAGTGTTTGGGGGTTGTATTTCGTATAGATTTGTGTTGAAATAGGCTGAAATTGGATGGAACGGGACTGGGTTTTCTCGAATTCGAACCTGGTTTTTCGAAAAATTCGACTGTTGTCGGCCACAATGTGTCGAAGGTTTGTCGAAATTTCGACCACAAGTGGTCGAAAAATTGATGAAATTTCGTAAACTAATGGCCGAAATTTGGAGAAAGTTTCGGCCTGTAGTGGTCGAATGTGGCACTGATTTTCGACTAGTAGTGGTCGGAAGTTGGATTTCAGTTTAATGTGATATTTTTCTAACTTTTACATATTATGTCTTCAATAACTTACTTGAATGTTCCTAATTGATTTGTTGATTATAGGAGGCCAGTACTATACGAGGGTGAGACCGACCGCTTCGAATAGGAGGCGTCGATTCTTACAGCATCTGGGAGGGTGAAGAAAGGAATGTGTTGAAGTGTTGGTGTCACACCACCAAGATGGATACGTGGACATTCGACCTTGCTAACCCTCCCGAGTTCAGAACGCTGCTTGGACACGCTGCTGGTATACCGGATTTGAGGTATATTTCTTACAAGACCCCTAATAAAAACCTCATCTGTGCGTTTGTTGAGCGATGGCAGCCCAAAACCAATACCTTTCACATGCCGTGGGGGGAGATGACAATCACATTGGACGACGTGTTTTGTCTTACGGGGCTGCCTATAAGTGGGCTGCCGGTTGTCATACCACAGTCACGATTAGTCCCCGAGAGACCTACTCAGTTGCTGAGTAGATTGTTGGGTCTTTTAATTACGGAGGTAAATACAACGATATTTGGGAAATGAGACACCTCTGTAAAGCTTGAGTGGCTTCGCAGTCGATTCATGCAGGACGTCCACAGTCCAGATGAGGCAACACGTACATGTGTGACTCGTGCATACTTATGGTTTGTGCTTGGATGCACAATCTTCGCTGATAAAAGTGGGACACGAGTAGACACCAAAATACTCCGATTATTGGAGAAGGTGGATCGTGTCGGCCAATACGCATGGGGAGCAGCTGCTTTTGCTTACCTGTACCGGCAGCTGGGACTTCCATCCAGGAGTGGGGTGCGTCAGATTTGTGGCTACTTGACATTATTGGAGGTTAGTTCGTCCAATTTTCATACTTTACATGCATCACATTTTCGTATGACTTAAAATTGCATCATACTTTACCTATATTTTTTTTTCACATAGGCCTGGATCTATGAATATTTTCCATTTACGAGGCCAACCCATAATGTTAGATATGAGCAAGGTGACCCACTTGCACTGAGGTGGATCCAAAGAGCTCGAAGTGGAGGAACCACAGATCAGGTCTCAGGCCTTCGTGAGCTCCAAGACAAACTACCAGCGCACAACGTAAGTTTAAATTGGTAACTGTCCGTTAATTTGAAGAGCCCATAGTTTACATTTATAATAAGTGGTGTGCATGTATAGGTTAATTGGATGCCATACTCAGAATTGCGGAGTGCATATCCCCGGGACGAGGTTGCTTTTTACCACGGTTGTATTCGTTCATTGATGTGGTGGAGCCATACCATCCCGATCGGGTGCTTTATCAATTCGGCCATCTTCAAACTATTCCTGACTGGCCGCTCGTGCCAAGTTATGTTCGGAGTGGAAAAACAGGTGCAAAATACAAGGTTACGTGGGACTGTAATGGGACAGTATTTCAGATACTGGAGGAGTCACGTGCTATCCCCAGAAGCACATGGACGATTAGCAAGACCACCTTAGGAGATAGTGCCAGGTTACATGGAATGGTTTTTGAGGTACTCTCACCCTGTGGTCCAGAATCCCGCCCATAACTCGAGGCAATCGACACTACGAGTGCACGATCTGGACCCCAACCTTGGGATATGATCAATACAGCCCTTGGTCATATGGAGCCGGTCTACCAGCGTTATGGAGCAGGTGACGAAGCTCCAGACATCACAGAGGTGTGATCGGCGTTTGTTGCTTCCTATCGTGCGCTGAAGATTGATGACGATCCACCTGAGCCATCTGCACGAGCCACGACTCGCCGTCCTCGTCGTCAGTATAGAGGATAGATTCCTATCGTCCTTGTCTTATGTTGCTCTTACTGATTGTAAATGTTATTAGGTTATTAAGTACAATTGTTATTGGATGTTTGTTCAAGCTCGTGTTTATGGATATTGAACTTTTATGGATATTAGGTTCAATTGTTATCATGTATGAAGTTGTATTCCTATCGTGTTAAGTTAAACATCTGAACTGTTGAAGAAAACATAATCGTAAAAAAACCCATTAAATTGTCTCTGGCCGACCTGAAGGGGCCGAAAATTCCATAAAGTTTCGGCCACTAGTGGTCGAAATTTATATCTAATATCGTAAACTAGGTGTCGAATGTTCACCACAATTTTGGCCCCTAGTGGTCGAACAATTTATGAATTTTCGGCCACTAATAGTCGCCCAGTAGAAAATCGAAAACCTATACATCAAAATTCCATAACGTAAAGCAGGTGCAAACTTGAATGCATCCATTTTCACAAGTATTTACACAAAATATTCAAGTTTTCAACGCCCGAGATACAAAATATGATCATTTTGAACGATATTTACACAAAATATGATCCCTAGTTGAAATATGCACATTTGCAATGAAATCTAATCATCTAATCATCCAAATGAATTGTCTTGTCACCAACTGAAGAGCTTCCACTTAGACTTTGAAGACGAGCATATTCCATGATGCGTTGTCTGTACACTTTAGACTATCCAGCTGCAACCAGCAAGCGTTGACCAAACCACCCTTCAATTATTGGAGGTAACGGTGCTCTCTCATCCAAATCCACCTGCCAAGTTAAGAAAATGAATAAGAAATTGAGCAACCGATGACAAATGCAAGTTAATACAATATTCCAAAAACTGACCACAATGTAATGATCATTTTGCACTAAGGTCATGCAAACAAGTTGGGGCTTAGGGGGGACTTGTGTCCTCATTGGTAGAACGGTGACGCACATTTGGGGGGACAAGTGCACAAGTGCTATGTCATAAGCATTTGCCACCAAGTACGTCATCTCTGGAAATGCCCACCAATGATGAACATCGTATGTGCACTTGTCGAAGCAATTCAAATTGTCCATTATCTTATGAATCCGATCTGCAACTCCATTTATTTGATTGTACAACCCATAAAATTCTTGGAGTTCTTCACGAAGGTCACAACGGACTTGAGGCCATGAGTTCTCACCCAATCCTATTGCATGAGCTATGCAACGGAAACCACAATGACCATCTCCGAGAGGATTTTTGATACCTACGACATGGGGTTGCACATGTCTTGGAAGTTGAACGACGAAGATCTCATTACCTGTCTTGCGTGCACTACGACGTCTAACTGGTTCCTTTTTCCTTTTCAAGGTTGTAAAACAAGGTCGAGCCACTGTTGTCTCAGCCACTATCACATTTTCCTCAGTTGGGGTAGAACAACTATCGATCAATGATTCAACAATTTCAAACTTACTTGGATTGCGTTTGGTGGAGGTAGATGCCCTGACCTTTGTTTTGCTTGGTCTACCACGAGGACGTGTAACCACTAATGGTTCTTGCAACGAGCTTGTTGATGGAATTGATATTTCTTGAAGTCTTTTAAGCAACAACAATTTTTGGGCTTCGGAAGCTGATCCAAAGATCTCATTAATTGCATTTGAGGTCTCCACCCATCGATTCCCAACATCAACATTGGGAACACTTTCACAACCTGAAGGCTCACAATCCAATTTTCTCCAAAAGTTATCCACCATCTCTAGTTGGATGACTTGACGATCCCTTTTCAAAAGTGCAAGCTCATGTGCACAAGGCAATCCACATGTTTTCCTCAACACACAACCACAAAGCAAAGGGTCAACACCTGTACCATCTATTCGCCTCATCTCCTCAAAGAGCAACCCAAGTGCATGATGGGACACCAATCCTCGAATGAGCTTGAAAAAGGGTGAGGAAAAACGATGCGGGGTCATAGTTATACTCTGCTCAAATGAGGCCTTCACGTGAGTTATTGACGTGATATGTAGATGGTGTATGCGTGCCCAAGACGTCTCAAAGTTCGATTGAGATGAGCCCAATTGTCTTTTGAGCTTTGCGTGCATGGCTTCTGCCCTGAGAGTGGACACAGAGCGTAAGTATTCAATGATTGTTTGTCATAACTTAAAAAATATAAAGCCCAAACGAGGTTTCAAGAATCGTACCTCGAACTTGTTGTGTTATCATAATGCATAACATTGTTTGTCCAACATGAGACAAACCTTTTCTTGTACGGCTCGATCCACGTCCTCATAGCATACGCTACAGCTTCAGGATGATCGGCGTAGTCAGCTTGAAATCTCCTCACTAACTCATTGAATCGATGTTCATCCTGAGCCAACGCAAGCAAATTCCATGAGCTATTGAAGGACTCTCATATCTCGGCTCTACCAATCAGTGGTTTACATTTGGCTAGTATGTTCTTGTTAATATGCCACCGACAAAACAATTGAGTGGCATTCAGAAAGACTACACTTATCGCATTCATAAGTGCAAGCTCACGGTCGGTTACTATCACATTAGGATAACATCCTTCGATCATCAAACCTTTCAACACAGTGAGAGCCCATTTGTAATTCTCCTCCTTCTCAGCCAATAAGTACACACAAGCCACAGAAAACGTGATATTAATTTGTTGACGTGACACCGACGATTTCCAAAAGTGGCATCCTATACCTATTCGTCTTGTAGGTACAATCCATCAAGACTACATTCGGAAACGCACACAACAACTCAACGTTTATGGGATGAGCATAAAAAAGGTCAGTAACCCTTTCAGTTTGCTTGTATCTCCTGTCCAAGTAGTAGTACTTCTCCAGCAAGTATTGCATTTGGGTTCGACCACCATGCTCAACAACTCTGTGCTTTTGCCGAGCATTGTAGATGGTTTTCATAGTCGACTGATTCCCGACGGAAGAGGGCTTAAGTGTGCTCAAGATGTCTTTTGGCCTTGTGTTATTCATGGAAAGATCACGCACAAGTGCATCTTCAGAAGGAGTTAATCTACCTGTAAATGAGTGGCCTACCAAATGGCGACCCATTGGGTGATTGTGCGATCCACACACTACCATCAAGGCCCATTGTCCTTGCTCATTGACTTGCAGTCTTTCAACATAAAATGACACTCACACATCTTAGTGCTTGTACACCGTTCCTTAGTCTTTTTTCCGGATTCAATGGAAGGGACTTGAGCATGTTTTTTCTTTGTCGGATGATACTTGCCACCTCGTTCACACCCCAAAAATACATGAGCTTGGTGGCCACTTTCACCACTGTCTGATCTCCTAACCAACACAACCATATTTAAACGAGTTCCAACTCTATACACTCAATTGACCATGTCTTCCCGAGTATCAAATAACTCATCAGTTCGAAACTCATGAGAAAAGTCTATATACTCGTACATGGGGCTAATGACATTTGAATTTCCCACCTCGTTGTAAGTGCTCAATTGAGTTTCAAGTGAATTGTCTTCCTATAAAAATAATAGATGAATACAATTAAATTATATAAATTCAAGCACAAGGAAATAAAAAAGGTACGTTTGTTCGACACTTATAGTCGGAAAAAGACTGTTCAAAAACAACTTTGTGAAAATTCATCCTAAATTCGACACCTATTAGTCAAAAAAAGGTATGACTTTCGACTACTATTGGCCGAATTCTAGTAAAACTTTCGACCACTAGTGGTCGAAATTTAACAACATTCTCGGTCTGTACTTTCCGATCGTGTTTTCGCGATTTTGAAACTGATTTTTTTTTTCTTCACAAGACAGAGAACGAAACCGTAAACTAAGTATAGAAACTTACATTGCCAACCTCTTGTGCTTTATCATACTCCATAATGTCTTCTTTCTACAATTTCAACTTTTTTGAAGATTTTTGAGAAGGTAATGGAGTTATATGGAGAGAAGAAGAAAAGAAGATGATGGGTAGGAAGAGTGAAGAAGATGATGTATATATATATGTTGTATGGAATGGGGTGTGTATAGTAATGTTTAAATGTGGGGTGTTTTGAGAATTATATTATGTTTTATTTAATATTTATTATATTTTTATTAGTAAGGGTATAATTGTCTTTTGATATATCATTTAATTTGTATTTATTTTACTGGGGTGTGTTTAGGAATGTGTGGGGTGCGGATAACCGTGCCCATAAAATTAATGCATAAAATATAATAAGAAAAATGTGGAAATTAGTAAATAAAATAAATCAGAACGAAAAAAAAATGTGTTGTGAACATGTCAAATTTGCCACTTACTGCTCACAATGGCCACCAAAATTGCAGCTACATTGGACAATTTTTTTCCTTAGTTTTGCATTTGGGTAATGATTTGAGTACATGCGTTGGAGTTGGCCTTATAACCGTTCCATCGTTCTAGTATCTATATATGTATCTATATCTATATCTATATCTATATTTATATCTATAATATATATATATATATCTATATCTATATCTATATTATAATAATAACAAGGAAGTTGACATATTTACACAAATACTCTTTTTCCCCTAAAAGGTGTCACATTAATTTTTTTTATTTTGTATTTTTATTATTTAATCCATTTGATTTAATAATATAAATATTGTATTACCTTCATTTTATTTTATTGATCTTAATTAAGTTAATTTTAATTAAACAATTTCTTAAATACCAACAATACATATTGTCCAAACTATAATTCCAATAATAAATGTTAATTTGTTTAGGGATAAATGATAATTGATATGATCATATTTAATATAAATTAATAAACATATGTAATACTATTAAAGATGTTATATAAGAATATGTATATAATTTGTATTTAGTGTGAAATTATTTGTTGTCCTAAGTATTTTTTAAATTAATATTTGTATTTCAAATATGTAATATCATTCAACATTTTATTCTAGATCTATCGATATATATATATATATATATATATATTAATGATAAATTGAAGATATTGTGAAGTATACAAGTATAAATATCTCATAATCAAATATAATTTTCGGTTTTTAGTTTACACTTAAGATTTAATATCTTTTTATATGAAAGTGCACATTTTGAATTTAGATGAGTACTCAACTGATTATTTAAGTTATGCTCTTAGTTTCTAATATATTGTTGTATCATCACTACGACTACATATCGATTTTGTGTTGGTCTTAAATTGTAATGATCAATGTCGTGCTATATCAATTCATTTACTTGATATTATAATGAAATAATTATACTAGTACTCACACCCGCGCGATGCGCATTTTGTGATATAATGTTGGTAAATATTAATTATTTCATATTATAGTGTAAGTAATTTTAGTATATAAAGACAATATAATATTTAATAACTAAGAAAATATAAATTTGGTTAAGATAATTCAATTCACAACAATATATTGATATTATACACATCCAAGACTAATTTATTATTAATACTAAAAACAAAAATATCAATATCATCTTTTCAAAATTGGAAATCTAGCTGTAAAGTTTGTAAGTTTTTTAAAAAAACTTCTTTATACACAACAATTATAGTCGAACCATTTTTTTATCATCTATGTTACAAATTAATATCTTCAGTCACTTAAATTAAATATACTAAAAAAACTAAAAAGATTACGAATTAAGAATCAAATCCAATTATTTAAATTAAATACATGTGTGTGTGAGTATGTATATATAGAAACATTACACAATAAAATTAGAAATTTTATGTATGAACTTGATGCAAGCACCGTCAACTATATATTTTCAACCTTTTATTTCAAAATAAATTGAATTTTTTTCATTAACATCGCTTAACATCGAAGATGGTATATAATTATTCTTTTATAAGTATCAGGTAAATTAATTGATATAACATGACATTAATCATTACAATTTAAGCTCAACACATAATCAAAATGTAGTAGTAGTCTACGATCATGATGATGTGACAATATAATTAGAAACTAAACATATAATTTAAATAATCAGGTGAGCCATATAAATTTAAAACGTGCACTCTTATATAAAAATATACGAAGTCCTAAGTGTAAAGTAAAAGACTAAAATTTTATTTGATTATGAGATATTTATAATTTAAGAAATATTTAAGATGACATATAATTCAAACTAAATACATATTATATATACATATATGTATATACACATCTTTAATAGTGTTATATTTATTTATTACTTTATATTATTATGGTATAAATTATCCCATGCAAATTAATATTTATTATTGAAATTATTGTTTGGATATCTATTGTTGTTTTTTAATAAACTCTTCAATAAAAATTAATATAATTAAGATCGATGATAAAATGAGAATAAATTAATACAATATTTATACTATTAGATCAAATGGATTAAATAGTAAAAAATGCAAAATAAAAAAATTTGTTGATGAGACACTTACAATATTAATTTAAAAAAGACTTAGAATGACATATAATTTCACACTAAATACATTATATATACATATATATACGCATCTTTAATAGTGTTACACTTATTTATAAATTTTATTTATATTAAATATGATACAATTATCCCAAAAAAATTAATATTTATTATTGAAATTATTGTTTCAACATCATCTATTGTTGGTGTATAAGAGATTATTCAATAAAAATAACTTAATTAGTATTAATAAACTAAGAATAAACTAATACAATATATATATTATAAATTGAATGGATTAAATAAGAAAAAATGCAAAATAAAAGTATTGTTGATGTGACATTTTTTTGTTGAGAAAATAATATTTCTCTAAATATTTCAAACTTTCCCTCTATTATTATAGTATAGAAATATATAGATAAATTTATCTATTTACTTTTTATTTTTGAGTTTCTATACAATAAATATAAAATTAAATGTATTAAATATTAATATTTATGTATTTGTTTATTAATAAATTTAAAATAAAAGTTATTAATGATTTCTAAAAATGAAAATATTTAATAAATATGATATTTATTATAACTATTTCTGGCAGAGTATTCTGCTTTTATATATATATATAGATGTCATCTTCGATATTAAGTGATATTAAAAATGTTTTTCTAATTCAATTGATTTTAAAATAAAATGTTGAAAATATATATAATTGATAATGCTTGCATCAAATTCTTACATAAAATTTCTATTTTTATTGTGTATTGTTTCTATAGATACATACTCACACATATATGTACTCTAAGTAATTGAATTTTATATTTAATACATAATTTATTTTTAGTATTTTTAATTTAAGTGACTAACGATATTAGTTTGTAACTCTAATTTTTAAAAAATGTCTCAACGAGAAATGTTATGTATAATTTTTTTTATAGACTTTGACATGTAAAGTTTCCAATTTTGATTTGAAGATCATGATTGAAATTTTTGTTTTATTATTAATCATTGATTAGTGAATTGGATTTTTATAATATCGATAAATTTTTATGAATTGAATTATCGTAAACAAATTTAATTTTTATTAGTTATTAAATATTACTATATTCACTATTCTATATACTAAAATTACTTATACTACACTATCAAATACTACTTCCGTCCCGGTTGAATTTATCTAGTTTGACCGGGCACAAAGGTTAAAAAAAGCAGTTGACTATTGTTTTTTAAGATAAATGAGTTACATTTTTGTAATAAGGGTGAAATATAGGGATACAAGTGTTTGACTTTTGTGACATTTTAAGATTGTTTTTTGCTTTTGAGGGACATTTTTGTAATAAAGATGAAATATGAGGATATTAATATTTGACATTTGTTGTCATTTATGAACTGACAAGTTCAGTTGGGATAAACTAAAATAACAAATAGATAAGTTAAGTTGGGATAGAGAGAATAATTAATATTTACAAATATTATATCAAAGATCGCGTGTTATGTGAGTGCTACTAGTTTAATATCAACGGCGTTACCAAAGTCAAAAAAAACATATTAACGGCATTAATTGCTCAAAGCTTCCAATACACGATTTCGTGTGCCGTCAAATAAGAAAATATAAATCCCCACCGGCTCTGCTGTTCGGCGCCAAATCTCTCTCTCTCTCTCTTCAACGCTCAAATGGTGGAAATTCACTGAAACAGTTTCATCCCATAGAGAGAGAAGCAATGGGAAGTTCTCAGCCCCAAGTCTTTAGCGTTAGAATTGTTTCGATCGATCACTACATGGCGCCTCCAATTCCTGGCTTCGACATTTCTTATAGCACTTTCCATGGTTAAGCCTCTATCTTTTGACACAATTCTCGATTTGGAGGATTTTTCTCCCCCTTCTTCCTTAGATTTTCCATTCAAGACTCTCTGCCTCTCTTTGCTGTTGCCCCTTCAAATCTTTGCTTCTGGTTTTTTTTTTTTTCCCTCTCTTTTCTGGTGTCTTCTGAGTTTGAAGTTGTGTGACATTTCCATGTTTAGGTGGGAAGGTGAACGAAGTTCCAGTGATAAGGATATACGGTTCAACTCCGGCTGGTCAAAAGACTTGTTTGCACGTTCATCAAGTATGGCTATTCGATGCTCAAATGTTTTGTTTTTTAGAATTTTTTCTTTGATCCCAATTTTTTTGCATATGCTGACATTTGCTGGAGTTGAAATATGAGTGCCATGGGCAATAATTTCGATATTGGCATTTAGTATTTCACTATAGTCCAAGTTCTCTCTTCCTTGATTAGAGAGGCTAATGGCTATGTAATATTAATATTATGTACCAGGAACCTTGTTATGGTCAATGCCAACGACAGTTATAATCCCTATGCTAATGATGTTTACAGTTTTGCCACTAGATTAATGTTATCAGTGACTATTATTTTAAGTTGTATCTGAAATGGCCAAATCATGTATTATTTTCATGATATAGGTTTAGCTTCTTGGATTAGATTGTTGATGTTATGTATTTCATGAGTTGTAGCTTAAGTTACCTTGGTTTGATGCAGGTTTTACCCTATCTTTACATTCCCACCTCTGATCTGGGACCCATAGCTAATGAAGGAGGTATATAATAGCTGGAATTTCATTGGAAGTATAGAAAATAATTATTCCTGTCCTTAAATCTATATAATAACATAATCTCAGCCTGGAGAACACCAAATCAGTAAAGTTTTTTACTCTTATTCATTCCCTTTTCCACTCCACTGGGAGTTTTAGTCAGTCGGACGTGGCCCATGGCCGTACATGTAAGGGTTAAAAATCGATTGCCTGAAGTCTTTTCTCTTCTTTAGTAGTCACATATCAATTCACAAGATCATTGAAATTTTATGGGCCATTACTGCTATTTGGCTTAGGCTGTTATCCCACATTGATAACAATTATATGTTTGCTTATATATGAAGATAAAGATTTCCCTTTAAAACATGCAATCAGACTCGGACTCAAGATTGAGCACGTTCAAAAGTGCAATCGAACTGGAGTTCGAGAGCTCGTCAAGACCGTTTCATTCAAAAAAATTTATAAGCAATGATCATTTGAAAACAACAGATTGTTTTGTAATCAGCCTTACTAACAGATTTGCTCAAGATTGCTGCCGAGCTTGTTGAATATTCACAAATTGGCTTGGGAATATGTTTGTTCATATGTGTGTAAGCACGTAAGTAGTGTGCGTGAGCTTTTGAACGAAATATCACTATCTCAAGCTCAGCTTGATAAAATTATTGAGCTTGAAGGTATGCTTGAGCTTTGTTTATGCTTAAAAACGACTTCTAACAAATATCATTTGAATTGAGACCTGAATTGCTCGCAAATGGCATGATTCAATTGCATAGTGAGTTAGTATTTTGGTTACCTCTCAGTGGGCGGTCCTACTTATCCTCATCACAATTGATAGCCATTTTCTAAAAAGATTTGCTCAGCTTTGCACTGGTAATCTAATCCTTCTTTCTTTCCTGTGATTGAACAGCTGATGCACATGCACATTCTATATGTCTTGCTCTTGAGAAGGCTCTGAAGGTTACTCATTGTTGTCCGTTACCTTGTTTTTTCTTTCTTTGGCTTACCAAATCAGCATGCAATAAGAATTTGTTTTTGATTTGAACAGCTCAAAGGTAATGCTGGCTCAAAACGTCAGCATGTGCATGGTTGCGATCTTGTTCGGGCAAGGAAGTTTTATGGATATCATTCTTCAGAGTATCTTTTTGTGAAGATATATTTGTATCCTAATGCTCGACTTATTTTATCCTGGCCATCTTTACATGCCATTGAATTATCATTGTTCAAAAAATAATAATTTATAAACTAGCTAGCATGGAGGTGGTGATGCTAAAATGGTGGTTTGCCTTCTGAAGTTTAGGGGCAACATGAATTATATCCCAATTTTCATATTTGTCATGTTCATGTTTTGTCAGAAGTATTGATACTTTTTCTCTTAGTTCTTGAAGTTTGATATTGCAATCATTAGGGTTGCATTCCTTTTCGATTCTTCCTCTCATTCAACTGTTTATGGGATTTTTTTGGTATCTGCATGTTTTGATTTTCAAAAATCTTGTTCGTTGAAGCTCCATGCCAAAGTTTGTCATTTCTATAATTTATTCAGCTATTGGTCAGGGACCTAGTTTATGTGAAACTTCTCACTATGATTCGGATAATGTAATATGTGAACATATCATTCATGGTTACATTTTATCAGTAAGAGTATCAAGAACTTCAATAAGAATGACGTATAGAATACATTTTTTACTAGTGATGGAGTTCTAAAAATATTTCTGTCTTTTTTTGTTAGTTAATTTTTTTTTTTTTCTCTCATGTTAGTTTAGTCTTCTCTATGTTATTATTCTGTAGGTCTTTAGCCTTAATTTTGTTTCTACCTTTTTTTAGATTTTACAAGCACATATGCATTTTTTTTGGGTGTAAACTTCTTGCCTTAATCAATATATATTTACCATCCTTTTTACCTCTTTAATTTGAATACTTCAACTTCAAATTTCTGCAAGGAAGACCTTAACATAAAGATCAGTTATTATCCACAGGATGTATCTCGTGCAGCGAATCTTCTTCTGGTATCCTTTTTAAGCTTCTTTATTTCCAACATATTTATTCAATAAATCTGTGTTTTCTGTTACTTGTCTCTTTTGTGTATTGTGTACTATGAACAGTAAGTCCTGGATATACATTATAGCTGATGAAGGATAGCACTTAAGTCCCAATTGTGTGGAATCATAATTGGACTGTACAAATATTATTTTAGTATATGTGGTTCCTTTTTTTGGCCCCGTGTTTATTCTTTTGTTGATTTGTCCATTTTCTCCTCTCCCTTTACGGGATAACAAAATGTAAAATGACATGCATACATACATATATGTGGGGGTGGGGTGGGAGGGAGTTTGTTTCTGTACATTTAAACATATTTATCACCCTTCTTTCTATGATATTTGACTGTAAAACTTCTCCTTGCAATTTCTATTGTTTTTCTACATGTGCATATGTGATTCAAAACTACTTCAGTGATTGTCTCAGGAAAATATTGTATCAGTTATAGAATTTTCTTTTCTCTAATAATTTCCAAGCTTGAGAGATTCTAAGCCTTTTAGTGTTTTGTGTAGGCAGGCGCAATATTGGATAAGATGTTGCAGCCTTATGAATCACATATACCTTTTCTTCTGCAGTTCTTGGTACGTATACCTTTGCATAGGCATGCATTTTGCTTTATGTCATTTGTTTCCTGAGCTTAGGTTAACGTCACGGTTGTTATACACATAGTACAAAATATCGCTTATATGAAAATATCGAAATAATATCACCATGACATTTTATTTCGTTCTAAATATCGTGATATTTTGGTAAATATCGCGATTATATCGTATTTCATAGATATATCGTCGATATATCGCAATGTTTACCGAAATATCGCGATATATCATTTTTCTTGGAAAGGCGCGCATGAGAGTCCATGACTGCAGATTGAATAGTGACGCCAACGTGTACTGCTGTAGGCTGTAGGCTGTAGGATAGCGCCCTTTCCTTTTCTTTTTTCTTTTTGAAAAAACAAAATAATTTAAGTTTTCTTTTTTCTTACTTAATTTAAGTGAGTGGTTAGGGTATGGGTTTTTCTTTTTTCTTTTTCCTTTTTTATTATAAAATATTTATGCATTTAAAGGATATTTATTAAAATTAAAATTGAATTCTTTATCTCTATAAATAAATGAATGTAATAAATAATTACTTTATATGAATTTGGTTAAATTGTTTGAAATAAATTAACACACTATCATTTAATTTTCTCTCATAATTTAATTAAATTTAGTTAAATTTTTTGAAATTTAATAAAATAATTATAATGTATAGTTTATCTCTATATTTGTTGTAAATATATTATTTTATTTCAAATTTAAGTTTAATATTAGTTATAATATTTTGTATACTACTAGATATTTTTTCTAATTCTTTTTAGAAAATTTCAATATTGTTTTAAAAAATGACCAATATATCCACCAAAACCGATATTTTCGTCCTCGGTTATACATAGTATTTGCGTGTAAATTGTTTTACAATCATGATTCTTGCTATTGTAGCATTTGCATGCTAATTTCCCCATTGCCCTTGTGTTTTATTTTGGTTTCTAGGTGTCTTTATTTTCATATCTATTGACAAATGAAGTTCAAAAGCTCAGTGAATGCCACTTTCTATTGTAGTCAGGTTCCTTCCGTGACTATTGATGTATTATGCCTTTTCTGATGCTTAAAACTAATATATATTATGAAAATAAATTAGAAAAGTTATTTTCGATATATATATGTATATATAGCGTTGCCTCCCTAGATTTTTAGTCCTTTATGTATTTAACTTTTTATTTTTTATTTTTTATGATCCTCTAAATTTTTTGAAACTTAGTTTTTGAGTGCAGTTACCTATCATAGCAAGTGAAAGTAAGAAATTGTTGTTAATTGGACTATGTCTTCTAATTTGGTGTCGTAATTATCCATGGGGATCCTATGTGAAATTTCTACTTGTATATGATTTTCAGGTTGACTATAACTTGTATGGAATGGGCCACTTACATGTTTCAAAGATGAAGTTTCGTCATCCTGTTCCAGATGCTTACTCTCATCGGAAAGTTAAGCACAACGGTAAACTGAAACAGTCGGCAGATGACTCCACTCAGATGGATTTTCAGGTTTCTGTGGTGTTGTTTTTTCCTGAGTCCTAATGAGTGGATTTCTGAATTTAAGATTTGATTCATGCTATACTGCAATTTCTTATATTAGGTAGATTTGGGTAGTGATTTATGTTTGTATACACAGATATGGATATCTTCTACAATTCCTGATGAGTGGATCTTTCCATTTTCATCTCAACTTAGTTGTTCAGAAAGTGAAGATATTCCACTCTTCAAGCGCCAGAGTACCTCTGAGCTGGAAGCTGATGCTGTAGCACATGGTTGTTGGTTGG
Organism: Scutellaria baicalensis; assembly: GCA_005771605.1. Lineage (NCBI taxonomy): Eukaryota > Viridiplantae > Streptophyta > Magnoliopsida > Lamiales > Lamiaceae > Scutellaria > Scutellaria baicalensis. Next base: position 46,900,728 of record CM016722.1, read on the forward strand.
TTTATAGTTTTGTGAAAGTTGATTCTCCTCCTTGATCTTTCAGCTAATTATCTTTCTTTCTTTGTCTTTTTTCTTTCCCTCACACATTAAAATGCAGATATTGTAAATCAGCAGTTTATATCGTATGCACCTCTCTCTCAAACCCATTCTGACATAAAAATGGTTCAGTCACTTGTACCAATATGGGAGGTTTGCCTTTTAATAACATGTCTCCATTGGAAGCATATTTTAATTGAATAATTATTCCTGATCAGTTTTTTCCTTATACTAGGAAGAATATGAGAGGAATGGAGTAACTAAGTTCATGCTTCTTGATCCTGAGAAACCATTACCACAAGATATATTGAGGAATCTGTCAGATGGAATTGAGTTTGAAAAATTTATGGAAGTGAGAACTGGTTCAGAAAACTATTCACTTTCAACTCCAGAATCCGTCCAGTCTTCAACTGTTTGTGGTGATTTAGTTGATTCTGGGGTTGGTAACCTCGAAGAAAGCAGTCATTTCCCTTCTAATTATTTAAAAGCAGCTGACAAAATCGGATCTCTAATATCATCAGATTCACTGTTTCAGAAAGTAGTTACAGGAGAAACTAATGAGACTGATGTAGCTGATCAACTGGAAGTGCCTGGCTCTGTGGGACCATCAACTCCAAAGGTATTCATGGCTAAAATGCCTGAGTGGTAGAACAAAACATAATTGCAGATGATATATACCCCTACCATTCATTGACTTGAAACTCTGATTTTTTTTTATTATGATGCCATAAGAAAACCCCTAACAATGTATGTCACTGTTCTTCTTTAACTTAGTTACATATTATAAACAGAGAACACTGCACTTTGAAGCGCCCTGAGCTCCTGATAGTTTGTTTAGATTCAGATCTTCTAGGATCCTTTCTGCCATTCATTTGATGTACCTACCCTTTCCCTCGAAGATTATGCTATGGATTTGTCATGGAATTCCATTATACTATCCATGAGACATAAAATCAAAAACCCTTGCTAACAGAATTTAAATCAAGTCGTTGGTTCCTTGCTGGGCCCACTAAAGGCATTGTATGGGGGTGAAAAGCTAGTTGGACTATCTGATAGTTGGTTCGATCTACAGTTTTACTCAGGATAGATATGGATAGGCTGTGAGTTGTTTTTTTACTGTAGTCAGATGTTAGGCATAGACGCATAGGTGCTGAACACCCTCAATCTGTTCCCAGACATTGAGTAAGTAGGTCAGTGTTGCTGCTTGGTTGCACTGGGCTAACTGAGATCCCTAAGTAGGACTTTTAGGGAAGCTGAACTGAAAATTTGGCCACCACAGTATTGTGGTACAATTAATTTTGTCTTCTGATTTCTAAATTCGTTTTGGCTCTTCACTTTATTCCCTGCTATAGGATTAGAGAAATGATGCTTTCTTTGGTTGCATTTCTGTAGTTAAATTTGACATAGTATTTGAATTCGTCATAATTTCCATGGATCTGGTCTCTTTTACACTTGGCAGAATGTGTGGAATTATATATATGATTTTCTTTGGTGTTATTTCTTTGCGGGTATATTTGTAGTATTCTTATATTTATGAAGTTTGTTCATTAGGATGAAGATGCCCTAAGGCTTTTAAAGTGGCTTGCATCTTCTCAAGCTGCAGATGATATCAACTCTGATGATGAACTTGCTCGTGAGATCATTTTGAGTCCCTTACTACCTTCAAAGGACATTGACAAGGTGTTAGAGAAAGCCAATGTGGATTATGAGAGTGAATCTCAGAAAGAGTGTCAAGACATTCTTGATTCTATTGATATGTTCAACTTTGAAGAACCAAACAGCAAAGCCTCTAAGCCTTCCGATGGTTCTAGCAAACTTTTGCCACATAAAGTTATACCACAAGTGGATGGCTCCAGTGATGATCTACATTCAACTCCCTGCTCCAGTGATAATCTACATTCAACTCCCTGCCCCAGTGAGTCACTCGAACCAGAAAATAGGGAAGCAAAGTCAGACGTGGAAGCCCAACGGTGGCCTGAATCAAACTCAAACTTGATCACCAAGCACCAAAGTAAAAGACCTAGATGGGGTTCCTTACCTGTTTTCAGTCAGAAAGTGAGTGATTGTTCACATTCTGATGCATTCTGCAATACGAGCGAATGTAATGATGACAAAGAAGGTTTAGGAACTTCTTGGATTGGGAATGACTCAGAAACACTTCCACTCATTGACACGAAGAAATGTACGAGTAACATCGGGCAACCTAGTGTAATAGTTGAATGCTCTACACGGGATTTGATGAGGAGAAAACGATCTGGTAGAATTGAAAAGTCTGGATGTAGGAACCCAATGAAAGATCACAAAGCACGACTATACACTAATGCTGAGTGTAAACCACCAGTTAACTATGAGGAGACGAAGTTTCATGAAAGGAACATAAATTCTACTGTTGGGGCTTTCAATGAGGCTATTGATATTAAACCAACCAGTTCTTGTTTTCTTGTTCCTGGGAAAATGCATCTAGCGTCCAATAAGGATGAAATAGATGCAGAAATTCTGCCAAATAATGGGAATCCTGAGTGTGTGGTTCATGTTGATCGTAATGATAGCTGTTCTGGTGAATATTTGCACAGAGGTGAGGATTATAATATAAACGTTCCTGTCAGTTCTTGTAAGCCTGAAAGTTCACTTGTTTCAAAATCTGAAATTATAGGTGTAGATTTTGGTTGGGGGGTGCTGCAAACAGGTGTCATTGGATCATTTACTGGGCCTTCAAATATAGCTCCAAGTGACTTTGCATCCAACATTGACTGCACTAGCGAAAGAGGATGTCAGACCTCAATTTCTAAGTTGTCTGACAGTCTGGCTGATGATTTGAATGGCTTGGAAAGTGAAACAATACACGTTCAGTATGAGAATCTATCATCTCATGGAAGAGATCCTGGTATAAACAAAGCTTATGACACATCAAAAAATGTAAACAAAGAAATTGAAACTGTGAAACTGATTGATATGACAATTCCCAACAAACCTCCAACTATAGATTTGAAAGATGAGTGCAAAATTCAACCTCATGTGTTGCTCAGGGATGGGGGTAGAGACACAGAAACATCACTTCAGGAAAGATTTGCAGATAATTGTCCCCCTTCTTTTGTGAGAAACTGCTTGGAAAAAGCAGAACAGCTTCAGGGTGTTAACCCTAGAAAATCCGGGAATGTTGATAATCGTGAACCAGTGAAAGGTCTTCCGGTCCTTTATCAGAATGATGGGTCATATTTGTACATGCTGACTCCTGCAGTATCACCTCCATCAAGGGAATGTGTTGACAGATGGCTTTCGTTTGATTGCACAGATAGCCAAAATATCAATTCACGATTTCTTTCAATATCCAAGGAATCCTCTGGTGATATGATGGATTCCCAGGGTTCTCAGGCTGATGACAGTAATTGCTCTTTGCCCGAGTCAGCTTCTTTGTCCAATAAACATCCTAAGCTTAATCAACTACCAGCTCACAATCTAGAAAACTACAGCATTAGAGGTAAGAATCCAGCAGAGACTAAGAAAAAACTATCAACTAGCTACTCACAAGATACCTCTCAGATATCAGGTCCTGACAAAAAGATGAGACTGACTCCATTGAGTCAAATTGGTTTTCGAGATCCAGCAAGTATTGGTCAAGGGCAGCAGTTAACACTGCTTAGTATAGAGGTCCAGGCTGAATCTAGAGGAGATTTAAGACCTGATCCTCGATTTGATGCCATCAATGTCATTGTTCTTGTTCTTCAAGAGGATGATGAATCTACTTTTGACACTTATGTGCTTCTGCGTTGTGTTTCTGCTTATGTGAAAAAAGACCTTGATGCAATCTCTGACGTGAAGGTATTTGTTTTTGCGGAAGAACTACATATGTTTAACCATTTTACAAAGCTCATACATGCTTCTGAGCCAGATGTTATAATGGGCTGGGATGTCCAATGTGGCTCCCTTGGATTTTTGGCTGAAAGGGCTGCACATCTTGGTGTTGGTTTTCTGAATAATATATCAAGGACACCATCTGAAATCTCTTCAGCTTCTCGAGATTCTAGAGCTTCTGAAAAACAGATGGTTAATGAAATATTTTCTGAAACTGTAGCTTCAGAAGCAGCCCATCTTGATAACACATTTATTGAGGATGAGTGGGGCAGAACACATGCCAGTGGTGTTCATGTAGGAGGTAGAATTGTACTTAATATTTGGAGACTTATGCGTAATGAAGTTAAACTTAATATGTACACAGTGGAAGCCGTTGCTGAAACAGTTCTGAGGCGAAAAGTTCCATGTATCCCTTGGAGAATACTAGCAAAATGGTTTTCAAGTGGCCCTGGACGAGCAAGATATAGATCTATTGACTATACATTAGAGAGAGCAAAGTTGAATTTGCAGATTATGAACCAACTAGATATGATAAACCGAACATCAGAACTAGCTCGAGTATTTGGCATAGACTTTTTCTCAGTATTATCGCGAGGTTCACAATATCGTGTTGAATCAATGTTTCTGCGATTAGCACATACACAGAATTATCTTGCCATTTCCCCTGGAAGCCAACAGGTTGCCAATCAACCAGCAATGGAATGCATACCTCTTGTTATGGAGCCAGAATCTAGTTTTTACTCAGATCCTGTCATTGTTTTGGATTTTCAGTCTCTTTATCCATCAATGGTGATTGCCTATAACCTTTGCTTTTGTACATGCCTGGGAAAGATTACACCTTCGAAGGCACAGACTCTTGGTGTCAGTTCATATTTACCTGATTTTCATACTTTGCGCAATTTGATACATGAACTACTGGTAGCTCCTAATGGTGTTGTCTATGTTCCTTCCAAAGTTCGAAAAGGGATACTGCCTAGGCTGTTAGAAGAGATATTATCAACCAGAATTATGGTGAAACAAGCAATGAAAAAATTAGCTCCATCTCAGCTAGTTCTTCACAGGATATTAAATGCTCGCCAGCTTGCTTTGAAGCTTATAGCAAACGTTACTTATGGTTATACAGCTGCCGGGTTTAGTGGACGCATGCCTTGTGCTGAGCTTGCTGACAGCATTGTGCAGTGTGGCCGCAGAACTCTGGAAGCTGCAATTTCTTTTGTAAACTCAAATGACAAGTGGAAAGCTAGAGTTATTTATGGTGATACTGACAGGTGTGTACTTGTATTCATCGATTACTTATAATGATATCGTCGGAAACTTGTGGTATAAATGGTTATGCTTGGCTGTACTGGGCCTTACATGTGTGATTGTTACAAAAATCTGAGCATATAAACATCTGCACCTAACTTTTTCTGGGACTGAGAAATCCTATCTTATTGTTGCAGCTTGTTTGTACTCCTTAAAGGGCGTTCTCTTCAAGAGGCTTTTGCAGTTGGACGAGAAATTGCATCAGAAATAACCAAAATGAATCCAAGTCCTGTTACGTTAAAAATGGAAAAAGTTTATTACCCTTGCTTCCTCCTTACAAAGAAACGTTATGTTGGTTATAGTTATGAGAGTCCTGATCAGGCCAATCCGATCTTTGATGCTAAGGGTATTGAGACAATTAGGAGAGATACATGTCCTGCTGTATCTAAAACTATGGAGCAGTCATTAAGGGTCTACTTTGAGAGTCAGGATATTGATAAGGTAAGGAGCTCTCTCTCTCTCTCTCTCTCTCACACACACACACCTCTAGTCTGAATGATTTGATCAACAGCTCTATGATTTTTTTACCAGGCAGCAGATGGCTTCATGTTAGCTATTTTGGCTTTATATAACATGAAGACTTTCTTTTATTTTGTTTTATCTTAAATTTCCTTGGTTCAGGTCAAATCGTATGTGCTGCGTCAGTGGACAAAGATAATATCCGGGAGGGTCTCTCTTAAGGACTTTGTTTTCGCAAAGGAGGTTCGCTTGGGTACTTATGCTGCACGTGCTTCTTCACTTCCGCCAGCTGCAATTGTGGCTACTAAATCAATGCGGAACTGACCCCAGAGCAGAACCTCGCTATGCTGAGCGGGTCCCTTATATAGTGATTCATGGTGAACCTGGAGCTCGTTTAGTGGATATGGTGGTGGATCCACTTGAACTTCTAACTCTCACTTCCCCTTTCAGATTAAATGATATTTATTACATTAGGAAGCAGATAATCCCAGCTTTACAGAGAGTATTTGGGCTTGTTGGAGCTGATCTGAACCAGTGGTTTCTGGACATGCCTCGGCCAGCACGTGAATCTGTGGGAAAACGCCACTCTGTTATACCAAATCCACAGAGGATGAGAATCGATTATTATTATGTATCAAAACATTGTATCCTCTGTGGTGAATTGGTACAGGGATCAGCCTATCTGTGTCATAACTGTTCTAAGAATGAAACAGCCGTTGCTATAGCCTTGACAGGAAGAACTTCAAAACTGGAAAAGGATATGCAACATCTTGCTGCTGTAAGTATCGCATTGGCTACTCAAATATTTTTTTCAGTATATGGAATTTCTCTTATCTATGCATGCTATTAAAGTTTTATTCAAGTATATGCACTCTATGAAGCGAAGATGAATATTATTTTTCTACTTTAAACTCACAGAATATCTCAGTAGCTAACCATTGATGGGCTATTACATAAAATGCTTTTTGTCATTTACTAGAATGGCTAAAGCCTACCCTTCACGCATTGTGACAGCTTTCATCAGCAGATACATGGCTCATCTGCACCGATGTATGCAGAAAGCTTTGAATATTTTCTTGCAACGAGATATAATGGGTGAAACTGATTCATGTTAATAACGAAATGCAGATATGTCGTCATTGTGGGGGTGGGGATTGGATCATTGAAAGCGGAGTGAAGTGCAATTCACTTGCATGCTCAGTTTTCTATGAGAGAATGAAAGTTGAGAAAGAATTGCAGTCTCTCTCTGAAGTTGCTACGACTACTGGTTTCTACCCAAAATGCATGGTAGAGTGGTTCTAACACTTTTTATGTCAATGCAGTTTTATACAGATATATATGTACCTAAATATGCATACTACATATATGCACATACTTGTATATACACACACACGCACGTATGAGTTTTGTGAGTGAAAAGAGTTGTTTGTGCTTGTATATTTTAAAGATAGAAAATGGTCAAAAGCACAGAATATGCTTTAGCTATGTACTAGGGTGGATGTTAATAAATAAGACCAAGTGGAAATCAAAGTTACCAGTTACAAATAAACCTCAAAAGCCATAGATTAAATGGTTCGCTGAAGAGAAACAAAAATTTGACGAAACCCGCTTATGAAACAAAACCAAGAGAAAATCAATTAACAAAAAAAAAAAAAAAAAATAGAAACAAAATGTTGCACAACGGGTGAGAATGGATTGGGTCAAGTTAGACTTTTTGTTGGTTAATCTAGACCTGTAGATTAAGTAAATATTTAGCTTAAATTCAACTTATGAGCTTTTTTTTTAGCCCGAGTTTTGTTAATAAATTTGACTTTAAAACATATTAAAAACTATGAAATTATCTATTATGAATTTTGTTTTTCAAAACCTAAACTTTTATTAAAAATTTGAGTAATCATCGAGAAACATGAATAATAAAATGAAAATTATCTAAAACATAAATTAAGCTATAAATATATTGAACCATGAAAGATATCAAATTCTAATATAAATTTATAAATAGGTGAGTAAATCTTACGTGGACTCGGCTAACGAATTATTTTATGTGGGACGAGTCAATTCATAACACACGTTTCATAGTTTGGTATTTAAATTTGTGAAAATAAGTTTAGTTAGCGAATCTTTTATATATATTAAAAGAACAACCATAGAGGACACCTGTCAATCCACCAATTTTTCCCATTTTAATTTTTTTTACAAATTAAATCTATTTAAAGCTAATTAATATCTAGATTAATGTTGATAATATACATTAGCAAATAATATAATTTTTAGCTAAATTAGTTAAAGTAACACATACCCATATAATGATGTATAAATTTGAAATTTGTCAATTTAAAATTTTTAGATTAAAATATAAATAATAAATAATTGAAAAATAAAATAAACGAGGGTTGGCTAAAAGAAATTATTCAAACATTTCAAGCTAATTAATAATATGATTATATAATTTTTTGAATAAGTGTTTTAAAAATAAAATATGAAATTTATTTGAGAATATTTTACTTTCATTTTTATCATTTTATCAAAAATAAAATTTGAGAGTTTGAATAATTGATATAACAATATTTAATTTTCTAAATAACAGAGAAAAATAATAATGTTCTTTATTAATGCAACATATATTTTTATAATTAGATAGTATTTTTTTTATTGATCAAAGAAATTTTATTACTTGAGTACAATGTGTATTTAAAATCCAGCGTGTTGTTTTTAATGCTAAATTAAATGTTGTATATTGTATAAAACCATATATATATATATTCTTATATAAATAATAATTATTTATTCTAAATTTACAAAATTTAATATAATTTTTGTAATCCCATATGTAAAACGGGTTCTATACTAATAAATATTTAAAGTAGCACTTGGTATACGATAATTAATATACATAAAAATATCAATAATGATGTACTCATTATTGTAGATCCTTATAAAAAAGTTATTATTTAAGATTAATACTTTTTATGAAAAAAATTCATCAGCACATTATAATATTATCAATAATGATGTACATTAAAATATCAATAATGATGTATCATCACTTATAATAATTAAAGAATGACCTAATTGTATATTAATTTTATAGGGTGGGACTAAAAGCACCACTTTGATTTCCAAGGGCACCACACATTCTAAGAGCACCACACATAATTAAACAACATCTAAAAATAATCCCAAGAGCACCACATTCTATTCCAAAACTACCCTTGAATAATAAAAAGACTCTAAAAAAAAAAGAACAGAAATGAAAGAAACGAAAGAAGCAAGAAAGAAATGGAGTCTCGTCAAAAAAAAGAAGTAAATCCCCTCTGCAAATCCACCACTTTGATTGCAGAGAAACGAAAGAAAGGAGAAGAAAGAAAGAAGTAAGAAAAATCGGTTCGACAGCCTTAGAATTCGAGTCTTTTGGTTGGGCAAAAGTGACTGCCAAGCGGCACTGGTTGACCGAACGGGCACTGTGTGCGTCGGCAGCCTCGACCGAATGAGGTTCGCGCATAGCGGCAGTGTAGGCCGAGATGGCCGAACTCTCAGCAGCGCCCGCGTTCGGCATTGGTCCACCGAAAGCACAGTATAGCGTGCGGCTGGGTCGATCGAACACGCGGTGCGGCGTGCAGCCAGGGCGACTGAAAGGGCTGCTGGGGTGCGCGGCTGGGACTGCCGAACGCACTGTTGGCCGGGGGCTGCCGAACTGCATTTGTTGATTTTGTTGAGTTGATGTGAGAAGGCAATAATCATCACCATTTTTATAATTCTTATGTATTTGCTCACCAATTCTGACCAAGTAAAAGATTACCCATCTGCTTCTTCATCTTCTTCAATAATAGGTTGAGCAGAGGTGGTGGTGCTGTGCGGCGCGCAGCCAAGGCGACCGGGCGAGTGGTGCTTGCAGAGGGAAGGGGTGGGGGAGCGACTGAGACCGAGGGTGGGGCGGCGGCGAGGCACTGGATCTCCAGCAGCTGGGTTGCAGTGGGGGAGGGGTGCGGGGGTGGGGGGCAGTGGATCTCCAGCAGCTGGGTTGCAGTGCCGGGGGGGGCGCTGGGTTGCAGGCTTGTTGCTGGAGAAGAAGACTTCTTCTCTTCTTTTTTTTTTTTATTTCTTAATAAATTTTATTTTTGATAAAGGGTATTTTAATCTTTTCACACAAAATTAATTTTTATAATAAAACTATGTGGTGCTCTAGGCAAACTGAGTGGTGCCTATAGTTCTAGCCATTTTATATTGTAGCTGGCAGTAACAGGGTTTAAGCCATCCATCCCTCTCTCATGGTGGGGTTTTAGTTTCTTCTTGTTCCACTGACCTCTCAAAGCAAGCAACAATGGCGCTCTCTCATCTTCTTCTCAGGCGGCTGAAATTTGCAAAGCCTCTTTCCATTTGTCTCCGCTCCCAAATTCCTAACTCTTCGCTCTCCACTGCACCCGACTCCGATAACCAGTCCCCGCCCACTCCCAAACCCACTTCTCTCTCCGCTCGCATGAACTTTCTATTTGAGCAAATCGATGAAATTGATAAAAACCGTGAAGAGAAGGATCAAACCCTCCATCGAATTCGCGCTTGGCGCGAATCCAAGAAACAGAAAGATAGCCCGAGCTCGGAGCCTGCCCGTGACGTGCCGGTGGGTGATTCGATGGATGAGTTGAAGTCAGAACTGGAGAAAAGCGAGTCGGCTTTGGCGAATAGTGGTGTGAAGAAAGAGGTGGAGTTGGTGCACCCATGGCCTGAGTGGATAGAGTTGATGGAGAGGCTGGTGCAGCAGAATTACTTTGATCATAAGAGGAAAGACGAGGACCGGATGATGGAAGGTCTCGGCTTTGATGTATCGGAGGCTAATGAGAAGGAGGATAAAAGGCTCGATTTTGCTCGGGATTTCGGAACTATACAATCTGCTATGGTCAATTTTGGTCGAGATCGCTTTGACATCTTAAGGTTTTTTTTTTTGAACGAATTGCGTGTCGTCATGCATTTTGTATGTTCTTGTCTCTGTTTTGATGCAAATTTCTAGTAATATGGTGCATATAGGAATTTCGATTATGGTGAGAACAACATGTTCGATGAAATGCCTGTGACAATGCTAAAGTATGAAAATATTTGTGATGTCATGATCGTAGATAATGTGATATTCTGTTTATGTTATATCTGGTTTGCAAGAAATTTCCTGATTAAATTCGGCATAAATGGAGCAACTGTCTGATTTCCTATGATTTGAATCTCTGTTGGGGTTAAATTGTAGTTGGGTAAAGGGACTTGTTAGATGTATCAGAACCCTGTTTTAATATAAATTGCAGTCTATGATAGCAGGGCACAATGAGACTGAAGCTTAAGCTGTTTGGAGTGATTTGGACTCATTCAGTGTTTCATATCGTTTACAGTGAAGAACAATTAGACGTTAAGACTTGGAAATTGGAATTGCTTTTCATAAATACACAAGATATAGTAGAATTAGTGATAAGCCGTCATGCTGAGTTCTTATTCCTTCATGCCAAAATATCTACAGAAGAAAAAAGATAGGGATGGTACGGTTGTTAGATCAAAGTTGATATAGGGATCTGAGAAGTTGGAAGTATCACCTTAGGCAGTATCATGCTCCAATGTGGAATATCTGCTCTATGGGAAGTGTCATGACAGATGATTTCTATCTCTTGTGTTATACTGCACATTCTACCATCACACTAGAACCTAGTGGCTATTTTATATAAATTATAAATGATGTCATGCAATAGACATATATGTTCGAGGTGCGAGGTGCATAGGGGGACATTGACGATCTTGGTGTCTGAAGCGAGACGCGCGACCGGTCAGCTCGCACCTCTTGAACATGAGGCACAAAAAACTAAAAAATGAAAAAATCTGAAAATGAAATGTTGTGTATACTTCGTGAAAATTGATACTTTAAATTGTTAGAACCATATCTAAATGTAAAGAAAATAATGAAAAAACAAGTATTTGTTCCTTTCAGAATGAAGTGCCAACCATTGTTACTGTTTTCTCAAGAAAAAACCATCTTAATCTTTTTTAAGGGATCTTAAAAACATGTTCGGGATTGGAGAGTGGCAGCAAACATGAGGTGCACCCAAGCACAGTAGGTGGTGCACCCTCTTGCTTGCTGAAGGGCTACTGACTGTGCCTTGCGCCTGTAACAATTATGGTAATAGAACAACATAAGTCCTTTAACATGCTCTTGGATGCCCTTTACAGAACTCTTTTATGGGTATAGACGATTAGAAGTGGAATAATGTACCTATTAACCTATTTAACCTCTTTTAGTTTGTAGTTATGGGTTGTTATACTTCTTTTATAAGAGCAATCTGTCTGTATTTTATAATCTTGTGTTACGCAAGGCACATTAGCACAATATATGCCATAGCATTTTCGTGATGGTCACAAAGCGTGCTATACCAAAAACTATACACTTAAGTATTTTATGGGGTTACAGTACTTTCCTACACAGTTATGTTACTTTTTTTTTTTCCTGATGAGATCCCTTCTAACTTTTATTTCCTGCTTCAGAGGTGGGGTGGGTTTGCAATTATTATAATAGGTCCTATTGCTTGCTTCACAGTGCAATTGTGGTAACTCCTTTTAAGAAGTCCCGCTTTCTTCTTCTTCTTTGTGACTTGCTTAGGACTCGATTATTTCAGGTCATTGTCAAGACAAGATCTACAAATATTGGTTGGTTATGGATGCCATAGTGCAGACAAGAAGGTGGTTTTTTCCTCCAAATTGTTAAGAAAACTTGTCCATCTGGATGAAGGAGATGTAAGCTTTAAGACCCTGCTTATTTGTATAAGTTTATTTGCTATGACATATTATGATATAGGATAATTAAAAAATAAAATAAATTTGCTAGTGGTCAGGGAAGTTTTTCTTGCTCATGTTGTTTGGAAGATATTGCCTTATACTAATGCAAAGAATAAGAGGTGTTGAAGTTATGAAAAACAAAAGCGTTGATTGTTTTTGTAGGAGGTTAATTGCACTTGGAAAATTCTTTTCCTTCGAGTAAATATCTTCTCGCTTGTCTTGGAGCATATAATCTTTAATTTGGACATGCCATATTTTGCATCTCCCTGATTGTTGTTTAGATATGAAATGAACGGTCAATTCTGTCCTGAGAAATCCATGTGTGGTTATATTTTCATTTATCAGAATCTTATCTAAACCATAAACTAACGATGATGACCTCCGAGTCTGTCATCTAGGCAAGTGAGGAAATAAAACTTCTAGGGGCATACAACAATCTTTTCTCCAAAGTAAAACACTGATATAAACGTATGACAATGAGCGGAGGTCAGATCATCAGTTCATGTTAAGAAACAATATTCCTCTTGCAACTTTTTAGTGAAGGTGATATCTTGGTTTCTTTGGTTAAAAACAAAACTGGATGAACGTAGAACCTTTGTTGGGGAATATGGATGTGTGAACTCTGAAGTTGGATTTATATTTATGGATCTGGTGCTTACTAAGCAGTGGTACAATCCTCTTGGTTCTAATTTTGCTCAGATTTTAAATTTCATCGGCATCATCATGTTTGTTGGCTGCATGTTTGCACTTGGACCTGACAATGATCAGGAGAGAAAGCAAAAATTCAATTTATATTACATTCTGTTACCACTTCACAGTATTGGTTGTCATCCTAGCTACTGCTAATTAGTATACATTAAATATACATGTCATTTTAGTGAGATGGCTGAAATATTATGGATACACAACAAAAAATTGACTATTGTTCTTATCCTATTTTTGACATATAGGCATATGGTAGGTTATTTATTTATCTGGTAGTCGTTGGAGTTTGATTTTAATATTGATATTAGTTTAATTGCTGTTTCAGGTTTGTAGTTCCTGTAGTCTGAGGAGCTCTTGTGAAAAGGCATATTTACTCACAAATAAAGAGGATGAAGCGCGGACAATTGATGTCATGCGTATCCTACTCGCATATGGTTACGATCCAATTGATGGATCAGTTGCAAATAAACCTCTCATGAAAATGAAATCTGTGAAGACTGTTGTTCGGAAATTGTTACATGAGGTAGTCAAGCTCAGCGCAGTTCCAATAGATCCGAATCTCCCCCCTCCTGTTTATAAAAGGCCTCCACCAAAGGTGAAGCAACCACCTCCCCCTCCTAGGAAAAGAGTTGGGCGCAATGATATTGAAATGAAGAAAGGCGATTGGCTCTGTACAAAGTAGGTTTCTCAACCTCTTGATCTAATTTTATTTGTCAATTTTGTCACTTATCACTCCTTCAATGAGATATCTAAGGAATTTATTTGATCATTTACGTATTTACTCATGGTATTCCTTGGCACAGTCTACAAGTAACAGGCTCAAATACAGCTCATGGGTAGAATACACTTCCAAAGACAAGTGTCGGTTCTTCCACAATAAAAGGAACAGTAACATAGTGTTATAACTGATTCAACTTGGCCTTAGCCTATCATATTTCCTCATTTCTTTAGCTCTGGTGCTATTAGTTTTGTTAGGTGATAACTGATCGTGTTTACCTTGATCCTCTAGCATTCCCTTACCTTTTAAGCTCTAGTATTATTTATGTTGTTAGGTGATATTTATCATGAATCCTGCTTTCTCCACCTATAGAAGGTTGCTTAGGCAACTTTGGTGTAATTTAAGAGTGCTTACTCTCTCTCCAGGGTGCTGAGAGACTAGCAACATATAAATAACTTATGCTAGGGTTACAACTTGGAGCAAACCTGAAACTATTTATTGGTAACTATACCGTATTTTTGTGGAAGATGTTTGAAATCCACTCTATTCCTTGAGTGTGCTTATAATTTTGCTTTTTCAGGTGCGAGTTCATGAACTTTGCCAAAAATACGGTGTGCCTGCAATGTGATGCTAAGCGTCCAAAGAGACAGTTGCTTCCAGGAGAATGGGAATGCCCCCAGTATGTCTCTCTCTCTCTCTCTCTCTCTCTCTCTCACGCCCCCTCTCCCTCTCCCTCTCACACACACTCACAAACACATTCAGGACAGGCTTGGCACACAAATTAAGAGCCTTGATAGCTGTGTACTGTCAAGGAGTTTTCAACTGATACAGTAAAATGCAGCTTGGAGCAAGTGCCTCTGAACTAGAGCAGAGTCCTGTTTTGTTTTTCTGGTCCGAAAATTTCGTGAGCGAAACTTTATAATTCTAATTGATTATTTGATGCTTCTGCAGGTGCAATTTCTTAAACTATAGAAGAAACACAGTATGTTTTCATTGTGAACATAAGCGCCCACCTGACACGTATCCTGAGAGCCAATTTTCGGAGAAGCAACATGGTCCCACGAACAGAATGAACAATATACCTAGCAGGAGAGACTGTTTCTAATGCATGGAATTTTGATTTTGATGATAATGAATCTGATGGAGCAGATGTTGCTGCCTTCGAGAATGCTGATTCTCGGAAACTGGATGATAGTTTTCCTCCTAGCTATCAAGGTTTTCGTGAAAACTCTAGAGGACATGACGATGGTCTAGGAAGAAGCAACAGACCTCCCAAGGGGTTTGAGGGGGAGTATTCCGATTCTAGTTCCACGAGGCCCGGTAGGGGATTCAATGATTTTGACGAAGAAGATGATGATGATGATGATGTTGACAGTTATGAGTTGGTTGCCCAAAATGAAGTGCCTAAGACTTCTCGAATACATTTCTCAGAGCTTGAAGCTGGCTCAGATTCTGATGATGTGGAAAGCACCAAAGGCAATAGGCCTGTTCGTGGCCAAACAAAATTCCCAACACGGGGCGCTAAGCAAATGAATCGCAAAGGATTCTCTGATTCTGAAGGTGCTGATGTAGTCTTCGATACTGATGATGATCTTCCAATTCACCCGAACTGGAAATCAAGTCATGTCGCTAACCCAAAACAGCAAACTCGAGGCAGAGATGCTATGACGTATGGTTCAGATGATGACTTAGACATCAGCTCTGGGTCTGACGATGAACCGATCAGATCCAAAAATGGAGGAAATCGAAGGGGCACTAATGGAATGGAGCGTGGAAGAGGAGGAAGATCCAGTTTCAAAAGATGTTTCTCTGAAGGAGATTCTGATGATGAACCGATAAGATCCAAAAATGGAGGAAACAGAAGGGGCTCTTATGGAATGGAGGTGGAAGAGGAGAAAGATCCGAAAGAGAATGGCCATCAAGATTGAAAAACAGAGGAAAGGGAAGGGGCTCATATGGAGCGGAGCGTGGAAGATGGACTTTGAGAGGATCTTTTTCAGATTCCGATGAGAATGATAGGCAAAGAGGTAAATCAGGGTCAGGAAGATCATCCCGGGGCCGGGGTGGCATGAGAGGTGGTCGAGAAGGTGCAGGGTCATTCCACAGGAGAGGAGGAAGATCAAATAATTTTGAAAATTACGAGGATGATCAAAGAGAGAGGCGACCCAGGAACAATGTTCGATGACTTGCAGTCTTCTATGGTAATGCTTCGCCTTCTAAATGCCATGGAATCAACAATTTTGTTTATTAATTCCCTCTTTTCTTCTGGACAAAACTCTCTCTCTCTCTCCTAGCAATGGAATTGGATCCAAGACCTATATTCTATTGTTCTTCATCAAAATTGTAGCTTTTTAACTTAGTCATTCAATACCTATATATATATACACATATTTGTCTAGTGAAGTAAACTGAATTATTATTATTCTAATTTACTCACCAAAATTTAGTATAAATATGTCTTTTGAGCTACTAGTATATACCTGAAACTATAGGTATGAGTTTTTTATTTTATTTTTTCTCATAATTTTGGTTTAATATTTTACATGAAAGTTGTGACTCTTTAAATTAGTCATTCTAAAAAGATATTTGTTCACGTGAAGTGAACTTAATTTATGTTATTCTAATTTATCCACTTAATTTAAGTCTCCGATTTTATAAGTATGTGTTAAGTGTTATACATAAAAGATGTAGCTCCTTAAATTAGTCATTCAATACAAAAGAAAACAAAATGATATTTGTTCAAGTGAAGTGAACTTAATTTATATTATTTTAGTTTATTATACCGATTTTTAGTAAAAGTAATTGTTTATATCTAATAGTTATGTTGTTATAGTAAATTAATTTACTAATTAAAATAAGTTAGAATTAACTTATATATTGGTATTATTTAGAAAAAAAATTGATCAACTAATTGGACTAAAAATTGGTTCTAATATATGTTTACAGGATATGATAACATCCAGGTTTTTTTTTCTTTTAATTTATTTCCTCTCACAAATTTTATTGTGATGTAATGAAATTAAAAGAGATTTAGAAAATTAAAATATATTTAACAATCTTAATATTCATTATATAAAACAATATATTAACTCATATATTAAGTTTTTCGTGTCTATTGACGTGGGTTGAGCTATTAGTTGTTGTTATGGTTTGGGTTTATCATGAGTTTTGGGCTAAGTTATAAATTGTGGATTGGACTATTAGTTGTGGGTTGGGCTGCAATAGCCATGGTTTGAGTTGGACATGGATTTTGGCCTAAGCATGTGTTTTGGGCTTAGGCGAGTGGGTTAAATAAATCGATTTCACGAAAGGTGATTCGTGAGACGTATATCGGTAACTCTTCCTTTTCTATTATTTCAGAAAAAGAAGATGATTGAAGAACATAATAAATTCAGTTTTTTACAAGAACACTTATTTGAACTACAAAATATATAATTCAGTTTATACACTTGGAAAACCTATTAATAATACACGTGTATAATGATGTAATGTATTTGTTCGTGATATCTTTAAATAAAATTACATAAAAATTCCTTCCTAACCTAACTAACTAGTAGATAGGGTAAGTCGGAGTCGATCCCACGGAGAGTGACAATTCAATTATGTTTATTTATGTCTAAATTCTAAGAAAATAAGAAATATGGAGGTTATCAGATTGATTGATAATTAAACCAAAAATTACTAAAGATCTAGGAAATAGACTAAACAGAAATCAATTAATAAAAAAAGCATTCCAGTTAACAGTTCAGTTATCCCCCAATATCAATTACGCCTTAATCAATGTTACCCCCCTCTTAGATTATCATAGAATTATCACCCCTAATCTAACAACAAGCTCTGTTAAATCGAATCGTCTCTTATGATTAGTTAAATTAGGATAAGATCACTAATTAACCATATTTAATTGAACAACCTAGAATAAGCTCTCTAAATTTAATTCATTAAACGCATTAATTACCAAGACGATAAGGTGAACTAGACTCTAAATACACAAGCTCGATTCTAGGATTGTATTACCCTAGAGATGCGCGACCTCTAGTTTACTACCAATGAAAATTAAACCACAACAATTAGGATTCATGATTTAAGATTCTAGCAATCAATTATCAAACACTTAACCTAGGTCGCGAATCTAAATCAAGTATCAATAATTGAAATCATTCATCACAGATAACACAATCAATTCCAATCAAAACATCGAGAGGGAGAAACGGGATTAATTAAAACATAAAAAGATAATTGGGTTCAAAACATCCCTGCTAACCGGAATTGAAGAATTAGCCAATCGTCATCTCGATTGGATCCACAAAAGTAGTTGATAAATCCATCAAAGAAAATAGGAATAAAGCAAAAATATGTGTGACTCAATCTCTCTCCTAAACTCTCTCTCCCACTGCCGTCTCTCTCCTCCTCCAAGACTTGGAGTTCAAGTTGGACAAAAACCCTTCCTTTTATAAAATGATTTGGGTCTCCTTTTGCATAAGCCCATCTTTCTCCTTTTCCCTTTTATTTCTTCCAACATTTGAACTTTTTAATTATTGGACCTTCTCTTTGATCTTCATTACTTTTGGGCCTCGGTCCAACTAACTCCAAAATACTTCAACAAATCCCTATAATAATCGAGAAAATAAAATATGAAGTATCTCGAGTTCAGAAGCACATATAGGTACGAAAATAATGCATCAAATCAAATAAAAGATGATAAGAATCCAATTAAGTCAACAATTAAATGCATATATTTTCTACCTATCAAATCCCCCCACACTTAAACCATTGCTCGTCCTCGAGCAACAAAAGAACTAAAGCACATCGGGGATAAAACAACAAAATGAGTATTGCTTGCTCGGATCCTTACTACACTCATAGGAATTCGAATTTATGTTAAACAAAGCATATGCAAACAAAAACATGTTGGACTAAATGCAACTATCTCAAGAAATCACAAATTTAGGTAGGACATCGGAAATCAAATTTTCACAGATAATTCATCGATCCACTCCACCACTCACATCAATCAACACACACTCCAACTCCTTTTACGATTTCCTTCATCTAAATCAAAATTCGTTAAGACTTCACACATAATGAATCACCCCTTTTACTCCAAATTTTTTTTTTTTTTTTTACTTTTCGTTTTCACTTTTTTTCATAAACGATGATGACTTCTCGTCTTTTTTTTTTTTGGATGGGGTTGGCAGCTCCACACCACTCTTAGGTTAGTCCGTTTATTACGATTTTTTTCGCATTTTAACTTTCAAATGTGGACCCCTGAGAGTAGGCAGCTGATTCCACACCTCCATCATCTTTTCCAATCTCAATTTTTTTTTTTTAAACTCAACACCTTTTCTCCAAACCCATAAATAATTTTCCAACCAAGGGGTTCATCAAAAGTGATCAAACTTTCACAAATTTGAATTTAGACTACTTCCATCAAGGAATTAAAAGTATATCTCAAGACACAAGTAAGCAAAACAAATCAACTCATAGTCATAGATTAATTCTTAAACCAATGTTATCCTTCCTAAAAGTAATTTCTTGAGACGACATTTAGCAATTTTAACCAACAGAAAGCAATGCTCAACAACACCTCGTCCAACACAAACGAATTCCAAAAAATAAAATCAATAACACTCGAATGATCATTGCAAGCTCACTTACTCAAAACTTTTTTTTTTAAATTTTTAAATTTTTTTTTTTTGGAACGACCCGTGACCCGGCCGGGCTGCACAGCACCCGACCCGGGTCGTCCCTTCGACCTGGGTGCGCAAGAGACAAGACACGCGACCCGACCGGGCTGCTCAGCACCCGGCCCGGGTCGCACCTTCGACCTTTGGCACATTTTTCTCTAACTCGCGACCCGGCCGGGCTGCACAGCACCCGGCCCGGGTCGCTCCCAATTTTTTTTTTAACATATGCAAATGCAAACGAAAATTAAACGTGCTAAAGCGATTAAACGTGCAATATACATAAAAGAAAAAACCTACGTGCAACTATATGACTCTAAATGCAACTACATGCAAGATATGCAATCTATTCCACACTTTCTCAATTATGCAACACTCATTAATCCCCCCACACTTAAATGTTGTTTGTCCTCAAGCAACTCATCATCAAAACACAACAAAAGATATAGACAAGACAAGATTCATATATGCAAGGAGTTAAAGCAAAAATAAAAGTGTGGAACAGAATTCACCAAATCACCCAGGAGGCTTTGGAATTGGCTTCAGAGTAGGGGCATCTAACATAGTCATCTTCAACCTTCTATTGAGCTTTCTCCAATTTCTTGCTTTGAGTCTTGAAAATTTGTTGAAATATCTCACATTTTTTGTCAACACCACTTTCGAATTGTCCCTACAATTCATCTCAAAAACATTCTCGACAACAGGGTCAATCAAACTTAAAGCAAAAACAGAATTCTCATCATCAGGATATTTCATGGCATCAAAAATATTGAATTTAATAATTTGCCCATCAAATTCCATCGTGAGGGTTCTCTCACGAACATCTATTTTTGTTTGAGAGGTGTTCAAGAACGGCCTCCCTAACAAAATAGGTGGTGAAATTGAAGGGTCACCATTCATATCCAAAATATAAAAGTCAGCAGGAAATATCAGATCATTGACTTCAACTAGAACATCTTCAATGACCCCATCAGGATATGCAGTGCTATGATCGGCTAATTGAATAACAACTCGTGTATCTTTCAACGGCCCTAAATCTAAGGATGCATAAATGGATCGTGGCATGACATTTATCGATGCTCCTAGATCTAGCATAGCACACTCAATTCTAGTATTTCCTATGCGACATGGGATGATGAACATACCTGGATCTTTTCGTTTTTTAGGAAGCTTTTTCTGAAAAATCGCAGATACATTCTCTCCCATCACGACCTTCTCGTTTCCCTTGAGCTTTCACTTGTTTGTGCACAAATCCTTGAGGAACTTCGCATATCTTGGAACTTCCTTAATTGCATCGATCAATGGTATGTTGATCTCGACTTTGCGAAATACGTCAATGATCTGCTTTTCCTTATCCTCCTTCGCTGCCCGAGTCAACCTAGAAGGAAAAGGAACCAAGTGAATAGGAAATTTTTCGGAAAATTCATTTTTTACCTTTACAGACTTCGGAGTTTTGACACTGGATGACTGCTTCGACACTGGAGGCCCAGTGTCAGACTGCTCGGCAGCTTCTTCTTCCCCATCGGTTTTCTGAGTTTTTGCAGGTATTTTCGGACATTCCAACTCCTTCCCACTCCGTAAGGTCATGGCACTGACATTCCTCGGATTTATCTTTGATTGAGACGACAATTTCCCTCCGCTTTGGGCCTCAAGACGACTCACGGCCGTCGCCAATTGACTCATTTGCATCTCAAGATTCTTGATGCTTGATTCGATGTCCTTCTGAAATTGCATGGTATTGGAAGTCAATGTCTTCATCATCTCCTCTAAGGATGAGCTGGAATTTTGCCCGAATGATTGCTCTTGATAATTGAAATTTTCTCCTTGATGATTCGGATTCCTCAAGAGTTGTGGAGGCCTATTATTCTCTCCATTGGGGGCACCTTGTTGATTTCCCCATTTAAAATTTGGGTGATCTCTCCAACCCGAATTGTATGTGTTTGAGAAGGGGTCGTATTTCCTCCCTTGATAATTTCCACTTCCCACAGCATTGGCATGAGCATCTATTTCATTAAGCAAGATTTGGCACACGTCTGTGGTATGATCGGTGGTATTACAAATACGACACGGCTTCACAAGAGGAACACCTGTAGCAACTTGACGTACAAGGGCAATTAATTCAGATATTTTATCCTCAACAGTAGATTCAATTACCTCTTTCACGCTCCAATCTGAATAATTTAGGCTGCCATATTGATGTGAACTTTTGGCCATGTTCGAGATGAGAAATCTTGCTGCGGAGGGTGTCTTGTCCATCAATGTTCCCCCACTGGCTGTATTGATTGCATTCCGGTCCATTGGAGATAGACCCTCGTAGAAATATTGAATCAACAACTGAGTGAGAAGATTCAAATTTTCAGCAAGGAAAATAAGACTAATTCGATGAAACAGTCTTCAAGATTCGACACTGGAAAAGATAGGTCACACTGGGCTCCCAGTGCGAAAAACAGAGCAAAATAGAATCAAAATTCGAAAATTGAACCTCCTTTTTTTTTTTTTAATAAAAACAGAAAAAAAAACACAAGATGACACAATCAAATTCAAATCACTCCCTGGCAACGGCGCAAAATTTGACCGCGCTGTCGTGACGCGATAAAATTAAATAAAGATTCCTTCCTAACCTAACTAACTAGTAGATAGGGTAAATCGGAGTCGATCCCACGGAGAATGACAATTCAATTATGTTTATTTATGTCTAAATTCAAAGAAAACAAGAAATATGGGGGTTATCAGATTGATTGATAATTAAACCAAAAATTACTAAAGATCTAGGAAATAGACTAAACAGAAATCAATTAATAAAAAAAGCATTCCAGTTAACAGTTCAGTTATCTCCCAATATCAATTACGCCTTAATCAATGTTACCTCCTCTCAGATTATCATAGAATTATCACCCCTAATCTAACAACAAACTCTGTTAAATCGAATCGTCTCTTATGATTAGTTAAATTAGGATAAGATCACTAATTAACCATATTTAATTGAACAACCTAGAATAAGCTCTCTAGATTTAATTCATTAAACACATTAATTACCAAGACGATGAGTGAACTAGACTCTAAATACACAAGCTCGATTTGATAATCTAGGATTGTATTACCCTAGAGATGCGCGACCTCTAGTTTACTACCAATGAAAATTAAACCACAACAATTAGGATTCATGATTTAAGATTCTAGCAATCAATTATCAAACACTTAACCTAGGTCGCGAATCTAAATCAAATATCAATAATTGAAATCATTCATCACAGATAACACAATCAATTCCAATCAAAACATCGAGAGGGAGAAACGAGATTAATTAAAATATAAAAAGATAATTAGGTTCAAAACATCCCTGCTAACCGGAATTGAAGAATTAGCCAATCGTCATCTCGATTGGATCCACAAAAGTAGTTGATAAATCCATCAAAGAAAATAGGAATAAAGCAAAAATATGTGTGACTCAATCTCTCTCGTAAACTCTCTCTCCCACTGCCGTCTCTCTCCTCCTCCAAGACTCGAGGTTCAAGTTGGACAAAAACCCTTCCTTTTATAAAATGATTTGGGCCTCCTTTTGCATAAGCCCATCTTTCTCTTTTGCCTTTTATTTCTTCCAACATTTGAGCTTTTTAATTGTTGGACCTTCTCTTTGATCTTCATTACTTTTGGGCCTCGGTCCAACTAACTCCAAAATACTTCAACAAATCCCTATAATAATCGAGAAAATAAAATATGAAGTATCTCGAGTTCAGAAGCACATATAGGTACGAAAATAATGCATCAAATCAAATAAAATTAGATGATAAGAATCCAATTAAGTCAACAATTAAATGCATATATTTTCTACCTATCACTGTGCAAGGATAAAAAGCTGGCTGAGCATCTTTTCTCCCAACTTCCATCCAAAGATTTGCAGCCGGATGTCATTACCTTTAACATCCTTATCGGTGCACTTTGTAAAGAAGGCCGAATAGAGGAAGCTAAGGAATTGCTGGTGGAAATGGAAGCAAGTGGTTGCTTGCCTTGTTGGAAAAATTGTGACTTTTTGCCCATTTTGGGTGAATTTTTCTGTGGGCCCATTTAGTGTAAAATGGGATCCGGTTGGAGAGACGAGCTCTCCTCCGTAAGGGCTTTGGTTACATGTGTAGATCACCCAAAATGCATAATGGGTGAATGAGAAATTGAGGACCAAAGTGGAGGTTTTGGATCCTAGAAAAGGGAAATACTTGGCTTAGAAGATATCTTGTCCCACATAGGAAATTTGGAGAAAAATACTCCAATATATATTGACTTTCCCACATATGGAGGTTAAGATGCTAAGTAAAAGGCTCTCTCTTGCGTGTGCACGGGGTGATTTCGGAATATGCTTGATTCAATTAACTCATGTGCATGTTTGCATTAGTTTTCCATTTGAATTGACTCACGCATTAGTTTTCCATTTTCCCATTTGAATAGTTTTCCATTTGAATTGACTCGTGTGCATGCACGAATGTACGCATTAGTTTTCCATTTTCCCATTTGAATTGACTCGTGTACATGCATTAGTTTTCCATTTTCCTATTTGAATTGACTCGTGTGCATGCACGAATGTACGCATTAGTTTTCCATTTTCCATAGGTCAGGGAATTGACTCGTGTGCATGCACGAATATATGCATTAGTTTTCCATTTTCCATAGGTCAGGCCCGGGTCCGGGCGACCAGTTTTCCATAGCCTCTTCCATAACCACCGGATACCTTTGTCTACATGTAGAAGTTTTCCACAGCTCCTTAGTGACACGAAACTTTCCTCCCCCCATACCTTTCCTTCGTTTTTCTTTCTGCTTTCCTGTCCTTTCCATTGTCTATATATAGAAGTTTTTCACAGCTCCTCAGTGACACAAAACTTTCCTCCCTACCTTTCCTTCGTTTTTCTTTCGGCTTTCCTGTCCTTTCCATAAGCAAGTCAGGCTCATACTCAGTTCGCCGTTGCGGCTACAGGCTGCTGCTGTTGGTCGTATCCTGGGAAACAGACGTCGAGACGGTGAATCTGTTTTAAGGAAACTGTGCTTGCATAGGCCTCGATCTCCCTTTTATCTTAACCTGCCATTTCACCCCTCATTTATTCAACATGCCTACTAGTGTAACCTACAATGTTTATATGCAGGAGATGCTGAAATGGAACGCTTACTGTAATGTAATTCCAGTCCTGGAAGAAATGGAGAGAAGGGAGTTTTTGCTGCATGCAACTGACATTTTCGCTGTTACTTGATCAGCTGAAAGCAGAAGGTCAAGGCAGTCTTCTTTTTAACAAGGTTAAGAAGCTTCTCCCAAAGAATTAATACCTTTGGTTGATTGATGAGTGTTGTCAATTGATGCCATTTATAAATCACTTGGAATACTTCAAGTATGATGTTTTGTCTTGTTTCTTTCCATTTTGACACTTCAAATGATAAAACCCTTATTTCAATTATAATATCTCACGTTATACGAAGCAAAGACTTGATGAATGAAGAAGGGAACTGAAATCGACAGCAGATGAGAAGAAGAGATTGAAATCGAAATGAGATGTGTTTGTTGGTGAAACATGAATAGAATTTTTTTTGATGTTATTATTTTGATTAATTACATGTGATGAATTCTGAGATGATAACTCAGTCCTAAATTATTACCATGAACATTGCAAAAGAGATGTTCATTGGGTCACAATCAACATTATGATCAGCGCATGGAAAATGTAAATTTAAGCTTCACATAATTGTGTTAGTTATCAAACTTTGAAATGCAGTTAATTTTACCTATTTATCACCAAATTCTACATTTTGAAACAAATCAAGATCAAGTTTAATAATATAACATATACAACACGGTGTAGTCCAAGTTGCAAGACACGTAAAATGCTTTCCAGAAACGATTTTAATGAGTACTTCTACAGTGAAAGAAGAAGTACCATAATCTCTCTCTCTCTTCTTATATATCTCTAGGCCAAATCTTCCAAAAACAAAACACGAAAACAAGATTCAATTGCAAGGAAACAGTGAAAGGGTTAAATCATATTTTGTATTAAATGGTGAGAAATACATTTAAATTGTGTTTGTATAGATTGTTTTGAAACTCATATCATATCATAAATTAATGACAAAAACTTATATGAGTGGGTTGCACAAAACTAGATTCATGCACCAGGGTTGACCTGATCAAAATGCCCAAGAAAGCGCTCCCACGCGCGTTTCACGTGCGTTTCACGCGCCTACACGCGCTGAAGCTCACCCAAATTTGCTCCAATAGACCTACCTTTATGTGTAGTTAGATCTACCTTGTAGGTCTAACATAATACAAAGATATGTTTAACTATATATAAATGTATGTCTAATACAACGTAATGGTACATATGTTAAACCTAGGGTTTTTTTTTTAAATTTTAAAGTATGAAATTTAGGCAGAATGATATGCTTAACATAACATAAAAGTAGGTCTAGCATAACGTAGTGGTAGGTGCTAAAATTCAAAAACCAAGCACTAAAAAAAAATGTATGAAATTTGGGCAGCAGTGTAGATTTAACATAGCTTAAAGGTATGTCTAACATGAGTGACACTTGTGTGCCCTAAGGGCATAGTGCCCCCAAATTAATCATCATGTGGTGTTAAATATATACTATACAGGTATTATGTATATACTCTTCAGGTATCACATGTATACTCTTATATACATATGATACATGTAGGACATATTTATAACACCAAAAAACATAACACCTATAGAGTATATATATAACACCTGAAGACCATGTATATAACACATAGCTTTGTATCTCTATGTGCCCCAGGGTATATAAGTTTTTACCGTCTAACATAACGTCAAAGTAGGTCTAATATAACCTAGTAGGTGCAAAATTTCAAAAATCATGCATGAAAAAAAAAAAAAAAAAGAGGAGGAGTGGGTTCCCAGACCCGAATCTGACTCTGAGATCCATGCACCTGATTCACAGGAGACTTACTATGTCATAACTATGGATTGAGATCTTCTATTACACTTGATGTTACATCTTCTATTCCAAATTAATCACCACACGCCACGTGTATTCAATGACATCATTAATTAATATGTGGTGTGTATTAAATGTTATGTAACACGAGATGTTACACCAAATGTAATAGAAGATCCAGACTCCATAACTATAGTGCACCAAGAAATTAAATCTTTAGTCGTAAAATTAAATATGAAACTCCGTAAAATTATAATTTTAATATTTTTTTTTGTACTGAGTGAAATAAATTTTTAGTCGTAATTTAACGTTGTTTTGCAACTTGAATCACTATGTATTTTCGTAGAGAGCTTGCAGAATAATGAAATTTGAACACAATGATGTCGCTATATAAAAAATAAAAGCTTTAACTATTCAAAATTAAGACTTAAGCTCTGATTTTTGACAAGTTTAAATAAATTCTAAATTTTAATGTGCTTAATTTAAGTTAAAGTATTTAAACTGAGTTTTAGTATCCATCAGTTCTTGTTTCATTTCTGAAACTATTTTAGAAGTGTTATGTCTCACCACTCTTATTATCATCATCATCACTATATTTAAAGAGCAAGTGATGTAGAATGAGGAATATATATATTTGATAGATTTAAACACAAAAACTCAATTGAGACGGTTTTACAGATAGTTTTTGTGAGACGAATTCTTATTAGTCATGAATTGAATCCATATCCGCAAATTTTCATATGAATTACTAAGTGTGTGATGAGTTGACCTTTCTTACGAAAAAGATCCATAAGACGGTCTCACACAATACCTCCTCAGATTTAAATTGATTTTATTGTTATTAGTATTATTATGTTTGATTTTTATTGCATCTATTAGGATTTTATATTATTAATATAAATAGGTGTTATGGTTATTATTTTTGAGCAGTTGATTATTGAATAGAAATTGAGTTATTTTCCCTTCACGTATCTTCGGGTCTATAGTATCGTGTTTTTGCTGATAAGTTGGTATCTAGAATCATTTTCGTGTCTATAGTATCGTGTTTCTGCTGCATCAGTTGGTATCCAGAATTGTTTTCGTGTTTCTTCGTGCTTCTGTTGCATTAGTTGGTAAACATAATGTTTTCGTGTTTTTGCTGCATTAGTTGGTATTCAGAGTCATAATGATTTTGTAGGGTTCATCACCATGATACAGACTTACGATATAGATGAGGAATTTGATTTCCTCTGGTCTCATTTGGCTAACGCCATCGACGGGATCTTCGACAGCTACCATTGACTAGACGAACTCGAGCTAGAATCACCTACAACCTTGTCGCCATCGTCTCTAATTTTGGCAACCTTTGTTGCCGCCGCCGCAATAGCACCGTCATCATATCCGGATCCGACGGCACTAGCACCGTCATCATATCCGGATCTGACCGCCTCTGTCACAGCCTCAACGCAATTAGTTCCACCATCCTCTGTCGTCGTTTGGCGACACTCATCTTCTCATGAACCTACACTTCTCATAATTAGAAAAAAGTATCTTAAAAGTTTTTTAAATTTAAAATTGATAATAAGAATAATTTTAAACATTATGTAATTAAAAAGTTAACAAAAAAAAAAAAAGTAGAAAACTTACATTCTATTTGCTTCTATCTTTTGTTAAAGTTTTTCAATGGCTCGATAAATAATTTGATAAGTTAATGATTTGAAGTTAGTTAAAAGTGACCAATTACAATACGAATTTCAAAATATTTACTTATATACAACATTTTTCAAAAATTACAAAAAATATCTTAAAATTTCTATAACTTTAAATTTGAGAATGAGAATAATTTTAAACATTAAATAATTATAGTTAAAAAAAATTAAATTATTATTCAATTTTGAACATCATCCATCGTCAACAACAACAACAAATAATAATAATAATAATAATAATAATAATAATAATAATAATAATAATAATAATAATACTAAATAAATTGCAAACAATAGTACATTGACAATAATGCAAAATAATATGATTAATTTTCTTGACAAAACTATTATTTAAAACAAATTATTACTCTTGATGTGATTTAGGAGGGAAAATTGAAAACTTGTAAATATTTTTATAGGTTTACTTTTTATATAGACATAGATATATACTGATTTTCAATTGTGATATATCATATATTGTCCTTAAAGATGGCTTTTATAAAATAGAGATTAATTGTGTAATTGCTGCAAAATCATTATTTAAAAAATTGGAAAGAGAAAAGATGGCACGAATGATTTAGAATTATGTTGATGAAAATTTAATAGTTTTACATCAATTGTTTTTAACCTTTAGTTAATAATGGTTAACATTTTAAGTTGCATGTTCATGATTCTTGCAGATGATGTGTCAGGTTAAAAAGGCATTCTTCATTAGAAAACCCAAAATTTTAAAATAAAATCTTTAACTGCCATTTCAAAAAGAAAAAGAAAATTCCGAAAATCTCACTCTTCCTCGACATTTTCTCATCAACAAACGGAAATTATGAGGTTCAATCATGCTGCGATGATTCGTCGACGAATTGTTTCCAGTTATTCATCCAATTCAATTACTTTCACTACTTCTTCTCTACATTCTCACCGGAATAGATACTTTTCCGGCAAACCCAGATTCGATTTTGGCAGTGTTGTTGAGGCAGATGATGCTATTGATTTGTTTCATGAAATGGTGAGAATGAGGCCCCGTCCATCTGTTGTTGATTTCTGTAAGTTGTTAACAGCAGTTGTGAAGATGAAAGAATACTCCGTTGCTCTCTTTCTGTTCGACAAAATGCTTCTTCACAATGCTCCTTTAAATGACTTCACCCTGAATATTGCGATTGATTGCTTTTGCCATGTGAATCGAGTTGATTATGGGTTTGCAGTCTTAGGTAGCTTTTTCAAGCGTGGCTACACACCTGACATTGTTACCTTCACCAATCTGCTCAAAGGGCTGTTCTTGGAAGGAAAGGTGGGTGAGGCGGAGAAACTGTTCAAGAAGTTGCTGAGCGAAAGAATATGTGAGTTTAATGAAATTACATATCTTGTTGTCATAAACGGGTTGTGCAAAGCCGGGCATACTCTGGCCGCCTCTCATTTGCTCAGATTGTTGGAGAAACAAAATTGCAAACCCAATATCTTTTCTTATAACGCAATTATTGATAGTCTTTCTAAGAATCGTATGGTTGATGAAGCTATCCAACTATTTTCGGAATTGATTGAGAAGGGCATTTCGCCCGATGTTGTAACATATAACTCAATGATTCATGGTTTATGTTGTTTTAGTAGATGGAAAGAGGCAGAGGACTTCTTAAGTAAGATGATCGCTCAAAAGATCTATCCTGATGTGGTCACTTGTACCATTTTTGTGGATGCCTATTGCAAAGAAGGAAAGGTGAATGAAGCTGAAGATGTCTTGAAAACTATGATACATATAGATGTCCAACCTAATACCATCACTTACAATGCCTTGATTGATGGGTATTGTTTACTTGGAAAAATGAAGGAAGCGAGAAAAGTTTTCAATTCAGCCGTCAGTTTGGGACTCAAGCCTGATGTTGTGACCTACAATAGTTTGATAAATGGGTATTGCACAAAGGGAAATGTGAATGAAGCTTGGAGTCTTTTTCTTGAAATTCCTCGCAGAGGTTTAAAGCATACGGTGGTTACTTACACCACCATGCTACAAGGATTATTTCGTGTAGGCAGATGTGCCGATGGCCTAAAACTTTTCAAGGAAATGCAAGCTCGACAATTGTCTCCTAATATAATGACTTATACAATCTTGTTAGATGGCTTATGCAGAGCTCAGAAAACAAGTGAAGCGTTATCATTTTTTTTCATGATGGAGGAGAAAGGTGTTAGCCCCAATATAGTAACATACAACACCCTGATTGAGGGGCTGTGCAGGGATAAAAAGCTTGACGTGGCTAAGAATCTTTTCGCGCAACTTCCGTCCAGAAGTTTGCAGCCAGATGTTGTTACCTTTACCATCCTTATTGGTGCACTTTGTGAAGACGGTCTGACGGAGGAAGCTAAGGAATTAGTAACGAAAATGGTAGCAAGTGGTTGCTTGCCTGATAGTGCGACCTACAATGTTTATATGCAGGGGATGCTGAAATGGAATGCGTACTGTAATGTAGTTTCAGTCCTGGACGAAATGGAGAGAAGGGGCTTTTCTCTGCACGCGACGACGTTTTCATTGTTACTCGATCAGCTGCAAGTGGAGGGTCAACGCACTCTTCTTTTTAATAAGGTTAAGAAGCTTC
The DNA here is from genome assembly GCA_005771605.1 of Scutellaria baicalensis. Lineage (NCBI taxonomy): Eukaryota > Viridiplantae > Streptophyta > Magnoliopsida > Lamiales > Lamiaceae > Scutellaria > Scutellaria baicalensis. Next base: position 46,931,509 of record CM016722.1, read on the forward strand.
TCCCAAACAATCTTCATTCTTAACAAGTTTCAATTCTAACATCTAACGCTTTACGATTTTCAATTTCAACATTATGTCGACATGGAGGGTTTGATGAAGAGGAGGGTTGATGAAGAGGAGGGGGGGAAGAGGTGGTGGCTGGTGGTGGTGCTGCTGCTGTCGTTTGCTCCAAGAGATGCCCATGTTGGATTTCCCGGCTGCGGCGGTGGCGGTGGCGGTGGCGGAAAGTAATCTTTTTAATTAATTTGGGAAACGAGTAAGTTGACAATGTCCGCTATTCTATTTCTCTTGTTATACTACCTCCGTCCCAAAATAAATGACATTTTAGCCTTCTGCACATATCTATTACCTATATAAAAGTATGAATATTTCTTACAAAATAAGGATAGCCTAATATATCCTTATTAAATATTATTATTATTTAAGATTATAATAGTAATTTAGGATTTTCATACTTAAAATAATTTAATATTAGAATTCTAATCCAAAATCATATAGAATTCTATTTTAAGTAGGACTCTAATTTAATGTAGATCATATATCCTTATAAAAGATTATTATATAAGATCTTAATAATAATTTAATATATTTATTTGCATAATTTTATAATAGAATTTCTAATATATTTATATATATATATATATTTGTTTTTACTTTATTATTAATACTTTTATGTTAGCTAGAATCTTACTTTGAATTTTATTTAATAGTTTCATGTTAGAATATATCATGATTTTATTCATACAATTGTAATAAAATAAGGCAAATAATTATTTATATACATTATATAATAATTTAGTAACGTATCTCCTGTTTTTACGACTTCTTTTATTTTTTCTTAATTTTTTTAACATGAGTAAAGACATTTACTCTTCAATTTAAATGATTAATATAGTAATTTTATATTACAATTACGAGTAATATCAATTTAGTCCTTTAAATTAGGTCATTTCCATTTTTGGTGCATTAAATAAGCTTTCCAATCTTAGTCGTTTAACTATCAATATTTTCAATTTTAGTCCTTTTTTGTCGAAACAACCAAAATTGCTAACGTGGCCACCGGAAAATCTGACGTGATAGTTGGAAAATCAGACGTGGCAGTCGGAAAATCTGATGTGGCAGTCGGAAGGACTAAAATTAGAAAAAAAATCGATAATTAAAGGACTAAGATTGGAAAGTTTAAACTTGATGCATCAAAAACGGAAAGGGCCTAACTTACAAGACTAAAATTGATATTACCCCTTACAAGTATAACCCCTAATTCCTATATAGAATTTTAATAATTTTGGCTTATACTGTAATCTATTATTTCTATTTGCATGTATTCTTTCAAATTCACCCATTTGGATGCAAAATTTTGAGGAGAAAGATGAAATTCTCGACAGTAAATTCGTTGATGATGTTTGGATAGATATAGATTTGAAATTACTTTCATTTTGAAGTATTTTTTGAGTAAAATAAGAGAATTTAAAATTCACCACAACTTGAGTGGATTTGAAAATGGAAAGTTTTGGATTTTTGGGGTATATTTATTGAATAAATAATATCAAATGGGGAATGTGGAGTTACCGTTTCATATAAACGGGGCCGTTTTCAGGTTAAGGGATTGGTGAGGGCCATAAATACCATCCCATAATTTATAAATGGGGATTCACCGTCTCCATCCCATTCCCCAATTTGATCGGAATATCAGTACCTAATAGGGATAGTTACCACTTACCGACAGAGAAATTAGCATCCCTAAGCATATTGTGCAATCAATATTCAAGGCAAAGTTAAATATCTCATTTACCAAAGCAGAAAAACAGACATCGTAGTTAATGTCTGTAATGCACAATTCGACAACCAATGGTGGTACTATACAATATATATCTCTTATCCAAATATATTTGTCATATCAATGTTAAGATATGTTTTGAAGTGTTAGTTGTGAAGTATTTGTAAATATATATTTATAAGCTCATGATGGAGTGACAATTAACATGACATAAAAAGACGATAAGAATTCAATTGATGAAATCAAATAATTCGAAGATGCTCGACAGGTCTCCACTTAAGAAGCAATGTGGGAAATCTTTGGATATGAAATATTTATTTCAGCGCAAATGTTGTTGTGCACCAGGTGCACGGATCTGGATTGGTGCAACTGGGGCGACCCGACCCGAATCCGAGCACCAAGGTTTTCTTTTTTTTTTCTTTCTTTTTTTCCGTTTCAGGCTGTTACCTTTATGTTGTTAGGATGTGACCTTTACGTTATATAAGTGTGACCTTTATATATAAATGATATGACCTTTATGTTCAGTAACTTATAAAAATTGAGATTTTCAGGTTTTTTCACTTCAAATTGAGACTTTTATGTTGTATTGTTGTGACCTTTATGTACAATTCTTGTGACTTTTATGTACAAATATTATGACCTTTATGATCCATAACTTTGAAAAAAATGAAAATTTTCAAAATTCACTGCATGTTTAGGATGAATATAGGTGCAACTAATATTACATAAAAGTAAAAATGTACAAATTTTGCTAAAATTCTTCCTTTTTTTCTAAGTTAGAGTATATAAAGGTCATTACATTTGTACATAAAAGTCACTAGAGACGGCAATTTGAGCACGACCCGACGGGCCGGCCCGAATGGCCCGTAAATTAGGCCGGGCCGGGCTCTAAAATGAGTGGCCCGAAAAACACCCTAACTTTTTGGCCCGGCCTGATGGGCCGATGGGTTGGATGGGCTCGGGCCAATTTGGCCCGTTGGGCTTGGGCCGGCCCGATGGCTCGATAATATTTTTTTTATTATTTTTTTGTGTGCAATTTATAAATTTTACATGTGACTCAATTCCCTTCTCCATGTTTTATGTATTCTTTTAATTTTTTTATAATTATTCTCATCTTCAACTATCATTAACTAATTAGAATCTACTACCAAACTATGATAATTGAGTTAAAATATTTTTGAATGCTAAAAGGAAGTAAAAATGATCGGATTTTGTCCCCACTAATAGTTTAATTATATTAAAAAATATAATTTCGATTACATAAATAGGATACTATAGTTTAAATTGAACGTCTTAAATTATAATAGTAGGAAGTTATTTTTCTAGTTAAATTGGTGTAAGAATTTAATGAATTAAAATTATTTTAATTTAAAAAAATAATTATGATTTTGGCCCGATTTGGCCCGTTGGCCCGAGGGCCCAAACGGGGTTGGGCCGGGCGGCCCGAATTGCCACCTCTAAAAGTCACACTTATATAACATAAAGGTCACACGCATATAACATAAATGTAACAACCTGAAGCGAAAAAATAAAATTCAAAAAAAAAGAAAGAAAAAAAAGTGTGCGGATCCGGGTCGACCCGGACCCGACCCGAATTGTATGTGCTCCAATTGCACAGGAGACTAACTCTTATTTTAGTTATCAACTTGCAACTATATCTACAAAAGCAACCAAACTTAACTTATTGGACAAATCAAAATTTGAAAAAATGTTTTAACATAGGACCATACCTCCAAACCATTGCTCAATTTGTATTTTACAATTTGTCGTATACAGATGTTAAGAATTAAATTGATGAAATTAAACAATTCGAGTATGCTCGACAGGTCTCCACTTGAGAAGTAATGTGAGATTTTTTTTGATTCAATTTATATGTATTATATATTTCGGTTATCAACTTGCAACTATATCTACCAACCAATAAAACTTAACTTATTTGACTAATCAAGATTGGGAAAATGTTTTAACATAGGATTTTGCCTCCAAAACATTGCTCACTTTGTATTTCACAATGTGTCGTATAAATGAAGAAGCGCATAAATTAATATCTTTACAAAAAAATCCCTGAGTATTACTTGATGAAATCAAACAATCCGAAGATGCTCGAGGAGTCTCTACTTAAGAGCAATGTGGAGAATTTTTGAATTCAATTTATATGAAATATCTATTTTAGTTATCAGCTTGCAACTATATCTACCCAACCAATGAAATTTAACTTATTGGGTAAATCACATTTTGAATAATATTTCAAATAGGACAATGCCTTAAATACATTATTCACTTTGTTTTTCACAATCTGTTGTATAAGTGAAGAAATGTCAATATATCTTTACAAAGAATTTCCCGTGCATTACTTATAGGATAAACAAATAAAATGTTGTAAGGAAAGAAAGAAAAGAAGTGTGATTGGACATAGAAGTACCGTAAATACAGTAAGTAGAAGAAGAAACATATTATCTTAGGCTACTCATGAGTTATGTAATAGGACCAACATCGTTTGAATAATGTACTACTTTCAAAGAAGCAGTTCATGCAAGAGGTTTTGTTGGAAGTTGATAAAAATATTGCAAGATGTTTGAGCGAAACTATCTCTATTCAAATGTCATATGAATTACGAAGATCGTATGCACCAACATATGTGAATGTGTTATGGAATACATTATCTTAAGTATTGTTTAAAAATATCTAAGAAGTTTAAAAAACTTTGAAAAACAATATAATTTTTTTCTAAAACAACATGGGAAAAGACATAAGTTCATGTGATCTTGTGATTGTTCCTGATTATCACTAAGACCGTGGATAATGATTACCAAAAAATATAGTTGCTGAAATGTAAAATTGAGATTCTATAACAAGTTCAAGAAGTATACATAACCTGAATATCAAACAATATATTTTTTTTATTGAGAATTACGTTCGGGATAAATAAAGAGGATTTTAGAAGCCAGGGAAAAAAAAGGGGACGTGATTGGATGTACAAATACTGCAACTCCAGTAGATGGAGAAAAATAAAATTGTACGTTATATCTTTCACCAAAAGTCTTAACTTTTTTCACCTTGTATTTATTCATATATTTACTATTTATTGTGCACATGAGACTCTCTTCCACAGAATCAAACATCACTTCACTTTGGAGGACATGTGGTCCCATGAAAGAGTCAGATCTTGTCATACCCCATGTGGTCCCATTCAAAATTGTGGTAGTTTTGTCACTTATTATAATTTTGTAGTATTTTGGTCATATATGATATTATTATGTTATAAATTATAAGAAATGTGGTATAATGGGTTATTTTCTCTTATATTAAATAATATTAAATTCTTGGAGAAATTCTTTGGGTATTTAAAAGAATGATCGTTTGAATTTTAATTGAAAGTGAATGATAGACAATATATTATTTTCAAAGGAACTACTTGGAAAAAAATGGTTTGTTGGAAGCTAATCAAACTATTAATACAGAGTGTTTGAAGAGTGGATATTTCTTACAAATTTTGAATTGTCTAATATATCATTATTTAAGATTATTATTTAAAGTGATAATAGTGATTTAGTAATTATAATAATTTTAAATATATGTAATTTTAATAAACTGTAATACAATACTTTTGCATTGCATGAACTCTCCCAAATCCATATACATTAAATAATCCTAATCTTATATCATATATATAATCATAATATTAACTCTATACATGTAATTTAATGATTTAATTTTATATAATTGCCTAAAATTTCCTTATTAAGGATTTGTATTCAAGGTTAAAAAATAGTAATTTAGTAGTTATAATGATTATAAATACATGTAATTTTAATAACATGTAATTGGAAAGTAACAATTTTAGACCTATAACATGAACCTTTTCCAATTTTGGTGTGCCAACATTGTCTTTTTCAATTTTGATCCCTTAATTGTTGATTTTTTCCCCCAATTTCAATATTTTTTTGTCGGAATAACCAAAATGTTGATAAGCTTGAAACTTATTAATCTCTTGATTATTTGTATTTTTTTTCCTAGATTTTGATTTGTTAGGATTTGAAGAACCCGAAATTTTAATCTCAACATTAATATGTTATTTTTCATTTTTTAAAACAAAAAAAATTCAACCTCCACGTGCGACGCACGTGCTCCATACTAGTATTAAGAAATGTGATAAAAAGTCCAATCTACCCCTATTTAAGTTTAATTAATGAGGAGCTTTTATCTCTTTAACACATTTAATTTGAGATGAGTAAATAGAGGCATATTTGGTATATTGCATGTAAATATGCTTTGGAATACGAAAACGACAATTATTTTGGGACAAATTTTAGTTGCTAAAACGTCATTTATTTTGGGACGGAGGTAGTATTATGTTGTGGTATGTGGGGTTTTTCAAAGGGAAATTATACTTAAAAGTTTACTTTCATTCATTTAAAAATCATTTATCTCAATTTTCATTCAAATGTAAGAAAAGAAAGAATTCTTCTTTTAGACCGGCTTGATTGAAAGGAAAAATTGACTTTATAACACGAGGAAACAAATCTATAGAAACAAACTACAGGTGTTGTTAAAAAAAAATGGATCTACAAGGTTGAATGAAGGGAGTACAAGTGAATTAGTTTGGATCGACAAACAAGTTATTAAAATTGACATACAAGATCATATTGTTGGTCACAAAAATCCGTTCGAAGATTAGGGAGTAGGTGGAGAATGGGGCTACTATGATACAAGAAATTACAACATTAATATTTAATTAATTACCAGTCATCCAACGAATCTGTTTTCGTAAGACGGATCAACTCATAACCCACACTTAGCAATTCATATGAAAATTTGTGAATATGGGTTCAATTCATGGGTAATAAGAATCCGTCTCACGAAAACTATCCGTGAGACTGTCTCACATGAGTTTTTGTGCCAAATGAATAGTATCAAGATCTACTCCAGGGTGTTGAATATCGTGTATAATCTTGATTAACTAATACTATCGTACAACGTTAAGTTGTGCATAAAATTTCGTGCATCAAGGTAATGACGGCACTTAGGAAGGATGGGAGGTAGTGGGTAACCTACACCGTAAGTGAAGAGATTGGTAACACATGAATTAATGTATACTATTGTTGACCACCAAATCAACCTTTGGCTGATTGATGAGATCTTTTGGGATCAGTTTGATGCATCATAGCAGGAAGGTGGAAGGTTGCTGCTGTTAGGCAAGCTTGAGAATCCCCAACACTTTGATTACTAATATCTGTCATAAAGAGGGATGGATTCATTCATTTTGAATCCTGCATAAACGTTGATTCGCTAACTGCAACATTAAATTTCTCATTTCTGTTAATACACAATAATAATCAGAAATTAAAAAGGAATCATGTTATGGCTCTCACCACAATGCTCTTTAGCACCATCCTTGCATTTCTGCTCAAAATGAGGATAAATGTGCGAAACCTCCTCGTGTTTTAGGAATTTTGCGTCGATCCCCTTGTATGAAGAAAATGCGCCATTTACACGTGTGATTTCATAAAATCAATACACGTCCCATTTTTTTTAACTGTTGATAACGGAGTTAAATTTTATCATAAACTTGCCGGTATACCCTTAATAAGAAAATGAGCAGTCTCATTTCATCCACACCAAAACCCTGGCCATTGCAGCCCCTTCGCCGCCGTCGCCGCTGTAGCAACAGTTCACCTCCATCAGTGGCGTCTCCACATTAGAAACCATGGCTCAAAAGATCGGGAAAGCCATTAGGCGGCCTGGAGCCCCATCGAAGGCACGGGTCTCATTGGCGTTGCTATTATTATTATTCAAATCGACGTTTTCACGAGGAATTGCGGCCGGCATCATGGCATCATTGGACGCTTGAATCCACTAATCTATATCAAATTAGAGTCATATTCATAATAAGATTCTTTGCAATTTAGTTTTAATATAAAATTATATAAATATGAAAATCTTAAATTACTATTATAACCTTAAATAATAATTTTTAATAAGGACATATTGGACTATCCATATTTTATGTTATTATAATATTAAATAATAAAATATTTTATAAGGATGCAAAATCTATATAAAATTAGAGACCTACTTATAATAGGATTCTGTATAATTTAATTTTAATATAAAATTAAGTTAATATGAAAATTCTAAATTACTATTATAATCTTTAATAAGGGCATATTAGGCAATCCATACTTTTATATAAATAATAAATATGGTCAATTGTTTTACGTCATACAATATATATATATATATATATATATATTTATATATAGAGTATATTATTCATATGTTTGTTTTAAACATGTCATTTTATTATAATTTTGAGTGGATGTTATAATAATCTCTAATATTTCATGTTAAATTTCCATAATTTCGTATATCGATATATCCATCAATACACCAGTAAAATCAAGTTTGCAATAGGGATATTTTTCATCCTTAGTAAGAAATAGGCAAAATCAGTTGCATTAATCCCTAAATCTGAAGCTGCTTCAACAGACAACGGGTCGAAGAGACTTAACACTTTATACTCTTCTCTCATTATACTCTTCCAGAAATTCTACTCTTTCACTCCATTTTTATCTTCAATACACCAGTTCCTTCCTTGATGAGGTTCAATCACGCTACCACCATTTTTAGAGGAATTGTTTCCAATTCTTCTTTTAATTCCATTTTATGTACACTTTATTCTTTACATTATCATCAGGATAGATACTTTTCGGCCAAATCCAGATTCGATTTTGGCCGTGTTTGTGAACCGGATGATGCCATTGCTTTGTTTCATGAAATGGTGAGAATGAGGCCCCGCCCATCTGTTGTTGATTTCGGTAAGTTGTTAACAGCGGTTTTGAAGATGAAAGAATACTCCGTTGCTCTCTTTCTGTTCGACAAAATGCTTCTTCACAATGCTCCTTTAAATGACTTCACCCTGAATATTGCGATTGATTGCTTTTGCCATGTGAATCGTGTTGATTATGGGTTTGCAATCTTAGGTAGCTTTTTCAAACGTGGCCACACACCTGATATTGTTACCTTCACCAATCTGCTCAAAGGGCTGTTCTTGGAAGGAAAGGTGGGTGAGGCGGAGAAACTATTCAAGAAGTTGCTGAGGCAAAGAATATGTGAGTTTGACGAAATTACATATCTTGTTGTCATAAACGGGTTGTGCAAAGCCGGGCATACTCTGGCCGCCTCTCATTTGCTCAGATTGTTGGAGAAACAAAATTGCAAACCCAATATCTTTTCTTATAACGCAATTATTGATAGTCTTTCTAAGAATTGTATGGTTGATGAAGCTCTCCAACTATTCTCAAAATTGATTGAGAAGGGCATTTGGCCTGATGTTGTAACATATACCTCAATGATTCACGGCTTATGTTGTTTTGATAGATGGAAAGAGGCAGAGGACTTATTAAGTAAAATGATCGCTCAAAAGATTTATCCCAATGTGTTCACCTGTAACATATTAGTGGATGCTTATTGCAAGGAAGGAAAGGTGAAAGAAGCCGAGGATGTCTTGCAAACTATGATACATATAGGTGTTCAACCAGATATCATCACTTACAGTACCTTGATTGATGGGTATTGTTTACTTGGAAATATGAAGGAAGCGAGAAATGTTTTCGATTCAGCTGTCAATTTGGGACTCAAGCCTAATGTTGTGACCTACAATAGTTTGATGAATGGGTATTGCTCAAAGGGAAATGTAAATGAAGCTTGGAGTCTTTTTCTTGAAATTCCTCGCAGCAGAGGTTTAAAGCATACAATCGTTACTTACAACACTATGCTAAAGGGATTATTTCGTGAAGGCAGATGTTTTGATGGCTTGAAACTTTTCAAGGAAATGCAAGCTCAACATTTATGTCCTAATACAGTGACTTATAATACCTTGTTAGATGGCTTGTGTAGAGCTCGGATTACAACTGAAGCGTTTCCATTTCTAATCATGATGAAAGATCAAGGTGTTAGTCCCGATATAGTGACATACAATACTCTCATTGAGGGGTTTTGCAAAGAGGAGAAGCTTGACATGGCCAAGAATCTTTTCGACGAACTTCCATCCAAAGGTTTGCAGCCAAATGTTGTTACCTTTACCATCCTTAGTGGTGCACTTTGTAAAGAAGGTCGAACAGAGGAAGCTAAGGAATTGCTGATGAAAATGGAAGCAAGCGGTTGCTTGCCTAATAGTGTAACCTACAATGTTTATATGCAGGAGATGCTGAAATGGAACGCGTATTGTAATGTAATTCCAGTCCTGGACGAAATGGAGAGACGGGGGTTTATGCTGCATGCAACGACGTTTTCATTGTTACTCGATCAGCTGCAAGCAGAAGGTCAAGGCAGTCTTCTTTTTAATAAGGTTAAGAAGCTTGTACCAAAGAATTAATACCTTTGGTTGATTGATGAGTGTTGTCAATTGATGCCAGTTTATAAATCACTTGGAATACTTTAGTATGATGTTTTGTCTTGTTTCTTTCCATTTTGGCACTTCAAATGATAAAACCCTTATTTCAATTATAATATCTCACGTTATACGAAGCAAAGACTTGATGAATGAAGAAGGGAACTGAAATCGACAGCAGATGAGAAGAAGAGATAATTGAAATCAAAATGAGATTTGTTTGTTGGTGAAAATTTATCTGCCTTTTTTTAATCTGATTTTTATGATATTTTTCTAACATTTTCTATATCTTGTTTTTTATACCAAACTTGTATTTACTATTACGATTAATTATTTTGAATTAAGTATTGGGGATATAATCATTTTTTATACACATAATTGTACTTGTTAAAATGTTTTCATAATTTCTGAGAAATAAACTTTATTAACTTCAATTCATATATTTTTGGTTAGGAGAGTGGGTTGAGAAAAAAAAATTGATGTTATTATTAGTATTATTTTGATTAATTAGATGTGATGAATTCTGAGATAATAAGTCAGTCCTAAATTATTACATTGAACATTGCAAAAAAGATGTTCGTGGGGTCACAATCAACATCATGATATGCGCAAGGAAAATGTAGATGCAAGCTTCACATAATTGTGTTTTATTAGTTACCAAACTTTGAAATGCAGTTAATTTTACATTTTGAAACAAATTAAGATCATGTTTAATAATATAACATAATCAAGATGGTGCAGTCCAAGTTGCAAGACGCGTAAAATGCTTTTCAGATTTACATTCTAATAATCAAGCTATTTAATTTAACCAAGAAAATAGCAAGTTTAAGGTTCATGCTTGTATAATGAGCTCAAAAACTGAATTGATCTATCTACTATTAATTAACAAGGTCAGTAGAGTCTTTATCAATAATCACCACGTAAATCAAGCGAAGCAAAAGAAAACTGCTATGACGTCACTGAGAAGATATGAGTATCAAATGCAGTCATTTTACAAACCCCACTAAACTTTGAATAATTTATTAAAATGAAAACGATTTTAATGAATACAACTACTTTTTCTGGCACTTGTAGAAGAAGTACCCGAGGAGGACCATAATATATCTATCTGTCTCTCTTCTTATATATCTCTAGGCCAAATCTTCCAAAAAAAACAAGATTCAATTGTAAGGAACCAGTAAAGGGTTAAATCCTATTCTCTTTGTACTAAACGGTGAGAAATACATTTAAATTGTGTTTGAATGGATTGTTTTGAAACTCATATCATATCATAAATTAATATATCATAACTATAGTGCACGAAGAAAATAAAATATGGCATTGAATTGAAACAAATATACAAGAATGGAGAATGTTAAACTTTTGGGCCTGATTTATGACCCAAATTCGATTAAACTGTCATGGGCCCTAATTCCTAAGCAAGGATAATTCTATACTTCAATAATTATTGTTTCACGATTTAAATTAAAAAATTCAAATCATTTGTTTACCCACGTATACAACTCCACAATTGCACGGTTTACTGAAGAAAATTCCGAAAATTTCACTCTTCCTCGGCATTTTCTCATCAACAAACGGAAATTATGAGGTTGAATCATGCTGCCATGATTCGTCGACGAATTGTTTCCAATTATTCATCCAATTCAATTACTTTCACTACTTCTTCTTTACATTCTCGCCAGAATACATACTTTTCCGGCAAACCCAAATTCGATTTTGGCAGCGTTGGTGAGGCAGATGATGCTATTGATTTGTTTCATGAAATGGTGAGAATGAGGCCCCGCCCATCTGTTGTTGATTTCGGTAAGTTGTTAACAGCAGTTGTGAAGATGAAAGAATACTCCGTTGCTCTCTTTCTGTTCGACAAAATGCTTCTTCACAATGCTCCTTTAAATGACTTCACCCTGAATATTGCGATTGATTGCTTTTGCCATGTGAATCGAGTTGATTATGGGTTTGCAGTCTTAGGTAGCTTTTTCAAGCGTGGCTACACACCTGACATTGTTACCTTCACCACTCTGCTCAAAGGGCTGTTCTTGGAAGAAAGGTGGGTGAGGCTGAGAAACTGTTCAAGAAGTTGCTGAGCCAAAGAGTATGTGAGTTTAACGAAATTACATATCTTGTTGTCATAAACGGGTTGTGCAAAGCCGGGCATACTCTGGCCGCCTCTCATTTGCTCAGATTGTTGGAGAAACAAAATTGCAAACCTAACATCTCTTCTTATAACGCAATTATTGATAGTCTTTCTAAGAATCGTATGGTTGATGAGGCTATCCAACTCTTCTCGAAATTGGGTGAGAAGGGCATTTGGCCTGATGTTGTAACATATACCTCAATGATTCACGGCTTATGTTGTTTTAGTAGATGGAAAGAGGCAGAGGACTTCTTAAGTAAGATGATCGCTCAAAAGATCTATCCCAATGTGGTCACTTGTACCATTTTTGTGGATGCCTATTGCAAAGAAGGAAAGGTGAATGAAGCTGAAGATGTCTTGAAAACTATGATACATATAGGTGTTCAACCAGATATCATCACTTACAGTGCCTTGATTGATGGGTATTGTTTACTTGGAAAAATGAAGGAAGCGAGAAAAGTTTTCAATTCAGCCGTCAATTCGGGACTCAAGCCTAATGTTGTGACCTACAGTAGTTTGATAAATGGGTATTTCACAAAGGGAAATGTGAATGAAGCTTGGAGTCTTTTTCTTGAAATTCCTCGCAGAGGTTTAAAGCATACGGTGGTTACTTACACCACCATGCTACAAGGATTATTTCGTGTAGGCAGATGTACCGATGGCCTAAAACTTTTCAAGGAAATGCAAGCTCGACAATTGTCTCCTAATATAATGACTTATAATATCTTGTTAGATGGCTTATGCAGAGCTCAGAAAACAAGTGAAGCGTTATCATTTTTTTTCATGATGGAGGAGAAAGGTGTTAGCCCTGATATTGTAACATACAGTACCATGATTGAGGGGCTGTGCAGGGATAAAAAGCTTGACGTGGCTAAGAATCTTTTCGCGCAACTTCCGTCCAGAAGTTTGCAGCCAGATGTTGTTACCTTTAACATCCTTATTGGTGCACTTTGTAAAGAAGGTCTGACGGAGGAAGCTAAGGAATTAGTAACGAAAATGGTAGCAAGTGGTTGCTTGCCTAATAGTGTAACCTACAATGTTTATATGCAGGGGATGCTGAAATGGAATGCTTACTGTAATGTAGTTTCAGTCCTGGACGAAATGGAGAGAAGGGGCTTTTCTCTGCACGCGACGACGTTTTCATTGTTACTCGATCAGCTGCAAGTGGAGGGTCAAGGCACTCTTCTTTTTAATAAGGTTAAGAAGCTTCTCCCAAACAATCTCCATTCTTAACAAGTTTCAATTCTAACATCTAACGCTTTACGATTTTCAATTTCAACATTATGTCGACATGGAACAGAAAGTTGTACTCTGTGATGAATGGATTAACCCAAAAGCATTAATCCATGTGATGAATGAAAACAGGAAACCTTATGATGATGGAAAGTAATATCAAATCCAAACCTTTAGTCCTTCTTTGACAAGATATGTGATCCTACCTTCAGAAGCAGGACCCGAAACCTCAATCACGCCATAACATATCTGAGATAAATTTTGATATCTTTCTAACATTTTCTATATCTAGTTTCGACATGGAACAGAAAGTTAAAGTTTGATGAATAATCTCTAATATATGAGGGGGAGTTTGAGAGATACTTGCAATCGTACAATTAAGATTTATAAAACCTGAATATACTCATATCAACAATTAAGTAAATATACAGGTTTTCAAACGGTTTGAACTGTTGGTTTCGGTTTTGAACCGATGATTTTAAAAACAGAGAGATGAAATCGTCGAAACCGAACTGTGGAGTCATTCTTCCGATTCGAACCGCCGGTTTGATTGTTTGGTTTTCTTTTCTTTTTTTAATTTTTTTATCAATTTTTTAATTTACATAATAATATTGCAATTATGTATATATTAAAAAATAAAAATTTTGTTTGAATTAATAATTTAATATAAATTAAATTTTAGAGCTAACATTTACAAGTTACAAAATTACAAGTGATATGTGCATTTAAAGATTTGTTTTAAATTTTAACATATGAAATAATCATATAATTGCGGTGTTCCTCTATTTCAATGTACAAGATTTTGTTGTCTTGTAATCTTAACTCTGATTTGTTTTCACTAAATCTAAAAAGAAACTGTCCTTTTTGATCATTTCTTATTGGGCTTATTCCTGAGTACTGGGTTGGGCTTATTCCAGATTACAACTGGACTATGTATTCTATGCTCCAGTAGGCCCATTTCTTTTATATATTATATGATATGTTGAACTGAAGTGGTGGGTGGTGATTTGGTTATTAAAAAATAAAAGTGGTAAGAATGAAGGCAGAAGATGTATTGTTATGATAGTGAAGATCCACGAAGAGTGAGGATAGGGTTTGCAACATAAGCGGGCGAAGTTGGAAGCATTAAAGTGGGTCATAACAAGCATGTAACATCTAACAACATACAAACTTGAAGATGATATTTTCATAGAAACCTTTCTTCTCGAAGATGATGTTTGTTCAGTAACTGACTTCAGTAGAGAGCTTCCTCACCCGAGGCTCAGTTTCGAGCATCTAGTGATCACATCCTGATCCATTGCCAAGCAAAAAAGTATTGAAATCAAGAACCATGCTGATTAAAACAGATTTAAGAGTGAATTGTTTCTTTAAAAACCAGAATTGATTATAGTATAAAAGCTTCTTGGTCACTAAACTACAGAATATCAAGGATCCAAAATATTTTTATTGATGATCAAAGTGTATCCAAAAATAATAAGTTCAGTGAGTTAGACTTATTGGGGATGAAAATAGATTGCGAACCACACCTGCAATAAAGTTGAGTCCTCCTTTTCAGCCCTTCGCTTTTTAGCCAGTTTATCTTCATATTGCTCTAGCATCTCTGAGTGCACACCCTGCGACAACATCAGATAGAGATTCTAACAATGGACTTATCGAAATAAGATTCTGTGATATAAGACTCATACACCGATTTGAAAATTGAAAAAAATGACAGGACAAGACAACAGATATTCATATATCCAGTTCTTGAAAGAGATTACAAGGCAAAGAAGGTATAACTAATTGCTCAGAGGAAATCAAAAGGATGTATAATTAGAAGATCCCCTGAAGAAAAGTAGAACATCTAAATTGGGATTTCAGATGCGCCCTAATGTTCTTATAAACTATGATTTTGATAGTCACGATAATGAGTTGAAATGATGGAGGCCTATCATTTGCAACAAAGACAAATTGGTCAGTTCCAGACGTCCTTCAACTCCTCATATATAAAATCAGGAGGAGAAAAGGATAAATGAAGTGAGAAAAAAAAAAGGAGGTATGTATTACTTGTAGTAACTTTCTGATAGATGACTGCCGTAAGAACTCAGTAGCTCTCTTATGCTCCTCAACTAAACACTGCTCAACCTAATGCCATCTCCCAAAAAGTTCAGTATATAAACAAAAGTAATGAGAACAAAATGGGATTATTAAGATGAAGATACATGGAAACAATAATATTATTATATTGTTGAATGAATAAATGCAAACGAACTAAACAAAATGAAAAACCTTAAGCACATATTCTGATGAAGAATAAACCGGGAACCACACTGAGGCCACATCAGAGAAGAACCTTGAAGCATCTCTTATTATTTCCTCCTCAAACATACTATAGTAAGCTTTATATCCATGATTTCCAAATTCTAGAAACAACAAGGTCATGCTTGGTAGCAGGTGATCATCAATTTGCACCCCATTACGCTGTTCGGTGATCTGCATGAATTGAAAAGCTAAATCTAAATTATATCTGGATAGAGTAAAAAATGAAGTATGCATGCCAGCTGAACATACCGTGGACGCTGTAGCACGGATCAACCTTTGGTCTATATGTATTAATACCTGAATATTAGAAGAATATTAACTCTACAAGAAGATGAATTGTTTTGAGAAGATGCAAAATTTTCAGATGCAGTAAGAATCAACTCCAAAAATAGTGGTAGCATTCACCTACCAGTTCGTGAAAACTACGGAATGAGATATCAACAAATCGTGGAATACCAATTTCGCGGTCTTGAATTTGGCGATCAAGGTAGTGAAAAATTAGTGCAAGACAATTTGTCATCATCTTGTAATTTTTCCAGTGTTGTAGAAGCTCTGTTAGCAGATAGATACCATCTTTATCCATCACAGATGGCAAAACCTAGAGTAGTAGAAGGCAAATCTTCTCACGAACAGTGTATATACTAAATAATTAGTCGGTTTTGCTACTGTATAATGTTACACATGAGCAAGATGAACAAACCAGTTAAAAGGGAAAGACTACTCCGCTGAAACACCATATGCTAACTCAAAATAAGCCATGCATAGCAAACTTCAGGTTGCATTTGGATTGATTTATTTGAAATTAAAACTTTATATAAATGGTTTAAATCCCCTCAATCAGAATAGTTTCAAGATCCACCCAGATCACTTAAATTCAATATGAGTGATAATTTCAAATAGATTAGAGATTGGATCAGTCCAAACAAATGCCAATGGATTATCAAATATGGAGTTGAAACCCATCTTCATACATTTTTATCCAAATGCAATCTTAAAGTACTCAACTTATGTATTTGTGCAGAAGTTCCTTTAATAGACTGGCCTCTTGATAAAGATACTCAAAGCAATTTTCTTATCCAGTGTTAGATATTCTTTTTCAAAAATTTTACACAAAGTTTTAGCATCCTCCATTTGACAACTCAACTGGTAAATATGCAGATCAGAACCTGAACTAGTTTTTCACTGTAGGTAAGTTCATTAGCAAAACCAATGTAGTAGTGGCTAATAACTAACATTCAAAATGCAGAAAATCCATATTTATACCCAACTACGGCACCAAACTATTTCCACATCAAACTGGTAATAGTCTAACCACATAAAGTTCCAGGGAATTCAACTATTGAACCTCAACAGCTGCAAAATTATAGAAGACCGACATATAATGAAAAAAAGTATCCTCCATGGTCCCATATGCAAAAGGTATTCATTTCTATATGGAGAAGCATAATGACACTATTTCTCCTTTTACTCATAACCTGTAAGGAAAGTAGTACCAGAAAATCTCTATGTGACAACTGAATAGGTAAGAGCGATCTGCCACTATTTTGATCCCCACTACTCCTGCCCAGGTGAGCTATAAATCAAATCTTCTTATCGCAATCTCAAAAATATCATACCACTTCCCAAGAAATACTTATTTGATTAGACAGAAACAAATTATAATTACAAAGGCTATTCTCACTCTTCTTGCATGGATCACGGCCAGCTTAAAACTCAAATTCAGCATCTACTCTGTACACAAATAAAAAATATTGAATAGAACTTATAGCACTAAGAAGATACCATGGTCTTCTGAGGAATGACAGAAAGGACAGCTGTGTAAGAAATGAGCACCAACTTTTCATCACTCAAAAGGATTACTGTTTTATTGGCCCTGCTTTTTAGGTCAGGAGGCCAGTCACATTTGAAGTCCTGTTTTAACAGCTACAAGAAGCATTTCACTGTTCAACACGATATTACATAATAGTATCTATAGATCCATTTATGTTATTGTAAGAGGAAATCATTCGTGAGATATGCGCTATGAGGGCTCCAACCATAAAAGTTCTAGTGGCAAAATGACATGCTATATCTACCTGATAGATATTCTTCAGTCTAAACCCCTATCCAATTTAAGGTTATGTCACAAAATAATAACTTATGTTTTGCTCTTGAACTCAAAAAGATGATTAACAATTGGAGACATGCATGACAAGCATTACATAGGTCACTAAACACTGACATGATATTTTTCAAACACAACTAGGAAATAATGTCAGTTCCTCATCTCAGTGCAGTAGTACCTTTGATACAATACCATCTTCCAAAGCTTTCTTAAATCTTTCGATAAGCGCCTGGCTACAAGGATCGCGACAACAAATTTGATATACACAGCTGGATAAAAGTTAAGAACTCTTTAGTTCTTTGAAGAAAGCAAATAAAATAAATATTCAATTTGACAATATATCAGGCCAAACGTTTGTAGTGATTCTTAACCAAACATATTGGAAAACATTTTGGCTAATATTTTTCAAAGCATGAAAGAAATAGTTCTCAAATCTTAAGAACATAATTTCTACAACCATGAATTTGTTGATTATTATGAAACACATTGCACATAAACATATGAAAATGGAAATAACGACCATATATGGCCAAAACAAAAATGAGAACAAGATCCCTTGACATTGAATCGGTAAAGCCACAACACAGTTATACAAAAAGAAAACATAACTTAGATGACAAATTAAAACACCAACTAATCGATTCGATACAGAATTTCAGATCAATGTAATAGCAAGAAAGGATACTTATAGTATCGCATGTATTCTGCAGGAGTGAACGCTCCATTCACATTAGAACCATCCAAAATCAGCTCCGCCTTTTGGAGGCATTCTTCTAGAAGTTTCCACCTTTCTTCATCCATAATCACTCCTTCTTGCTTCGTAATCACATCTTCCCTGTCAATTTCTTGAAGAAAACGAAAGAAGATCAACCATTTTCTCCAGAAAAATCTCACTCAATTCACACATGCACACGTCTTTCGCCATCGGAACAATCAATCTACATTCACTCAATCATCAATCTAACTAGAGACCGATCGATCGGAGATGAATGATTTTGGCGGAGAAATGAAAATCAAAACGAAGAATTACCTGCTTTGATCGTTTCTCTCTCTTTGGAACTCTATTTGGACTGCTTGGATTCATACAATGAGTGTGCATGTTGCTTTTTTTATAGGCTCCCGCGCTTTTTAATTTTATTTATTATAATAATAATTATTATTCTTGAATTAAAATCCTTTTTTTTTTAGAAGAAAATCCGCCTATTATAATTTTTGTTGTTCAATTTTACTCACTCGAATTTCAAGTATATATTCCATTGTTTTACTATTTGTTATTGTTAAAGATAATTATTTTTAGGCCAATTTTTTTTATATTTTTCATGTTTAATTGTTTTATATCAAATAGAGCATTAGACCGAATAGAATTGAAATACATTTGATTTTGTTTTGATTTGAATTTACAAAATTCGGTTATTCGGTTATAAACTGAAATAACGGAATGGAAAATTAATAGTGGATTTTAGTTTTAATGCTTACTACTATATTTTATACAATAATATTATCTTGGTTGAAAAATATGAGACTTGACCAAAAATTGAATGTAACCGACCAAGTCGGTTTTGATTCTGTTTTGTTTGTTAATCTAATCAAATTGAAATTTTATTTTAATCTAGGATTTCTTCTTTTTTTATATACATATTTTTTCTAGTTTGTTTGTTTACAAGTATTTGGTTTTGTTTAACAATAATTCTAGGTTCTAATTTATTTTTTCTTCAAATACAATTTTTTAATTAATGAAATGCTATTGTTTAAACAAATTTTTTTTATTGAAATGTTCAAACTTGAACAACCTAAATAGTAGAGTCCAAAACAAGGAATGACATTAAAACCAAAAAAGTTCAGATGGATTAGGTTGGGTTGAGAATGTAAGTCTGTTCGGTTATAAAAATGTATAAATTTGATTTTTGATTTTGTTTGATTTAGTTGATTCAATCAAACTAACCGATTGCTCGCCCTTAAATTTGACACAAAAATATGGCAAAAATGTCCAACCAAGAAAAATCAAAAAAATTAGTGACAACGGAACAGAATAATTTCATTCGATATGTTCAGCTTCCTACTTTTTTCTTTTATTCGATTCAATTTGATTTCTAAAACTTTGCAATCCGATTTTTTTTTTTTACTTCAGTATCAAACTAAATGATGCACATCTTTTAGTATAAGTGGATGAAAAATGGATCTTGGTGTTGCAATTCTAACAAACATCTACAAAAGTTTAAACAAGA
This sequence comes from Scutellaria baicalensis, assembly GCA_005771605.1. Taxonomy (NCBI): domain Eukaryota; kingdom Viridiplantae; phylum Streptophyta; class Magnoliopsida; order Lamiales; family Lamiaceae; genus Scutellaria; species Scutellaria baicalensis. Next base: position 46,951,675 of record CM016722.1, read on the forward strand.
TTGCTAATCTCTGTACGATCATCGACCACCTCTTATGCCTCAATTTATTTGTTTTTTCTAAACTATGAAATGTTGCATTCAGTCGTATGAACTTCTAATTTAATATATTTATATTATTAGATAAATCCAGATAGTTACTTTAGAACACATGTATGACTATAATTTATTCAATATCATAAATTACATCAAATTGAAAACTCATACATAAAATGGAGTATTTTTAAATTGATAAAAAATGTAAAATTACGTATATAGGTAAGGAAAAATCTACCCTTTAATTTAATTTAGGGTAATTCTATACACACCCATCAAATACTAAACACACCCCATCTATACACACATTCTTTTTTTTTTATTATTTTAAGAATGTGTGTATGGATGGGGTGTGTTTAGTATTGATGGGGTGTGTATAGAATTACCCTTTAATTTAATAAGTGGATTTTGGTACGTTTGTTTTTCTGAATCAACAGCAACAGCAACAGCAACAGCGAGTTCGTTGCTCTACATCCTTCGCTCCTCCCATGGCGTACTTGCTCTCGATCAGCTTTACGACGCCGTTTTGCTACCGCGAAACCCAATTGAAGGTATCAATATTGTTGTATGAACTTTGCTCTTCGTCTTTCTTTGAATGATTTGAAGATTATTCAAAGAAAATACTATAAATTGATTCTGAAAAATGTTTATAATGTTAATTTCTTTCTGTTTCATAAATCCTTGTTGTGTTTGTGTTTGGGGCATTGTTGGTGTAGAATCACAGACGAAGTGATTGGGGATAGAATAGGGAAAACATTTGTTGGGCCTTTACTGGCGCTTAAATGGATATAAAATGCAAATATATTTCGTAATCGTTGCACTATTTATCTTCAGAATAATGTATGCAGTGATCGATTCTGAGATAGTTGGTTGTACTTGATTTTGATGTGTAGTAGCTGAAGAATTGTTTGTTAAAAAGCTTGTTAGTTCTGGAGTATGCTTTCTTCATTTGATTTCTTGCTGGTTTAATTTATCATTATACTGTCAAAATCTCCGAATCTTCATGTTTCCATTAAGAAACCATGAATTTGACTTAGAACCCTCTCTATATAGAGCATATATGCATTCCTGGAAGAGTTAGATTTGAGGGTGAAAGAAGATGGCTATGTTTCAGCCACAAAATTGGTTCTACATGATGTGGAGGAAGAAGACAAACAGCATATGCTTAAGCATCATAGCAAAAAACTAGCTGTTGCTTATGGAATTATGAAGACACCAAGGAAGCCAATCTGTGTTTTAAAAAACTTGTGAGTTTGTGAGGATTGCCACTCTGCAATCAAGCACATAGCCAAAGATTGTTGAGAGATTGAACATCGTTAGTAATCCTAGTCATTTTCATCACTTTGAGGAGATTATTGGTGAGAATGGACTGTATTCTCCACAAGTGAAGTACTGGTGTGGGGCTAACATTGATTTCTTTGACTAAGAAAAAAAAAAAAATTCATGAATCAACTACTTTAAGAATTGTTCATCAGCATGCAGGACCAAAATCCAGCATTTTGTATCACTACTCAATCCTGTACACATTTGAACTTAGACCTTTTTAGTTCACATTTTGGAAACCCACCTTAATACCTGCCAATATAAGCTTCTGATATTCCAGAGAAGCCAGTGGACTTTTGTACATTTCATTTGTGATAGTGTTTTATAACCCAGGTCCCATAATTGAGTAATATGTTTATTTTCTGTATAATGACTTATGCCAAATTGAGCAGCAATTTTTGATTTGGCTGATTCCTTTTAATTCTCACATAGGGAAGTTATGCAAGGAGATTAACCGGTGGAGTGCTTATCAATCCTGTCACTGGAAAAAAACCAGGTTTATTTGTTTCCCTCTTTTTTCTTATGATAATTTAATTGACTGGCCTCAAAGTGAAAAGCTTTTCTTGATCATGTCTCGTTGATGAAGATGATATGCCATCACTTAGTATGAGATCACATCATTTTTGAAGGCTTCCTGTGGACACTGAATTGATTTAGAATATGCTGCTGTAAATTGTCACTCAGAAGAAAAACAGTCTATGCTGTTCTTACCTAACTGATCTACCAAAAAATCAATAACTCTATAAATGTGTTCTCTAGTCCATACTATCCTCTTCACTTATTTTAGGGGATAGGAACGTTGCTTGTAAAACACCCCTCTTGTGCCTTGTTGAATACACCCTTTTCCTTTTAGGGATGTCCAAAATGTAGTCTTTCAGAGACTTGAAACTTTAATTTTTTCAACATTTCTAGCTGTAATGATAATCTCTGGTCGATAGATTGTGCTTGTACCCTCACTTATACCAGGTACTCCAATCCATGACTTTGTAATCACTCGACTTAAGATGATCATTGTGATGCTGGAATATGGTGAGATATAGTTCATCCTAAAGCAAAAGGTGAAACTGTTACTGGAAGCATTGGTTGATTATAATACAGTTCACTTCTATAAATAACACACTAGTCTACTAGTATAGATATCATATGTATTGTCTCATAAAAATCAGAGATTGCTATTGTGAGAAAATTAAGACCACAAAAGCATTTCAAATGTTAGAGAATCTTGTTAAGATAAACATATATAATGTTTCATGATATGCCCAATGAGGTTTGTGTAATTGCTTTTCTGGTGTTTGAGACCATTATGTAGTGCCTTGACGAGTTAAGCATTCGAAATTACAGGTGAAAAGCATCTAATGTGCAAGTACACTGGTGGAGGCATGATTTCATCGAATGGGAGCTGTCACTGCAATATCTCTGCTCCCACCAGACGATGCTTTGATCCTATCTTGAGTCATTGTTGTGTCCATTCTACTGTCCCTACACTACTTTCAGGTTTTTGGATGGGGCCAGATGTAGAAGATGGATGGGGTTTCGTAGAAGCATCAGTACATCAAATATATTGATATTGATACTCATATCCGATCAGTAAGCACCTTTTCTAACGTGCACGAATCCAAAGTACAAGGTAATTGCAAATGGTGGTTCAGTGACTTTGAACTTCAAGATTAGGTTCTTGTTTTGCTGTTAGATGTTTCCCCACCCCTGATTCTGGTCTTATTGTTCCAACAAATAAGCTCCATAATGGGAGGGTGTTTGATGTAGCTAGGTTCTTGATCTTCTTAAAACACTCTGTATAGACATATGTCTAATATTGATGTTTTGGTAGAATTTCTGAATGAGTTTATAAATCCTACAAGTTTATAAAAAAATTAAATTCTAATACACTTGAGAGAGTGAGAGAGAGAGAGAATTTAAAGGTTTCTAATATGAGAGAGAGAGAGAGACATAGTTAAAATCTAAAGTTAATGATCACTTGGGCGTTAACCTGTCATATATAATGGGACCAAAATTCCAATATCTAAAAAATATATTGTCTAAATAAATATAAAAAATACCAAACACAAACAACCAATAAAATCTAAATATTTCCTCCAATCCCATTTGAATGTTGTTACACATATCTCTGCTCCCCCCCCCCCCCCCCCACTATATTTAATAATTTTCATTTGTATTCCACACCATAATACAGTCTTGCTATCGGCAATAATTAATGTGGGAATTGGATCATTACACGTGAGCGGCAGACATATTAAGAGCCGCCTCCCGGAATATATTAACATTTTCCCACCATAATATTGAACAAAATTTCCTTAAAAGAAATGCTACTTAACAAATGCGGGACTTAAAAGTGCAAGTATGCAAGTGCAACGAATGAAATTTAAATGAAACTGTACATGTAACCGATTCTGCATTACTTTTTTAATGTAATTTGCACTAAAAGTTCAAACTTAATTTTATAATCATTACAAAACATCCACGTGTCTGAGAAGGAAAAAAAAAGGGAATTTTCTCGTGACAATTAAGATTTCTTATGAAACTTAGGGAGATGATAAACAAGATGAAATAAATAATAAGATGGACTTGTACATTCTATTAATAATAAAATGATAAGGGATATATGTGTGAGTGTGTTTAGCAAGAAAAGAGGATATAAATTGGGGATTAATGTTGGAGGAAGATATTGGAGAAGTGGTCCCAAAGGAAAACCCTAGATTTGAATTGATTTGGTGTTGCTTAAAAACCCTAAACACAATTAATGGAGTAAACAAGAAGTATCTTTCTCATTGGGATATCACTCTTCTTAAGATAAAGTAACATATATGCATGCTTTGTACTAATTCCTCATCTAATCATACACCAAACCCTAATTCTCATTCTTGGAATTATATATAATTTCTACCTCTTTCAAGAACAATCCAGATATTTATAAAAGGGTTTATAATATCTGTGTGTGAGAGAGAGATGTATATCATGCAATATATATAATATATATATATATATGGTCTTCGAGTTTGTCAAGTAACTTTTCGAAGGAAAACTGGTAGCACATGAAACATAGTTCTTGGAGTGAGTCTTGTGTGAGACCGTCTCACAGATCTCATTCTGTGAGATGGGTCAACCCGATTCGGTCAATGGTCAATGCCGGTCAATGGTCGGTCAACGTCGGTCAACGCGGTCAACGATCGGTCAATGTCGTTGACCAAAAAGTATTACATGTTATGCATAAAAGTATTACATGTCATATAAAGTATTACATTCATAATGTAATACTGTTATTCTACTCACATAATACTTTTATGTATATCATGTGATACTTTAAATTAGTATTACGTACTACATATAAAAGTATTACATGATATATATATAAAAGTATTACTTGTTTATTTCAATAGTATTACATGTTGCACACAAAAGTATTACATTATGAGAGTATTACTTGTTGATTTCAATAATATTACATGTTGTACATAAAAGTATTACATTTGAGTATTAGACAATATTTTTCTATATATCATATAATACTTCATAGTATTACATGATATACGTAAAAGTATTACTTGTTGATTTCAATAGTATTACATGTTACACATAAAAGTATCACATGATGTATATAAAAATATTACTTGTTGATTTTAATAGTATTACATGTTACACATATAAGTATTACATGTTGCACATAAAAATATTGCATGATGTTATATATGTTCTTATAATGTAATAATACTTTTGTGTGTATTAGATAATATATTTTTATATATCATTTAATACTTCATAATGTAATACTTTCATGTATATTAGGTGATACTTTTCTATAGATCGGATAATATTTTTGTATTATATACATATAATGTATAATATATTACAAAAGTATTAGATGATATATATAAAAATATTACCTACTACACATAAAAGTATTACATATTTTCATACACTCTAACCAAACCCAAAATAATACTATTTTACAAAAGTATTACATAGTATATTGAAAAGTAATACCTAAAACACACAAAAGTATTACATAATTTCTCAAAACTTTGTCATACATGATACACATAAAAATATTACTTTATAAAAGTAAAAGTATTACATTTATAATGTAATACTTTTCATGTATGTTGTGTACTACTTTTACATATAATATGTAATACTTTTGGTCAACGGAGTTGACCGATCGTTGACCGGTGTTGACTAAACATTGACCGGCGTTGACTTTTGACAGTTGACCATTGACTTTGACTGAGTCGGGTTGACCCGTCTCACGGAATGGGATCTGTGAGACGGTCTCATACAAGAATTTGTCTAGTTCTTGAGGATAAAGGGAAATGGTTTGACCAAAAGAAAATAAAGTTATTTGAAATCAAATTTCAATACCAAATAAAATAAAAAACTACATTCAAAAGCTATATTTTAGATAAATAAAACTAAGAAAATATATTATTAAATTTAAGTCAAAAGGAAGATTATTGAAATCTTTAAATTAAATATAAGACATATTTTGTTTTATGTATTGTAATATAAAAATTAGTTAAATAAATTAATCTAAAACTTCTTTTTAATGAGTTTGGGAGGGGATAAAAAAGACTAGAAAACTTGTGTGTCCCAAGTTCGAACTCGTATCATCACAATCTTATAAAGGTGGGATATATACTACTTAGACAAAAACTTATATACCCCTGGCCGGGGCACATAAATGCAAAGATCTAAGTGTTATATACATGCTCTTCAGGTGTTATATATATACTCTACAAGTGTTACGTTTCTTGGTGTTATAGATATACTCTACATGTATCATATGTACATAAGAGTATACATGTGATACCTGAAGAGTATACACATGATACTTGTAGAGTATATATGTAACACCATATGATAATTAATTTGGGGGCACCACACCCCCGGGACACACAAATGTCACTCACTACTTAAGTTACGAGACTCGTGATATAATTAATCTAAAAATCAAATGAGATGAGATGATAATTCATTAAATATGAAAATTATAAATCTCAACATAAAATGTGTTAAATAAGATTTAGATTTATTTTGCTTATTTTCTTATTTTATTTGTAATTTTAAGATTTTTTTAAATAACGTACATAAGATTGTTATTCGGTTGTTCCTTAGATTTATAGAGTATATTTAATATTTAGTTTCCAGATTAACAGTAAGCCTTATATGAGACCGTTTCACAAATCATTTTATGTGAGATGGGGTCAACCCACAATCCACCCTTTACAATTCACATATAAACTGTGAAAATGAGTTGGGTTAGTGGGTAAAAGGGATCCGTCTCACGCAAGTTTTTGTGCTAGATTAATACCTTAACTTTTGTTATTGCAATATTTTTTAGTTTTTATCTGTTCAGTTTATTTATTTGGTAATTATTAGATTTATTTACATATTTTAAAATTTTGTTGGTAAATTAACGTGTTTTTTAAATGATCTTTAATATATAAGATCTAAATCTTATATATGCTGTAATGTTTTTTGGTTAATTAATTTAAATAATATTGAAATCGTATTTTGTAATTTCAGTTTTTCTCAAATACTTTTTAGATTTTACGTGATTGTTTGGAACTACTAAACATATGTTTTATAATTTCTTTTCATTAATTTTAATTTATCTAAACAATTTATATGTTAGGATATGTATGCAATATTGATCCTATAATATATGGTAATTAAGGGCAAAATAATCAATTAAAACTGTTAGATTTTACTGAATTTGGGACTAAAAGTATTATTCATGAATTATACGTATCTTATGGGACCAAATATGTGTAGTTTTTAAATGTTGATGAACACTAAAAATATAAGAGCTTGAACTATTTTGTAATTGATGTATATATATAATAGAGAAAAATTCAGTTCTAGTCCATTTAAAAAATTTACTGTCCAATTTTCGTCCACCATGAAAGCGGTTTTCAATTTTAGTCCAATTAAGCCAAAAATCATCACTATTTGGTCCATTTTTGGCTTAATTGAACTAAAATTGAAAATCGCTTCCATGGTGGACGAAATAGTGACAAAAATGGACGAAATAGTGACAATTTTTTGCTTAATTGGACTAAACTTGAAAACCGCTTTCATGGTCGACGAAAATTGGACAGTGGCTTTTTAAATGGACTAAAATTGAATTTAATCCATATATAATATCCTATTGGACCAAAAGCAATGCAATTAATTTTCCCTAATTATTCACGTCTTATTAATAAACATGGTTTAATTAATTAAACTTCCTTTAATACTAATTTAATTAGTATCAATATCTATTTATTAAAAAAAATTGAAAAAATGCCTAAAAAAACAAAATTCATAGTGATAATTGACAAAATTAAAGGACTCCACCAATGTGTTACAAGTATATATTAAGTAATTTCCTCCTCTAAATCAAGAATTTTTTCTTAATGTAATTGCACCAACATAAAAAGTAGATATAGAATGTTGATATTGTATGATATTAGAATTGATTTATTTGGGAAAATTGTATATAAACTTGGAATTAAACTCATTTTTTGTTATGGAATTAATTATAAAAAAGAAATTATATATATATATATATAATTAAGTATAATTAAGGAAAATCTCATATGATTGATGCATTAATTTGTAGGAAGCTTTTTTCTTTTAACACACATCTGAATACCATATGCTTCTAGCTACCACTGAAGCACAAGTTTGATCCCTAGTTAATTAATTAGCTCTTAATTAAGGTTAAGAAAATTGAGTAGAACAACTGAAGTTCATTAATTGTATATATATAAAACTAGATTAATTAGTTGTTGTATAGCTTCTATATTTATCGATTGAGGAGAAGAAGAAAGAAGATTTCATGGTTTATAATAAGCTCAATATTCAATTTAAATTCTTAATATTTGAAGAATGATCATATAATATATATTCATTCTAAACAATTTTCAACATCAAGCTAGCAAGAAAAATCTCTCCATCATGTTTATCTTCCATGTAATAAAAATAAAAGCAGAATCTCTAGACTGTACAAATTTTATGCAAACAATACAATTAGAGGGTTTTGATCATTTGCAGAATTTAAACACATGAAAAGTTGATTAAATTTTTTAAAATTAATTTTCACAGTTGATATAATTATAAATACATATATATACCTTTGATGTTGCATCTGTTCAAGAGAGGTTTCCTCTCTCAAGAATCCCAAAATCAATGGATGTTGTTCTTCCACAGCAGCTCTGATCTTCATCTCTCTCTTCACTGCAACAGACCTTATTAGCCCTTTCTCTCTCTAACTCCCTAAATTTTTGCAAGTACCTTAACATGGCCTCCGAGTAGTTGTCCAGTCCTAGTGAAGTCAAGGCGGAGCAGATGTCGTCTCCGTTCACCGTTTTCCGGTTCTCCTTGTGGCACCGTTCGGAGGCTTCTCCGGTGACGAAGCATATGAACTCCGATGCACATTCTTGCATTCTTTCTTTGGCTTCTTTCGAAATCTTGGCACTCGGGGGCAGGATCTTCTTCATGATCTTGCCCACATTCGCTATGGGAAGCATATCATGTTCGTCACTCATTTCTGTGGTCAAATAATCTGATTGGATCTTCTTTACTGATCGACACGTATCTTGTTTTTGGCAGATATTTCTTTTGTACTGATCTGTGTATACTCGTTGAAACCATGAATGCATCTTAAATATCCTCACTTAACTGTAAGTATATATATACACATATTATAAATAACAATATATATTATATTATTATCGTCACACTGACATCATCTAGTATATATACCTAATATGTATATGCTCTTATAAGAAGATTGAGGGGAAAAAGAACATCTTTGAGATGGATATGGGGGGCAGAACTTGGTGGTTGAAAAGCATTAGCTAGCAAGATTTATGTCATGATTATGTACACCTTTCTTCATACTAAATTCATATAAAATTAACTTTAATTCATTTGTCTTTGTAGTTGTCTAAGTTTAGGGTCCATGGAATGAATCTATAGGGATAAAGATGTTTCAAATTCCAATCAAAATAAAATTAATTTATATGTATGTAAAAGTATAATGGGAATAAATGTTACAACTCATATCATTGAAGTTAATTATGCAATAATATTAACATAGGAAACCTAATTTGTGATGCCACAACATAATATATAGAGATCAAAATTAAGCAACTATATATAGGACATACTAACCAAACTTTTTGGACATGACAAAAATAAAACCTAAAATCTAAAATAAAACCTAATTTGTGTGGCATAATAAGGGTTTTTCTTTCTTTCTTTTTAATTTTTTTAAATGATCAAAACAAGTACCCTACATATATACACACATATACACATATTATATATATATATATAAAGGTTAAGTTTGATAATGGTGCACATATATGTGGTGGTCCCTTATATAATGTCAAATAGATTAATCTCTAACACGCCTAACAATGAGTTCATTGGCATGATTAAAATAGTGTTGTACAGTTTTGAAATGAATGGACTTGGTTGATGCACGTTTGCTTCTCAAATAAATTAAAAACCCTAGTTTCTGATTGGTGCCATTCTATATTTGGTAGCAAAGCCAGCTTTAATTTCCATTATATGATCACTCTAAATATCTTGAGCCATGTAATTAATTACATATATATACACAGTACTGTTTATTGCCTATTTCTTATATATACTTCTTCATCATCTAACTAATTTATTCACTTATTAATTAACCTTTGTTTATTGTTTTTAAGAGATATATAGTGTGATTATGGGTAATAAGAGAATGTGCATATATATCAACGTATTACGATTTTTGTGTCCATTTAAGAGTACGTAATTATTGGATTTATGAGTTTAGTAAACGATCTTGTTGGCTAAATGAAGATGTAGCTAGGTTGAGCCAATATCAGGAAAACCCAAAACGCTGTCGGATCAACTAATTTATGGTCAAACTCTTTTCTCCACTTTCAAACCTTACAATCTTGCATCGTTAAGGTCCAACTTTTTTTTTTTCTTCCCAGACTTTCTACTTTTTTTTTTCAAATTTAAAATATATATAATAATAAACATGCCTTTGAGGTTCATGAGAATTATTAAAATTTGGAAACTCACCATTAAATTTAAATTAGTTAGTTTGCAGCTTCTAATGCACAAGGAAGCATATGATATTTGCATTAGGATGATCACTTAATATCTACCTTTCAATTTCTTTAGCTACTTAACTTAATTTTAGAGTTAATTTCAATTTTGATTTTGTATTTATGAACTTTTTCATTTCTGAACAACCAAATATATGTTTTCCAATTTTGATCATATATGTTTCTACTTTTTTCCAATTTTGCATGATTCTATTATTTAATTTTGGTCCTATATGTTTCAATTCTTTTCCAATTTCAGTCCAATTTCGATCAAAATTATCAAAATCACCGATGCCACGTAAGATTTCCCGATGGTCATCCGACCAAAATTGGATTGAAATTGGAAAAGTTTGAAACATACAAGACCCAAATAGAAAATTTTGACTAAAATTGGAAAATTTCGAAACATATAGGATCAAAATTGGAAAAAGTAAAAACATTTTGTTCACCTAATTCTTTAGGCTACTCCCGCAAGCATACGGTGTAGATTGTAGACACGGTAAGCAAGATCGATCCCACAAAAACTATTATCTAGGATAACCAATTACTCAAATTCAACCCCTTAATTTTATCTAGGCCATCAGATATTAAAGATTCAAATAACTATACTAAAACAAAAACAGATAAATACACAAAGACAAACAGATATAACTGAGAAAGGTTCTAAAACATGCTTTCATCTAATTCTCATTATGATATCACTTTACCAATCCAATTAATGATAATTATCCTACATGAGCAATCACAAATGTTCTAAAACATGCTTTCTTCTAATTTTCATCATGATGTCACTTTACCAATCCAATTAATGATTAATTATCCTATATGAGCAATCACAAATATCAAATTAATAGCTCTTTCGAGTCAGCTAAACAATTGATTATTATGTTTCCAGAGGTATCTCCAATCAATCTGATAAAGCAAAACAAACTCCCAAAAGCACCTTACGCACCATCATAAAATATGAAAATTTTGAGTTGAATGTGAATATAATTTTAAATTACGAAAAGATAATATCCTCGATAGTATTTCATTCTTAGTTGGTACCCGTTTGATGCATTAGTAAATAGAGTAGGTCTTGCATGCCCCCGGGGGCACCGTGCCCCCAAACACTTATTGTAATACCTTTAAATAATATGAGTAATACCTTAACAAGTAACAAGTAATACCTTGAATAATACATTCACTAAAACATATATTTCAATTATACACGTAATACCTTATGAATATGCAACTAACACCTTATGAGTGTACCACTAATACCTTAAAAAATATACCACTAATACCTTATGAATGCACCAATAATACCTCATGGATATATACCTAATACCAAACTAATAATACCTTTGGGGGTACGGTGCACCGGGGGTACGCAAGTTTTTGCCTAGTAAATAAGGTTCAAGTGTTAGTAATTTTTTGAAATAAAATGTTGATCACGAAAAGCGATATAATTAAATTTATTTTAATTTAATATACTACCCATTTAATTTACGGATATTGAAACATTTTATATCTTTTCAATTTTAAATGTTTCTTATTTTCATCATATGTTATTTGACTACGTTGCTAATTGTTTGTCATAATCGGCCTGGAAAAAACTTATTCGAATATAATTTCAATAATTTATTCATAATGAGCGTAAAATATTGATATTATAAGATAAAATTTCTAAATTTAACATACCATTAAAAAAATTATATAAATTTTTTTTTCTAGATGCCTAAAAATCAAGATTTACATTATAGAAAAATTATATAGGATAAGTCATATATATTTAGGTTTGAGTCACTCTCTTGTGAATCAGGTGCATGAATTTTAGATCCATGCACCGAGGTTGGATTTGAGGCGTTTGACCCTTTTTCCTTTTTTTTTTTTTTTCGCGCTACTTTTTCAGATTTGGTCATGACCTTTAGGGTCCATGTGAATGAGTGGATTTAAGGAGGTATTTGAAATCCATAGCAGCAAATCCACTTGAAATGTTTGGATGGATGTGCATTTGAAATCCATGGTTTTCATTTTGAGCTAATTTTGGAGTCAATTTGGTGGATTTCAAATCCACTCCAACTTGAGAGGATTTGAAATCCACTCATTTCAAATTTTGGGTTTCAAAGCACTCTATCCAAACAGAGCCTTAAGTGATGTTAGAGATATATTTACGTTACGTTAGACATACATGTAAGTTGTTTCAAGAATACCTTTATACCCAAATTTCATACCTTTAACTTCAAAAAAAAAAAAAAAAAGGTAACTTCGGCACATTTTGTACACAACTTTTACTTTATGTTAGAAATACTTTTATGTTATGTTAATAATATATTTATGTTATGTTAGAGATATCTTATCCAAAATATATAAAAGGTATCTCTAACATCGCTAAAAGGTATGAAAGAATAGTTGAAAATTCTAAGGGTATGAAATCAAGATTCAAAGATATCGTTAGCATAAAAAAAATATTATATATTGTTTTGCTAAAAAAAATCATGGATATATAAAATAATTTAGATTAAGTTAAACTTTGTTGTTCACAACTTTCATGAACTTTTAGCATCATATATATTACTATAATCTATACACAAATTATGCAAGATTTATAAATTATCATATATGATCAGATATTTTTTTCTCTTAATTATATATATATATAGAGCAAATTGGCCAAATTACACAAATTTTTTTAAGAATTGACTTTTCTAACATTGGATATAAGAAAAGTACTTTTCTACCACAAAATATAACAAAGTTACCTTTTCTACACTATTTTGACTCGGTCATGGAGAAATCATTAAGTAATGATGGCTTGATGATATATTAAATTTTATTTATACTTATTTAACAATTGTTTTATCTAATTACAATTTTATTTGCTCTTTTTATTTATACTTATTTAACAATTGTTTTATCCAACAACTGTAATTAGTAATTTATATAATTTATAAAATTTATAAATTATGGTTGGATTAATTAGTACGAGAACCACTATAATATGTTAATCGAAGCAGAATAATTTATACTTAATTTAATAGAATTACTGAATATAATTTAGGTGGTTCGAGTTGTTCGATCACTAGTGTAACAAACCCTTTTTTTCCAAAGTGATCGAACCACTATGTGAAATTCATAGTGGTTCGATCACTTGTGTAAAAAACCACATTTTTCCAAAGTGATCGAACCACTATGTGAAATTCATAGTGGTTCGATCACTAGTGTAAAAAACCAAAATTTTCCAAAGTGATCGAACCACTATGTCAAATTCATAGTGGTTCGATCACTAGTGAAAAAAATCAAAATTTTCCAAAGTGATCGAACCACTATGTCAAATTCATAGTGGTTCGATCACTAGTGAAAAAAATCAAAATTTTCCAAAGTGATCGAACCACTATGTCAAATTCATAGTGGTTCGATCACTAGTGAAAAAAACCAATTTTTGTAAGCATATACATATGTACTTATACAACTGTGTTTCAAGGTTGCGCTAAATACGTAGGGCACCTCTTCTTCGTATGTGAATCAGAACCGCACAATGAACATGTCTTTTTTTTCCTCCTCGTAGGTACGTGACCACTATTGATAGGATCATCCTCCTCAAGCTTATCCAAAATAGGGTGTGAACTTTCGGGAATGTACTCCGTATAGGTAGCCCTATTGTGACCAGCTCTTCCACATCGTCTGCATGTCCCACTCCTTCGAGTACGTCCAGTAGAATGTTCACCCGTAGAAGGTATACGGGTACTTTTAGGTCGACCGACCTCTCTTGGATTATCTAGAGCCGTACACAGTTGTAGATGAACGACATCGTGTTGTTTCCAGTATTGTGGCTCTTGTACAGGCATAACCTTGGCGGCCCACATTCCCCTCAACCATCCGGTCGTGTAATAAGGCGACACGTAATTGATCACCGACCGTTTCGTAAAACTGTGAAACCAAACAAAAATCAAAAGATGGGATGGGCGAGAGAATTGTAGTCAAAGATCAAAAAGTGGACTGACCTGATGGCAGCACATGCGTGTGAGCAAGGAATTAACTCGCTTTGGAACTTCCAACATGTGCACATACGGTGGTCCAAGTCCACCACATGGAGTTTACCATTAGAAACAACCTTGAATTTATTTCCCCCAAGTTCAGAGACATCCATTTGTCGACCAAGCCGCTGCCGCTCGATTAACTTGTCGTGAACGTACTTCATCAGAGGGTGATCCCTTTCATCCGCCGTCTGTCTCCGTTTGACAAACCATTTCTCCATAATCCGTCGAGCAGCCTCTAGGAAGGAACAAACGGGCAACTTTCTTGCCCAAACGAGTCGTGCATTCCAAACCTCCGCGGCATTCGACGTCATGAAACTGTATCGTCGTACAGGACATTTTACGCTTGACCACCTCGTTTCCTGGGCGTTCTGCAGTGTATTGATTGCACCCATCAGTAGACTGTCACGTAGGGCTGACATGTACCTGTTTAAAAAAACAAAGCACACTTTACGTCAATTTGTTATTTTTGAATACGTAGTGCAAATAATTATATGGGGATAAACTTACCCATCGAACTCATTTGGATCATAACAGTATGCAGCTCTTTGGAACAGATTGACCAAATGCGACCCATGTTTGGCCAAATGTTGTCTAATATGGTAACAACATAGTCCATGCGTGGCCTCAGGGAAGTTCTCATGTATCGCATTACTTATGATTGCGTGTTGATCAGAAATGATGAGTAGGTCGTCAGGGCATCCGAATGCTTCCCTAACATGCTTCATGAACCAAGACCATAACTCATCATTCTCGATGTTTCCAATTCCAACTGCAAGGGGGAAAATTTGGTCGTTCCCATCTTTTGTCACCGCGACAAAGCCAATACCTCTGTATGAGTCTTTCAAGTGACAACCGTCAACAACTATAACCGGACGACCGTAATTTCGAAATCCAATGATTGAGGCAGCCAGGGCAAAAAACACGAACTTGAATTTACCGGACGAGTGTGTTTCCAATGCAGTGTAAGTTCCAGGATTGGCATCCACCAACTCGAGCAAATACAATGGGAGCAAGCAAAATGACTGCTTCGGATCGCCGTACGCCTTGTACATAGCGTGACGTTTCGCCCTTCTTGCGACTTTCAGGCTGAGGTTCAGACCGTATCGTTGACCCATTTCTTGAATCATAGCCCTCGGCACAAGATTGGAATTTTCTTTTCTGGCTTGCTCAACGTAGTATTCACTGATCACCGAGGAAGGGATTCTGCGGGATGCGCGGGTGTTTAAGTCATGCTGACAACTATGCGGCACTACAGCCTTGGAGATTTTCCAGATCCCGTGCTTGGAAGATGAATTAAGTACGAATCGACATCCGTCGTGGTTGCATTTCACATTCCACCTGTGCTTATCCGAATATAGGACCCGATATTCAACTTAATTCACCAAATGGTACATCCCGACTGCATTTTTTAAATCAGATTTACTGTTATACACCGAGCCTTTTTCAAGTCCATGCGGGACCTGCAAAAGATCCCCGGATTCTGGCTCGTCAAATCTCTCAATGTACTTCCCTGTGGGAGTTCAGTGGGAACCTTGTCAATGTACTTTAACAAGTTCAGATATGAGAACTTACCCCATGGGAAATTCTCCCACTGCTCATCATCCTCGACAAGAACCCACACCCATGGTTCCACGACAGACTTGCCCGCATCCACACCCATAAGTATGCACTGCAGTATCAAGATCTTCGCAATCCTGATACTGTCCTGTCGAGAATGTCTCCACTCCCCCTGGGCAAATCTTTCTAGCAGCTCGTTCACCTTAACTCTTGACGAACCACCGTGAACTCTATAATAGAGTGAGTCCTCGTCTGGATGGTAGACTGCCGAAGGATTAAAATCGGAAGTGCCGAAACGCAACCCAGTAACCAGTGCGAACTCCCTCTTCGAGAACCGGCACAGGCGACGGTCTCGGCCAACATGGAACCATCGCTCATCAGCTAGAACGGCTCCTTTATGCACCTGGCGTGTCATAAAGGCATGTAGAAACTACTTGCTGATCGTCCTTTCGGTGTCCCACAGCAGGAAGTGTCCAAAACACGTCCCAAGAAACTCCTGCTCACACTTCGGTCCTATGCTACGCAATTCGGCCCTGATATCATCAATGAGGCTCAGACGAACATAGCCGACTACGTAGGCTATAGTACCCTGTAAAGCCTCGCGTACCCATACCGGCTCGTACTGTATATTATTAAAATTCAATCAGTATACATTAAAGTAAATTAAAATATATACATTTGCAATTTTCAACATTCAACAACAATTCAACATTTGCAATTTTCAACATTCAACAATTCAAACACCTAAACTTTTGCAACAATAATCGGCAATTTTCAATTCGAATCAAGAACAATAGTGCAAAAAATTTAAAACAAATATTGAACAATTCGAATCAAGAAACCCGGATCTATTCAAAAAATTCAAAACGTGCAAAAAAACAATAAAGCCTAATTGCAATCATTAGTCAACAAATTAAACAATTCAAAGCTATAAATCCCCACACCCAATTCGAAACATACTTCAACAAGTCAAACAATAGTGTAAAAAATTTAAAACAAATGTTGAACAATTCGAATCAAGAAACCACACCCAATTCGAACCATATGCAAAAAAATTAAAACAAATATTGAACAATTCGAATCAAGAAACCCGGATCTATTCAAAAAATTCAAAACGTGCAAAAAAACAATAAAGCCTAATTGCAATCATTAGTCAACAAATTAAACAATTCAAAGCTATAAATCCCCAAGTGTTCGAACCATACTTCAACAACTCAAACAATAGTGCAAAAAATTTAAAACAATTGAACCCATGGACCCTAAACCGAATGTATTCAAAAAAGCCAAAGCAATCAACAATAGTGCAAATTTATTCAAAAAATTCGAAGCAATAAAACAATAAAGCCTAATTGCAATCATTAGTCAACAAATTAAACAATTCAAAGCTATAAATCCCAAGTGGTTCGAACTATACTTCAACAATTCAAAGCAAAAGTGTAAATTCGAACATACCTCATCACCTATTGCTAAATCCCTTCAAGAAATTCTTCAATCTTCTTGCCAAATTTTCAATCACCAAAATGCACAATTTAATACCTAAATACAAGTTCGAATTTTATTAAAACAAAAGACTTCAAAATAATTTCAACATTTACTTGAGTAATTGAAAGACATGTACAAAAAAAAAAAAAACTTACCAATGTACTTCAAGGTTTGAAAGAGAGAAGAAGAGAGAAGATTTTTGAGAGAAAATTTGAGGAAGGAGGCGCAAGAAATGGCTCAAATAGTGCTAGGGTTTGCATTTATTTTGGGGTCAAAATGTAATAAAATTTCTTTTTCATGGGGTCAAACTGAAAATATTCAAAAATTCATTTTTTTCCAAAGTGATCGAACCACTATGAATTTGACATAGTGGTTCGATCACTTTGGAAAAAAATGGTTTTTACACTAGTGATCGAACCACTATGAAATTGACATAGTGGTTCGATCACTTTGGAAAATTTTGGTTTTTTACACTAGTGATCGAACCACTATGAATTTCACATAGTGGTTCGATCACTTTGGAAAATTTTGATTTTTTACACTAGTGATCGAACCACTATTGATTTTAAACTTTGGAAAATTTTGGTTTTTTACACTAGTGATCGAACCACTATGAATTTCACATAGTGGTTCGATCACTTTGGAAAATTTTGGTTTTTTACACTAGTGATCGAACCACTCGAACCACCTAAATTATATTCAGTAATTCTATTAAATTAAGTATAAATTATTTTGTTTCGATTAACATATTATAGTGGTTCTCGTACTAATTAATCGAACCATAATTTATAAATTAGAAATTATATAAATTACTAATTACAGTTGTTGGATAAAACAATTGTTAAATAAGTATAAATAAAATTGAATATATCATCAAGCCATCATTACTTAATGATTTCTCCATGACCGAGTCAAAATAGTGTAGAAAAGGTAACTTTGTTATATTTTGTGGTAGAAAAGTACATTTTCTTATATCCAATATTAGAAAAGTCAATTCCTTAAAAAAATTTGTGTATTTTCGGCAGGGCTCTCTCTCTCTATATGAAAATGTTGATCACAAAATAATAGTTTCTTAGACTAATTCCAATCTAATATATATGTTACCAGTGTAATGTCACTTGAACATACAATTTAAATATCTCAAAGTTTAAAAAAAATTATGAAAAAAATCAAGGTCTTAAAAATATTTAAATTTCTTTGGGTACTCGATTATGCATGAGTATAAGAATTTCAAGTGTTAGTAATTTTTTGATATACATATTTCGGTCATTAAAAATAATATAGTACTCTCAAGTTATTTTAATTTAATCTATTACTCATATAATTTATAAATCTTGAATATGTCATATATTCATCACACATTATAATTATTTGACTACTTTACTAATTGTATTAATTGTCATAACTAATCTCTAAAATAACATGCAAGACTAATATACTAAATAACATATTTATAATGAGAAAAGATGATGACATTATATCAGATATTACTCAAAAATTGAATTTCTAATAAATTTTTATAAAATATAAATTATTGTATTTCTAATTTTAGAAAGTGAAAGAAGATATTATTTCCACTCTAGAAAGATACTTGTTATAATTTGAAATAAGAATATAGTTTATTACGTATTTTTGAATTTGATTTTAAGATTGAATAAATTTAATTAATCACACCCAAAATATTTAAAGTCACATAAATTTGGAGAATTAGTTGATTACTATATAGATGCAAATAAATATAAGTTTAAAGTATTTAAATTATATATGAACATTTTTCCCTTAGGGGCCGTTCGGTACGTTGGTATGGATTGATTGAGATTGATAAGTTGAATGAGATTGCACTGTTCACAGTTGAAAAAAAGTATGTTTGGTATATAAGTTTTGTGATGGGTTTGATAAAATTTTATGTTTGGTATGACTGATATAAGGTTTGTTAAAGATAGTTTGTATTTAAATTGTTGTTTGGTATGTTTGTTTATATGGATAAAAAAAGTAAAATTACATTTCTAACCTCAATTTTGAAAAGCTGCAAACAGAAGGAATATACAAAACAAATCATCCATGGAGAAATCAACATAAAGATGAGGGTTTCATCTTGGAAGAGCAGCAGCTTCGTATAAGGACCGAACCAATTTCCTGCCGCCGATCTCCCTACGTTGAACTCCTCCGGCGGACTCACCGAGCATGTCTCCTTCGAACCATCGGCTTTATAGAAAGGTTTTACTGATTCTTCCACTTTAATCTTGTAGCAATTTTTCCAACCTCTCATGTTTTGAATGGATCTATCCTCGAATCTGAAAGTACAAGATCCGGACCTCAATTCTTGGTTCATGGTTCACAGATCTAAATTCGAAAAGGGTGTCGTCCGAACTTGCTCTAAGATTTACAAAAGCCGAAGGTTGGAGTCGAAGTATTCTAATGTCTTATAACAGGTAAATACCCAATCTATATTGAATTAGGAGTGGGTCATAATTCGGTATCGTAAATGAGTTGAAATTGTGCATTTTCGGTTCACTTGTGTTGATTCTCATTGAGAATGAAAAAAAATTGGGCGCACCTTGTAGGAGAAGAGGCATTTTGCAAAATGAGTTGAGATGGATACAATTTCACATTTGTGTGGTGAATAGGTATTTAATGTTCTAGTTATTAGTAGGGATTATAATATATCAGTTGAGAGGTTGATCGATTATGGTGTTCCCTTTAACTTGGAGTTGTTTTCATCCACGTAGGGGTGCTTTGTTGAAAGGCGTTGTTATAATATATATGGTGTTTGGTCTATATAGGAAATCATTCACAAATGTACATGAAATTTTGTTTGTGTGAAATTTGTGTAGTTCAAACGCATTTCCCTACGCCACTTGGACCGGCAATGCTCAATGTAATGAAGAGATAATGCGTTGTAAGCATCACATCCCCATGCAAATGCAAACTTCAATGACAAAAAAGAACCCCATGCGACGTTTCAAGAGTTGTCCTTTTCGAGGGGTATTTTTTTGTGAAATAATGTCTAAGTCGCATTTTTTAACCGTCTAACATTGGCCTTCATTCATTGATTTAAAAAATGGTTTTGGCTTCTTGCATATATGACACGCGTAGAAAGATGCTTGCGGTACATTCATTTGGTGTGATCCCCAACTTGAAGGACGTGCAAGAGATGTGGCTATTGATTGCGTTGACAAGATTGCTCGGTTGAAGGCGGAGCTTTCTTCAATGAGGTGTAGTCAACAAAGGTATAAGAAGTGTACGATCTTGTTATCTCTTTTGTGTGCCTTAATGTTTGTACTCCTCTTGCATGCCTCCCGTAGAAATGAATGATACACCATGCGTATTGTTAGCTTGCTACCAAGTTGTGATTGTACTCCTTATACAACTTTGCAGAATTGGGGGAAATGTGTTAGTTGTTTAATGAAGTGTAATTTGTCCTAATTTTCATGTCACTCCGGTTGGTTTGTTTCATTGTGAAGTCTTTTCCTGGTGGCAATTAAGCCATGCATCTCTTGTGTTATGTGGACTACATTGGACATCATCAAGATCAAGTTGCATAATGTGAACATATAAATTGACATTACAAGATTACATATGTTGTTTAGTATTAACAAGATTACATACATTACAAAAGCTAAGCACCCATACATGTACATTAGGTAGTCCAATCTGCCAAACTATTTACAAAAGTAATATTTGGTTTACCTAGTCCCATCTGCCAAACACCTAAACAAAAGTAATATTTGGCAATGGGAAATTAAACAAGGACACGCAAAACCAAAAACATCTCTGTTATGTGGACTACATCTTGGCAAAAACAAAATGGCTATGAAATCCCAAGGCAGATGGCCAAAAACAGGAGGCAATTTGGACTACATTTTTTCAATTATGTCATTGATCATAATGATCCTAGCTTCGGTTGGCACGCTAAGGAAGTAGTCTAAGTCGCTTTCATTGTTTGCCAAGATGCGACCAACATCCACTCTCGCCTTGTAATTTGGAAAGACAAAAGAATCAAGGACGTCATACACTTTCGTGCGCTTCTCAGTTGGAGTCATCGTATCGACCTTGTTCTTAGCTAACACCCCGATGTTTTTGGCAATTTCGGTAAGGTTCTTGTCATTCCTTTCACAATACTCTTGAAATGTCTCGTACACAGGATCGTTGGTGAGGGATTCATCAATTTTCCTAGCCTTCGGTTTTCCACTTCTTGCAGACATGCTTGAAGATTCAGCTGCGCCCCTTGACATGAACTCGGTGGACTCCTCTTCATTGTTTGTTCGTGGGGGCATGGATGGGGACCTTGTTGGTTCGGTATTGCCGGTAGACAAGAAATCCTGCACAGCATCAGCAAATCCCTGAGCATGCTCACCCGTGGCTCGATCCTTCCCAAATATGTCGACCCAATCATCGAAAAAAGGCCATGTCTTGAATCGCATTGTTCGTACGCTTGGTTCGATCTGTGATTAAGTCACATATTGTGAGATGGCATAAATGATTAACCACATGATAAATGTAATGCAGATAATGGGGCCCAATTGGGATGATAATGATTACCTTCACATGAGCTTCCCAAACATCATCAGCAACATCAATCATGTGGTTCCCACCCATGCCAAATCCACTTTTTGCAAACATTTGGGCTAGTGAGTGGTAATTTTTTTTCCAAGTGTGGATTTTGCTAGCAATATGGGGCTTAGCCTTCAAATCAGTACCCGGAAAGTGTTGAGCCAAAGCGTGCTCCAGCAAATTTAGGTACCCAGTTCGGAATCCATTTTCGGTTTTATAACCCCTGGCCACCAAGTCTTTTAGTGCTACAATGAGTTGTTTTTCCTCGTAGAAACTCCAAACCCGTCTAGAATGGACGGCAGATCGCTGTTTTGTGCTCATGCTATGGGTAGGTAAACCGCTTAAAAAAGGGTCAGCGCAATACTCTAACCACATGAAGAAATCAGTTTTAGGAGGAATGAGTTGTATTTAATCCCCGTGGGCTTGCACACCACGGGGTCAATTAATTGGTACTTAAAGTTGCATACGGTATTACTGAAGCACTAATAAAAATTAATTGAAACTTAGCAAATTGAATTAAACTTAGCAAAAAGTCCGGGCTGCGTGCCATAAATTAAGAATTAAGAATCTGAAAAGAGATGTCTTGGCCAATTTCAGTGGCAGGAGATCTACTTATACAACAACAAGAAACGAATGACATGAAAATGTTTGAGTACACACTTAAACGGCCCTTGCATTCCACATCTCTTGCACTATGCTTTCCCTAAGTGCGCTCCACTCTTGTGAAGACTCAACTTGCTCTACGTACGCAACCTCTGTGGGTGGCTCGAAATCCGGATTATGGAAAATTTCGGGCACCTCACTCTCAATAGGGTCAATACTTGAATTTGTACGAATGAAGTTGTGAATCAAACAACATGCAAGAATAATGTGATTTTGGGTTCGGATAGGATAGTATGAGTTGCTTCGCAAAATACCCCAACGTGCCTTCAAAACGCCGAATGAACGCTCTATGACATTTCTTGCCCTAGCATGCATAAGATTGTAGTATTCTTGGGGTGTTTGAGGAGGTTGGGATGCGTGATGCCATTCTTGGAGATGGTATCTAACACCCCGAAAGGGTGCTAGAAAGCCATTCCCATTTGTGTAACCACCGTCACACAAATAGTAATTTCCTGGCACGAAGATTTAAAGAGAATTATAGACGGATATGTTAACTATAATGTAAAGAAAAGATGAAGTAAAATTAGAATGGGGAAAAAAGTTGGAGTTGCAAGTTCCAATGAATTACCAATTGGAACTTTTAATCCATTAGGCCGAGTTATGGCATCACGCAGCACACGACTATCGGCGGCAGAGCCCTCCCACCCGGTAAGCACGTAGTTGTAATTAAGATCTCGATCACAAACACCTAACACATTAACGGAAACAAATCCTTTTCGGTTTCTGTACTTAGGCTTCTCATGAAGAGGGACTTTGACGGGAATGTAGGTACCATCAAGGGCACCGAGACAACCCTACATTTTACGTGTGAAAGGTTTTAGTATTCATTTTACTTGATGATTCAATTGTAGTACTTGCGAAGTTAACAAAAATGAAATAATTTTGTTTGGATACTCTACCTTAAAGAAACGCCAACGTTCGGTGGATTCATCGGTGTCAATTGGTTTCGGATCAACAAGAAGGACCGTATGTAGTCTCAAAACTGTTTTAAGGACAGAATTGAAGTGCAAGCTAATTGTGTCTCCACTTCTAAGGAAATCATCCTTAACCACTCGATTTTTCTTGTGATGGGCTAAAATTGAAAGAAAAATGGCTACTTGCTCAGGAATGTGAAGGTGTTTGGTAGGCTGAAGACCCCCTAGGTTCTCTAACAAATAACAAAGTCGGCTGAAACTGTCACGGCTCATACGTAGATGGTTAATACAAGTATCGTCACTTACAAGGGTCAAATTGCGAATATGTTCTAGTTGACGAGGAATTTTATTTGAAATGAGGTATTTTTTGGGTCTACGTGCGGGGGGGTGTCTTTGAGAATGAAGTCTTCTTCTTAACTTGTATGCAAATGCAAATAGGATGATCATTGAATTAAAAGAAGCACACATGGCTTGCACACCACGTAGAATGATCTCAAGGTCAGACACATCATCCATCGCAACTATTTAAGACAGAATTCTACATGAGCAGAAGATTATGAACAAAAAAAAGGTGCATGTAAATGTGATTATGACATAGTCAAAACATGAGTTCTCTCAGATTTTACAAGAATGGTGATTACAGAAGCACGTAGAGATACACATTTCAAGTCTCAGATAACTCCACATAACAGTGATCTCCATTAGGTATCAACAACATGAAAGTACACGCATCGTATGAACCATCCAGTGAGGATCTCCTAAATTCTAGCATATACTTGCAAGATCATGTCAATTATTTGCATCACAGCTCTCCGCACACCAGCATACTTACAAAGCTCAAAACAACCTCAAATAATACCTAAGAACTACAGCAAGCAAATCCCAAGCCTAAGAACTAAATTAATCTTATCATAAGCTGAAAAATATTTTATGAAAATACCAAATGATAAAGCTTTTCATACCTAGGAGAGCAAGCAATCAAAGTCTTTCTCAATATTGTGGTATATCAATCCGAACTGGCTCTGCAAAGAGAAGTCCTTTGGCTTAGAAGTTTTAAAGAGAAGTGCATGAAATAAAATGCAGATAGCTAAGGCCTTATATTTGCAAATTCTAAAGATAGAGGCAATTTCAATACCTGCAGTTGTCAAGGCTCATTGTGCATGGAAAAAGTGTTGTTAATTTGATGCATCTTTTAGATATATAAAAAAAAATTTCAAAGACAATAATAACAAACATAAAAATGGGCAACGAATTGAATTAAAAGTCATAAATTGAAATCATAAAGTTTGAGAAACTATTGTTGACAGCATTTATTACACAGCAAAACACAAAAGCAGAAAACAGAGACATAGAAGTGGGGTGGTGTGTATTTTTGCAACCAACTTAACCAGAAGATGAAACCTTAATTCATTGCCTCTGTCTAACCATCTGTCCTCTCTACAATTTTAGTAGTATTCCCAAAGCAAAGCAACCTCTTTTCCAATTGTGGACAGCCTCTAATCAAAGGTAAACAGGGGGCTTGATGAATCCAACAATAAAGATATACAGAAAACAACTCATGATCAATGCTGCTTACATTATTGAGAAAACATAAGAAATGAATAGCAATTTGTAGGTGAAAATGTGATAGAAGAAAACACATTTTCATGATTGGAGGATGAAGGATTGTACAATTTTTGCAAATTACAGTAGAAAATTGAAAGGGTAAAAATAAGGGTTCTCATTGAGGGGGCCGAGGCAATAAGCTTACACAATGTAATGAACTATGCCTAAAAATTGGTTTACGTTTTGATAAACATCACAAATCTTAATCCCTGAGCTAGAAAACCAATATTTGCAACGAAGAAACTGAAATCTCAGTTGGAGCATCAAAGTGTTCGGATTTGTGGGAGAAGATAGGCAGATGAGCATTAAACATGGAAAATCACTCACCTCTGTTCAGAAAAGCTTGAATGTCGTCTCGCCGCCGCCGATTGATCGATTAAGGTTGGGCTTTTTCAACAACCAACTTCCTTGGACAGAGGATGGACTTCTTGCGCGTATTGTCAGTGTTCTTGTCAATGGAGATGGAGACGATGGACAAATTTGAACAAGTTCACCTGTGGGTCGCCGTGAGCTACGATTACCGGTCGCCGTCGCTGACCTTCTCCATCGCCACTTGCAGATCGGGGAAGAAGGAATGTGGGGGAAAAGAGGCTAGGGTTTCACTCTTATATATGGTGGCACATATGTAATTATGTAGACGTTGGAGGCTAAAATGGACATAACACATTCAACAGTAAGGGTAGTATGGTAATTTCGCCGTCATTACTGTAGGGACAATTGCAAACCCGTGCTTCAAGGTGGGTCAGAAATTATCCAATCTAATCCTACACAAACCTTTGGACAAACCCGGGCTTTTTGTCAAAATGGGATTGGAAACCCATCTACCAAACATCTGTTTGGGTTAGGTACCAAACCTAATCTAACCTAAACCCATCTACCAAACGTCCCCTTAATCTATTATATATAATACTATTATCCTTGAGTTGGAAGTAAAATAAGAAATTTTTAGATTTCAAATGTTTTGGTTATTAAAACAAGTTTCTCCATATGTAGGTGCAAAAATTTTTTATTGTTTGTGTGAAGAAATATTTTATTTTAGAAATACATTACAAATTGTAAAAAGTAAATTGTAAACTTATTAACACAAAACTTATATTAAACAATAAAACATAGCACGAATCTCCATATATGAGACGGAATCTCACATGACAACGAGTCAGTCAAAGTTCAATCAACAATGGCCACCAACAAGGCAACAACCCATTAGTCAACACAATTATTTATAAACTTGCTTGATTTTCCTCTCCTTTTTTCCATCGTTGAAAGGAAAAATTGTTCATTCATAAATATTGAAATATTTTTTATTAAAATAACCAACAATATATGAATAATACAAAGGAATTAAATTTAATATAATCATTAGTGAAAGATATATATTATATCAAAGCTTTAAATCCATGTCAAACCGGTTTGTCAAAATTAAATCGAACAGTTAGAATCGGCCAAGACCAGCCTCGATCGGACCACCGGTCCAACCCATGGATCCGGTCCAAAATACTATCCAACTCAGAGTTTACTATCCCTCAAAAAAATAAGAGCTAGTTCTTCAAACAATAGTTTTTTGATTAGTAGCAATGTAATCGTTACCTAATTGCTTACAATTCCTTAGAACTCTTCCATCATAATGTGGATCATAACAAGCATATAGCATCTAAGAACATATAGCTACAGTAATTGAAATGATTTTTTTAAACAAACCACTCTTCTTGTAGATGATGTTGGTCAGTAATTCAGAGAACATGTAGAGAGCTTCCTCACCTCATGAGGTGCAGCTTCCATACCTTATATAGCATTGAGTTCGTGTTTTCGGTCTTTTGCTTTTGAGCCAGTTTATCTTCATATTGCTCTAGCATCTGTGAGTGCACAACCTGCCACAACATCAGATAGAGATTTTAATTATGGACTTATCGAAATAACATTCTATGGAGATTTTAACTATGGACTTTAACGAAATAAGATTGTGTGGTATAAATAGGACATAGAATCTTCCCTTAGCTGGCAAGACGCATACACCGATTGAGAAAAAAAGACAAGACAACAGAGGATCATATATCCAATTCACTTGCCTAGATGGTACTGTATAAAGCAAATCTGTATAGCTTCTTGAAAGAGAATACAAGGCAAAGAAGTATCAGCTAATTGCTCAAAGGAAACCAAAAAAGATGTAGAATTAGAAGATCCCTGAAGAAAACTAGAATTAGAGCAACCAAAAAACATTGAAAAGAAAGAAACAGATGACCAATACCGACTCCAGAAACAGCAATTCAATGTGCAGGACATCTACAATGGGGTTTCAGGTGCACCCTAATGTTACTATAATCGATGAT
Source organism: Scutellaria baicalensis (assembly GCA_005771605.1). Taxonomy (NCBI): domain Eukaryota; kingdom Viridiplantae; phylum Streptophyta; class Magnoliopsida; order Lamiales; family Lamiaceae; genus Scutellaria; species Scutellaria baicalensis. Next base: position 46,979,259 of record CM016722.1, read on the forward strand.
TTTGATAATCACATAATAAGTTAAAATGAAGGCGACCTATCATCAACTTTGCATAAAATGCCATCATTTTCTACAAAGACAAGCTGGTAAGTTCCATATATTCTTCAACTTCTCATGCATAAAATCAGGAGGAGAAAAGGATAAATGAAGAGAGAAAAAAAAGGAGGTATTACTTGTAGTAACATTTCGGTAGATGACTGCTGTAGGAATTTACTGGCTCTTATTTTCTCCTCAAGTAACACCTGCTCAACCTAACACCAAGTCACCAACACCCCAAAAATTTCAATATAATAACTTAAGTAATGAGAATGTAATAGGATAATTAAAATGAAGATACACGGGAACAATAATATTGTCTGAATGAATAAATGCAAAAGAAGGAAACAAAATAAAAAACCTTAAGCACATAATCTGTCGAAGAACAACGTGGGTACCACTCTGAGGCCAGATGAGAGTAGTAACTTGCAGCATCTTTTAACATTGCCGCCTCAAAGATACAATAATATGATTCATATCCATGTTCTCCAAATTCTACAAAAAAAAAGGATAAGCCTGGTAGCAAGTGCTCATGAATTTGCAGACTGTCACGACCTAGACTGATCTGCATGCATTGAAAAGCTAGATCTAATTTATATCTGGATAGAGGAAAGAATGAAGTATGCATGTCAGCTCAAGTTGTATAGATCAAGTATGCATGTCAACATACCAAGAGCACAGTTGTATAGATCAACCTTCGGTGTAAATCTTTGCATACCTGAAAAATAGGATGATATTAACTCCACAAGCAGATGAATTATTCTTGAGTAGATGCAAATTTTCACGTGCAGTATGAATCAACTCCAATGATAGTGATATCATTCACCTACCAGTTCATGAAAACTGCAGAATGAGATATCAACAAGTCGTGGAGTACCAGTTTTGAGTCCAGTAATTTGGCAATCAATGAACTCAAAAAACTGTATAAGACACTTTGCCATCATCTTGTAATTTTTCCACTGTTGTAGAAACTCCGTTAGCAGATGGATACCATCTTTATCTGTCACAGACATCACAGATGGCAAAACCTAGAAATAATACAAGGCAAATGTTCAAAGGAACAGTATACTAAAGAATTAGTCGGTTTTTCTGTTGTATAATATTACACATGAGCAAATATGAATGAACCAGTAAAAGGGGAGAAACCCAGTCCCTGAAAACTCCATATTCTAACACAAAATAAGCCATGCATGGAAAACTTCAGGTTGCATTTGAATTGATTTATTTGAAATCCAAACTTCAATTGAATGGTTTCGAATCCACTAAGTCATAATGGTTTCGAGATCCACCCAGATCACTCAAATTCAAAAATGAGTGATGATTTCAAATCCATTGAAGATTGAATCAATCCAAACAAACTGCCAATGGATTTGAAAATTGGAGTTGAAATCCATCTTAATATATTTTTATCCAAATGCAATCTTAAAGTACTCAACTAATGTATTTGTGCAGGGGTTCCTTTTAATAGACTGACCCAGGCTCTTAATTAAGATACTCAAATCAATTTTCTCATCCAGTGTTAGAATTTTTTTTTCAAGATCATACACCAACTTCTAGCATCCTCCATCTGACCTCAACTAATATGGTAAGTAGAAGTACTTAATTGAGATTAAGTGCAAATTTGCAGACAAAACCTGAACTAGTTTTTCACTTGAGGTTAAATTCATTACCAAAATTAGTACTAACTAATAACTAACATTCAATCTGCAAAGAATCCACTTTATAAACAACTGTGGCACCAAACTATTTCCACGTGAAACTGGTAAGTTCAATACCCATCTACAACACCATTTTAAGCACATAAAGTCCAGAAATTCAACTATTTAACCTCAACAGCTGCAAATTATTGAAGATCAACATATAATGAAAAATGTATCCTCCATGATCCCACTTCATTTCTATATGGAGAAGCATAATGACACTATTTCTCATTTTACTCATAACCCGTTAGGAAAATAGTATGCCAGAAAATCTATATGTGACAACTGAATATGTAAGAGAGATCTGCCCCTGTTTTTGATCCTCACTAACTCCTATCAGGTAAGCAATGGATCTCAGAATTGTTCATTCCATGTTGATATATATATCAAATCTTCTTATTGCACTCTCAAAATACCATAACACTTCCTAAGAAATACCTATTCAATTAAGGGAACAGAAACAAAATATAATTACAAAGGCTATTCTCATTCTTCTTGCACGGATCACAGTTAGATCAAAAGTCAAATTTAGTATCTACTCTGCATGCAAATGAAAATATAGAATAAAGCTTATAGCACTGAGAAGATATCATAATCTTCTGAGGATGGACAAAAGAGCAGCTGTGTAGGAAATGAGTACCAACTCTTTGTTACTCAAACAGGGCCTGCTCTTTAGATCAGGAGGCCAGTCACATTTTAAGTCCTGTTTTAACAGCTAGAAAGAAGCATTTCACTGTTTAAAAAAATGTTGCATGATATTACCTAATGGTATCTATACATCCATTTATGTTATTGTAAGAGGAAAACATTCGAGCAGCATGTGTGGTGAGGGCTCCACCAAAAAAATTCTTGGAGCAAAATTACAAGCTGTATCTACCTGATATTCTGCAGTCTAAACCCCTGACCCATTTATGGTTATGTCACAACAAAAATAATATATGATTTGCACTTGAACTCAAAAGGATGATTAAGAATTGGAGACGTACATGCCAAGCAATATATAGGTCACCCAAAACTGAAATGATATATTTCAAACATAGCAAGGAAATAATGTCAGCTCCTAAGCTCAGTGTAGTATGAGTACCTTTGATACAATGCCATTTTCCAAAGCTTTCTTGAATCTATCAACAAGCGCCTGGTGATTAGAATAGCGGCGACCAATGTGATATACACAGCTGGAAGAAGTTAAGAATCATACTTCTTTAGTTCTTTGAAATGATATAAAAATTCGATTTGACAAAGATATGAAGCCAAACATTTTTAACCAAACATATCGGGAAACTTTCTGGTTAAGATTTTTCAAAGCATGAAAGAAATAATTCCCAAAGCATGAAAGCGTTATTTCTACTACCATCATATTGTTGACTATTATGAAATAAATTGCGCATAACCACATGAGAATGGGGATAACGACCATAGATGATCAGGTCACAGAACAGTTATACAGACAATTCAGAAGAAAATCAATTAGATGACAATTAAAACACCAATTATCAATTCGACAGAATTTCAGATCAATGTATAACAACAAGAAAGGATACTCAGCGTATAGTATGCATTCTTGAGTAGTGAAAACTTCATTCATTTCACACCCATCCAAAATCAGTTCCGCCTTTTTAATCCCTTCTTCAAGCACTCTCCACCGTTCCTCCGGAATCACTTCTACTTCCTCCGTAATAACCCCTTCTTCCTTCATACTCTCTCCAGAAAGAAAACTAAGCAGTTCCTCCACAATTGGCATATGCAAGAGAATTTTGCAATCGAAACAATCAATCTACAATCACTCTATCATCAATCGAACTATGAATCGATCGGAGATGAATAATTTCGGCAGAGAAATGTAAATCAAAATGAAGGTTCACCTCCGATGATCCCCTCTCTCTCTCTCTCTCTCTCTCTCTCTATTTGGAACTGTACAGTATGTATGCATGCTGGTTTTTTATAAGCGCCGCTATTTTATTTTTCTTTTTATTTTCTTGAGCTAAAAACTTTATTATTTTTTTTTTTTCTGGAAAGAAATGTTTAATAACTATTATTTCCTCAAATAACTATTTTAGATAATAAATACACAATTTGAATCTATTATTTATTGTATATAAATGATAGATACAACAATAATGTAATTTGCCTATCTTCCGGAAATATTCGTTTTCCTGTCCTCTCTTAAAGTTATTGTTCATTTCTATTTGTAAAGATGGGCGGAGTAATTTCATGCATATATGTTAAAGGTTTTGCAACGGGCCTTTAACAACAGTTGGAAAAGCGTTGTGGTTTACAGTGTTTCAAAAGGAGAGTGAAATCGCATTTATAGTTTGTGCTGAAAACATTTCTTCACTTACAGAAACGTAATAAGGCTAAAGGCGAGCTTGTCTCTGATTGGCCAGGAAGAGTTGCTATTTCACTAATAGAGTCGTGTGTTGTTTTGGAATGGCAATTGGGGATCACAGCTTTCGGCGAATGAGATGGTGACACATGGCGTCGATTAAATCTGTTATCTTGGATCATGGGCTGGGCAACGGCTAGTTCAAGGATGCAGATCAGATTTGTGGGGCTGAATTCAACTGGCTTATCTCACTCATTTCTCATTCATTCTTTGTAATTCTTTTTGCGTCGTTTAGCTTATATATAGGGCTTTCATTAGAGATAGAAAGATCATCATCTTGTAAAGTGTAGAGAGAGAAAACAGCTGAGTGTGCTTAGTTGAGTGTGTTGTAATTGTAATCGTTTTCTTGTTTTGCTAAATAAGAGAAATCCCCATCCCGTTGTTCCCGTGGAGTAGGCTTACGTTGAACCACGTAAAACGTCGCGTGCTATTTGTTCTCTTGTTTGTTCGATTGATTGGATCACATTGAGCTAGGATCCAATTTAGGGTTTTCAGATTTCAGAAGATTGTTTGTTGTGTGTTTCTTGTGATTGCAGGGCCTAATCTTGACACTATTCTTATTTAAAATCGATTTTCAATTTTAGTCATAATTAAAAAGTTGTTCAATTTTAATTCTCTGATTTTTTATCTTTCAACCACATCCATACGAGCGTGCTACTCTTGTCTCGAATCTAAACATATCATCCCCTCATGTTGGCGTGTCAGTTCTTTTCACATATGAAACATACAAAAGTCGTCATAAAATAAATTAGGTTACTAAGAAAAATATATATAATTAATTAGTGAAAGAAACATATTTCCATGTCAAACCAGTTTCTCAAAATGAAATCGAAAATATTCCATTTCTCAGCCAAAATCGGTTAGGACCAGCCTAGATTGAACTCAGAGTATGTGAACCATAAAAAAATTAGAGCTAAATCTTCAAACGATTTGTTCAATAGAAATAAAACTTGGAAAGCTAATTCTTCAAACAATTTGTTTAGTAGCAATAAAACTTCCAACAAATCCCGTTACCTAAATGCTTCCAATTCTTCAGAAATCTTCCACATCAAAGTGGATCATAACAAGCATATAACATCTAACAGCACACAGCAGTAAGTATTATCTTAGAACTGTGAAATGATATTTTCATAGAAACCTTTCTTCTTGAAGATGATGTTTGTTCAGTAACTAAGTTCAGAGAACATGTAGAGAGCTTCCTCACCCGAGGCGCAGGTTCGAGCATCTTTCGATCAGATCCTGATCCATTGCCAAGCAAAAAGGAAGTAGTGAAATCAAGAACCATGCTGATTAAAACAGATTTAAGAGCGGATTGTTTCTTTAAAAACTAGAATTGATTATAGTATTAAACCTTCTTAGCCAGCAGCTGAGATTCTATCAAGGATCCAAAATATTTTTAGTGATGATCAAAGTGTATCCAAAAATAATAAATGCGTAGACTTATTGGGGAAGAAAATAGATTGTGAACCACACCAGAAATAAACTTGAGTCCATGTTTGCAGCCTTATGCTTTTCAGCCAGTTGATAATCATATCGGTCTACCATCTCTGAGAACACAACCTGCGACAACATCAGATAGCTAGAGACTTTACCTATGGACTTATCGAAATAAGATTCTGTGATATGAATAGCACATAGAATCTTCCTTAAGCTGGCAAGACACATACACAGATTTGAAAATGGAAAAAATTGACAAGACAAGACAACAGATATTCATATATACAATTCATTTGACTACATGGTAATATATAAAGCAAATCTGTGTAGCTTCTTGAAAGAGAACATAAGGCAAAGAAGTTTCAACTAATGGCTCAAAGGAAGCCAAAAGGATGTATAATTAGAAGAAAAGTAGAACTGGAGATGTGTAGGAGATCTAAATTGGGATTTCAGATGCCCTGATTTCCTATAAACTATGATTTTAATTCTTCAACTTCTCGTTCATAAAATCAGGAGGAGAAAAGGATAAATGACGTGAGAAAAAAAACAGAGGTATTACTTGTAGTAACTTTGTGATAGATGACTGCCGTAAGAACTTATTAGCTCTCACTTTCTCCTCATATAAACACTGCTCAACCTAATGCCATCTCCCATAAAGTTCAGTACATAAACAAAAGTCATGAGAACAAAATGAGATAATTAAAATGAAGATACATGGGAACAATAATAAGTTTATATTGTCTGAATGAATAAATTATGCAGACCAAGGGAACAAAATGAGAAACCTTAAGCAAATAATCAGTGGAAGAATAAACCGGGTACCACACTGAGGCCACATGAGAGTAGAAACTTGCAGCATCTTTTTGTATTTCCTCCTCAAACATATCTAGATAAGGTTTATATCCATGTTCTCCAAATTCTACAAAAAACTTGGATATGCCTGGTAGCAGGTGCTCATCAATTTGCACCCCGTTACGCTGTTCAGTGATCTGCATGAATTGAAAAGTTAAATCTAAATTATATCTGGATAGAGTAAGGAATGAAGTATGCATGCCAGCTGAACATACCAAGGACACTGTAGCAGGGATCAACCTTTGGTCTAAATGTTTTAATACCTGAATATTAGAATGAGATTAACTCTATAAGAAGACGAATTGTTTTGAGAAGATGCAAAGTTTTCACAGTGCAGTAAGAATCAACTCCAAAAATAGTGGTAGCATTCACCTACCAGTTCATGAAAACTGCGGAATGGGATATGAACAAGTCGTGGAATACCAATATCGCGTTCTGCAAGTTGGCGATCAAGGTAGTGAAAAAATCGAGTAAGACAATTTGCCATCATCTTGTAATTTCTCCAGTGTTGTAGAAACACTGTTACCAGATCGATACCATCTTTATCCATCACATATGGCACAACCTAGAGCAGTAGAAGGCAAATCTTATCACGAACAGTGTATATACTAATAATTAGTCACTTTTGCTACTGTATAATGTTACACATGAGTAAGATGAATAAACCAGTTAAAAGGAAAGGACTACTTTGCTGGAACACCATATGCTAACCAGTTAAATAAGCCATGCATTTGCAAACTTCAGGTTGCATTTGGATTGATTAATCTGAAATTAAAACTTTAAATAAATGGTTTAAATCCACTCAATCAGAATAGTTTCAAGATCCACCCAGATCACTTAAATTCAAAATGAGTGATAATTTCAAATCCATTTGAGATTGAATCAGTCCAAACAACTGCCAATGCATTTGCAGATATGGAGTTGAAACCCATCTTGAAACATTTTTATCCAAATGCAATCCTAAAGTACTCAACTTATGTATATGTGCAGAAGTTCCTTTAATAGACTGGCCCAGGCTCGTGATTAAGATAGTCAAAGCAATTCTCTTATACAGTGTTAGATATTCTTTTTTAAGATTTTACACCAAAGTTTTAGTATCCTCCATCTGACACCTCAACTAATAATATGGTGCCTAAATGAACTTAATCGTGATCAAGTGCAAATATGCAGCCCAAAACCTAAACTAGTTTTTCACTTTACTTTATAAGGTAAGTTCATTAACAAAACCAATGTAGTAGTAGCTAATAACTAAGATTCAAAATGCATAAAATCCATATTTATGCACCAACTACGGCACCAACTATTTCCACATCAAACTGGTTAATTCAATACCCATCTACGTCACCATGCTAACCACAGGGAATTCAACTATTGAACCTCAACAGCTGCAAAATTATAGAAGACCGACATATAATGAAAAAAAGTATCCTCCTTTTATGCAAAAGGTATTCATTTCTATATGGAGAAGCATAATGACACTATTTCTCCTTTTACACATAACCTGTAAGGAAAGTAGTATACCAGAAAATCTCTATGTGACAACTAAATAGGTAAGACCGTAAGTGCGATCTGCCTCTATTTTCATCCCCACTAGGCCACTACTCCTGCCCAGGTGAGTTATGGATCTCATAATTCTCTTGTCATCATAAATCAAATCTTCTTCTCGCACTCTAAAAAATATCACACCACTTCGCAAGAAATACTTATTCGATTAGTGGAACAGAAACAAATTGTAATTACGAAGGCTATTCTCACTCTCCTTGTATGGATCATGGTCAGCTTAAAACTCAAATTCAGCATCTACTCTGAACACACATAAAACATATTGAATAGAACTTATAGCACTAAGAAGATATCATGGTCTTCTGAGGAAGGACAAAAGGACAGCTGTGTAATAAACAAGCACCAACTTTTCATCACTCAACAGATTACTGTTTTATTGGCCCTGCTTTTTAGGTCAGGAGGCCAGTCACATTTGAAGTCCTGTTTTAACAGCTACAAGAAGCATTTCACTGTTCGACACAATGTTGCACGATATTACATATTAGTATCTATAGATCCATTTATGTTATTGTAAGAGGAAATCATTCGAGAGACATGCGTGATGAGGGCTCCAACCATAAAAGTTCTAGTGGCAAAATGACATGCTACATCTACCTGATATTCTTCAGTCTAAACCCCTACCCCATTTATGGTTATGTCACAAAACAATAACATATGTTTTGCACTTGAACTCAAAAGATTGTTAACAATTGGAGACGTACATGCCAAGCAATACATAGGTCACTAAACACTGAAATGTAGGTCACTAAACACTGAAATGATATCTTTCAAACACAACTAGGAAATAATGTCAGCTCCTCAACTCAGACCAACCTTTGATACAATACCATCATCCAAAGCTTTCTTAAATCTGTTGAGAAGCTCCCGGCTATAAGGATTGCGACTACAAATGTGATATACACAACTGGAAAAAGTTAAGAACCTTACTTCTTTGAAGAAAGCGAATAAAATAAATATTCAATTTGACAATATATCAAGCCAAACATTTTTAGTGATTCTTAAACAAACATATTGGAAAACATTTTGGCTAAGATTTTTCAAAGCATGAAAGAAATAGTTCTCAAATCTTAAGAACACAATTTCAACATAAACATATGAGAATGGGATTAACGACCACATATGAGCAGAACAAAAAATGAGAAGAATTTAAGATCCCTTGACATTGAATCGGTAATTAAAGCCGCAAAACAGTTATACAGAAAAGTCAAAAAGAAAAAATAACTTAAGATTACAAATTAAAACACCAACTAATCGATTCGATAAAGAAATTGATCAGATCAATGCATAATAGCAAGAAAGGATACTCATAGTAGTGCATGTATTCTTGCGGAGTGAAAACTTCATTTACTTTACGACCATCCAAAATCAGCTCCGCCTTTTGGAGGCCTTCTTCTAGAATTTTCCACCTTTCTTCATCCATAATCACTCCTTCTTGCTTCGTAATCACTTCTTCCCTGTCAATTTCTTGAAGAAAAAGAAAGAAGATCAACCATTTTCTCCAGAAAAATCTCGCTCAATTCACACATGCACACGTCTTTCGCCATCGGAACAATCAATCTACATTCACTCAATCATCAATCGAACTAGAAACCGATCGATCGGAGATGAATAATTTTGGCGGAGAAATGAAAATCAAAACGAAGAATTACCTGCTTTGATCGTTTCTCTCTCTTTGGAACTCTATTTGGACTGCTTGGACTCATACAATAAGTGTGCATGTTGCTTTTTTTATAGGCTCCCGCGCTTTTTAATTTTATTTATTATAATTATTATTATTATTCTTGAATTAATAAAAGAGTATTAAATCCTTTTTTTTTAAGAAGAAAAATTATCTATTATAATTTTGTTGTTCAAGTTTACACACTCGAATTTCAAGTATGATGTGAGAAAATATATTAATTCCATTGTTTTACTATCTGTAATTGTTATAGATAATTATTTTTAGGCCAATTTTTTTAATATATTTTCATATTTGTTTTATATCAAGTAGAGAATTAGACCAAATAGAATTGAAACACATTTGATTTTGTTTTGGTTTTGAAATTTACAAAATTCGGTTGTTCGGTTGTGGGGGAATAAAACTGAAATAACCGAATTGAAAATTAGGTTATGTGAGTGGATTTTAGTTTTAGTTACTACTATACACTATTATCGTCCTTGAAAAATATGAGATTTGATAAAGGGTGAGCAATATTGAGGTGAAATCGAAAAATTGAATTGACCCAACCAACCGATTGTCACCCTTAGATTTGACACAAAATTATGACCGAAATGCCAAACCATAAAATTTCAGAAAATTTAGTGACAGTCAAGCCGAATAATTCAATTCGATTGATGTTCGATTTCTTTTTTTTTTTTTTTTAATTCGGTTCAATGTATTTGATTCACTTTGTATAAACACACACATAAACCCCTCTTTGGACCTGAAATATTTACATTTACTTACATAAAACATCTTAAGTGGAGCAAATTAACATCCACAAAACAAATGAGTCATCATTTGTAAATTTATTTATCATACCTTGTTAGGATTCAATGTCTTTTAACTTTGAGCCTCGTTTATTTTTACAAATAAGGATAAGTTAATTATTTAGAACAATAAGATAACTTCATATGATATGATATAAATTGTTATCTATTTCCAATGTTTGCTTTAACATATAATATTTGAATAAGGATATTAATTATCTTTATCCTTCGTTTACTATGTAATGAACTGAGGTTATGATAGAGTAATTTTACATAAATGGCACTTTTGATATCAAAAACATGAGTGTTTAATGTTTATTAGGAATAAAAATGTAATTTCGTAATGTTTTCCAAGTTTTGGGTAAACTATCATCACCAAAACTCATGTTAGACGGTCTCACGGATCCTTATTACTCATGTGTTGAACGGCAAATTCTTGTATGAGACCGTCTCACGGATCCCATTCTGTGAGACGGGTCAACCCGATCCTGTCAAAGTCAAAGTCAACAGTCAAAAGTCAACGATCAACTGTCAAAAGTCAAAGCCGGTCAATGGTTGGTCAACGCCGGTCAACGGTCGGTCAACAAAAGTATTACATATTATATGTAAAAGTAGTACACAACATACATGAAAGTATTATATTATAAATGTAATACTTTTACTTTTATAAGGTAATACTTTTATGTGTATCATGTGTGACAAAGTTTTGAGAAATTATGTAATACTTTTGTGTGTTTTAGGTATTACTTTTTAATATACTATGTAATACTTTTGTAAAATAGTATTATTTTGGGTTTGGTTAGAGTGTATGAAAATATGTAATACTTTTATGTGTAGTAAGTAATATTTTTATATATATCATCTAATACTTTTGTAATATATTATACATTATATGTATATAATACAAAAATATTATCCGATCTATAGAAAAGTGTCACCTAATATACATAAAAGTATTACATTATGAAGTATTAAATGATATATAAAAATATATTATCTAATACACACAAAAGTATTATTACATTATAAGAACATATATAACATCATGCAATATTTTTATGTGCAACATGTAATACTTATATGTGTAACATGTAATACTATTAAAATCAACAAGTAATATTTTTATATACATCATGTGATACTTTTATGTGTAACATGTAATACTATTGAAATCAACAAGTAATACTTTTACGTATATCATGTAATACTATGAAATATTATATGATATATAGAAAAATATTGTCTAATACTCAAATGTAATACTTTTATGTACAACATGTAATATTATTGAAATCAACAAGTAATACTCTTATAATGTAATACTTTTGTGTGCAACATGTAATACTATTGAAATAAACAAGTAATACTTTTATATATATCATGTAATACTTTTATATGTAGTACGTAATACTAATTTAAAGTATCACATGATACACATAAAAGTATTATGTGAGTAGAATAACAGTATTACATTATGAATGTAATACTTTTATATATGACATGTAATACTTTTATGCATAACATGTAATACTTTTTGGTCAACGGTGTTGACCGACCGTTGACCGGTGTTGACCAACCGTTGACCGGCATTGACTATTGACCGTTGACCGTTTACTTTGACTGTTGACCGTTGACCGGGTCGGGTTGACCGGTCTCACGGAATGGAATCCGTGAGACGGTCTCACACAAGACTCACTCGTGTTGAACATTTTCACAAATTTCAATATGAATTGTTAAGAATGAGTTATGTTATGGGTTAATCCGTCTCACATAAGAAGATCAATGAGACGGTCTCACTATTCAAACGTTTTATCTTAGGTCAGAAGGATAAACCAATAGTTTATTTTCATCAAAGTAAATACTAGATAAATTAGATATAATATCACTATTTTAGGTTTCGTAACCTTATTGACACTTAATAATTAGATAATAAAATTATTTTATTTAACCTATCAAATATTTTAAAATTTTATTTAATTTAATAAGTGGATTTTGGTACCGTTTGCTTTTCTGAATCAATAGCAACAGCGAGTTCGTTGCTCTACATCCTTCGCTCCCATGGGGTACTTGCTCTCCATCAGCTTTACGACGCCGTTTAGCTACCGCGAAACCCAATTGAAGGTATCAACATTGTTGTATGAACTTTGCTCTTCGTCTTTCTTTGAATGATTTGAAGATTATTCAAAGAAAATACTATAAATTGATTCTGAAAATGTTTCTATTGTGTCAATCTTTCTGTTTCAGAAACCCTTTGTAACAACAAATTTTGTGTATTAAATTAATAAACACAAAAGATTTGCACAAATTGAAATTTATTGGATCAAACTGAATTTGAGGTTCAATCTCTTTGATCCCTTGATTCTTCTCTTCAATACTTGGAGTTGATGAGTGGAGTTGACTTGGTCAAAATTGAGATCCTCGAACCAACAACTCGATCCGCGGGTTTTGCACCTTATTTTGGATCAAACAGCAGCTTTCGAAATTCTGTGAAGAACGTCCTTGGATTTGTTGAAGAACGTCTTGAAGATTCGAAGATTGCCGAAGAACTTGATGAAGAACGTCTTGAATATTTGAAGATTGCCGAAGAACGCCTTGAAGATTTGAAGATTGCCGAAGAACGCAGGAGAGAATTTTTAACTCTTGAATTCTTCAATTTGTTGTTGATCAAATGATGAATTTGAGACTCCTATTTATAGGTGTAGAATGGAGATTTCAGTAGATATTATATCTGAAGTGGAGCAATTTGATTAGTCCACCATGATTTGATCATATCCAATTTTGATTTGATCATATCTGATATGTTTATCGATAATTATCAAATTTAATTTTATTTAATTTGATAATATCTGCAACATTTTGACATGTGGCGATTTTTGATTGGCCAACAAAAGATATATGAAATATCAAGTAATTTAATTATTTAATTTAGGAATTATATTAATAAATAAAAAAATTAATATTCCACACTTTATTTTACACATGGCACAATATAATTGGACATCAAATTTATGTATCTACAAATTGCCCCCTTGAGACTTGTTCACGACGGATGATAATTTTGGAGTGAATAAGTGTCAATTTTTTTAACTCAATATTCTTGAGGCCTTGTGAATGAAATTTCCTTGGGTATGCATAGCCCATATACGGAAGTTTATTTTGTTAATTTGATATCATATTATTAACAAATTGTTGGCCCATAATTCAAATTCTAGCACACTTTGGGCTAAAGTCCAATTAAGCAAATCTATTTTTTTCAATTCAACATATTGCTATTTGGGCAAGATTTTAAAAGCCCAGCCCATATTTAAGAAGGATATTACATCTTCTTCTTCAGTACACTATCGCAGAGCAGCACACACCATTGCAGAATAATATTCTAACTTCTTCCTTGATCTTTTTTTTTTTCAGCAAATCAATTTGTACGATTTTTTTTCTCAAAATCTTCTTGTTAACTTATCCATTTAAATCACAAGATAAGATTTTCTTTCAAGATCAAAGCATCAAGAAACCCATTTGCTTTACAACTCCTTTGTAATCCCTGATTTTTGGTTATAGGATGTAGATAGAATCCTTTTCCTACTCAAACTCTACTGCTCATTGCTTCTTATAAATAGCACTCTCTCCCGTTTTATTTTTTTCTCATCTTTTGGAGGAGAATATAATATGTTTTGAGTGCTGAAATTCTTAGTGGTTCTGCAGAAGAAGAGGTTAAACCTCAGCCATTTTTCTTTACTGTCGTGTGATTTCTTATTTTCCAGAGACTGCTCATCCTTCATCTTTTTTTTTTTTTTGTATTCCTTGTAGAATTGATGTTTCTGATGCTTTTAGTTCTTGACAAGAACTCATCAAAAGCTTTGGCAGTAAAGGTTGTTGCTTTTGAGACCCATCTCCCTTTCTTTTTTTTTTTTACGTTCTTTTTTTTCTTGAACAAACACCTTTTTCCTTACTGATCCATGGCTTACACAGGTTTTTAGCAGCGAATTTGGAGTGTAGACATTGAGGCGAGATATCCATTTTTGAAGAAAGTTTTCCTTTTCTTTGATCGATTATTCCAAGTTTACCTCTGCGAAAGGCACAAACTCTTACTTTTTGCACTGTTGCCTTCTTGATAATTTCAGCCTTGTATTAATTATTTGATTCATCTGCCATGATAACTTAGTGTTGCCTTTAACACCTGACATAGACTATTTGACCCTTTTTTTTTTTTAACAGCATCCCACAATGGTTTACTTCAAAGATTTCACCGTTTCTCGACAACAATTCTTGGTGATTCTTGATGATGAAAATCAATCTGTTGAAAAAGGGACGCGTTTAGAAGTGCATGAACCTCTTGATGGCAAGTATGCAAGGAAAATGCCAAAATTAACCAATTCTCTTTATCAACGAGATTGGTCTGTGGAAATTGCCTCGAGGGCGACTTGGGTTTTGCAATCGGCGCACCATCAACCTCTCAGCGAGTCAAACAAATTGGATTACTTTCCTACACTTGGGCGTATCATTATCAATAGACAAGCCATGTGGGAGGACAACATCGAGTTTCCAGGCGAATTTCACTACATTGAAGGCTATTGGGAGTGGACTGAAGATGTTCTTAGCCGATGCGGGAAGATCTTGGAAGCGGCGAAGGTTCGTGATGCTGTGTATGCCTCGCTTTTCACGTACGACTGCAACGTTGAAGTGATCAAAGCGTTTTGTGAAGCCTGGTGCCCTTTGACGAATTCATTATTGACATCCTTCGGCGAACTCTCTATCTCCTTATGGGATCTACACTGTTTGGCGGGTTTTCCTATGGTTGGGTCCTTTTACGATGAGGTGATACCAAGTGCAATGGAACTCACCGATATTGATGATACCGGGAACGGTTCACTATATCGTACTTGTAGTCATATGTTGCACGCGTTTCATCTTCTTCGTAAGAGGACTAGTGACCGTCCATCTTCTGGTGTTTCGATCACGACATGGATTAACTTTTGGGCCAAGAAGACTTTGAAGTATTCGCGGCCTCCTCCTCGTAAAGAAAGAAAATCTGCGCCCAGACAAACCCAAAAGCTTCACAACCCTACGGGATCTTTTGCAGGTCATAGAGTTTGGAATTCTGCCGAAAGTGCTTGTTTTTCAAAGCTCGGTGTTGAAGAGGGCGAAATGGAGGAAACTTACTTGGCAGCATACTTAGCATGTTGGCTAAGTGTATTCGTCCTTCCTCGTGATAGGACCGATCTTATTCGTCCGACTACTTTCAAGATGGCAAGTATTATTGCTAGTGGCCGGAAAGTGGATCTTGTTGTCCCGGTTTTAACAAGCATCTATCAGGGTTTGAACACGATTGCAAAATCTTTGGAAGCTCCTTTCTCATATTTCACTTTCCCGATTCACTTTGTATATGGTTGGCTTGCTCATTACTTCAAGACGCATTACCGGTTGTTTCGAGGAAGACAGGCTCCCGAGATGGTAGTTTATTCTGGTGAGGGATGTGCAAGACATTACGATCCTCGAGAAGCTCGCAAGAGAATTCACAAAGGGGATCTAGCTTGTTGGACATGCTTTACGAAACCTTTTACATCTAAGGGCTTTTTGTATGTCGACAACAAAGATAATGGTGACTCGATATTTCTTTACTTTGCTGTCATTCGCTCGGGTTATCTTTCTTTCCGACAGAAGGACCATTTCATTGTTGAACCCTATAGCCCACATCGTTTCAGCCGTCAATTTGGGTTCTTTCAAACGCCGCCAGGGATTCTTAAAAAGGATTATCGCAAAGCTACTTTAGATGAGGGATTGCGTTTTTGGCGTATATGCACTTTATCTCGATCAAACGCAAGAGCTTGGTTTCCTTGCATTCCATCTGTAGCTAAGAGGTTTTCATCTGATGAGTATAAGAAGTGGTGGTTTCACATTTACGGGCGTTATCTTGAAGAAAATCTGGAAAACCTCATTCATGCGAATCCGTTTGAAATTTTCTCAGGAGGGGGAAATGAAGTCAATGGAGAAAGCTTCCCCAAAAAAGACACTAGCAAGCGCACCCATGCTCTTCCTACTTCTGAGCCTCATAAATCTCGAACTCTTGGTATCGTTGAGACAAGTAAGAGGAAGAATAGCCCTGCACGTTCTAAAGGGAGTGGAAGTAATGGCGGTCATTGGAAGAGGCCCAAAAACACTCACAACCCTCCGGATTCTACTAAGGGAGTTGCAGACAATTTTCAACAAAAGGATAATTCTGCTGAAGTGAATTCAAATACTTCTTTCGCTTTTTTTTTTCTTTTTTTTTCTTCGATTTATGATCTAACATAAAATTCAACTTTCTTGTCTTCCTAGGTAATCGAGGCTCTTCATAACAACGATACTGAAGTTGTTGAGATTGATGATGAAGAGGTGTGCGACGAGGGTCGAGAGTTGATCATTAGTCCCCCTATGGAAGTTCCGTTAATTCATAGATTACCAAAGAAAACAACTGCGTTGGAGAGAGTTCATCATGATCGAGCTGCGATATCCACATTTGTGGGTGAGGACTTCGTTTATACTCACTATAAATCATGTCTTCAAAGTATGTGGAATGGCCTTTGCGACAAGATAGAACGGACTCCGGTGGATTCGATTTCTTTGATCAAGAAAGAAGTAGAAATTGTCCTTGACTCCATGAAGGGTTTCAACATCCTTGGGCTTTTTGATCTTTCATTCGTCGAAAAGTCACTTGCAACATTTTTTGAGGAGGTTGCTGTTTATGATGACAAACGATCGATATCTTTGGAAGAGCCTTCAAAGGAACGTCTTTTGAGTGAAGCTAAAGGCCGTCTTAGTAGTCTTGAGTCCAATGTGGCTAAAGAGATCATTCAAGTTGAGGTCACTGAAGCTGATTTACAGCGTGTCGCGAAGAAGTTAAGGATTTTGAAAAGACGGCAGAAGGATTTGGTTGTGACCTTGGGGAGACAAAAGGAACTTCTTGAAGTTTCTCAAGCTGAAGTTCACAAAGTTGAAGAAGAAATCACTACTATTGAGATCACACCTTCCCCGGATAATGATGTGGTAGAAACTTCGCGAGTTGCTGCCGAGACCGCCAAAAAAGCTTTATTGGACTTGAAGCCATTTATTTAGATTGTTCATAGTTTTTTTTTTCTTTTTTTTTTTGTAGAACATTTCAAATTTATGCAGTCAAGCCCTTTTTTTTTTTTTTTGCTCATCATTTGCTTTTTTTTTTTTAACAATCAACAGTTGGAAAGAGTGAGAAACATATCTTATAACTGAACTTAGAAAATATCTAAGCTGCCTACGTACCTCTATAAGAGAGGATCAAGTCATAACGTAGTTCAAGTTCACAAAAAAAAAAAATATTTTTGTGGGGTGTGCCGTGCACAGTTTATACTCATGCGGGCCAGGAGTATCTATTCTTTAGCCACTTTAGATAAAGTGGGGTATTTGTCATTTAACCACTTAAAATACCTTTAGTGGGATAAATCAATAGTTTAACCACGTATATTTATCTTTTGGTGGGATAAATTAACAGTTTAACCACATATATTTATCTTTGGTGGGGAAGTAGCATTTTAACCACACGAACTGCCTTTTGTGGTTGCCGTACACATTTTATACTCGTGCGGGCCAGGAGTAACATGCAGTTTAAGCTCGTGCGTTGAGGAGCCTTTTTTTTTTTTTTTTTTCAGGGGTAGTAGCGCTTCAAGAATCTCCCATTAATTGGACCGACCTTTACTCTATCTTCAGAGATCAACAAATAAGCACCATTTGTGTAGACTTCTTTCACAACATATGGGCCATCCCACTTTGAAGTGAACTTATTTCCAGTTCGATGGGTAGTGATGATTGGTCTTCTTACGGCGAGAACCAAGTCTCCTATTTGGAAGGAACGTGCTCGTACTTTCTTATTGAATGCTTTTGACATGCGAGCTTGGTAACATTCGAGCCTTTGTTGCGCTTCAAGCCTCTTTTCATCGAGAGCTTCAAGTTCCTCGAGACGCAGTCACGCATTTTCTTCGTCAGTGAGTCCTTCTTGCATGGCTATTCTCAAAGACGGAATTTGCTGCTCAAGTGGAATGACTGCTTCCACGCCATACACCATTGAATATGGAGTCGCTTGAGTTGGTGTTCGATGGGTGGTTCTGTATGCCCATAATGCTTCTCCGATTCTCTCGTGCCAGTCACGTTTGGACTTTGCAACCACCTTTTTTAATAAATTGCACAGAGTTTTGTTGAATGCTTCGGCAAGACCGTTTACGGCAGCGTAGTACATTGAAGACTTTCTTTGCTTGAAGTTAAATTTTTGACAAAGTTTGTCAATCAAACTGTTGCTGAAAGGCTTCCCATTATCAGTTATGATGTATCTTGGGATTCCATAGCGGTAGATGATATTGAGACGAATGAAATCAGCCACAGTTTCTTTCTTTACTTCTCTTAAGGGTACAGCTTCTGCCCATTTCGAAAAGTAATCTGTTGCAGCCAAGATATATAGGTGGCCACCGGAAGATTTGGTCATTGGTCCGACTACATCCAGCCCCCATGCATCAAACGGCCAAGAGGCAACTGTAGGGTGTAATGGCTCTGGCGGTTGATGAATGAAATTTGCATGAAATTGACAAGCTTGACATCTTTGTGCGTAATCCATGCAGTCTTTGACCATACTTGGCCAGTAGTAGCCCATCCTTTTAATGCGAAAATGTAGTTTGGGCCCCGACTGATGAGCGCCACAAATCCCGGAGTGGGCTTCTTCCATAGCTCGTGTTGCTTCTTCACCATTTAAGCATCGTAGGAAGACTCCATCGAAAGAACGTCTATAAAGCGTCCCTTTGAAGTAGATGAATCGGCTAGCACGTCGCCGAACATCAACTCTTTGTCGTGGATCATCTGGCAATTTTCCATGATTAAGATAATCAATGAAAGTCTGACGCCAATCTTCTTTTTCAACTTCGAATACTTCAAAGATGTAATTTCCTTCTTCTACATCCTCTTCATCTTCAAAGATTGGAGGCATGACCCAACTTTTGCATATCGGTACACGTGTTTCATTTTCAGGCATGGCTATTGTTGAAGCGAGCTTGGCCAAAGCATCAGCTTGTTTATTATCCTTTCTTGGCACGTGCCCTAACTTTACATCCCCAAGCCAAGCGATGATCCTTCGTGCATAATTGACATATGGAAGTAATTCTGGTTTCTTAACTTCATATTCTCCAAGGAGCTGGTTAATTACTAGCTTTGAATCTCCATAAACTTTGAGATGCAACCGTTTATTTTCCATAGCCATTTCCAGCCCAAGAATGAGAGCTTGATACTCAGCCACATTATTGGAACAATTTTCTGTCAAAGTGAAAGAGTATGGGAGCACCTCCCCATCGGGTGTTACAAATATAACTCCGGCACCAGCCCCTTCTCTATGGGATGCTCCATCGAAATACATCTTCCAAGGTGGGGAGACTTCAATGGCAAGGACATCTTCATCTGGAAGGTCATCAGATAGTTCCCACTCGGCCGGGATAGGATGGTCGGCTAGAAAATCAGCTAACACTTGACCTTTTACTGCCTTTTGAGGGACATAAACTATCTCAAATTGTTGTAGTTGGAGGTACCATCTTGCAAGCCTATCAGAAAGCACTGGCCTCGTCATGACATACTTTAGTGGATTTGCCTTTGAGACGAGATGGATAGTATGGGCTTGAAAATAGTGCTTCAGCTTATGGATAGCGAAAATGAGTGCTAGGCATATCTTCTCAATTGGTGAATAATTCAACTCATTTGGCGTCATTGTCCTACTTAGATAGTACAACGCGTTTTCTTTGTTGTCATCATTTGCTTGTGCTAGCAAAGCTCCTACAGAACGTTCTTGGGCAGCAATATAAAGGATCAAAGGCCTCCCAGCCACTGGCGCCACCAACACTGGAGGTTTCATCAAATACTCTTTTATTCTTGTAAAAGCATTACTGCATGATTCATCAAACTCGAATTTTTCTTTCTTACAGGAACAATACTGGATATCCATGTCGGGTATTTGACTTCTCGAATAAACCCAACTTCAATCAATTTATTTACTTCAGTCTCGATCAATGGGATCAACTCTGGCCGAAATCGGCGTTGGGCTTGCTTCACAGGACGAGCCCCTTTCTTTATAGCTAAATGATGAATAGCTACTTTGGGATCTAGTCCGGGCATTTCTTTGTATGACCATGCAAACACATCCTTGAATTCATGTAATATTTTGACGTAGGACTTTTCCTCATCATTGGTCAACAACGCACTGATATAGATTGGTCGTGGTTCATTTGCATCACCCAAATTAACTTCTTTTAATTCATCCACTGTAGCTTTCACTCCTTCTTCAAGCTCGGGAGGGGCGATTTCAGCATCTTCAATTGGGTTTTCTTCACTGAGAGCAATATGATGTGCAAGTTCCATGTCTTTCGTTAGTAATGAGCAAGAATAATTGCCCCCAGTTATATGGTTGGAAGAAGCTATACTTTCCCTATCATCTTCGTCGTTTTGGACTTGTGTAAAGATGATTGTTCCCATTTTTGCCTTTAAGACTCTTCCACATGATATGGTCAAAGTAGTACATCTTCTCATGCGAGATGGAATTAAGCTCCGCACCCTTTTAAACATTTGTGACTCGTTTCCCCTTTTAAGAGCAAGTTTTGCCTTTTGGTCACCCTTCCTGCTTGTCTTGCTTGCGCCAAGTCTATCAAACACAGAGACTTGTCGAGTTTTCATTCCATCTTTTACGCCAAGTCTATCAAATACAGAGCCTCGCCGAATTTTCATTCCATGTTTAGTAAGCACATCTTCAGTTGATGACACCTCACATTCAATAACACAATTGACACTTGCTCTCTTGATAGCTATACGAACAGGACTTTGTGGCGTATGTCCAATACCTGCTTTAGTCCTTTGTACTGTATATTCTTTCCCTTTTGGCGCGTGTTGAGCAGCATTGGAACTATTTCTTTCTTGACTTAAGACTTGGGCACGAAGCTCCTTATTTGTGGAATCTTCTTCTGGGTTATAACCCGCTCGAACAAGAAGTTTAAAGGCCTTTGGATCATAACACTTAGTTAGTTCGGGCCTTGAAAATGTTCCATGCTCTATTCTAGCTCCTTCTTTTGGGATCACAAATCCGTTAAGTGGTAGGGAAGTTGGCTTCTTCGCATCAAGCTTAGTCAGTGGCAGTGTCAATCCTTCGAATGAATCACTCTTAGCTAGAGACTTGTCTTTTGAGGGTTTTTCGACATTTTCTGTTAAAGCCTCATCTTTTTCCTTTTTGACTTGGTCATTTTTGAACTCCTGACTCTTCACTTTTACCTTCCTTGAATCCCCGAAGTAATACTTGGCATCGGCAAAGTGTGATTCTGCCTCGGTGAATGGTTTATCATCAGCAACGACCGTTTTTACAACGCCATCTTTGCAGAATTTAAGACATTGGTGCCATGTAGATGGCACTACTCCATTTTCATGCAGCCATGGACGGCCAAGAAGCATATTGTATGAAGTCTTGGAGTCTATAACATGGAATGATGCTGTTGAAATCATATCGGCCATTATTAGCTCAAGTCTAATTGTTCCGAGAGCCCTTTGTCCTTCTTGATTAAACCCTTGGATCATCAATCGGTTTCCCGTGAGTTCTTCTGTAGAAATTTCTAACTCTTTCATTGTTCGCAGGGGCATAATGTTAACTGCAGAACCTCCGTCAATAAGTATCTTGTTTACCTTTTGTTCACGAGTGTATGCTGTCATGAACAATGGCCTATTGTGAAAACTGGTCCCAAGTTGCAAGTCATCTTCAGAGAAGGTTATTGCGGAGATGCAATCGTAATCAGAAGGATAGTCATCTTCCACACCGAGTTCGCTTGTTGTGTTGCAAGACACTTTGTCATGTCCATCGTTGTTACAAGGAAAAGTAACAAGACTCGTTGTAGTACAATCTTCTTCTAGTGTAATCTTTCCTTCTCGAGCCAAATGCATTACTTTGTCTTTGAAGACAAAACAATCTTGAATTGCATGTCCTACCAATCGGTGGTATGCACAGTATTTTGGGTCTTCAGTTCGCTCGGCCTCTTCAGGTCGCTTCATTTCGGGTAATTCAATCAACTTGCTTTCGAGCAAGTCATCAAAAATCCCTTGAACGTCAGAGTCAAGAAAAGGATATTGTTTTGCTTGCATCTCCTTCAAAGTCAATCTTTTTTGGCCCCATTCCTGGGTGATATTCTCCTTTGGCTTGACTTTATCATTTGTCTTAGTTTGGAACTTGATAGGCTTCGCAGTTGTCGTCATTGATTCCTTGGCAGGAGGTTTAGCAGAAGGTTTACCTCCTCTCTTGATTACTTCTTTTTCTTTGAATCTGTGGAATCCTTGAATTTGAGATTCTTCAATCCCACTTGTAGTAATACTTATCTCCATGTCATGAGCCTTGGTAGCCAATTCTTCGAAAGACCTTGGTTGAATTACTTGAAGGATATATCGAAGACTCCAATTCATTCCTCGGATGCACATCTCAATTGCTGAACTCTCCGATAGTCTATCTTTGCAGTTCAAACTTAAATTCCTCCAACGGTTGATGTAATCAATAACAGGTTCATCTTTCCATTGATGTGAATTGGTAAGCTCCAACATACTCACCGTACGTCGAGTGCTATAGAAGCGATTAAGAAATTCTTGTTGTAACTGCTCCCAACTATCAATTGAGTCAGCCTCCAAGTCGACGTACCAATCAAACGCATTTCCTTTCAAGGAACGTACGAATTGCTTTACCATGTGGTCTCCATAAGTTCCGGCGTCATTACAAGTTTCCACAAAGTGAGCCACATGCTGTCTTGGATTACCCTTTCCATCAAACTGTTGAAATTTGGGAGGTTGATATCCTAATGGCATTCTCAAGTTATCAATCCTTGCAGTGTATGGCTTAGCGTAAGTTGTTGGTGATTTGGATCCTCCATCTAGCTTATCTTGAATGGTTCCCATGACGAACTCCCTTAGTTGACTTATAGGAATAAATCCATCAGATGAAACTTGTACCTCAGTTGCTGATGACTTTCCTTTATTGTTAACTTGTGGTCTTGTGGATGCGTCAGCTTCATTTGGTATGTCAATTGGGTCATCCATTGTTTTACCATCGACTTCCTTATTCCTCAATAGTAAAGCTACCTTTGCGTCTTGCTCTTGAACATGTTTGCTAAGACTTTCCATAGCTTTCATAAGGCTAGCCATTTGCTCTTCCAAAGTGGTAGCACTTGTAGTCATTACAGGAGCTGCATGTGACGGACTTAATGCCGAGCGAGGAGTAGGTGGTGTAGAACCGCTTGAGTTTTCTTCATCTTGGTTTGGATTGACAGGTGCCAATGATTCTCCATCCTCAGAAAAAGTTGTTTCGTGAGTAGGAATCACTTCCTTAGACTTTTCCAACTGCTTCAGCATATTTCGTGTGATAACACCACCAGTTTGTGTTGTATCCTTCGAAGAAGTTGACGATGTAGACTTTGATGAAGTCTTGTTGGTAGACATCTTGATGAACTTGGTGAAGAGAAGAGATGAAAGGAAGAGATAGTCCCACTGGCGTGCCAAAAATTTGTAACAACAAATTTTGTGTATTAAATTAATAAACACAAAAGATTTGCACAAATTGAAATTTATTGGATCAAACTGAATTTGAGGTTCAATCTCTTTGATCCCTTGATTCTTCTCTTCAATACTTGGAGTTGATGAGTGGAGTTGACTTGGTCAAAATTGAGATCCTCGAACCAACAACTCGATCCGCGGGTTTTGCACCTTATTTTGGATCAAACAGCAGCTTTCGAAATTCTGTGAAGAACGTCCTTGGATTTGTTGAAGAACGTCTTGAAGATTTGAAGATTGCCGAAGAACTTGATGAAGAACGTCTTGAATATTTGAAGATTGCCGAAGAACGCCTTGAAGATTTGAAGATTGCCGAAGAACGCAGGAGAGAATTTTTAACTCTTGAATTCTTCAATTTGTTGTTGATCAAATGATGAATTTGAGACTCCTATTTATAGGTGTAGAATGGAGATTTCAGTAGATATTATATCTGAAGTGGAGCAATTTGATTAGTCCACCATGATTTGATCATATCCAATTTTGATTTGATCATATCTGATATGTTTATCGATAATTATCAAATTTAATTTTATTTAATTTGATAATATCTGCAACATTTTGACATGTGGCGATTTTTGATTGGCCAACAAAAGATATATGAAATATCAAGTAATTTAATTATTTAATTTAGGAATTATATTAATAAATAAAAAAATTAATATTCCACACTTTATTTTACACATGGCACAATATAATTGGACATCAAATTTATGTATCTACACCCTTCTTTGTGTTTGTGTTTGTGTTTGTGTTTGTGTTTGGGGCATTGTTGCTGTAGAATCAGAGACGAAGTAATTGGGGATAGAACATGGAAAACACTTGTTAGGCCTTTACTGGCGGTTAAATGGAAATAGAATGCAAATATATTTGGTAATCGTTGCGTTTGTATTTTGAGAATAATGTATGCTGTGATCGATTCAGAGATAGTTGATCGTACTTGATTTTGATGTGTAGTAGCTGAAAATTTGTTTGTTAAAAAACTTATTAGTTCTGGAGTATGCTTTCTTCATTTGATTTCTTGCTGTTTTAATTTATCATTATACTGTCAAAATTTCCAAATGTTTGTGTTTCCATTAAGAAACCATAAATCTTACTTAGAACCCTCTCTTGATAGAGCATTTATGCATTCCTGGAAGAATTAGATTTGAGGATGAAAGAAGATGGCTTTTTTTCAGCCACAGAATTGGTTCCACATGATGTGGAGGAAAAGGAGAAACAGCATATATTTAAGCATATATGAAGACACCAAGGAGGCCAATTTGTGTTTTCAAAAACTTGTGAGTTGTGAGGATTGCCACTCTGCAATCAATCACATAGCCAAAGATTGTTGGGAGATTGATCATCCTTAGTAATCCTTATGCATTTGTGGAGATTGACTGTATTCTCCACGAGTGAAGTTCTGATGCATATTTGGCTAACTTTGATTTCGTTGACTAAAAAAAGAACATTCAGGAATCAACTAATTTAAGAATTGTTCATCAGCATGCAGGACAAAAATCCAGCATTTTGCATCACAACTCAATTTTATTTCTGTACACATTTGAACTTAGACATTTTTAGTTCACATTTTTGGAAACCCACCTTAATACCTGCCAATATATGCCCCTGATATTCCAGAATTTCAGTGGATTTTTGTACACTCATTTGTGACAGTGTTTTATAACTCAGGTCCCATATTTGAACACTATGTTTATTTTCTGTATTATGACTTATGCCAAAATTGAGCAACAATTTTTGATTTGCTGACTCCTTAATTCTCATATAGGGAACTTATGCAAGGAAATTAACCGGTGGAGTGCTTATCAATCCTGTCACTAGAAAAGCCAGGTTTATTTTTTTCCCTCCTTTTGCTTATGATAATTTAATTGACTGGCCTCAAAGTGAAAAGTTTTTCTTGATCATGTCTCATTGATAAAGGTGATATGCCATCACTTAGTATGAGATTACATCGTTTTTGAAAGATTTTTGTGGATACTGAATTTATTTAGAATATGCTGCTGTAAATTGTCACTCAGAAGAAAAACACATTGTCTATGCTGTTCTTAACTAACTGATCCACCCAAAAATCAATTAACTCTATAAAATGTTTTCTCTAATCCATACTATCCTCTTTACTTGTTTTAGGGGATAGAGAACGTTGCTTGTAAAACACCCTTCTTGTGCCTTGTTGAATACACCTTTTTCCTTTTTAGGGATGTCCAAAATGTAGTCTTTCAGAGATTTGAAACATTGATTTTTTCAACATTCATCTAGAACTCCAAGACAGTTCAAAATTTGGTACTGTGATGGAGGAGACAACTAAGTGATGTGTCTAGCTGTAATGATAATCTCTGGTTCGATAGATTTTGCTCGTATCCCCACTTATACCAGGTACTCCCATCCATGACTTTGTAATCACTCGACTTAAGATGATCGTTGTGATGCTGGAATGTGTTGAGATATAGTTTATCCTAAAGCAGAAGGTGACTAGAAGTATCGGTTGATTATAATACAATTCACTTCTATAAATAACACACTAGTCTAATAGTATAGATATCATTGGTGTTGTCTCATAAAAATCAGAAACTGTACCATAGATTGCTATATTTGAGAAAATTAAGACCACAAAAGCATTTCAAATGTTAGAGAATCTAGTTTAGGATAAACATGAATAATGTTTCATGATATGCCCAATGAGTTTGTGTAATTGCTTTTCTGGTGTTTGAGCACACCATTTTGTTGTGCCTTGATGAGTTAACTGTTTGAAATTACAGGCACAAAGCATCTAATGCGCAAGTACAGTGGAGGCATGATTTCATCAAATTGGAGCTGTCACGGCCACATCTCTGCTCCCACAAGACGATCCCTTGATCCTATTATGAGTCATTTTTGTGTACATTCTACTCACCATACACTACTTTCAGGTTTTTGGATATGGCCAGACGTAGAAGATGGATGGGGTTTCGTAGAAGCATCTGTACATCAAATATGTTGATACTCATATCTGATCAGTAAGCACCTTTTGTAACGCGCACGAATCCAAAGTGCAAGGTAATCGCAAATCGTGGTTCAGTGATTTGAATTTCAACATTAAGTTCTTGTTCTGCTGATAGATGTTGGGCTTATTGTTCCAACAAATGAGCGCCATAATAGAAGGGTTCTTCATCTTGTTTAAACACCTTGTATACACAATTGTCTGATTATGTTTTGGTAGAATTTCTGAATGAGTTTATAAATTCCACAAGTTCACAAACTTTTTTAAGGTCCTGGATTAATATTATTATATATCAATGTGTGTGATTGTCACGTCACATACAGTGACAATTGGTTGACGATATAACTTTCGTAGTAAAGTGATAATCTACTGAAAATATTAGGGTTAAAAGCACTTAACTACCCGAACTATGCCCCATTTTGCAGTTTATTGTAAAAACATTTTTTCGTTGCACCGTCCTCATTGAACTTTGCGTGATTTGCAAAGTACAGTAAATTGTCACTTTCCGGCTGGTTTTTTCGGCATACACGAAACAACGTCGTTTTAAGTAAGGGCATTTTTGACGTTTCCAGAATCAAAACGCCGTCGTTTTGATAGCCCTTCTTCAACCCCTTTTACAACCCTAATCAAAAACGGGAATGGAGTAAAAAAAACTACAACAAACAATTTCACCTCATTGAACTTAAGCAATTTCACTTTTATGGATTTAGGTGTTCCATAAACTGTGTGCTGAGAAGCCCCGGGATCATGCCTTCTCTAAGTATCGGTTCTCTGTACTTTCCGCGGTTGCTCTCACACATGGTCAAAAGTGCTCCAACTGCGTGTTCTTGGCTCTGAATCGAGTCTCCTTCAAGAACTTCTACCACTGCAAGTATACCCCCCTCTTCAGATTTCAGAGCATATCTTCCTTCTTTAAACTCCACCAATTATTCTATCATAGCAGTGCACTTCTCTGCAGTTCTCAAAGAGCTTCTACAGCATTTGAGCAAATTAACTAGCGGAGGAAGCGGATTTAAAACCCTGATGTTCTTGTTGGTACTTTCTATCATGAGAGTGCAAGAATGGACACCAATAATAACATCGGATTTTGAGAGAAATCCAAATCCCACATCGATAAGTTCTCAATAAACAAATAACAAATAATTTCTTCCAAGCATCAGATCAAACCAGAAAAGGTGTGGATTTGAAATAAAAGATCGAAGTGCGCGAAAAAAGAAGAGAGAGAACACTTGGAAAAGAAAAATAAAAAGCAACCCATATTACACCAACCGGTTGAAGAAGGGCCATCAAAATGACGGCGCTTTGATTCTGGAAAAGTAAAAAATGCCCTTACTTAAAACGACGTCGTTTCGTGTATGCCGGAGAAACCAACCGGAAAGTGGTAATTTACTATACCTTGCAAATCACACAAAGTTCAATGAGGACGGTGCAATGAAAAAAATTTTTACAATAAACTGCAAAATGGGGTATAGTTCGGGTGGTTAAGTGGTTTTAACCCAAAATATTAATATTAACTATATATATATATATATATATATGTATATGAAAGTTCAAACTTAATTTAATCATTACAAGACATCCACGGGTCTGAGGTGAGGAAAAAAAAAAGGGAATTTTCTCGTGACAATGAAAGCAATTCCAAGATTTCTTATGAAACTTAGGGAGATGATAAACAAGATGAAATAAATAATAAGATGGACTTGTACATTCTATTAATAATAAAATGATCAGGGATATATGTGTGAGTGTGTTTAGCAAGAAAAGAGGATATAAATTGGGGATTAATGTTGGAGGAAGATATTGGAGAAGTGGTCCCAAAGGAAAACCCTAGATTTGAATTGATTTGGTGTTGCTTAAAAACCCTAAACACAATTAATGGAGTAAACAAGAAGTATCTTTCTCATTGGGATATCACTCTTCTTAAGATAAAGTAACATATATGCATGCTTTGTACTAATTCCTCATCTAATCATACACCAAACCCTAATTCTCATTCTTGGAATTATATATTTAATTCCACCTCTTTCAAGAGCATATATAGTAGGACTAAAATTGAAGATCGGATTTTAGCAGGACTAAAATGGGACGACACCTCTTTAACAGGATCAAAATTGAATTTACCCCCTATTTTAATTAGCATCAATCAGACACATCTATATAGTCATTAAAACAATTGAAATACTGCCTAAATAAAATAAAATGCATAATGAGAATGGACAAAAAGAACTTCATCAAGAGTTTTAAATGAGATTGTCTCACTGATCATATTTTGTGAGATGGATCAATCAATGTCACACTTCACAATTTACATATAAATTAGTGGAAATGATTTATGAATAAAAAGAATTAATATATATCTTAAGTCCTAAAAAAAAATCGTAAGACCTTTTTACACGTAAGTTTCTCATCTATTAGTTTTCAATATTGGATGAACGTGTACCTATAGAGATATGCGTCTCATATTGTTAGAGTACTCTCTTGATTTGTAATTTCCGATTTAAAATTTAAAAATTAATTGATGTGAAAAAATTATATTCGAATTTACAATTTTCCAGAAAAGAATTATGGAGCATGCTTGCATGTTATAAAAGCAAAATAAAGGCTAAATAATACACTCGAATGCGGGCAAAATTTTAATAGAAGAACATTGTTATTTCTATAAGTACTTTTAGTAGTTGAAATATAATTCTTATTTTGGGAAAAATGAATATTTATAATAAAATATACAGCATAAAACATTTAAAATCGATATTACCGTTCTCTTAAAAAAAAAAATTTCTAACTATATATAATGCATACGTGCATAAATAATAGCACATGATATATATGCACTTTAAAGTTTATACTCTATGCAAACATATATAATACGGAAAAAAAATGTTTTTACTTAGCAAAACTAAAAAATTATTTTGGTCCAAATTCTACAATATTATACTTTATTAATTGATTATGTTGAAGTCTGTACTCAAATATTTCGCATTTAATTTACACATTTAATTTATAGAGTTATTAATCGATTTATTTAACTACTATATATATATCGTTTAGATCTTATAGCTTTAATTATCTCAAATATGCATTATAAATAGAAATAAATATATAGGAAAATCAATATTTACATATAAAACATTACATATATGCATTTGTTATTTGTTATGAATTAATAGGTAGAAGTGAAGCCACATCGACAGTCTTTTTTCTATTTTCTACCAACATGAACAAAGTTTTTGTTAAGGAAATTACTCCAACATAAAAAGTAGATATAGAATGGTGATGTGTAATATTAGAATTGTTTTGATTGGGAAAATATATATATATATATATATATATATAAACTTGGAATTAAACTCCATTTTTGCTATGGAATTACAAAAGTAATTATATATATAATGAAGGGTAATAATTATGGAATATCTCAGATGACTGATTCATTAATAATTGGTAGGTATTAAGCTTTTTTCTTTTAACACACATCTGAACACCATATGCTTATACCACTGTAAATTGATGAGTAGAACAATTGAAGTTCAATTGTAGACATATAAAACTAGATTAATAATTAGTTGTTTTATTTAGCTTCTATTTAATCGACTTTGATTAAGTGTTCGTTCAAGAAGGAGGAGGGGAAGAAAGAAAGAAAGAAGATTTCATGGTTTATAATAAGCTCAATATTCAATTTAAATTCTAATTAATAATAGAAGATTATGGTCATATATATTCTAAACAATTTTCAGCATCAAGCTAGCAAGCAAAATCTCTTCATCATGTTCATCTTTCCCGGAATAAAAATAAAAGAGAATCTGGACTGTTAAAAGTTAGACTAATCAATACAAATTTATGCAAACAATAATATAATTAGAGGGTTTTGATCATCATTTGCAGAAAACAGTACATGAAAAGTTGATTAATTTTTTAAAATTAATTTTCACAGTTGATATAATTATAAATACATATATATACCTTCGATGTTGCATCTGTTCAAGTGAGTTTTCCTCTCTCAAGAATCCCAAAATCAATGGATGTTGTTCTTCCACAGCAGCTCTGATCTTCATCTCTCTCTTCACTGCAACAGACCTTTTTAGCCCTTTCTCTCTCTAACTCCCTAAATTTTTGCAAGTACCTTAACATGGCCTCCGAGTAGTTGTCCAGTCCTATTGAAGTCAAGGCGGAGCAGATGTCGTCTCCGTTCACCGTCTTCCGGTTCTCCTTGTGGCACCGGTCAGAGGCTTCTCCGGTGACGAAGCATATGAACTCCGATGCACATTCTTGCATTCTTTCTTTGGCTTCTTTCGAAATCTTGGCACTCGGGGGCAGGATCTTCTTCATGATCCTGCCCACATTTGCTATGGGAAGCAATTTATCATGTTCGTCACTCATTTCTGTGGTCAAATAATCTGATTGGATCTTCTTTACTGACCGACATGTATCCTGTTTTAGGTAGATATTTCTTATGTACTGATCTGTGTATATACTCATTGAAACCATGAATACATCTTAAATATATTCATTAATTATAAGTATATATGTACATATTATAAACAACAATATATTATATTATTATCGTCACACTGACGACATCTAGTATACCTAATATGATATGCATGTGTATAAGAAGATTAAGGAAGAAAAGAACATCTTTAAGATGGATAGGGGGGCATAACTTGGTGGTTGAAAAGCATTAGCTAGCAAGATTTATGTCATGTACACCTTTCTTCATACTAAATTCATATAAAATAACGTTAATTCATATGGCTTTGTAGTTGTTTAAGTTTAGGATCCATGGAATCTATAAGGATAAAGATGTTTCAAATCCAATCAAAATGAATTAATTTATATGTAAAAGTTTAATGAGGATAAATGTTATAACTCATTGAAGTACTTGTGCCATAATAACATAGGAAAAACCTAATTTGTGATGCCTCAACATAATATATAGATCAAAATTAATCAACTATAGTACATACTAACCAAAATTTTTGGACATGACAAAAATAAAACCTCAAAATCTAAAAGATTGACAATAAAACCTAATTGTGTGGCATAATAAGGGTTATTCCTTTCTTTCTTAATTCTTTTTTATTTTTCATTTTTTCAAATGATCAGAACAAGTACCCTACATATATACACATATTATATATATATATATATATATATATAAAGGTTAAGTTTGATAATGGTGCATATATACATATATATATATATATGTTGTGGTCCCTTATATAATATCAAATAGATTAATCTTTAACACTCCTATCAATGTGTTCATTGGCTGATTAAAATATTGTACGTTGTACAATTTTGAAATGAATGGACTTGGTTGATGCACGTTTGCTTCTCAAATAAATTAGAAACCCTAGTTTTTGATTGGTTAGAGTTTTGACATACTATTTGGTAGTAAAGCCAGCTTTAATTTCCATTATATTACTCTAAATCTTGAGCCATGTAATTATATATATATATATATACACTATTTATTGGCTATTTCTGATATATACTTCTTCATCTAACCATTATTTAACTTAATCACTTATCTTTTGGCTTTATAACCTTTGTTTAGTTTTTAAAAGATCGTCTGATATGGGTTCTATTGGTGGATAAGAGAATATGTATATATTCTGTGATTTATGTAGTGTATTGTTTAAGAAAAACTTGAATGTATAAAGGGAAAAACATATTTTTCATCCTTTCCACCTCAGGGCGATTGTCCATTTTTAATCCGGTAAAAATGCATTTTTTTAATTTCGTCCTATAATTGAAAATTTTGTCAGGTTTAATTTGGTCTTTTTCTAGCCGGATTTTCTATTTTTTTAGGCCACATTCTGGCAAGTTTACTAAACTCATCCCCAATCTCAAGCAGGAAAATCAAAAATTCGGCGAAAAAATGATTAAAATTGAATATGTATGATCAAATTGGACGAATCTTTTAATTACAGGAGCAAATTGAAAAGGTGTATTTTTACAGTACTAAAAACAAATAGAACTTTAGGAAAAGAACAAAAAATGAGTTTTTCTCATGTATATAATATTTTTATTTGCTTTATCGTCTCGTGTCAACATATTATTGTGACTTTTGTGTCTATTTAAGAGTAATTAATTATTGGATTCATGAGTTTAGTAGAGCGACCTTACGGAGTAAATGAAGATTTAGATTGAGGCAGACTTGATCAGACTAGCTAGCCAACATCACGAAATTAAACCCAATATGATGTTGGGTCACCTAAGTCTAGGGCCGCCAAACCCTTTTCCCCAATTTCAGACCCTCATATATATGCACAAGGGAGCTATATATATTGGTATTTGCATTAGGATGATCACTTGATATGTACCTTAATTTCAATTTTTTTAGCTACTTAAATTTTACTGCCTCAATATTTTTGTTGGATTTTATAATTATAACTAGTATGGAGCACGTGCGTCGCACGTGGAGGTTGAATTTTTTTTGTTTTAAAAAATGAAAAATAACATATTAATGTTGAGATTAAAATTTCGGGTTCTTCAAATCCTAACAAATCAAAATCTAGGAAAAAAATACAAATAATCAAGAGATTAATAAGTTTCAAGCTTATCAACAATTTTGGTTATTCCGACAAAAAAATATTGAAATTGGGGGAAAAAAATCAACAATTAAGGGATCAAAATTGAAAAAGACAAAGTTGGCACACCAAAATTGGAAAAGGTTCATGTTATAGGTCTAAAATTGTTACTTTCCAATTACATGTTATTAAAATTACATGTATTTATAATCATTATAACTACTAAATTACTATTTTTTAACCTTGAATACAAATCCTTAATAAGGAAATTTTAGGCAATTATATAAAATTAAATCATTAAATTACATGTATAGAGTTAATATTATGATTATATATATGATATAAGATTAGGATTATTTAATGTAGATGGATTTGGGAGAGTTCATGCAATGCAAAAGTATTGTATTGCATTTTATTAAAATTACATATATTTAAAATTATTATAATTACTAAATCACTATTATCACTTTAAATAATAATCTTAAATAATGATATATTAGACAATTCAAAATTTGTAAGAAATATCCACTCTTCAAACACTCTGTATTAATAGTTTGATTAGCTTCCAACAAACCATTTTTTTCCAAGTAGTTCCTTTGAAAATAATATATTGTCTATCATTCACTTTCAATAAAAATTCAAACGATCATTCTTGTAAATACCCAAAGAATTTCTTCAAGAATTTAATATTATTTAATATAAGAGAAAATAACCCATTATACCACATTTCTTATAATTTATAACAAAAATAACATAATAATATCATATATGACCAAAATACTACAAAATTATAATAAGTGACAAAACTACCACAATTTTGAATTGGACCACATGGGGTATGACAAGATGTGACTCTTTCATGGGACCACATGTCCTCCAAAGTGAAGTGATGTTTGATTCTGTGGAAGAGAGTCTCATGTGCACAATAAATAGTAAATATATGAATAAATACAAGGTGAAAAAAGTTAAGACTTTTGGTGAAAGGATATAACGTACAATTTTATTTTTCTCCATCTACTGGAGTTGCAGTATTTGTACATCCAATCACGTCCCCTTTTTTTTCCCTGGCTTCTAAAATCCTCTTTATTTATCCCGAACGTAATTCTCAATAAAAAAAATTATATTGTTCGATATTCAGGTTATGTATACTTCTTGAACTTGTTATAGAATCTCAATTTTACATTTCAGCAACTATATTTTTTGGTAATCATTATCCACGGTCTTAGTGATAATCAGGAACAATCACAAGATCACATGAACTTATGTCTTTTCCCATGTTGTTTTAGAAAAAAATTATATTGTTTTTCAAAGTTTTTTAAACTTCTTAGAAATTTTTAAACAATACTTAAGAGAATGTATTCCATAACACATTCACATATGTTGGTGCATACGATCTTTATAATTCGTATGACATTTGAATAAAGATAGCTTCGCTCAAACATCTTGCAATATTTTTATCAACTTCCAACAAAACCTCTTTTATGAACTGCTTCTTTGAAAGTAGTACATTATTCAAACGATGTTGGTCCTATTACATAACTCATGAGTAGCCTAAGATAATATGTTTCTTCTTCTACTTACTGTATTTACTGTACTTCTATGTCCAATCACACTTCTTCTCTTGCTTTCCTTACAACATTTTATTTGTTTATCCTATAAGTAATGCACGGGAAATTCTTTGTAAAGATATATTGACATTTCTTCACTTATACAACAGATTGTGAAAAACAAAGTAAATAATGTATTTAAGGCATTGTCCTATTTGAAATATTATTCAAAATGTGATTTACCCAATAAGTTAAATTTCATTGGTTGGGTAGATATAGTTGCAAGCTGATAACTAAAATAGATATTTCATATAAATTGAATTCAAAAATTCTCCACATTGCTCTTAAGTAGAGACTCCTCGAGCATCTTCGGATTGTTTGATTTCATCAAGTAATACTTAGGGATTTTTTTGTAAAGATATTAATTTATGCGCTTCTTCATTTATACGACACATTGTGAAATACAAAGTGAGCAATGTTTTGGAGGCAGAATCCTATGTTAAAACATTTTCCCAATCTTGATTAGTCAAATAAGTTAAGTTTTATTGGTTGGTAGATATAGTTGCAAGTTGATAACCGAAATATATAATACATATAAATTGAATCAAAAAAAATCTCACATTACTTCTTAAGTGGAGACTTGTC
Source organism: Scutellaria baicalensis (assembly GCA_005771605.1). NCBI lineage: Eukaryota > Viridiplantae > Streptophyta > Magnoliopsida > Lamiales > Lamiaceae > Scutellaria > Scutellaria baicalensis. The sequence continues at coordinate 47,014,997 of CM016722.1, forward strand.
GAGCAAACTCGAATTGTTTAATTTCATCAATTTAATTCTTAACATCTGTATACGACAAATTGTAAAATACAAATTGAGCAATGGTTTGGAGGTATGGTCCTATGTTAAAACATTTTTTCAAATTTTGATTTGTCCAATAAGTTAAGCTTTGTTGCTTTTGTAGATATAGTTGCAAGTTGATAACTAAAATAAGAGTTAGTCTCCTGTGCAATTGGAGCACATACAATTCGGGTCAGGTCCGGGTCGACCCGGATCCACACACTTTTTTTTCTTTCTTTTTTTTTTGAATTTTATTTTTTCGCTTCAGGTTGTTACATTTATGTTATATGTGTGTGACCTTTATGTTATATAAGTGTGACCTTTATGTACAAATGTAATGACCTTTATATACTCTAACTTAGAAAAAAAAGAAGAATTTTAGCAAAATTTGTACATTTTTACTTTTATGTAATATTAGTTGCACCTATATTCATCCTAAAAATGCAGTGAATTTTGAAAATTTTCATTTTTTTCAAAGTTATGAATCATAAAGGTCATAATATTTGTACATAAAAGTCACAAGAATTGTACATAAAGGTCACAACAATACAACATAAAAGTCTCAATTTGAAGTGAAAAAACCTGAAAATCTCAATTTTTCTAAGTTACTGAACATAAAGGTCATATCATTTATATATAAAGGTCACACTTATATAACGTAAAGGTCACATCCTAACAACATAAAGGTAACAGCCTGAAACGGAAAAAAAGAAAGAAAAAAAAAGAAAACCTTGGTGCGCGGATTCGGGTCGGGTCGCCCCAGTTGCACCAATCCAGATCCGTGCACCTGGTGCACAACAGCATTTGCGCTGAAATAAATATTTCATATCCAAAGATTTCCCACATTGCTTCTTAAGTGGAGACCTGTCGAGCATCTTCGAATTATTTGATTTCATCAATTGAATTCTTATCGTCTTTTTATGTCATGTTAATTGTCACTCCATCATGAGCTTATAAATATATATTTACAAATACTTCACAACTAACACTTCAAAACATATCTTAACATTGATATGACAAATATATTTGGATAAGAGATATATATTGTATGGTACCACCATTGGTTGTCGAATTGTGCATTACAGACATTAACTACGATGTCTGTTTTTCTGCTTTGGTAAATGAGATATTTAACTTTGCCTTGAATATTGATTGCACAATATGCTGAGGGATGCTAATTTCTCTATCGGTAAGTGGTAACCATCCCTATTAGGTACTGATATTCCGATCAAATTGGGGAATGAGATGGAGACGGTGAATCCCCATTTATAAATTATGGGATGGTATTTATGGCCCTCACCAATCCCTTAACCTGAAAACAGCCCCGTTTATATGAAACGGTGACTCCACATTCCCCATTTGATATTATTTATTCAATAAATATACCCCAAAAATTCAAAACTTTCCATTTTCAAATCCATTCAAGTTGTGGTGAATTTTAAATTCACTTATTTTACTCAAAAAATACTACAAAATGAAAGTAATTTCAAATCTATATCTATCCAAACATCATCAACGAATTTACTATCGAGAATTTCATCTTTCTCCTCAAAATTTTGCATCCAAATGGGTGAATTTGAAAGAATACATGCAAATAGAAATAATAGATTACAGTATAAGCCAGAATTATTAAAATTCTATATAGGAATTAGGGGTTATACTTGTAAGGGGTAATATCAATTTTAGTCTTGTAAGTTAGGCCCTTTCCGTTTTTGATGCATCAAGTTTAAACTTTCCAATTTTAGTCCTTTAATTATCGATTTTTTTTCTAATTTTAGTCCTTCCGACTGCCACATCAGATTTTCCGACTGCCACGTCTGATTCTCCAACTATCACGTCAGATTTTCCGGTGGCCACGTCAGTAATTTTGGTTGTTCCGACAAAAATGGAGTAAAATTGAAAATATTGATAGTTAAACGACTAAGATTGGAAAGCTTATTTGATGCACCAAAAATGGAAATGACCTAATTTAAAGGACTAAATTGATATTACTCGTAATTGTAATATAAAATTACTATATTAATCATTTAAAATTGAAGAGTAAATGTCTTTACTCATGTTAAAAAAATTAAGAAAAAATAAAAGAAGTCGTAAAAACAGGAGATACGTTACTAAATTATTATATAATGTATATAAATAATTATTTGCCTTATTTTATTACAATTGTATGAATAAAATCATGATATATTCTAACATGAAACTATTAAATAAAATTCAAAGTAAGATTCTAGCTAACATAAAAGTATTAATAATAAAGTAAAAACAAATATATATATATATATAAATATATTAGAAATTCTAATATAAAATTATGCAAATAAATATATTAAATTATTATTAAGATCTTATATAATAATCTTTTATAAGGATATATGATCTACATTAAATTAGAGTCCTACTTAAAATAGAATTCTATATGATTTTGGATTAGAATTCTAATATTAAATTATTTTAAGTATGAAAATCCTGAATTACTATTATAATCTTAAAAAATAATAATATTTAATAAGGATATATTAGGCTATCCTTATTTTGTAAGAAATATTCATACTTTTATATAGGTAATAGATACGTGATTGAAACCCATTTCACTAATGAAAAGAACTTATTTGTTATTGCAGACTTTATATATTATGAAAATATAGTGCTAGTTGCTATTAAACCAAAGTCAACTCATTAATTTGTCATAGAAATGAGATATTTATTCATACTTGGTAGAATTTCGGCACAAAGCAGAGGCACACATAGAGAGAGAGAGAGAGAGAGAGAGAGTTATTACAATGATCTAGGAGGCTTTTCTAGCAATGCAGAAAGAAAGACTTGATCCTTGGACTTGGGAGCAATAGCCCATCTATGTTTCCTATACCTAAACTGCAAGAACATGTACATATAATCATCCAAGTCCTTCCTCTTACAAAAGAATCTATCAATCCACAACAGCCCCCCCGGCCTCAGAACTCGATCCCAGTCGAACAATATGAAATCGAGCAATTGCAAATCCATCCATCCGTCTATCAACCCCCCCGTATGGATCAAATCCATCGTGTTATCAAAAAACGGAAGCCTTTGGTTCAACGTCACGTATAGAGGGATCAAACCCCTCAATGCTATCGTCTCACTAAATGGCGCCCCTAAATTTAAGGCCGTTGACACGATTGTCACTTTTTCTTCCCTCATACGAGCCCCAAACGTCCCCGTTCCCACCCCAAAGTCTAACCCTATCCTAATCTCCCCTGCCTTTATACCCAACACATCCTTGATCGTAAAATCTACACCTAAAGACGATGTGTTCGTCACCCACTTCACCTTCTCCTTCTCCATTTCGAAGCACCCAGTGCATTTTGAATAACCCCTGTTCGGATTCTTGCTCGATAGGCACTCAAAGTTTCGACACTTGTAATTACTCCACCTCACATTTCTACCCTCGGGTATTTTCCAAAGCGACTCATTGATCGGATAAGGCCTTAAATACAGCTTCGAGGCTCTAGCCAAGCACCGCCTACGTGGCAACGGGTCACACCCTCGGATCATGAGCTTTTGCCCTAAAATCCAATCATCATTACAATATGACCCCACTTCATAATCCATGTACTCCTCCAATTCTTTCTTCATCAACACACACGAGTGCCCTATCGTGCTATATACTTTATCCGTCCCATATATATTGATCTTCCCGACTCTGTTCTCCTTCGGGGTTATATACTTCCTAATCTCCTCGACCACGAAGCTATTGATCAGAGGATCCTCACGAAGCGTGGCATTCTCGTCCTCCTTCTCCTCGATTCTTGGAAACCTAATTTGCCTGAGGGCAATGTGGGCGCTATAGAGTGGCCTAATTACCTCTTTCTCCAGGAACTTCTTATACTCAAATTTCGAGATGTTGCTTTTATGTAAATCGTCGGAACTCTTGTCCAACAGTTGCACGGATGACTCGAGCTTTTCTTGAAGGGATTCCATCTTGGTGAGCACTTCATCAACTCTAGCTTTCAATGCCAAGACATCTATATTGCCCTCATAAACAACGTTGGAGCTGTGGAAATGTCTGCATATGTCCTCATTTTGCAAGAAAAATCCAGCATAGTAAAATTTGGACAAAGTTGAAATGCTTACAATTATAACCAACCCTCCAAGCATAATCTGAAGCCACCCCATTATTTTCCCTAATTTGCACTTGGGAATGCATGATTTCCCCATGAGAACCAAATCAAAGCTCAAAATAAATCAAGATTGGAATAGATAAGTAGATGAATATAGTGTGAGATATCAAGAAATGAAACTAGTTCCAAGAATCACATAGAAATTGATTATAACTTCAAAAACATCAATCAAATTTCTCTGTTTTTCTTGAATTGGAAGATGGGTAGTGAGAGAAAATGAGCTTCTTACCATTTTTTTATTTGTTTTTGTACTTATGAATTCAATATAGAAAATTGCAATCACCCAAAAATGTGAAAGTTGGGCAAATTAATTGGCTTTAGAGCTGGAAATTCGTAAATTATAAGCCAAGTCAAAAGCATTGACCATCAAAAGTGAAGAACTTAAAGATGGACAATCTGACAAATTGCACTATATTATATAGACTCATAACATGGTCACATGCATTTTCCTTGCATAATAAATCAAAATCATTTTAATGTGTGTCTGACTAATTTTAATGTCAATGTTTTCTTATTCACTTTTGGCCATTCTACACTTTATTTTGTCTAGGTTTTCGTCCCCAATTATAATAATTAATTATGGATTTGTTTATTCAGGCTTTGAATTTACAATGTTAGGCCAATAATATAATTTTTAATCACCTCATTTTTCATTTAATTATGCTTCTAAAACAAGAAAAGACTTGTTTAAGAAAATATAGCTAGGAGCCTAGGAGCTTGTAATTAATTCTTCAAACTTGCATTAGATATAGTAGCTGTTAAATTATGTTTCTGATAAAATTGCAAACTAAAAGTTAGATCACTAATTGCAAATTATAAGGATAAACAACTTATAAGAACGTTAGAAAATTGCTACACATCTTTTAATTTGCTGTCTTTTTTTCATATAAAAGATTAAAAAAATTGTATACATAATATTTGGTGAAAATAAAATATGGAGTAGTTGAACATGTGAATGCATACCAAAAGAGTGCCTCATTTTGCGGCAAAAAGACTTTCGAGATATATATATATATATAACAAGTTGCATAACACTCTTTTTTTTAATGTGAAAATGTTGATTATGGTTAACAATTAATATATCCGTGTGTAATGATCTTATTCTTTTAACTATGAAATCTGAAATATATGGATGTATGAGATATTTGATAAATCAGCAGTGGAAGTATATTAATGTATTATAGTAAATAGGGTAACATGGTTGGTACACGAGAATGTTATATTGTGCATGACAACTCTTAATATGTCAACCAATGATATGTAATGATTTCATTTCTTTAAATTATGGAATGTTAATTTAATAAGTATATTAGATATCTTATGCATTAGTAGTGTACACATTAATGTGTGACTATGGATAGATTAGTAAGACTGATATAGTACATTAGATAAATTATGTGTTGATAATAGTGTGGATCACATATATATGACAAGTGAATCGTGCTCGGCAAATCCGATATAATAAACTCGATCAAGGGGTGCAATTTAAGATATTGATTGTCAAACTTGACCCCCCCCCCCCCCCCCCAATTATATTGATAAAATGTGAAAATCAACATGAAGTGTGATCGATTTTCAATTTGCAATCTATACTTTGTTTTTATTGAATGACAACCTGAAGCATAGAAATTTACATAGTGCAATCTAAATTTTTATTTCAACAACTTTTCACGTAACTGTAACTAGCACGTGATTTTCATGAGTAAAAAGAAAAAATAGATTGGAATTTGAAAATTAGTGATACTTCAATTTCTATTCATCCATTTATGAAAGTCACATACAAGTTACATGATCGATTTACATTACATCGAAATAATTGCGGAAAACAAAAAGGTTTAGCATGCATTTCGAAAAACTCCTAAACATCGTGTTGCAGTCGCATAAGAAAAATATTAAATTACAAATTGAAAAAAAAAAAAATTAGATTGCAATGTTTAATTGGTCATATTTTTTTTAGCATCTTGAAATGATGATTTCAAAACCTTAAGTCGCAACTTTCGGTTTCTTTTTCTATTTGTTTTCTTCCTTCTCCTCTCTATATACAAAATTTCGTATCTAAATTTAGAATTTAACAATAAGAATGACTATAATCGGATATTTATATATTGATAATAATTGAAAATGTAAAAAATATGTGTATCAAAATACCAAACACCAACATTAATTTTAAACTTAAATTAATTTGTTCATTTTAACGAACAATTTCAAATCAATCGTTCTCAAATTGAGTTTTGCTATAGTTAAAAATGTAAAACGGCTCGACTCCTTTTTGTGTAGAGAAATATGAGCCACCACAATGAGATGATGATATCTCACCCAATTTCAAATTCATAGCTCTCACCACGATCATGGGCGCACTACGCTTATCCAATTCCCCATGCCGGATTTACCTGACGCAATCTTCCGGCGACAGGAAACAGTCCTCGCCGCCGCCGGCTGAACAATTCGAGCCGCTTCAGTCCGTGTTCCGCCGCCGCCTTCTCACAGGAGTCGGCGCCGCTTCTCTGTTAGCAGTTGGCGCCAATTTCGGCGGAGTCACGAGCTTACTTTTGGGCTTCTCGCCGGAGGCTGCTCGGAGTCTCAAGCTTGACGCGCTTTATCCGATCGGGGGCTACTTCCGATATATAGACACGAATGAAGGATTTGGTCAGTAAGTGAGGCTATTCGAATAATTGGGGTTTTGCTTTGCTTCTGAAATCAGGTATTGATTTGTGTGATGTGACAGAATTTGTGTATCCAGAGAGGTGGTTAGGAGATCAGACATTATTGTATAGAGCAGCTGGGAAGGCGGAGAGGTCGCTGGATCCTCCTCCTCTTGGCGGTAGGTGGTGCGCGGCGGAGGAATGTGAATGAGCCGACGGTGGCGTTTGGTCCGCCGGGATCAACCGGGGAGATCAACGTCAGTGTTATTGTGTCACCTGTCCCCATTGATTTCTCGTAAGCTTTTCCAGATCATATACATACACATCAGTTTGTTTGAGAGTGCGTTTGTGTATGTGTTGCCCACTCTGTTCCCACTTCAATGCAATTGGAAGATTTTCGAAATTGGTGAATGACATTGTTACTTTTGAAAGTTCATATTCATTGAAAAGAGGTCATAGTTCATTTCTTACTATGGGATCTGATTATTCAAATCTTCTGGATTTCAAGTTTGGATACAAAAAAGCTAATAGTTTCTGACTTTCTGTATGATTAATTTGAGGTTCTTGTTTCGTGAAGGCGAATAGTTATAACTAGAAGCCATAGGAGGCCTAGAAGAGCTTGCAATGATGTAAAAATTTGCTTCAATTTAGACCATGGCACTTGGTAGAAGCATGCAATTTGGCAGCTTGCATGATTTTAAGTTCGGTTGAAGAAGTTTCTTCATTAGCTTATTGAAAGTGTAACAGCTTTTTGTGCAGATTGCTTTAGTAACTAGAATTCCGTAGTTTAATTAAGTCTGTTAATACATCAACACTAGCATGTATGAATAGATTGGGGTGGTGTGTTTAGTGTCAAGCAAAAAGTAGAGAGAAAGTCCAGCAGCTTAGGAAAGTGAAGAGAGAAGAGTGCTTAGAAATGTTGGGTGTGCTTAGCAAATTCAGTGTGTGTGTGTGTGTGTGTGTAGTGTGTTTCCAAAGTGTACATTGGGTTCTTCTATTCTCTAGTATAGTGTACCTTGGTCTTGTATACTCTTGGTTAATGTATATCCAAGCTACATGTTCAGTATAATATTTAGTCATGAGAAAAAATCACCACATTATTTGTCAACATCTTCTTGGGCCCTCTACAATAACTACCTTCATAAACTCTTGTCCAAACCTTTTTAGCTCTTTGCTTGGAGAAAATGATATAAACAGGGGTTTGTGTTCTGAGCAAGTTGTTCATCTTAGTTGATTACTCCAATGAATTTTATGAAACAAGTATCCGACTTTCTTGCAGTGGAATCCTGTTGCCTGATTCAGCTTTTATTTTCTCTACTCTCATTTTTTTCTGGGACACTCATTGAAATTCATGGAAATTAGAAGTATAGATGGTTTTTTTTTTTTTTTTGGCTGAGTGTTATATGGTAACTTAGTAACTTGTTGAGGAACACCTTGTGACTTTGTATCTAGTTGAATAAACACAGCATAATTTCTGTTCCAAGTTATTAAACTAAATTGTTGTTCAGGATTGAGGCATTTGGAGGAGCAGAAGAGGTGGGAGAAGCTATCGTTCAGACGATTACTTCATCAGGCAAAGGGAAAGATGTGAAAGGAAGATTGATAAGATCGAGTTTGAGAGAAGATGGAATGCGAAAGGTGAAGTATTACGAGCTTGATTTCGGAGTTGAAAGCCCGGTTTTCCGGCGTCATAATGTTGCAGTGTGTTGTGCCCGAGAGGGAAGATTGTTTACTTTGAATGCACAGGCACCAGAATCTGCTTGGCCCCAATTTCAATCACAGCTTTATACAATTGCTCATTCTTTTAATTTGTTATGATCTTCATCACTCTCTCCCTCTCTAAATTCCAGTTTCCCTTTTCGTCTAGGTTGTGTTTAGATTGCGGGATTTAAGATGCAAATTTAAAATAAATGGATTTTCAATTCGTTCATATGAGAGATGATTGAAAATCGACATATATTACTAAAACATTAATGCAAAATGAAACAGATGAACTTCAAAGTTATATTAATCCAAACACCATCAATAAAGTTACAATTCAATCATTTCTCAAATCCTTCCATCCAAACGCAAGTTAAATGAAAGTCATTTTAACATAATTGTTATGAAATCGCAAATCAATTCTCAAATCCTCTCATCCAGACACAATCTTAATTAATTGAAAGTCATTTTGACATATGATTCGTGCACTTTGATTGCATTTTGGATGACTAAAAATTAAGTTTAGATAGCAATCGAAAAGTTCCATTTAATATTTTTTTAAGATTGACACCACTTAAAAAAATAAAATGTCATAATTCAGGTGGCAAATTTGTAAAGAGTATTTGTGTTTCAAAAAAAGCTTGAACCTTTGTTTATGTTCCCAAATTCTATAGAAAATCTATCTTTCTCTAATTCGATTCAGTTGTGGATCGCCCAGCAATGAAGATTCTGAGCTTTAATCACGCTGCGATGATTTGCAGAGCAACTGTTTCTAATTCTTCATACCAGACTAGTAGGTACACAAATTCTTCTGTACATTTTCATCATAATGGATACTTTTCGTCGAAGCCCAGATTCGATTTTGGCTGTATTCATGAGGCGGATGATGCAATTGCTTTTGTTTCATGAGATGGTGAGAATGAGACCACGCCCATCTGTTGTTGATTTCTGTAAATTGTTAAGTGCTGTTGTGAAGATGAAACGATACTATGTTGCCCTCTCTCTGTTCGACAAAATGCTTGTTCATAATGCTCCTTTGAATCACTTCACCCTGAATATTGCGATTGATTGCTTTTGCCTTGTGAATCGAGTTGATTATGGGTTTGCAGTCTTAGGTAGCTTTTTCAAGCGTGGCCACACACCTACCATTGTTACCTTCAACACTCTGATCAAAGGCCTTTTCTTGGAAGGAAAGTTCGCCGAGGCGGAAATACCGTTCAACAATTGTTGATAGAAAAACCATGTGAGCCAAATCAAATTACATATCTTATTGTGATAAATGGGTTGTGCAAAGCTGAATATACTTTCACCGCCTGTCATTTGCTCAGATTGTTCGAAAAACAAAAATGCAAGCCTGATGTCACTTCCTATAACATAATTATCGATAGTCTTTTTAAGGTTTGTATGATTGATGAGGCTATTCAACTCTTCCCAAAATTGAGTGAGAAGGGCATTTCACCTGATGTTGTAACGTATAACTCGATGGTTCATGGTTTATATCGTTATAGTAGTTGGAAAGAGGTAGAGGACTTATTGAGTAAGATGATTGCTCAGAAGATCTATCCTAATGCGTTCACTCGTAACATATTAGTGGATGCCTATTGCAAGGAAGGGAAGGTGAATGAAGCTGAGGATATCTTGAAAGTTATGGTGCAATTAAATGTTCAACCGGATATTATCACTTTCAATGCCTTGATTGATGAATATTGTAGCCTGGGAAAAATGAAGGAAGCCAGGAAAGTTTTCGATTCAGCTGTGAATTCAGGCTTTAAGCCTGATGTTGTAACCTATTGTAGTTTGATGAATGGTTATAACACAAAGGGCTATGTGAATGAAGCTTGGAATCTTTTTCATGAAATCCCTTCCAAAGGGTTAAAGCATACAGTGGTTACATACACCACCATGCTAAAGGGATTATTTCGTATTAGGCCACAAACTTTTTAAAGAGATGCAAGTTCGACAATTATCTCCTAATATAATGACTTATAATACCGTGTTGGATGGCTTATGCAGAGTTCAGAATACCATCGAAGCATTTTATTTCTACACATGATGGAAGATGAAGGTGTTAGTCCCAATATAGTAACATACAATATCCTTATCGATGGATTGTGCAAGAATAAGGAACTCGACATAGCCCAGAAGCTTTTCAACAAACTTCCATCCATAGGTTTGCAGCCTGATGTTATTACCTTTAACATCCTTATCGGTGCACTCAGTCGGGAAGGTCAAACACAGGCGGCTAAGGATTTGGTGATCGAAATGGAAAAGAGTGATTGCTTGCGTAATAGCGCAACCTACAATGTTTTTATTCAGGGATTACTTAGAAGAAATGGAACCCATGATGTAACTCAAGTCTTGGATGAAATGGAGAGAAAGGCTTCTTGCTCGATGCAACTGCATTTTCATTGTTACTTGATCAGCTGCAAGTAGAAGGTCAAGGTAGTCTTCTTTTTAATAAGGTTAAAAAGCTTGTCCCGAAGACTTGATACTATGATTCACTGTTCAAACTAGTTTGATATCATCGAGGTTTGTAAATCATATTTAAGTTTGTTCGATAGTTATTTGAGTAGAGCTTTGTTGAGCACGAGTACAGAAATATTTTGACACTTGTTATCTTTTTATACTTGTTGAGCTAACATTCGAACTGAGCTTTAGATTTATCAAATGTAAACAAAAAATCAAGCATGTTTGATATATCTATCGAGTTTAGTATAGATTAATTTGGTTCGATTTCAGTCTACTTATGTGGTGTGCATCAGGTGTTTCCGTGTCCTTGCATTGTTCAACTTTTCTCTGTTAATGTCATTTGTATATATTATATAGTGACCATTGTGATGATAAGGTTGAACTGCAATTGGGAACATTTATTTTTTCTTTTTAGTCTATATTTCTTGCTTATTTGTCCATTAGATTTAAGTAATCTTAAAAGGAATATATAACCCATCTAGAGTAGGGTTGGCAATCGGGTCTATATGTGGGTTGGATTTGACACTATAATAACAATTTCAACACAAATCTGTTTTCATTTCATATCAAAATTTCTAACCTGAACTCAAAATGAAATTTTCCCAGGTCAACCAAATCTGACTTGTTTTACACGAATATTATAAATATAAATTTATTTCGGGATTTAACTTTTTAAATTTTCAAAACGTGATAGCATTGTTCAAATATAATAAATTAAGAAATTTTTCCAAACTTATAAAGAAATAAGGATGACAAATTTATTACAAAACTAATCAAGGCATAATTGAAATCAAAGTTCTCACTTTTATTACCAATCATTCAAACGCATAATTCTATTGTACTTTATAAAATAAATTTCGATGATAGAATTGTACGAATTCGATATAGTTTTCGACTTACTACAAAAATATTGTATATGAGAAACAAGAATATTTGGATAGTTGGAGCAATCACCAAAAACTATACTACTTCCACTCAGTTAAATCCATTTGCAGGTATACAAAGTTGCAAAGAAGAATCACACTAAGGACCTGACCTCAATATGCTGACATGTATATTTTCTTCTGTGGCTGAGAAATTTCGACATGATCTTATTTTCCCCCGGAAAAAGAAATGGACTATGAGACTTATAATATAAGGAAACTGAATGAATAAGTCTCGTATATAGATTAAATTACTTGATCAAGCATCACCACTTTCACTGGGTGGTGTTCCAGCGAGCCAACCCCATACGCCACCTGAGCTCTGCCTTTGTTTTGCATCTAGTGCAGCTTGTTCGGAGGCAGCCTTTTGTCGTTGAAGGATTTCCAGTTCCTTTCTTAGTGTCTCCATTGTCTGTAGCTTCTGTCTTAGCTCAGCAACATCCACCTGCTCACATCAATTTAGAAACTTAGAGAGAGAGAGAACAGTAATGATCCTGATACGACATTTCAAATTATACAGACTCATTTTCTGTTCGGGCATCTATTAGAATCAACATTATTTTCACATTAGATACAGACCTCAAGTTTGAAACATCTGGATTGTTCAGCTGCAAGCTGGCCTCGAACAGATTGGAGTTCCTGCAAATTCAGATAATCTTTTTCAACTAAAAGCTAACTCTGATAAGAATTAGGCTGATCATATATGTAAATCTTTTGTGCTAATCTGAAGCATATTGTGGGGGGGACGGACAGTGAGAATTTGCAATCTAGAACTACATGGAAGTGTTTTTCGAGAATGTGCATTCAACTCTCCAGTTATGTGTGTCAAGCATACCCAGACACCCTGGCTAAAAAATTATAGGCAATGATAAGCCGGATCATATTTTGCTAAGTAGCCTCAAAATATGTGATCATAGAACATATAAAACCTGACATAGTACTTTTCCTGTTTCAATTTATCTGTCATTTAAGTTGATTTCACATAGATCAAGGAAACATTTAATAACTTTGATTATATGTATAAAATAACCACAATACCCTTTTTTGGAGTGCTATAGGATGTTTATCAACAAAAAATCATAAGTATCTACAATAAATAATGTCTTAGTTTAAAAAACAAGAAAAGGGAAAAAATTGAAGAAAAAAATCAATTTTTCATGGTCTAAAAAACAATAATTAAATTGAAACAAGTTCTATTTTGTAAATCGACCATTATGTTTTAACGGATGGAGTATTTAGTAACAGAGTTCCAGATGTAGAATTCATGTTACTAAATCTAAGAGGAGCCGCTAATTGAGGCATTTGACCAATCAAACTGAAGAAGTTTGTATAAAATATTGGATCACCTGTGGCTAGGTTTACCACTTCAAAATCCATAACTCAAAATAGCAGTAAGAGTTACCTTGTACAAGTCTGTGTTGCGAGATTCCGCATCTGTTAACTCTTGTTTTAGTTTGAGAGTCTGTAGTTTCTCCTTATTGAGCGATGACTCTAGTTCTTCTTTCTCTGCCTTAAGGGATGCCAAAAGACTCTCATTTATCCCTTCAACTTTTGTAGCCTGGGTATAGCATAGAAATTTAACTTAGAGATTCTTCAGGGAGAGGCATTGTGCATCCATAAGAGTATTAATATAATCATATGTTTCAAATGCTTAATGATCTCAGAAGGTATTCAAACAAACAGCAAGACAAATGATTGTTCAATCATGATTAATAGGACACTGAAAATGGCAACATTGCTTACCTTAGTTTCAGCATCAATATTGTCCATAACAATTTCCCTTATTTTTCCTTCTTGACCAGTTTCAAACTCAGACTCATCTCTGGTAGCATTTGTAACATTCTGAACAGCCGATACACTATCAGGTACTGGTGTCTCCATCATCTTAGATTGTAAAGTTGATTTATGACTTGGTTTAAGAACATGAACCTAATGCAGCAACCAGGGCCATATTGAGCAATTGAATGAATGAAAGCCTTACCTAGTCAAAAAATGACAAAAGAAAGCAACCAAAGAAAAGGGTAACCAGACCTCATTGTTGTACCTCCCATTATAACCTCCAAAAGAAACCAGGATATCTTCACCACTGTAGGAACTGAGGACCAAACTTGAACCCTGCAGGCATTGGTTATCATTGACTTGTTTGAAATGACCAAAATTATATGCACTTGAAAAGACGATCTTATGCAATATTGCAATCTATTAATTTTCAAGTGCATTTCATATAAATCATCAAAGGGTACAAAAATCACTTCCAAGTGTTTCTGAACGTAACATTAGAAGGTTGTAATTTGTTGTAACTTGTTCTGCAGACGTTTCTACGTGGCCTATGGCTTCCAAATATATACATTGGGTCAATGGAAATTTCATTTGAAGACATCAGCAACATGAGAATAGTAATCTTCGTGTGAAAAGATTAGAGATGAAACCAATCTAAAAGCAGTTTAGTCTTATACTAGAGATGCAACAATATTAAGTACTGAATGAATGAGAAATCATTTCTCAGCTGCTGATTCAAACGCAACAAGAGTCAAAAGATTATATAAGTCCATCAAAAGAAAAAAAAATCTAAAAAGTGGCATCCAGATAGAAGAAATAGTCTATATTTGCTAAATCAAGTAAACCTGGTCAAGGACCATTTCCAGGATGCTGAAAACTCAGTTTTAAAGTCAATACAGAAATTATGGTTTTTAGTCTAGAGAGTCATTTTATTAAATTGATGAAACTCATCTGAGTTCGAATCCATCAATCTGGAAAGACAAGAGAATAAGAAATCATCCTGGCAAAATGTAATAGGAAGTTCCATGTTGCCCAGTTTACAGTAAATAGTGTTTCTAATAACATACAATATTCGCTCAGAACATATAAGCAGGTTGATCAGCATCTTAAAACAAAACAAAACAAAAGGTTAATAACAAGACAAACAATTGGCACTGAAGGGGCCCTAGTAGGAATTTATTATCAAAAAAAAGAAAGAGCTTCCACTATGTAAATTGATTTATCCAGTACTGTTATCTCAAAAATTGAGAAGTACCCAGGAAATAACTACGAAAAAGCAAATGCCAAGTGCATATCTCATAGAGACATATCAAGATAATGTGTTTTAGAACTCTTGTGGGTTTGGAGTAGAAACTAGGTTCTCGGCAAAATTTTAACAGAACATTCTAATCCTGAAGTGAGGAAAACTAGAACATGTAGAGCTTCATTGAAAAATTTGCAACTCTGCAGAACTGAGGACTGGGTTTAATTTTCCTACATGAGATAGAATAACTTCCTAACAAAAGTAACATGTATCCATGCACCTTCAATCCTCATCCAAACTACCTGATAAAATAAAATCCCTGGTGTGTTTCAATTAAAGATTTTATAATTTTTTCTACTTCAACAGTTCGAATGCAATCAGATGCATTCATTTCTGTATATTAGGAATCAGCTTGCTAAAATTAGAGAGACAGAATTGGAAATTTCACTCAAATATATTATATATCAAGCGGTACAAACAACAGATACTCTACCTACATGTTTTAAATGATGTGACCTTTTCAAAAAAAATTATTCGACATGAATCATTCCAATACATAAAATCTACGAAAATTCTCTACTTTTAAAGATCCACCTTCCCAGAACTAAAGTTAAGTGATATCGAACAACATATCATCTACCTACATGTCCTTCAGGTGAGGTCATCACATGCTACACTATCAAGCAATGTTTATCAGCTTGCCTTCAGCACATGCATCTTTCTATAAAAATGAGGTCAAAACCTTAATATCTACTTGTGATAGACTCTATTGCTTAACAAATCCATCTTAAGAGATTAAAAATTCAAGATACTTACAGTATTTAAATGTGGCATTGTATGGTTTTCATTAGACCATGACAAATGTAAAGGTAAGAGCATTTTCATTTCATGTATTAATTCTTCCCGGATGTTAATTACCTCACTAGCAAGAGGAATACGTCCTTGGACAGTAGTTACAACTGACCAGACCAATGCAGACATGTTGAGAACGACAGTCTCAGAAACTCCTGCATGTATAAATTAGAGAAGGACAAAATGTACAAGTTAACACCAGATGATAAATTTACTTTGCAAAATAATGACCTTTAGATGTCCTCGTGCAATAAGAAAAGACCTCTCATGAACATAAAGGTCTCAAAAAAAAAAAAAAACAATATTTAGGCTATCAACAAAATAACTATATTAGTTATCCCATCCATACCACTCTTATTGTCCCCTCCACCAACAATGAACCAATTCTCTCCAACCGTCACACCTGCATGGCCAGCACGAGCACTAGGTAGCTCGCCCTGTTGTGTTGGTCTTGACCATTCCATCTAATTATCATATTAAAACAGAATGATTAGTGAAAACTTGTGTTACTGAGTCGGAACTTCACAACTGGGAAAGATATACATCATTTATCTTACAGTTTGAAGATCAAGAACATGAAGATCATTAAAGCAAGTTGCATGTGAGCCGCCACCAAAAATAAGAAGGTAGCGATCTGCATGTACTGCAGCAGCATGATCAGACCTTGGTGATGGCGGGACACCCCTACAAAATTGGTGGCGGTTAGAATCAACTGAATATATAAATATGTATCAGCAAAATTATTATTAGAAAATGATTTAGTGTGCAAATGAGAACAACATCTAATAGATAACCTTTTGTAATAGAGAACCTTTTAGGACAGTTCAAAATGCATGATAATTAAGAAAAAAAAATCCAGAGAAATAATGACTCCCAGCCAAATCATAGTTGAACAAAACTCCAATAACAGGTGGCAATTAGAATTAAAAACATGCCTTATTTTTATAAGAAACAAAGATATTATTAATAAATTGAAGCTACATCAAAGGGACAAGTACTCAGAATTACAGAGCACGCTATAAGCTAAACTAAGTACTAAAGCTATAAAGCAAATGCATGCCTTACCAACTCGGATATTCTATTACAAAACAAGCTCTGCTTGACCAATTGAGATATACATATCAGTATGCTAATTGTGTTTCTCTTTCAAGACTGAAGCAACTGCAACTCAAGCAATGGTCCAAATATATGTAAACTAAAGGTGCCCATCACCCCATGGAATATCCCAAATTAAGAGGCTTCGGAAATTCATCATTGTTCCATAATCACTTAAGGAAGGCAAAAGGCTAAAATCAAATACTTTGAAATTTATGTCTCCAAGCATAAGAATTCTTACAATGTGTCCATTTCATCCCAGGTCAAGGTTTCTAAGTCCAGAATGTGCAGGTCATTCAAAAGAGATCTTTTTGCATCCTGCCCACCAAATATGACTAGAGTCATTCCTACTAGGGTCACTGACTGCCCTCCTCGAGACACCTAAAAAGCACAGAGAAGCAGCAGATAATTCTCAGAATTACAGTGAATTCAATTTCTTTACAAATATAACCTTAAAACTCTGTCCAACAATGATATCTGAAGACATCACAACTCATGGTACTCAACAACTGATCATAAACTTCATGCTTGACCTATTAAAAAATAATTAATACTTTAATCAAGAAAGACTCGCCCATATTAATTAGCTTACCACAAACAAGAAGCTATTAATTATCAGAAAAGAGAGGAACTCACAAAAAATATATAAAAAGTTAAAAACAGGACGGAAAAGACACATTCCCAAAGCCTTATTTGGTAAAAGATTAACTAGATAGTAGGTAGTAGGTACAGAGTAAACTTTACCGGAGGCTTTCCATAAGTCTTCAAGATCGACCACGTACAAGTTTGTAGATCGAAAACCTTTACTGTCATCAACAATTAATAAGGCATTGAGAGAGAAAGTATAACCTATAACTGAAATTAGGATGCAAAAGGGAAAAGAAAAAAAAAAAAAAAACAAAGACACGCAACAGTAATAATATTGTGGAAAGCAGTATGCAGATAAAGAATTGAGCAGACAAAGTGAAGCCAAAAATTATGTAGCATCTGATCAATGTTTCCTGTTGAAAGAATTCGGAATTGTATAACTAAATTTTGATTAATGTTGTTCAAGTTAATAACATACATACAAATTCAAAAGTCATATGCAATTCATGATGAATGTTCTTTTGTTGCTAACATCACCTATGAAGAAAAAAGCATTTTGTAGATGAAAAACATAAAGAACTGCTATCAATCTTTCATCACAATTTTCTAGCATTGGCCATCATGAACCGGTATGAAGAAACAGTACAAAATAAATTTGTTTCGGAAACATTATAATTATAGACAAAATTGCAAGTGCATACACTAGCATGTAACATGATGACCTTGTAAAGTTTCTGAAGAATCCTTGGTGTGTCCAGCTACTGAAAGAAGCTTCCCGTCCCATGGTATCTAAGAAAGAAAACACAAGCAAGTCATACTACAGAACATAATTACTTGAAGTCTATTAGAGTGTTAATAACTTAGTTATGTAATCAAAGTGGTCGTGGTTATCAAAAAGCTTTCATAGGTAAACCATTACTCTTAACACTAACCAATGAATGGCCAGCACAGGGAGTTGTCATGCCCCCTGTCCCTCCTTGAACTTCGACTTTGGACCAAGTCCAGCTTCTCAAATTTAGGACCTGATTCCAGGAAAAGGAGAATTTATAGAAGTCATGTTTTCAGCAACATCAACATAGAGAGCTGAATCTATTTTAACTCCACGTTAATGGCAAAGCTAATAAGAAAGAATGCAATGACAGTATGAAGGGAGCATATTAGAGCTCAGACAGAACACCTAGAGGATTTAAGTAGCTTCTAGAATTGCGCTGAAAAACACTCAAGAAGTTTTGTTCTTTGTCCCTCTACATTTCATGTATCAATATCTGAATCTGGCTCTCCAGAACTTTTAAAAGTAAAACTTTATTTTGCAATACATGGTATACAGATACACATACAACATAGGCACAAGCACCATTAAATTCATTACCTGGAGATCACTTAGGTACCGACCATTATGGTTTCCACCAAATATGTACATCTTATCATCAATAACTGCTGCTCCATGCTGAGAATCCAATCAAGCTATATCAAATCTAAAGGAAAATGTGTATACATGCACACACACATATAACCAATATATTCCATGAAAAATAATGTGAAAACTGAAGTCCAATACCTCATATCGGGCTTTTGGACGTGTGCCAGATATTGCGGGTGCAACCCACTGATCATATACACTAACTACCCCAAGTCCTTCAGACACAACATCTTTGTCCTGGGTTTCTGAAAGGTTACCATTTTCAGCAGGAATAGTCTTGGCCTCTGCGAAGATATTTCTATTATCAAGACCTGCCACAACCACTGGTTTATGCTGAGCCAGCAGAGAGAGTAAGTTAATATTCAGAGAAGGAATGAAGATAGGAGAAGCCAAAATACAGATTGGGTGGGGTGAGGGTGTTCTGAAGATATTTCATGTTGATTCCAAAAACATATTCAGCAAAACCCAAGTATCGAAGGTATACTTGGAGTCTTGGAAGCAAATTTTCACTAGAAAACATGCAAGTCATACAGGAGTCCTATCTCTAACAGAATCATGCACTCAGATTATGTCACCCTGGTTGTTATTAGCGAATAATAAAAATTTACAAATTTTATCTCGCTTTTTCAATCAAATGTCCCATAAATTCTCTCAACAGGGTAACCAAGTTAAAATTAACTGCAAGGTTCTACTTCAAGAAGGAATGAAAAATACCACAATCATAAACCAGAAATCTAGCAGAAATGTTAAAAGAAAAAAGAGCATCAGACTGAGGCACATATGCTATACATTGAAATCATCACAAAATAACCACACATAGAGTTTCTAGCTAGACATGACATAAATATTTGGCTTTACAGAGAAAACATCGATTAACAATTGCCTCAAAAAGAAGAACCAGGAGACTAGATTAACAATAAGGACAATAGATGTGGTGAAAATTAGAAAACTCACATTCATTTCTACATCTATAACAGGCTCCGGGACAAAGTCTGAAACTCTAGAATACCATCCTGGATCTTCTTCCTGTATAGAAAAAGATGGCCAATTTTAACATTTAAGTATGATTTTATATGAGAGTTACAATGAATAATTTCTTACAAACCTCTAATATTTTGACAAAGAGGCGCATTGCCTCGGTAGAAGCCATGTTTCCTAGTCCATGCCAGCTTCAAGAAGAACAAAAGGAGCAAAGTCAAGACATTTTTGGAGAGGACAGCAGACAGCTATAACGATCCAGCATGACAATATAGTGCGATACAATTCCATAAAAAAATAGATTGAAGCTCACTGAGATACAGCAAAAAGGAGCAATTGTTGATGTATGAGTGTGCAGAAAACAGTTTAACAAACTAAATTGATGATTCCAAAAGCATTAATATTTTTGTGAGGATAGCTCATACCCAAACAACCTTATGCAAACATATTAGATACATCCAATTGTAACTTACCAAGAGTAGTGAACTTTGGTAAAGCTTAGTCACCTTTAAATTTCCAACAATACAACAAACCATCCCATTGGTTGAAGAGTAGAGTGTTGCCTCTTCACCATTTAATAGATTTAGTAATAGTCTAAATAACATCTCTGCAGTTCCACAGATTGACCATTATTTTTGCTCGAATTTTAGGCATTGTATTGAACAATAGTACAGAAAGGCAAATGAGCATGAAGTAACTCATAAACAAGGATACAGAGAAGGGGAAATCCAATAATCCACCAAGTTTCAATGATTTTAAATTAGACCCTGATTCCAGAGGACATATTGACTGCTCATTTCAAGGGTGCTAAATATTTTAGGGATCCAAGTTTTCATCGAGTTTTTTGGGAAAGAGCTGAAAATTGTCACCACGAGTTTCAGAATGAGTCCAACAAAAGAAAATTTTGGATGAATGTAAATAATTAATTTGCGTTTAAGCAATTAATTTTATGTAATATATAAAATGTGCCTACAGCTCAAACCTCATAGATTGTCCCTATAGTCAAATTCTCAACTGCAATTTCCAAATGAAATTGACACAGAAGTGAAACCTTTAATAGCTCAATAGTGTTCCAAGGAAATATCAAATAGATACGAAGAATTTGATCATTATGGACCAATTTGGTTTGTTACTGATAGGATGCTTTCTAATTAGCTAAGTTGATTCATTTCCAGATCCAGCCAAGCTAACTGAAATAAATTATAGTATGACTAGAACATGACATAATTTTATATTTAGCAAATTCATTATGACCAAATAAAAATGAAAGTATGATGCTGAGTCTCAACCAGGTCCTGGCATAAATGAAAAAAAAAAACTCTATGTTCAATTCTAAATAAAATTCAATCAACTGCCAAACTCTCTTTAATATACAAGATTAATATTAGATAATGGGAAGTACTTATTCTGCGACAGTTATTGTCTCACTTATTTATATCAAACAACAAAAACTTCTATAGCTTAGAAATGCAAAAGACCAGGACTTAATCACAGGTTGTTCGAAAGGGAATTTTATAAAATAAAACAATGCGTCGAGAATAAAAATATTTAAAAAATTCATTGAGTCCGGTCACAGCAAACCTTGTCCATTTGCTTTGTTCAATGGGACTCCAACCTCTAGGCTTAGGAATGGTGCAAGGCCCTACAGTTGCCTGAGACCACCAAAGACAGTATCTTTCACATCAAGAGAAAATAAAGGATCAAGTGCATTCACAAATTCTAAACAAGAAAAATTCCCATTTACACTCTTTAAGTCAATAAGAGGACTCCAAGCATACGTACATGAAAGCAACGATAATTACACTGATTAAAGTCTAAAACAAAAGTTCACATACCTCCAGAATTACATTAAATTTAAATTATAAATCAAATATCAAGAACAACATAATCATGCAAAAGAAAAAACACAAAACAAAATGAAGCAAGAAATCAGAAAAACTTTCAAAAGTAAGGATTTTCCAAGAGTCACAACACAAATCAAATATCACTGAATAACTAGACATTCAACATAGTCAAAATAAATATTTCAGATCGAAATGATTAAAACGACGGATAAATCCATTTAGTCACAACTAACCAGTATAGAACCTAACATAAAATCCAAGACAGCTATGTCGAAAAAGATGCAACTGTTTATGCCTGATGGCTAATTTTATGATTTTAACGAGGTTGTGAAAAACCAAGCTCATAAATGTATGTAGTAATGAGCAAGAATTGGATTGTAACCCCAACAATTAGGCACTGGCTTTATTTAAAAAAAAAACAAGAGGAAACCACATGACATACTCAAAATGAACAAGTGCGATCCAAATGAGAACAATATGATAGAGTAGGTTTTGAACTAATTGATAACTCAAGATTGCTGAAATTGAGATATAAGGAGCAAATGAATAACAGTGTAAATATTATTTAAAACTGGATTGTACTTAATTGGCATGAATTGTAAAAAATAACCACCAAGTTATTCCCATGGCAAACAGAAATTAAACTAAGATGTTCAACAAACAAGTGGATCGAGCAAATTGAACTCTTAAACTGAGTGATGAGTCATGCGTGCTAAAACTGAGGTGAAAATATGAAAATAGATCAGTCGAAGATCCAAAATTTGGCACAAAATCCAGAATTTTGATGAACTATTTGCAAATAACTGAGTCAGAAAAATAAACATCAAATAGCCAGAATTCAGCACAAAATCATAAAGATTACGGAACATTTACCTATAAATCTATCATAATCTCAACTGGAATACTCTAATCAAGTGGATCAAACTAAATTGTTTGATTGAACTGAACAACTCAGAGAACGCAGAAACTAAAGCAATAATTGTGACAGGGGGAAGAAAAATGAATTTGGAGGAGGTAAAACCTGCTGATAGAGCCCATAAAGGAGTAATGCAGCGTCGTTCGAGAACTTTGATGCGACGCCTTTAGCGGCGGAGTTTGGAGATCCACCGAAGCCAGCGTAGGTCGCCGCCGCATAGAACCGCTCCGGATAAGCGAGGCCGGAACCGCCCCTCGCCATAGCCGCCACCGCCGTCATTTACGAGTTCTCCGATCAGAAATTGAATCTCAGATCGGTGAGAATTGTGACGAAATGAAACGTATATTTGAGGAAATTAAAATAAAATGTTATTTGAATTAAATTTTGGGGACCAGATTGGTGTGGGGGTGTATATATATGTCGGGACTTTCTCGGTTTATCGTATTTATACATCTGCCCCTCAATTTTGTTATAATTCACCAAACAACCTCATAGCTTTTACAGATTATAACTTTTTGTCCTAAAACAATCCTGTCAAGTCTTTATATTTTTGAGGATCCTTGTAAAAGTATATAATATGAACTTGCAGTATAATTTATTAAAAAAATTGTGAAGCTATAAATTAGAAACAGTTATTAGGATTTATAATATGGGGTTAACAAAATGGTATCCGTCTATCTGACTTTGATGTAAACAAAATGATACTCACAAATTTATATATGAGTTGTGAAGTGCGAGTTATGGATTGGTTCGTCCAATATGAAATGATCTATGAGACGTCTCATATGAGACTTCCTCATCTTTTTTTGGTTTTCTTTGCTCATAGATAAGCCAATTAGAGTTAGCACAAAATTAGCTTGTTTGATATGGGACTTCATAAGGCTTTTTTTTTCCAATAAATCAATTTCAGACTTACGTTTGATTAATTTGGAGATAACAATCTTATTCACCAGAGTTGCTATCGAATGAATATTGTGATATATTTCAATGAGTCCATTCTGGAGTTTGATCCAATGATATCACTAAAATGAGTATACCAATTATGATCCTATTACCATATTTTTAATATACAACAAAAAGATATATAGTATAGTAAATAATATAAATTTTTTAACTAAATTAGTTAAAGTAACACATACACGGAAAATGATTTATTAACACATACATGGAAAATGATTTATAAATTTAAAATTTCTTAATTCAAAAATTATAGAGTAAACTATAAATAAATGATTAAATGAATAATAAAAATAAAATAAAAGTGAGTTGATTAAAGAAATTATTTAAATGTTTCAAATTAATTAATTGTTAAGATTATATAATTTTTTGAATATGTATTTTAAAATAAAATACGAAATGTATTTACAATATTGACTTTCATTATTGCATTGTAATTGAGTCTTGACAAAAGTGAACCATAAAAAGATACACCTTCAAAATTTTAAGATAACATAAAAATAGATGTTCAAATTGACCACATGCAAATAAAAGTCATGCATACAATTTAAATAAAATTATGTACCAGAATTGCAATGTTGTCTTACTAAAAATAAAACAAAATATATGCCCATACAATTTGAATTCCTTATTATAAAATGATGTTTAGTTTTGCATTTAAATGTGTGGAGAAAACTTATTTACCAACACATAATGAGTATTGATGCAATAATATATGGATATAACATTATGTTTTTACAAGAGAAAATTGAAATTATCTCTACACCAAACAAAAAATTTGCATCGAATATATAAATTTATAACATTAGTCTAAAAGTTTTTCATGGATTTCCCAAAAGCCTAGGGTTTCACAAATACTCATATGCAACCGTCTCACATGCGACGGCACTCGCGCACGGTTGACCGTGTCCCAGGACACGACCGTGCGCGAGTGTAGTGTATAAGTATGTCTTTTTCAATAATAAGTATGTGATTTTTTTTTCTAGCTCACGACCGTGCCCTGGGACAGAATGTGCCTCGCGTGAGCAATCTGTGGCGCACGGTCAGGTCTCATGGCACGGTCGAGATAAATATGTGATTTTTGTCTATAAGTATGTCTTTTAGTGCTATAAGTATGTGTTTCGGTGCACGGTCGACCGTGTCCCAGCACACGACCGTGCGCCAGTGCCGTCGCACATGAAACGATCTCACAGGAGTCCAGCTCCTAGAGTTTTGATTCAGAAAAATCACATTTGGTTCTTGTTGTTTTTATGGAAATTTAATTTTTTTAAAGGCTATCGCTTTAGATAATTGTCATCTTATTAATACTCGTGTGGTTAAACTTTTCATCATTTTCTTCTTGATCAGTTGACAACTTCCCAGAATACAACTATTTTTTTGTTCAAAGATTTTCTTGAATCTCTTCAGATGTTGGAGTCAGCTCTCGAAGTTAATCATCGGATTTTTCCTCTTTTGAAAACTATAACATCGAGACAAAACTCATAACATAAACATTTACTCAAAACTTTTTATTCGCCAGCAATATAGTCCATTTAATCATAATTGGCACCATCACTTGTACATTATGATTACTCAACCTTACTATCAATTGTAAATATATAATCGAGAGATATAAATTATCACTTATTTTTATCAAATAATATTCTTCCCTACTTCATACTTACTCGTTGATGGTGCTATTAAGGGATATTGTTGTGTCACACGTTCATAGAAAGAAATATACTCAAATGTGGTAGCACTCCTCTTCACATGGTCTAATAAGTTGTGCACGTGTCGTCACACATGCGATGAGAGTTACAATCACAAATATGTGCACAAGACTTTTGCCATTTTTTCATCATCATTTTTTTTCCCTCAATCTTCAAGTTTTCCTAGAGATATATGATGTCGTATACAAACTTTTAGTCTAACCGAGTTTACTATTTATTGTTGGAAAACTGTCAAAAGTTAAGAGTGTTAAAGTTTGTTTTAATTACGTAACATCTCATATAAGTAATTGTTCTATCATTAAGACTACCGTTACATACTTACATGCTATTGACACATTATGGATAAAATAAATTGCGCGCAGTCGCATATCTGCCATGAAAGTATGGGATCAAAAAATAGATTTTTACATAAAAGACTAAGAAACGAAAGATGAAAGATTAAAAAATAGATTTTTGTTTAAAATAATATAAATTATTATTGTTGTTGTTATTCATTACTTGTTTTTGTTGATGACTATTGTTCATTATTCAACAACAATTTAATTATTTTTAAATATGTTTACTTTAATTACTTAATATCTAAAATTATTCTCATTATTAACTTAACAATTTAAAATATTTTTTGTGATATAAGAGATGATGTATATAAACAAATATAAAAAAAATTATTTGTTAATTTGTCACTTTTAACCAACTATAACAATCATTAGCTTATCAAATTATTTATTGAGCTATGAAAAAACCTCAATAAAAGATAAATTTGAATATAAGCTTTAAATTTATTTTTTAATAAAATTTTGTTAATGTATAGAATTATTCTTATTATCAATTCTATAAATAACAAAATCTTAAAATTGTTTTTGTAATCATGAGACATGTTTTTATATAAATAAATATTTAAAAACTTATATTCTTAATTTGGTCATTTTTAACTAGTTTTAAAATTATTGGTTTATCAAATTATTTATTGAACCACGAAAAATATTCAACAAAATGCAAAAACTAAATAGGATGCAATCAGGTTTTTAATTTTATTTATTTGGTTATTTGTAGTTAAGTAGTGTTTAAAATTATTATTATTATAAATCTTAAAGTTAGAGAAAATTTAATATAATTTTTGTTATTATGAAAAATGTTGTATATAAATAAATATTTTAAAATTTATATTGTTACTTGATCACTTTTAACTAACTCCAAAAATTATTATGATATTCAAATTATCGATCGAGAAATGAAAAAATTTCCACAAAAGACAAACAAATAGAATGTAAGCTTTCAAATTCATTGTTTAAGTTATTTATAAATTTTGTATTCCAAATTTTAATTAATATTATCGATTATATCTTCGATTGACATATTCAATTTGTGTTATTTGAATTTAGAATATCACATCACAAAAGTACAAAAAGACACACAAGAGATGAGAGTGAATTTCAACCAAATTCCACTTTCTTCAACTCTACTTTACCTAACGATTTTTTCAAATTATGAAATACAACTTTAAAACTCAATAGAAATATAAAACCTTTATTATATTATACAAAGTTTGAAATAATAAAAATATATGAATAATATTTTATATAATAACTTTATTTTATTATTCTAAATTGTATATATTACCAAAATAAATAATGAACTGCACGATATGCGGGTGAATTACTAGTAATGAAAAATACAAATCATATAAAAGGAGAGACCATACTGAAAAATATCAAACACTGTAATTATATATATAAAAGTGTGGTTTGCACCTTCAAGTGTTTGACAAGTGTCACCTTCAAGCGTTTGACAAGTGACATTTTACAATGTTGCCAAGTGTACTTCCTTAAAAAATATTTTATTTATAAAATATCAAAATATTAATATCAATTAAATACACACCCCACTACCCTACAATAATAAAGTGCTCGGAAAAATTAAATATGTAAGTTACAAATATTTGTTAATGTTGTATTGTTTTTTTCTTTTTTGTTTTACATGAAATCTTTGGTGTCAAACTTGAACAATTGTTTTTGTCCAACATTTCAATTTCAAAAAATAAAACAAAATTTGAAGAGTAATTCTGCTACTACTTTTTACGGAATTAAAACAAATAAATAAAAAATATTTGAAGGTGCTAATAATATTTTACATAAGAACATTCAAGTAGTTCAAACTCAAAAAAATAAAAACCTTTAGAGAAAAAATTATTTAGTGGATTCAAGAAAAAAATAACATATAAATATTAGAATTCGGTAATGTCAGACATGAAATAAAATAATGTACTCTAAAATTGTAATTTAAACTATGAAACATATTGCTAATGACATTACAAAAAATAGGTGTTAAAAAAACATCAAGAATGTGAGATATATTGAAACATATTTGGCAATAGATAATGAAAAGACATGCAATTTGATAATTTTGTGTTTGTTAAGAAATTTTAAAGGATATTATGATATTATATAAAAATAATTGCTTGGAAAAAAATAAATATGTAAGTTACAAGTGTTTGCTAATGTTGTATTATCTTTTTTACATGAAATATTTGGTTTCAAACTTGAACTATTGTTTTTGTCCAACATTTCAAATTGGCAAAAAAAAAAAAAAAGTAAGCAACAATGTGCAAACATTGGTTCAGTAATGTCATGTATTAAATAAAAATAATGTACTTTGAAATTGTGTTTAAACTCTGAAACAATATTATTAATGACATTAGTAAAAAATAGGTGATTAATTTTTTTTTTAGGATATGTTAAGGTTAAAACATATGTAACTTTGGCAAGTATGAAAGTAAGTTATAAAAAGGATGAAATTTGATAATTTTGTGTTTGTTTAGACATTTAAAAGGTAGGATTACAATTAATATGTCATCATACAGAGAATTATAAGAAAAATAGATGATGTACTGTTATTTTATCTTTAAAAAAAGAGCTAATATTTTCAGTTCAAATTGTAAAAAAGTGGATGAAGTAGACAAAAAAAAAAGTTATAAGATTCTGCAAACAAATAACATGATTCGGATATTGGTAATCTAAAATCCAAACGTGCACATTCAGTCCAACCACCACCTTAAACAATCGAGAAAATTGTATTAAAATATTACAATATGTAACAATTTGTTAAGGCTAATAAAAAGATCACAAAAAGAACACAATTACAAAATAAACAAAAGAACCAATATATAAAGCTAATAATGAGTGCACTTAGGACAAACATTGAACAAAACAGATGTTTTCGAGCGATAAACTGAGATATATTATATACTTTTTACAGAAATATATAAAAATACATAATGCAATAATTAAAACACTTATTAAGAATTATAAATTAACAATTTTGTGTTAAAGAATAAATGAAAAAAATTATTAAAGAAAACAATAAGGCTCCGTTTGGATAGAGTGATTTCAAATCCAAAATTTGAAATGAGTGGATTTCAAATCCTTTCAAGTTTCGGTGGATTTGAAATCTACCAAACTGACTCTAAAATTAGCTCAAAATGAAAACTATGAATTTTAAATTCACATCCAACCAAACACTATTCGTGGATTTGCTATCAAGGATTTCAAATCTCATCAAATCCACATATTCAAATAGACCATAAGAAATATTATTTTAAGAATAAAGAAAAAATATCACTCTTATGTAAAATTTTACTATCATATAATAATAAACACTAATTATAAAATAAAAAATAAAATAAGTATTAAATAAAACTTGTGCAACGCACGGGTTCAAACCCAGTTAAAAGAAAAAGAGAGGTATAAAAATACATTTTACATCTCAAAAAAATACATGTAAACACTCAATTTTTTAAGGAAAGAAAGTACTTTTTCAGGTATTTAATTAATATTTTGGATTTAAATATATTTAGACAACATTTCTGTCGCAATTATCTTGGGAATATTGCAGAAAAAGGCGATAATTTTGAACTTCATCAATTTCACTTCCTCAATTTCTACTGAACTTGGTTCGTCTCAGATTGGAACGATTATCCATTTTCCTTGTTCAAATTCTGTGTTAGGGTTTCGAATTGACGGAGATCGGGCGATATCCGTGATGAGCGCAAGCAGCCACGGCGGTCCTGGTTCGCCGCCGGACCGGATAAGCGATATCGGTGGAGAAGATCAAGACGTTCCTTCAACCAGCGGCGGTGGCGATTCAGCTAGTGTTTCACTTGCTGAGGACGATAAACTAGTTGAAACTAGGTCTTCTGATAATATTCACGAGTCTAGGGTTTTGAAGCAGGAAAATGTGGACACTGGTATCGGTGATGCAAGCGAAGGAGGGAATCAATCGAGTTCCTTGATTACAAGAGGTGAAAACAGTGATTTGGGGAAGACCGATTTAGCGAATCTGAAGTCTGAGCATACGAAAGTTAAAGGTTCTGTAGATGATTATGATTCAATGTTATCTGAATTCGATCATTTCGCCTCCAAAGGAGTGAGTGAAGCTGTTGGATATGGGTATGAAATTGGAGATATGGTGTGGAGTAAGGTGAAATCGCACCCATGGTGGCCCGGACACATTTATAATGAGGCGTTTGCTTCTCCTTCGGTTCAGAGAAGCAAACGCGAGGGCTATGTGTTGGTAGCATTTTTTGGGGATAGTAGCTATGGGTGGTTTGACCCGGCAGAGTTGGTTCCGTTTGAAGAGAACTTTGCGGACAAGTTCCGGCAAACTTCCTCCCGGGGTTTTCTGAAAGCGGTGAAGGAAGCTGTAGATGAGTTATCCAGAAGAAGGAGCTTGGGTTTGGTTTGCCGCTGTAGAAATGTGTATAATTTCTGGCCTTCTGCTGTCAAGGGTTACTTTGTTGTGGGTGTGGGGGATAATGAACATGCTGTTTATCCATTGAGTCAGATAAATAAAGCAAGAGAAAACTTTCATCCAAACGAGATGCTCTCTTTTGTCACGCAATTGGCATTGGCACCAATGGCACACCAGCATTGGACCATTGAGTCTATCAAGAACAGGGCGACAGTTTTGGCATGCAGGAAAGCACTGTTTGAGGAATTTGATGAGACATATGCACAGGCCTTTGAATCTGTACCAGTGCGCCCTACACGGCCCACTGAGCCAGTGTCCATGGATCCATCCAAAGGTATATTTCTTTTATGATATTTTGATCAAATTTTGAGAGCTTTCTGCAGATTCTTGTGGTACTATGCAGTGTGGTGTGGAACAACTTACCTCTCATTATTGAAGTCCTCAAAACTTTTCCTGTTAAAGCATGTCGAACGTGTTTATTAAATTTTGTCTTGGGCAACACTAAATGAGCAAGGCATGCAACTCATCTGATTAGGCAAGATTATTGTACTTGAAACTTTGAGTCACTTCGCAGAAGGAAACACATTTATTAAAAACATTTTAGATGCTGTATATAGAAGCTTCAGACGTTTCCTTTATAACTATACACGAGTGTTTGCAAAAGCTCATGGCAGCTTGTAGCTGCTTTTTTCTCATAATCAATTTTTGAGTGTTTGTAATGAATAAAATCCGCTTCCTACAAGCAACTAGAAGACAAAATGTGGAAGTTGTGTGGTGTGCTCCTTTGAGGGATTATGACATACTTGTAAATAAATGCACGTTTTTTGTTAATGAGAAAATAAGTTAGAACTTGGAAGTTGTTTTTCACCACACACTCATTCTAATATTTTGAAGCATTTATTTTCCAACACCACCCACTTTTGGTGATAAGAAATTTCTTCACATTCAGTAAATTTTAATTTTCTTTTTTCCAAAAGCACACTCTCTTGCAACAGTGCTGACATATAATATTATTCAGAGGAAGTGGCTACGTTAGAAAAATGTTATATAAATGGTAATTAATGGAATTTAGAAGTTTTATCTTCAGTTCAGAGGGGTCAGTTTTAAATATAAAGATGGATGGTATTAAAATATTTATCTTCTTTCACTTGTAAATCACACGTGTGTTATTTATGCCACATTAATGCGGTTGATAGTAGTAAGTTCTGATAAGAAATAGAAGTTGTTACTTGTTTTGGTAATTGTTCTCATTCTTTTGCATGATTGCTATGCACTCTTTTGATATTCTTTTGCTTGATATCTAACATTCTTTGATGGCTTCTCCTAAGTAAAGAGGATTTTTTTTTCTTTGAGTGTAGTGTTGCCTTTTTTACCCTGTGGATAGAAGTTCCCTCATTGTCTAATTTTAGAAAATGAATAATTCAAGCAGAGAGTTACTATGACATCCGTTTCTAGATTTGGTCATATGTTCATCTTTATGCTGATGATTTTCAGGGTCATGTCTTCCCTGTGTCGATAGAATTTAACATTACCTTTTGCTTAGGTTCATTCGGCTAACTATTTTAATTGCTCCTTAGTTATGAGATTATTGTTATTCTTACATACTTACCTTTGGGTGACAGACCAAGAGCTCACAAACTTAGCTTGATTTACACTTGATTCTTGGTCAACCATCAAAAGACCCTTGGATTCAACCTCCTGCATAGAGGGAGAAACATACTCTTCCATTGAAAATGCATGGAAGGATTCCTTGAGTGTACTTGAGACTTGACTACTGCATGTCAAATGTGGTGATCAGGGTCTAAATTTGTTTTCTGGCTTGTCTTGTTGGTATCTTTTTATATAGGAAAAATCGATAGTTAAATGGAAGCTTTTGATATATGGCCATTGGCCGTTAAATGCAACCTGGATATGAGAATAAGTTGCATAGCTTAGTTGTTTGACCAAGCTAGAAACTTTACAGTTTCCAAAGATAACTGTAACTATAGCAGGTGTATCCTTCAGTGGTGTAGCGGCTTAGCTCCTTCCATTCATGGAGGTTATGTAACAATTATGGTGGGTATGTCTGGGCAGATATGTGGGCAGACATGTTAATGGTATTAACATTTAATGCATGTTCTCCCAAGCTCACTTTTTGCAGTGTGACTTAATTAGTATCAAATATCTTTTTTTTTCGCCATTGAGTTCGAACCTGTTTCTATTGTCTGACAAATCCAGTTGAACAATATGTAGTAGAACCATCACAAACTGAACTCAATGGGGTAATATATATACATATGTTTTCGTGTGTATTTCAAGACTGCATTGTAAGGTGGCTTCAACTAAGCTTCAAACATTATTAAATTATAAGTCCGAATGTCTCATGAACATGGTTTGTTAAGCTAACCATCATAGTTGTTAAGCTAACCATCATAGTTTGTCTAGCTGTTATCTAAATTGAATCTCTACTGGCTTTAAATTACATAATTTTTTAGAGATTTGGATAATCATTTTACTCTCTTATATACACACATGTTTTTGTGTATTTCAAGATTGTTTTGTAGGGTGAGGCTACAATTGAGCTTCAAAAGTTATTAAGCTTCTAATCCTGTAAATATGGTTGGTCAAGTTATCCATCATAATTTGGGCTAGCTGTTATCTAAAATTGATCTCTACTGCTTCAAGTTATACTATACTGAAACTTGGATACCCTAAATATATTGCATAACCATCTTATTTGAAAAATATTCCTGTGTTATCTGGTAGCAAATGAATAAATTTTCAGAGATAGTATCATTTAGTTCTCAAAGCTAAATTTTGGGGATGCCATGTGCAGTGTATGGGAAATTTTCCTTTTCTATTTTGTAGTTATTAATAGGATTTCTTAATATTCAAGTTTTAGTGTTTTTTTTTTTTTTGAGAGCCTGATATGTATTTTCAGAAAATTTTGATTGGTAACTATCTTTTGCTGTTTGAGTTGTAGCAAATTGGTGCCATAGTGAAAATTCTAGGATTAATATTAAGTGAAGAGTGAATTTTGAATAGGATATTTTGGTCAAATAGATTATTTTTGCAAGATACATATAGAAGTTCATTTTTGTGGTTATAACTTATAAATAATCTAAACTTTTCCATACCATCATATATAGTATTTTATTTATGACCCTTCAATCCTGGATCCCCTTACTTCCTATTTTCCTTTGTATGTGTGCCCTTCTTGAGAGTTTCAGTGTGAACCTCCATTCTGCTAGTATGAAGAAAATTTTGACATCATTATCACTGCATTCTAGACCCCCGCTACTTCCTATCTTCTCAATAACACCACTATTTTCAGCAGCGTTTTGGAACATTCATC
The DNA here is from genome assembly GCA_005771605.1 of Scutellaria baicalensis. Lineage (NCBI taxonomy): Eukaryota > Viridiplantae > Streptophyta > Magnoliopsida > Lamiales > Lamiaceae > Scutellaria > Scutellaria baicalensis. Next base: position 47,048,389 of record CM016722.1, read on the forward strand.
TCCCCCAAGATTGTGGTTACCTCCCTGAACCTAACTATTCGGTGAAAACAAATTTTTTTTTGTTCGACAAACCCTCCCACTCCCCTGACCCCAGAAAGTACAGGATCCAAGTAATGGCCATGGTTATGAAGGTTCGAGTTTTTAACAAGAGTATTCATTTTTTGAGAATTATTAAATGGAGATGGAGAAGCGTTAGAAGTTACCTGTTTGAAAGTAGAAAAGAGAGCCTGAAGGTCCTCTATTGCCGCCTTGTCTGTGCCTTGTAATATTGAGGAATCAGTACTGGAATGTTACTCACTTGCCATCTCATGGATTTATTTGATTAAGTTCTGCATTTTTTTTTTCTTGGTTGCTGCACCTATATGTGATTGCTGTGATTTTATCACTGCCAATGTTGTGTGTCGTCTTTATTCATGATTGACTATTGTAGAGATCAAGTTTGCATTTAAGTTTGTTGTTTCTTAATTCTGCACTTTAAGAGTAAGTTTAAACGTGTGGCCCACTCCTGTTATCTAAGTGCATTATTTTCTATGTAATTTCATTGGTATTATTTGTGAATCTTTCAGTATAAATCTTGGTTTTGTTCTCATGGTTATCATGCTTCATCTTACGCAGCTCCTTTGAGTGGCCAACTGGTGATCGCTGAAGACCTTGGTAAGCGAAAACTCTCTGTAAAAACTACTAAACGTAAGGATCAGCTGGAGAAGGATAAGTATCTATTTAAACGGAGGGATGAACCAACCCCCATGAGGACAAAGAAAACAGGTCCAGGCCAGGTTGGTGGTCCTGCTCATCCGCCGCTGTTGATAGATGGATCGGGGTTATCCGGAATACCTTTGGACTCTGCCAAAAAAGGCCACTTGCACCAGAGTTCTGTATCTGACTTTAATGTTGGTCAGCATCAACCTGTAAAAAAGGCATCTGTGATCAGTGATATCAAAGCTTCTGAAGGTTCTATGAAAATTGTTGAAGTTGGAATGAAAAACGCCAAGTTACACAAGCCACGTGCTGCAGAATTGAGTGCTGAAAATGCAACCCTTGTTGCAAAGAAGAAGAGAAAGAAAGAAATGACCTCTGAGAGAATGATGATACAAGTTGAGAAGACGAAGAAGAGAAAGAGAGAAATAAAAAATGAAGCCAGTGCTAACATGGCAAAGTTACCCCTTCCTAACAGTAACACTGGAGCATCAGTAGCGAAGGTTTCAGGAATGCTACTTGATGTTCCACTTAGTGCTGCTAATAACCAGCTTAACAATCATAAGAATGCTGATTTAATGCCCTCTTCCTCATCTTCAGAAGCAAAGCAAGCAGCTGACCTTGGAAAAGTAGAATTTCCTGTGCTAGTGAAAGACCTGTGTGCTCTTGCCGTCAATCCCTTTCATGGAGTGGAAGGGAGTTACCATGCAACCACCCGATTGGTGGTCCTGAAATATCGGTCTCTTGTGTATCAGAAGAGCTTGGTTTCATCACCACCTATTGAAATTGAGACGGGTGAACCCAACTCAAGGGTGTTACCTACTACTACTTTGCGTGGTGCTGTGGGCAGAACTGATGAAAAGTCGACCATGAAGCTAGTGAAACGTTTTGTCAGGCCCGATGATCCAACCAAAGGTGGTAAGAAACGTGGTCCATCTGATCGTCCGGAGGCCATTAAGAAAAAGATGAAACTCGATGACTTTGAGGACATTAACAGAAGGAAGAAGGTCAAGGATGTCAGCAATAGAAACAAGCTCGTTCATCCTGAGGATGCTAAGACAAAGAAGAAGAAGATAGTCGATCACTCAAAAAATGTGCTTCCAACACAACCCAGAGTAGTAAAAGTAGAATCGAGCAAGAGGACAGAGCCGCAAGGAAAAGTGCGTAATCCGACTATGCTAGTGATGAAGTTTCCATCTGGGGCAATGCTTCCATCCGGGGCCCATCTGAGAGCAAAATTTGCTCGTTTTGGGCCATTGGATTCCACAGCTACTCGAGTGTTCTATCAAACATATACATGTCGTCTGGTCTATCAATACAAGGCTGATGCTGAAGAGGCTTTGAAGTTTGCTCGAGAGACCGGCGATCTATTTGGAAACACCAACGTGAGGTACTACATCAGGGAAGTAGCAGTAGAGGCAGTGGAGCCTGAACCAATCAAGATTCAGAAAGAAGACACCTCACAGTCTCGAGAGACTGCTGTTGAACATAGGACACATCTGAAAATGACTCAGCAGCCACATCAGCAGCTGACTCAGCAGCAGCTGACTCAGCAGCAGCTCAAGTCATGCCTGAAGAAGCCGGCCAACGAAGAAGTCAGTAATGGCAATGGTAGAGGTACTCGTGTAAAGTTTATTTTGGGTGGGGAAGAAAGGATTAACAGTGAACAAGTTTCTAGTTATCGTCAAGAGGGCCCATCTTATACACAATCAATAGATATTGGTACTAAGAATTTTCAAAAATTTGTTCCTCAGTCTCCTTTGCCTACTACTCATCCGTTGCAGAAATATCCGATTAATATGCCTAGTGTTGAGCCCAGGCCGTTTAATGCCACACCCACTCAACCGATCCTCGTTGCACCTAAAAACGACATCTCACAACAGCTTCTCAATCTACTAACTAGGTGCAGTGATGTGGTGAATAATGTTACAGGGGTATTAGGCTACGTGCCTTACCATCCTCTTTAGTGGTGATTGGAAACTGAGAATACGAAACCAAACAAAAATCGCAATATTCGAGGATTCAGATCTGCAGAAATTTCGGTGTTAGATGAAGTATAGAAGAAATAGGGGTGAAGGCTGAGCATGGAGATTAATTTTGGTTGCGATGTAATTGTAAGAATCTTGTTGGTGATAGTGATGATGATGTGTATCGAAATGTCACGTTTGTGCTTTTATTTTTTAGATTATCAGAATTGTTGCTTCTTTTTATTTGGTGACATCGTAATAATTTATTATCTGTTAGTAGTAACTCATCCTTTTTTAATGAAATGTATGAATGGTACTGAAGAACTTGAGAGGCCCAGATAAGAAAAAGAAAATTTATGTATGGAACTGCAATCCTATATTATCTTTGAAATAGGAATATCTTCTTGCATTCCTAGCATACAAATTTTGAATACACGATTTTTATCATCTTATTTCTCGAAATTTCTGCAATAATTCATATAATTGCAAATAAACACGTGATAAGCTTTGCCCACGATTGCTCTCTTATGGTTGAATCTTAATTTGAAATCAATTATCTAAACACAAAAACTCATATGGCAAAGAAAAAGGAAGGGAAAAACACAAATATAGAATCTTGTTTTGAAAAGATGATAAAAAGATTTAAGTATTACAAATTTCAAATACACGGTTTTTATCATTTTCTTTCCTAAAATCTCTACAAATAATTCATATAATTGCAAATAAACACATACTATGCTTCGTCAAGGATTGCTCCCGCTTATGATTAATTTGAAATCAATCATCTAAGTCAATGATAAAGAAAAAGAAAAGAAAAACACAAATATAGAATCTTGATTCAAAAAGAGAGAAGTGAGAAGATATTAAAGGACAATTGAGAAGAAGAGCGAAAGGAAGAATAAGAGAAAAATAGAAGAGATAACTATGATGGAGAGGAGGAGGCTTAGATTTGATGAAGAAGAAAGAACGCAAAATGGATTGGGTCGGGGGCACGAATCTTGAGAACATAAAACCTTCTCATCCAGAAAATGTAGCTACTAATTGAAGTATTTGCCACACTCCATCCAACTAGACCCTGCTATCTTAAAAAGACCCTTCTCTTCAATACCCCTTCTCAATATGTTAGCCTCATCCCACCTCCCAGCAGAGGCATAAACATTGGCAAGAAGAGTACGATAGCCACCATTATCCGGCTCGAGCTCGAAGCAATTCTTTGCAGCAATTTCCGCGAGTTCTACATTGTTATGCAAGCTGCAAGCAAGAAGCAATGCACCCCACACACCAGCATGTGGCTCGGTTGCCATGCTCTTAATCAACTCATGAGCCTCTTCTAGTCGTCCGGCCCTGCCCAAAAGATCAACCATGATCGAGTAATGATCCTTCGTTGGTACAAGCCCATGCCTCTGCATCGACATAAAGCAATGGTACCCTTCTTCCACCATACCAACATGATTATAAGCGGTTAATATTCCATTATAAGTTACAAGGTTCGGGATGATGTCATTGGCAATCATCTCTTCGAATAGCTGGATGGCCTCCTTTGCCCTGCCATTTATACCATAGCCTAAGATCATTGCAGTATAAGCAACTAAATCCCTTCTCTGCAAGTCTTTGAAGAGCTCATAAGCTTTGTCGATGTTACCACACTTTGCGTACAAGTCAATGAAAGAGGTGGCCAAGTGATCGTCCATTACAATCCCGGATTCTTTCATGTATGACTCGATCCAAGTCCCAGGTTCTGAGTCTCCCAGTTGAGAGCAAGCAGAGATAGCACTAGCTAGTGTCATTTTGTCAGGCTGAAAGTTCACTTTTGCCTTCAGCATTTCATCGAACAGCTGCAACGCCTCATTTGCTCGATTGTTTTGAGCAAAGCATGATATCATCGCATTGTACAGAACCAGGTCTTTCTCACTCATTTGATCAAAGAGCTCTTTGGCACACTCTACATCTCCATACTTTGAGTAGGCAGAAATCATTGTGATATAGGAAACATTATTCCTATCTGGCATCGCATCGAAAAAGCTACGTGCTAACTCTATCTTCCCACATTCTATGTAACCAGTAACCATGGCATTCCAAGAAGCAGAACTCCTCTGTGGCACTCGACGAAACAGCTCGTAGGCCTGCTCCATATCCCTCGCCCTCGCATACCCCGAAATCATGGAGTTCCAAGATATAGCATTTCTCACCGGCATTTCATCAAACACACTCTGCGCCATATCCAAGTCTCCATACTTCACGTACCCAGCTAACAAACAGTTCCAAGAAACCACATTTTTCCCAGTAATTTCATCAAACACCTTACGCGCAACCACCAAATCACCCATTTTCGAGTAGAAATCCAAAAGCGATGTTTGAACGAAAACAACCTTACAAAAGCCAAGCTTTTGCACACTCCCATGAATCATTAACCCACCCATTTTACACAAGATCCTCGCGCAGGCTTTGAGGGCGGAAGACACAGCAAAGGTGTTCGGCAAAAGTCCCAAACGGTGCGATTCTGAATACAGAGAAAGAGAATCTCGAAACTGGCGATGTTGAGAGAGATAACGGATGGTGCACGACATGGAGGAAGCATCCGGTCTTTGCAAACGCAGTAGGATCGATCTGACATAGCGAGTTGTTATCGGAGAATGATGGGATGCAGATTTAAGCGTTTGACGAATTAACAGGGGCTCGAGATTCTTGAAGTTGTTGACCAGTATTTGGCAGTGGATTTGCTTAGCTTGATCGGCGGTGAGAAGCTTTTCCAGCAAAATTGTGAGCTTCGAAACTTGCATTTGGAATTACAGACATCAAGATTTAATGCCAAAAACTGATGGCGCCAAGAATCATATTTTGCAAACCTTTTTTTTTTAATGGCGTTGAATTTAATTACATAGTTGATATGTAGAGTTGAATTGAGTCTTTAGTTCACTTGTGGAATAGATTCATATATATCTATTACCTATACTAATAGTACACTCGCGCGATGCGCGGCTTGCTATATAATATAAAAAAAAATTATTGTTGCTAATATAGTATAATCTATAATGTATCTAAAATGTTAAATGTTTTTTTAATGCTTGTTGTAATCTATACTATTGTAATGCTAAATGTTTTTTTTTTTTTTTGTAATGCAATTACTTATAAACAGATTTGGATAATCAAGATGACAATCAAATAGTATTGGTAATATCTCATTATATCTGTAAAAGCTTTCCATCTCGATTTTTCTTCTTTTTTTGACGTTTCTAATCTCCATTTCATGTCAGCTCATTCTCATCAAAGGAGAGTGATTATATATGCATTGCTTATATATAGTATAATGACTTTCATCTCGATTTTTCTTCTTATTTCAATCACTAATTTTTTTTTCTTTTGATATTTCTAATTTCCATTTAATGCTACTTCATCCTAATTACATAAGAGTTATTACATATACATTGCTTATATTGTACAATAACTTTCATCTCAATTTTTCTTCTTCTTTTGATATTTCTAGCCTCCATTTCATCTATTTCATTCTCATTAAGTGAGTAATTATATATACATACATTGCTTATATGAGAAACCGATTTTCATCTCAATTTTTCTTCTTATTTCCATCACTAATTTTCTTCTTCTTTTGATATTTCAAGCCTCCATTGTTTTTCTTTTTGTTTTGATATTTTAAACCTCAATTTCAATAAGCTAGTTCATCCTCATTTAGTGAGACTTCCATCTCCATTCATGCGTTTCTTATATAGTAGTAAGACAATGACTTGTAGATGAAATATAATCCTGATGACTTGATATGGAAGCTTGATCCAAAATTATTGAATTAATTTAGAAAACCAAAATTAAATTTAAAAAAATTACTCAAATTGTCCAATAATTTTTAGGAGCTTATCCAATAAGATACTCAAAAGTTTTTCTTTTCTTTTTTAGTTTTCTTTTCCCTTTTTTTCCTATTGGCTAATAGTATTGCTATTGAATGGTAAATTGGTAGTAATCACCAACTATTGTCATTTTAGATATATTATAAATTTAAATTTAAATAATTATATTTTTCATATTATTTTATGTATATTGCAATATTAAAACATCGAATACTTATACTCACATTACGAAGTATATACTTCTAACATAAAACACTTTCGTATTAACTTCTAACTTCATATCTTAAACATTTATGTTTAAGTACATGAATTTCAAAATTGATCTATTAAACTTTTTATCAAAAAATATATGTTAAAATAAAAAAGACGTTTTAAAAAGAAGACACATGAGTATGTTAATATGAAAAAAACAAATTTTCTACAATAAATTACATTATGTAGATTTTATTTACTTTAGAAACTTTTAACTAAGTCTTTTATAATTTATAATTATTTAAAAAATTGATAATATGTGTAATATAATACATAAAAAATAAAATGTGTATCTCTCTTTCATTATATTGTATCATTAATAAAGAATTATATATGCTTTCCTCTTATTTTTTATTATAATATTTGATAACTTATAAAGAAAGTCATGTAATTTAAAACTATTAAATTAATTTAGAAAAACAAAATAAAATCTTGAAAAATTTAAATAAAAGTAAATTATTACACATCATCAAATTGATGTGACATTTTTAGGAGGGAAAGTGGCAAATTAGTAATAATTGTCAACTTGCTTGCTTTTAGTATAACTAGCAGTGTACCCGCGCGTTGCACGTCTTGTTATATAATTTCCCAACTGTCCTGATATTAGTATAGTATAGATAATTTTTAATATGGGCGGGATATTTGCAGTTCTATTTATTTGAAATAAATTTTAATATATTACCTATTATTATTATTATTATTATTATTATTATTATTATTATTATTATTATTATTATTATTATTATTATTAAAAGAATTTATTAAATTTTGTTGATTTTTATAAGCTAGGTAAGTGAGTGTTGTTAAATGAATAAACATTCTTTATATAAGGCAATGACTTTGAGAGAAATTTGATTTCAATGGCTTAAGATGGAAGCTTAATTTAAAATTACTAAATTAATTTAGAAAATTAAAATGAAATCTTGAAAAAAAAATAAAAAAAGTTATTTACACAAATTTATTTGACATTTTATATAGTATGAATATAGATATAGATTATTTTATAGATGAAAGAGTATTGCAAGTCATTATATTGATTTCTCCAATAATAGTTGTCTATAAATATCTATAGACTATAGACATATTCATAACATCTACTTTTTAATATTATTTATTTGTTGAAGAGTATCCTCCAAGCCAAACATTAAAATAACTAATAATAATGATCAAGTAAAAAATATATATATATAATCAATGTTCAATCACGTTTTGACACTTGGACAAAAGGACAAAGAATAAAATGAGCGGGAAAATGGCATTCTTGTAATTTTTCCCAAACATTTTGCTATTAGTATAGTATAGATATATATATATATATATAAAAGTATGAATATTTCTTACAAAATAGGGATTGCCTAATATATTCTTATTAAATATTATTATTTAAGGTTATAATAGTAATTTAGGATTTTCATACTTAAAATAATTTAATATTAGAATTCTAATCCAAAATCATATAGAATTCTATTTTAAGTAGGACTCTAATTTAATGTAGATCATATATCCTTGAAAAAGATTATTATATAAGATTTTAACAATAATTTAATATATTTCTTTGCATAATTTTATATTAGAATTTCTAATATATATATATATATATATTTATATTTATTTACTTTAATAATTTTATGTTAGCTATAATCTTACTTTGAATTTTTTTAATAGTTTTATGTTAGAAATATCATGATTTTATTCATACAATTGTAATAAAATAAGACAAATAATTATTTGTATATACATTCTATAATAGTTTAGTAACGTTTCTCCTGTTTTTACGACTTCTTTTATTTTTTCTTAATTTTTTTAATATGAGGAAAGACATTTACTCTTCAATTTTAAATGATTAATATAGTAATTTTATATTACAATTACGAGTAATATCAATTTAGTCATTTAAGTTAGGTCATTTCCATTTTTAGTGCATCAAGTAAGCTTTCCAATCTTAGTCGATTAACTATCAATATTTTCAATTTTAGTCTTTTTTTGTCTGAACAACCAAAATTGTTGACGTGGCAGTCGGAAAATCTAATGTGGCAGTCGGAATGACTAAAATTTGAAAAAAAATCGATAATTAAAGGACTAAAATTGGAAAGTTTAAACTTGATGCATCAAAACTGGAAAAGGCCTAACTTACAAGACTAAAATTGATATTACCCCTTACAAGTATAACCCCTAATTCCTATATAGAATTTTAATAATTCTAGCTTATACATGTAATCTATTATTTCTATTTGCATGTATTCTTTCAAATTCACCCATTGGATGCAAATTTTTGAGGATAAAGATGAAATTCTCTGCAGTAAATTTGTTGATGATGTTTGGATAAATATAGATTTGAAATTTGTTACATTCATTTTGAACTATTTTTTTGAGTTAAATGAGTGAATTTCAAATCCACCACAACTTGAATGGATTTGAAAATGGAAAGTTTTGGATTTTTGGGGGTATATTTATTGAATAAATAGTATTAAATGGGGAATGAAGAGTCACAGTTCATATAAACGGGGCCGTTTTCAGGTTAAGAGATTGGTGAGGGCCATAAATACCATCTCATAATTTATAAATGGTGATTCACTGTCTCCATCGCATTCCCCAATTTGATTGAGGAATCCCCGTCCCATTAATATTGATAACCAATGGAGATGGTTACCACTTACCAATAGAGAAATTAGCATCCCTAAGCATATTGTGAAATCAATATTCATGGCAAAGTTAAATATCTCATTTACCAAAGCAAAAAAACAGACGTTGTAGTTAATGTCTGTAATGCACAATTCGACAACCAATGGTGGTACCATACAATCTATATCTCTTATCCAAATATATTTGCCATATCAATATTAAGATATGTTTTGAAGTGTCAATTGTGAAGTATTTGTAAATATATATTTATAAGCTTATGATGGAGTGACAATTAACATGACCTAAAAAGACGATAAGAATTCAATTGATGAAATCAAATAATTCGAAGATACTCGACAGGTCTCCACTTAAGAAGTAATGTGGGAAATCTTTCGATTCAATTTTATATGAAATATTTATTTCACTTATCAACTTGCAACTATATCTACAAACCCAACAAAACTTAACTTATTGGACAAATCAAAGTTTGAAAAAATATTTTAACATAGGACCATACCTCCAAACCATTGCTCAATTTGTATTTTACAATGTGTCGTATACAGATGTTAAGAATTAAATTGATGAAATTAAACAATTCGAGTATGCTCGACAGGTCTCCACTTAAGAAGTAATGTGGGGAATGTTTTGATTCAATTCATATCTATTATTTATTTCGGTTATCAACTTGCAACTATATCTACCAACCAATAAAACTTAACTTAGTGGACTAATCAAGATCGGGAAAATGTTTTAACTAGGATCCTGCCTCCAAAACATTACTCACTTTTTATTTCATAATGTGTCGTATAAATGAAGAAGCGCATAAATTAAACTCTTTACAAAAAAATTCCTGAGTATTACTTGATGAAATCAAACAATTCGAAGATGCTCGAGGAGTCTCTACTTAAGAGCAATGTGGAGAATTTTTGAATTCAATTTATATGAAATATCTATTTTAGTTATCAGCTTGCAACTATATCTACCCAACCGACGAAGTTTAACTTATTGGGTAAATCAAAGTTTGAATAATATTTCGAATAGGACAATGCCTTCAAAACATTATTCACTTTGTTTTTCACAAACTGTTGTATAAGTGAAGAAGTGTCAAAATATCTTTACAAAGAATTTCATGTGCATTACTCATAGGATAAACAAATAAATTTTGTAAGGAAAGAAAGAAAAGAAGTGTGATTGGACGTAGAAGTATCGTAAATACAGTAAGTAGAAGGAGACACATATTATCTTACGTTACTCATGAGTTATGTAATAGGACCAACATCATTTGAATAATGTACTACTTTCAAAGAAGCAGTTCATAAAAGAGGTTTTGTTGGAAGTTGATCGAGGAATTGCAAAATGTTCGAGCGAAGCTATCGCTATTCAAATGTCATACGAATTACAAAAATCATGTGCACCAACATATGCGAATGCGTTATGAAATACATTCTCTTAAGTATTGTTTACAAATTTCAAAAGAGAATCAGACACCTTACAAGTTTAAAGAACTTTGAAAAACAATATGATTTTTTTTTTCTAAAACAACATGAAAAAAGACATAAGTTCATGTGATATTGTGATTGTTCCTGATTATCACTTAGACCGTGGATAATGATTTACCAAAAAATATAGTTGTTGAAATGTAAAATTGAGATCCTATAACAAGTTCAAGAAGTATACATAACCTGAATATCGAACAATATAATTTTTTTTATTGAGAATTACGTTTGGGATAAACAAAGAGGATGTCGGAAGCCAGAGAAAAAAAAAAGGGATGTGATTGGACATACAAGTACTGCAACTCCAGTAGATGGAAAAAGATAAAATTGTACATTATACCTTCCACCAAAAGTCTCAACTTTTTTTCACTTTGTATTTATTCATATATTTACTATTTACTGTGCACATGAGACTCTCTTCCACAAGAATCAAACATCACTTCACTTTGAGGGACATGTGGTCCAATGGAAGAGTCACATTTTATCATACCCCATGTGGTCTCATTCAAAATTGTGGTAGTTTTGTCACTTATTATAGTTTTGTAGTAATTTGGTAGTATTATGTTATTTTTGTCACAAATTATAAGAAATGTGGTATAATGAGTTATTTTCTCTTGTATTAAATAATATTAAATTCTTGGAGAAATTCTTTTGGTTATTTACAAAAATGATCGTTTGAATTTTTATTGAAAGCGAATGATAGACAATATATTATAATTTTCAAATGAACTACTTGGAAAAAAAAAAGGTTTATTGGAAGCTCATCAAACTATTAATACAGAGTGTTGAAGTCATGTGAATATTTCTTACAAATTTTGAATTGTCTAATATATCATTATTTAAGATTATTATTTAAAGTGATAAAAGTGATTTAGTAATTATAATAATTTTAAATATAAATTTTAATAAATTGTAATACAGTACTTTTGCATTGCATGACTCTCCCAAATCCATCTACACTAAATAATCCTAATCGTATATCCTATATAATCATAATATTAACTATATACATGTAATTTAATGGTTTAATTTTATATAATTGCCTAAAATTTCCTTATTAAGGATTAATATTTAAGGTTAAAATAGTAATTTAATAGTTATAATGATTATAAATACATGTAATTTTAATAACATGTAATTGGAAAGTAATAATTTTAGACCTATAACGTGGACCTTTTCCAATTTTGGTGTGCCAACTTTACCTTTTTCAATTTTGATCCCTTAATTGTTGATTTTTTTCCCCCAATTTCAATATTTTTTTGTCGGAATAATCAAAATTGCTGATATGCTTGAAAAGTATTGATCTCTTGATTATTTGTATTTTTTTTCTAGATTTTAATTTGTTAGGAATTGAAGAACCCAAAATTTTAATATCAACATTAATATGTAAATTTTCATTTTCTTAAAACTATAAAAAAAAATTCAACCTCCACGTGCGACGGACGTGCTCCATACTAGTATATTAATTAAAAGAATGTTAGGATAAAATTATTGTGCATGTATTCTAATCAAAATGTTAAATTTTCTATCGTGGACAACTTTTAATATGCACATTAATGATGTGTAATGATCACATTCTCTCATTATATGAAAAGTAAAATTAATGGGTGTGCTAGATACACGACATGTTAGCCGTGTACAGATATTAAAGAGTAGGATAGGTAGGATAATATGATTGATATTTGATGTAGTCTAATTAAGGGTGTATTTACTTTGAGGGTTAAACCTGAAACAATGATATTTTATCTACTTTTATTTGAACTTTATTTTGATGGAAATAAACTACAGAGTTATCCTTCCTGTGATGAATAGGCTGAGAAAAGCATGCAAAATGTAAACGATTAAGCAACGGGTCTTTTATATCGTTGGAAAAACATTGTGAAATAAGTGTTGTAAAACGTTTTTTTGAAAGGCAAAGGCAAAAGTGCCGTTTCACTTGAAAAGGCACGACACGTGGACTAGCACATTGATTTCTGATTGGCCGGGAAGAAACGTGTTTGACTTAAAGAAACACATTTCTCATTTCTGGAGCAATGAATGGGGAGTTGGCTTAAGCGAATCAAAATAAGACACGTGGCGGCGGTTATGTTAGTTATGTTGGATCACGAGCCGATTCACCAGATTGAAGCTACGGTTTTGGTTTCAAGGGTGCTAATTTGATCACTGATATCTCGCTTGTTTCTCAATGGTTTTTGCTAATTCTTTTTTCTATATATAGCTAAGATGTAACTCTTTGTAGAGATATAGTTTTTAGCAAGAGTGATCTATTGTAGAGAGAGAGATTAGAGTGAGAAAGAGCTTGAGCGTTCTTGTTTCTTGTTTTGTAAACTTTCATGTTTGATCGTTTGAATGAGAAAACTCCCCACCCCATTGTTCCCGTGGACGTAAGCAATTGTTGAACCACGTAAAAAATTTGTGTGTTGTTGTTGCTTTGTTTGATTTCACTTTGGTATAACTTAGAACCAATGTTAGGGGTTTTAGAAGCTTGGAGTAGTATTTCTTGTGTTCTTGGTTGATTACAGTGAGTTGCATTGTTCTCTGATCCGCGATAAAACGTGAAGATCGGATAATACTTCTGATAACTATGAACTAAGAAGAACTATCTCCACCCTCCCCATATAATAGTTTACCCAAAAGTTGGGATAATATTAGGAAACTACATTTTTATCTCTAATAAACATTAAACTCTCATATTTTTAATATCAAAAAGAACATTTAGATAATATCACTCATATCCTAACCTTCGTATATTACATAGTAAACGATGATTAAGATAATTAATATTTTTATTCAAATATTATATGTTAATCTAAACATTGGAAAAAATTAATAATTTACATCTTATTCTATCAAGTTATCTCATTATTTTAAATAATTAGCTATATAAAAGTAAACACAACCTAAATGGAGAAGAATTAGGCAAATCAACGTCAATAATAAATAGTGTTTTATGTCTTTTTTTTTTTTGGTGTACTACATAGATTATTGGTTCACAAAAACTTGTATAAAACTTATTTTTACATATTTATATATGAATTGTAAGGTGTGGGTTGTAGTTGACTTATTTTACATTGATCCGTGAAACGATTTCATAAAATACTCACTCTTATTAATTTTGTAATTATAGATGAATTTTTTTTAGAATTTATACATACATAGATATTATTCCTCTTCTTCTTTTTTTTAAAGAGGACATCTTTTGAAAATAGATTTGAATGTCAAATAATCTATCAATATCAATGTGTGTATATTATATATACACGAAGAAATTATAAATGGTGTGTGGATGGAGTTACAAATTAACAGATTATAAAATTCATAAAATGTTTCTCTATAATTATTTATCACAAATATTAAAGATATGTCAATAGGGACCACGTTACTGTTATAAATAAATGTAATGGACATTACTCCTACAACCTTTGGTATTCTCTATGACCTTTGGAGTTCAATCAATTGTATATATAATGTACTCAAACATTGTATGTATGGTGGTGGATGAATAAAAATTATATCTTCTCAATCTTGTCATTTTCCCGTTTCATTGTTATTACATATATTGTTACGTTATATTGATCCATAGAAGGTGATGTACACACACGATCATATTTTACAACAGTTACAAGCGCACAATTCCAATCAATATTATATCTAATGACATTGGTGCATAGATTATGGTTCTGAATCTGAAACAATATGAGATAGTTGCCTCCATTATAGTTTTTTATAATGATAAAATTGTAATGATCATAGTGTTTTTTAAACATGGAAAATAAAAGGAATTCATTCATAAGTTGTGGTCATTTTTCTTTTTTCTTTTTCCCAATTTTCAACTGAAATTGCTTAATAGACCATTAATAGTGAAATTTAAACAATTCAAAATATAAAAAATGATTTAAGTATATATGGGAAATAGACCCTAATAATATACTACCTTCGTCTCGGTTGAACTTGCCTAGTTTTACCGGGCACGGATGTTAAGAAAAAACAGTTGACTATTGTTTTTTAAGATAATTGAGTGACATTTTTGTAATAAGGGTGAGATATGGTGATATAAGTGTTTTACTATTGTTACGTTATATTGATCCATAGAAGGTGATGTACACACACGATCATATTTTACAACACGTTATCAGCACGAGTCTCTACCTGAATATGAATGGTGCCATAGGAAAGAATCGTGTCTTTCCTGCGAGGTATTTTTCTTTTGAATCAATTCAAATATTAATTTCATTGTTATGACTACAATCGGATGCCATATTCTTTAATTTTGAATCTGTTCTATGAAATAGTTTCACTCACCTTTATGGCCCCTCTTCAGTTTTTAGAACCGTCCGGATGTGTTTAGATGATATCTTACATAAGTTAAGTTGAATATGTTCTGTTATTCCAGACCAAGAATGATTAGCAGTATGACAGAAATTAGGTCAACTATCACATGAGTTGTACAAGATCTTATTCTGCCGAGTAATTGAATACATAAGCTGATTAGCAGAATACGTAATGTTGGCTTAAAATCCAGACAAAGACATTTAGTTATGAATATAATCTTAGTGCTTGACTAAGCCCTTCATATATGTGTAATTTTCAATTATATCATTTCCAATTGTTTGATTCTTAAATGGCTTTATATTTTGATTCTATAATACATAATAAAACTCTTCTAAATAACTGTCTTGGTGATTTGTGTTGCTCACATTGAAGTTTTATGCGTGCTACCAATATTTATTTAATTCTTAACTTTAGTATTATTTTGAAATGGTTATTGAATCCATATATGATATTATTCATTGTTCATCTTGAATCAATACAGTGATTCATTATATATTATGCATTTTTAGTGTTGTCTTAAAGGTTATATGAAATGAAAAATTATAGATGTTAAATAATCTATATATTCTCTTGAACTATACCTTGAATATTTACCTTCACATATTTACAATCGAAACAACATCATATATCAAGCCTGAATTGGTAAATATCAAATTTGTGGTTCTTGTATCAATGCTAATTTTGATTGATAATTGTTTGCTCTAGCTTAGGAATTGATATCTATTATGATCAAACGATAACATTTTTGTTAATGATTATAATTATGTAATTCCAAGAAAACCTATTTTAATTGCGTGTATTTTTCGATAGGAAGATGTTATATCCCCTTGAAATTGAAACATCCTTCATATATAGATATATAATGTAATTGTTTAGTAAATAATTTCCTATTAATGTGAGTTCTCTTAATGAGATTGTTGAGATAAATGCTATATATCATGAGAGTTTATGCAAATGAATACTTTGTACTTCTAATAATGAGATTTACCTTGCTTTTCTTTTATAACAAATATTATATAGGGTTCTCATTCCACAAATGTTATGAAGGCAAAACCCTAACTTCCCTCGAAATCTCATTACACTGATTGGTTTGCCTGAAGCAAACACGAACTTAGTTATTGTCATTATAATCTCTTGAGATTTGAGTTATTTATCTAGGAGAAATTGAGTATTTATTATTGTTATTAGACAATTTCCTTATCACAATGTTATATGGTTCTCCCTCAGTTTTGAAATCATGTTTACTATAATCTATTTTTCAATTAACTATATTATTATAGTGCATCGTTGAATTATTTTAGTATATGGAGAACGAGAAATTAAAGTGGAGTATCCAATTTTTACGTCCACATTCAAAATTTGTCTAGCTGAATCCTTGATTAAATATAAAAATTCATAGCTAGGTCTTGACTATAAAATTCAAATTTACCAATTCAAAATTAAGGACATACAATTTTGGCATGCAGCTGCCTAATTCAAATATGTCGTACTTCATATCATGATTACCCCCTTATAGTATGTGAGAAATATTATACATTTCCCATCAATGAATTATGGATGTGTAGGATATGTTCCTATCTTATGATCACGACAATAAACATCTAGGGGCTCTTTAAGTAAACCAATTATGTATACTGATCTTGAAACTCCATCTATTTCGAGATACTGAGTGCTCATGATAGGAGATAAATTGACAACTCGATTTGTTGATTACAAATTGATGGTGATTAATTGTCGGCATTAGGGGGAGGTAAAAGTCAATAATTATAAGAATGCCGATAAATTTCATGGAATGTAAATATACATTATTGCTACCTCCACTAGGTGGTTCTATGTGTTTATTATATATCCACCATAAATAAAGCTTCCGCAAGATTCATTGTCATAGTTACTGAACTAAGAGCCCAATTTTCCCAATTTTTTGATTTAATGTCGATGAATTCATATTGAAAGCATTTGATGATTATTCTATGACAATTAAAGTGGAGCATTTGATTCAATATGATCTAGGTGAATCATTGATCAAACATATCAATTCTTTAGACCTTTACTACAAAAGTCCAACTTACTAATTTCATATTGGACTCATGCATTTTTGCATGCTGATAGATTTTATTAAATCTATAGTATTTAGATTTACGCAGTAGTCAAACTGAACTGGAAGTTCAGAAAATAACCAACTTGCAGTATTTAGCAAGTAATCTGCCAGATATGTTTACTTATCATAAAAGAGTGACAAAATCATATATATATGCTACACAAATATATCTGATGTAACTCTACGCCTGAAGCGTAAAAGGCTTATGAATACAAAAGATAAATCCGCGGTAAACAAAATCTAAAAAAATGTTCAGTCACTCCAAATATCTCCTAAAGAGCGTCCCGAAGATGAAAAATCCTAGTAATAATGCACGTGCACAAAATAATCAAAACACTAGGATTGTGGAACGACCAGATCAAAATATTTTGGGAAATGATAAGGATCTGGTTGATATAAATATCAAAGTTGCAACTAATATTATAGATATATGAGAAACTCAATATATAAGTATCATTGTTGTCGACAACATAATTGCCTCCAAAATTGCTCTTATAATCTATAAAAATAATCTGGATCCAGAACCCAAGTCAATGACTGAGTGCCAGAAGCGCTCAAATTGGGTAAGATGAAAAGATGCAATTGAGGTCATACTAGACTCACTGAACAAAATAAAAGTTTATGAATTTGGAGTACATACCCTTAAGGATGTTATCCCTGTAGGATATTATGGGTTTTTGTACGGAAAATAAATGAAAATAATGAGTTACAAAGCGAGGCTAGTAGTTCAAGGGTTCCCGTAGAGACCCGTTATTGAGTTTGATTAAACACATTCTCCTATTATGAATGATATATAACGTTCCACTACTTAATATCTCTGGCAGCAAATATAAATTGAAAAATGCATCCGATAAACATCGCTACCGTATATCTACACAAACCTTTAGTTATGAATCTCTGATAGATTTTACAATCTCTTAATGAGGAAAATGAGAATTGTAATACATATCAAATTATAAAGATCATTAGGTGATCTACATTCATTGTGTAGAATTCGATACAAATTGGGTAAGTGAATTCTTCCTGAAGAAGGATTATATTCAAATAATGATGCATTTACTTGAGTGATTATAATGATGCAAATATTAGATGAATATTGTATTATTTTTATATGTTAATTATATGCATTTTTTATATGTTAATTGAAGAAGCAAGTTCAAATTTAAAAGTTGATTTTGAAATGAAAACATTAGGTAAAGACCAAATACTGTCTCGACCTGCAGATCGAGCATTTTTCTTAAGGAATTTTCATACACCGGTGATGATTTAGAATGATTCTACATGGGTATTCCTCATCCACTTAGTAAACCAAAGGTTGTCGGATCATTTGAAGTGGATAAAGGTCCGTTTAAACCTAAAGAAGATACTGAAGATATATAAGAACTAGAAGTTCATTACTTAAGTGCAATTCGTGAATTATTTTACCTTGAAAATTGCACTAGACTTGATATTATCTACTTGTAAAGATTTGGTGCTCCTCAAACAAAATATATAAGTGGAGGTACATCATTTTCATGAAAATGTGTTAAAAATTTTGGTTACCAACTCCTGAAATCATTGTGATATTGTTATTCCTTATGAAGTCTAACAAAATGTGTATGATTGAATTTTTATTTGATAAAATAAATTTGTGAGTCATGTGGTATTAGTAAATATTTTATATTTCTCAGTCATTTATGAAGATAATGCAACTAGTGTTGCATAAATGTGTTGCGGGTATGTGAAATGAAAATTTAATAAAACCGATGACCTCCAGAAGAGTTGTGAAATTATACAAAAGTACATCTAGTGACAATCTTGCAGATTTGTCTACTAAATCCCTACCTACATCTACTTTAAAAAATATGCTCATGGTATCGAAATGTGTGGGCATGGAAGATTGTTGTCTTAAGGGGGAGCGTTAAACAATCCTAAATATTGGGTCTTGAAGACCATTAGTTTTACATCTTTAACCCTGAAGGTTAGGTCCTGAAGACCAGCGCTGTACTCTTTTTTCCTTGACTAAGTTTTTTCCCACATGGTTTTCTTAGTTAAAGGTTTTTAATGAGGCAGCTAGTATAACACATTAAAAACTTGTTTGTCATGTACTCTTTTCTCGTCTAGTTTTTTCCCACTGGGTTTTTCTAGCGAGTTTTTAACGAGGCATGCACATCAAGTCGTAATGTCCAAGGGGGAGTGTTATAAATAAATGTAATAAAGTGGACATTACTCCTACAACCTTTGGTATTCTCTATGACCTTTGGAGTTCAATCAATTGTATATATAATGTACTCAAACATTGTATGTATGGTGGTGGATGAATAAAAATTATATCTTCTCAATCTTGTCATTTTCCCATTTCATTGTTATTACATATATTGTTACGTTATATTGATCCATAGAAGGTGATGTACACACACGATCATATTTTACAACAGTTACAAGCGCACAATTCCAATCAATATTATATCTAATGACATTGGTGCATAAATTATGGTTCTGAATCTGAAACAATATGAGATAGTTGCCTCCATTATAGTTTTTTATAATGATAAAATTGTAATGATCATAGTGTTTTTTAAACATGGAAAATAAAAGGAATTCATTCATAAGTTGTGGTCATTTTTCTTTTTTCTTTTTCCCAATTTTCAACTGAAATTGCTTAATAGACCATTAATAGTGAAATTTAAACAATTCAAAATATAAAAAATGATTTAAGTATATATGGGAAATAGACCCTAATAATATAGTACCTTCGTCTCGGTTGAACTTGCCTAGTTTTACCGGGCACGGATGTTAAGAAAAAACAGTTGACTATTGTTTTTAAGATAATTGAGTGACATTTTTGTAATAAGGGTGAGATATGGTGATATAAGTGTTTTACTTTTGTGACATTTTAAGATTGTTTTTTTGCTTTTAAGTGACATTTTTGTAATAAGGATGCAATATGAGGATATTAATATTTGACTTTTGTTTCCATTTATGAGTTGACAAGTTCAGTTGGGACAAAGTAAAATGCCAAGTAGGCAAGTTGGGTTGGGACGAAGGGAGTAATTGTTATGAGTAGGTCTTGAGACCATCTCACGGATCTTTTTTCAAGAGACGGGTCAACCCATAAGCCACACTTAGCAATTCATATGAAAATTTGTGGATATGAGTTCAATTCATAGATAATAAGAATCCGTCTCACGGAAACTATTCGTGAGACCGTCTCACATGAGTTTTTATGAATTGTTATTTTTCAATTTGTTACTTAATACTACCTATGTCCTGGTCGAACTTGTCTATTTTGACCAACACGGAGGTTAAGAAAAACAGTTGACTATTGTTTTTTAAGATAATTGATGGTATTTTTGTAATAAAATTGAAATATGAGAATATTATTGTTTGATTTTTGTGACTTTTTGTTTTTTAAGATTGATTTTTATGATAATTGAGTGGTATTTTTGTAATAATGATGAAATATGAGAATATTCATATTTGACTTTTGTTATCATTTATGGACTGACAAATTGAGTTGGAAAGGAAGGACTAGTTTTTTTTTTTTTTTTTCAAAAGTTGAAAATTTTGACCCCTTATAATAGGAAAATACTAAAATGTTCACGGCGAACAGATATTAATATATATATCAATGATGTGGAATGATCTCATCATCTAGTTACGTTATCACAAGAACTTATGTGAGACGGTCTCACGGATAGTTTTCGTGATACGTATCCTTATTACCATATGTTGAATCCATTTTCATAGATTCATATGTGAATTGTTAAGGGTGAGTCATGGGTTGACCCATCTCACACAACAAGATCCTTGAGACGGTCTCACATAAGACTTACTCTTATGTTATATAGAAAGTGAAATTAATTGATATATTAAATGTTTGAGATATAGGTCTTATGTTATATAGAAAATGAAATTAATTGATATATTGAATGTTTGAGATGTAAAATATGTCAACGATGAATAAGATAATAAGATCCTGTAATAATATGTTTACGTAATTAATTAACCCTTTAAACAGTGTGGTAAATTTCAAGTAGGCAGTCATAATCCCCTGCCTAAATCCGTTATATAGTCTCCATTCTATGTCAACTGTTGTTATCCCCACTCGCTCCTCCCCGCGCGTGGCTTCACCCTTCCTTCAAAATTCATCTACTCAATCAGATCCAGATCTGACTCCCTGAGTGCTTCACATCTCTCTCCCTCTCTCATCAACATCTCTCTCTCTTCACTACTATATTATAAACGCCTTCACTCATTTGAGTGTGCGGTGTCCAAAGTAAAAGCATGGCGAGAGGAGGCGGAGGATGGTGGCACGTCGTCGTTTTGCTGCTGCTCTGCACCGCAATTCGTGTGAGATCGGATGCATCGGATCACAAATACAAGGTCGGAGATCCGGTGCCGCTTTATGCCAACAAGGTCGGACCGTTTCACAACCCCAGGTGAGCATCCCAATTTCTTAGGTTGATAATTATTTAAGCGAAAATGATTTGATTTTGAGCTTTCGTTTTTTTTTTTTGCGGTCATTCTGGGGTTATGTATATTGTTAGGGATTTAGGGTTTGTTTGTGGTTGATTTGAGTTAATTGCGTTTCTGAACTGAGAATGCCCTTTTTACTGTTCTGTGATGGGCATTTTTTAGGAAGGTTTAGAGATTCAAATTTCGCCTTTGATTTTACACGGTTGGAGCTGGTAGGTATGATCAAAGAAGTATTTGTCTGTAGCAATAAACAACACTGTGACATTTTCAAATATGGCTGCATCTGATTTCTGTTTATACTGATTGCCAATTTTCTCTATGGAGACGATAAAATTCTAAGTTCAAGGGGTTAAGAGAAGGGGAGTAGATAGCAGTTTTTTTTTTTTCGAAAGATGCTTTTGATTTGTGTCAAATGTCTTAGTTGACGAACTGCTTATTTTCGGTAGAGCTGTGTGTGTGTGGATTCTTATTTCAAAACAGTTAATGATATTTCATCAAGAATTTTGGCATTATAATCTTGATATTTTATTGTATTTTGATTTTGATTTGATTTGATGCTTATATTTTGTATTATTTGTGCTTGATTCCAGTGAAACATACAGATACTTCGATCTCCCATTCTGTTCAACAGGTAAATCTTCAATTTTTGTTCTTCTCTGGTCAATTACGATCTTTTGCTCGTATTAACATTCTTGCTTACAGGTGAGGTGAAAGATAAGAGTGAAGCTCTTGGTGAAGTCCTAAATGGGGATCGTTTGGTCAGTGCTCCATACAAGCTAGACTTTTTAGTTGATAGAGAGTCTGAAGCCATTTGCAAAAAGAAGCTCTCCAAGAAAGAGGTTGCTGTGTTTCGAAGTGCTGTTGCAAAGGACTACTATTTTCAGATGTACTATGATGATTTGCCCATATGGGGTTTCCTGGGGAAGGTTGACAAGGATGGCAAATCTGATCCCAGCGAATACAAATATTACCTTTTTAAACACCTCCATTTTGAAATATTCTATAACAAGGATCGTGTGATTGAGATCAATGCTCGCACAGACCCCAATGCTCTTGTGGATCTTACAGACGATAAGGAAGTTGGTGTGGAATTCATGTACTCAGCCAAGTGGAAGGAAACCAATGTACCTTTTGAGAAGAGGATGGAGAAGTACTCTCATTCTTCTTCACTTCCTCGCCACTTAGAGATCCATTGGTTTTCAATTATAAACTCATGTGTGACTGTTCTCCTTCTTACTGGATTCCTTGCTACCATTTTGATGCGAGTTCTCAAGAACGATTTTGTCAAGTAAGGATTTCTTCATTCTTCAAAAATTTAAAAAAGTGACTGTACATTAAGATTCCTACTGATGTTATTGTTTGTCCCAAAAAAGATATGCCCATGATGAGGAGACAGCTGAGGACCAAGAAGAAACTGGATGGAAATACATCCATGGTGATGTATTCAGATTCCCAAAGTACAAATCTTTGTTTGCTGCTGCCCTTGGAAGTGGCACACAACTCTTTACCTTGTAAGTAGGCTTTTGAAGGTTTAATATTGTTTCTTTTAAGTTTTTTACTTCGAGCAAACTGTGTTGATAGTTATGAGACTGGAATATTGCTTTATGAGTGGGAAAAAATTAACTCATATTTCTCCTTCCCAGGGCAACTTTTATCTTCTTACTCGCTATTGTTGGTGTATTTTATCCCTACAACCGAGGAGCACTCTTTACAGCACTTGTGGTCATATATGCTTTGACATCTGGCATTGCAGGCTATACAGCAGCTTCTTTCTATTGCCAGTTAGAAGGATCAAATTGGGTAATTAGCTTGAAATAAACACATCTCTTGAGTTCCATTTGAAATTATCATGTGAGAGCATGTCCTGTGTAGTGTTTTATTATTCTTCTTTACTGATGTGCTAAATCTCATTTATTGCTCATGTTGATTATCTGTTTTTTTTCTTTCTCTGTTGCATTCCTGTCCTCCATTTATATAATATTCTGATGCGGATTTCATTTTGAGTGATTTTAAAGATTTTTGAAGACAATCTGGTAAAGATGTGGAGGGGTTAAATTTCAGGGACTTCACTTGTGGCTATTTTTTTTGTTACTGTCCCGTGAATTAACTGTGTCTCCGAATGAAAAGTCTTTTGAGCCTTTTACTGATACTTATGGTTGAATGTTGGTCAATGGCATCATGAACACTTAGGAAATGAATTTGTGCTATAATGGCTTTTATGTTTGGTTATATTGGGCTTTGAGTTGTACATGCCAATATTTCAGTTGGATTGCTAAGTTGATGCTCCATTAATTCAGATTCTGACATCTTGTTACTGAAGGAAATATGCCAGTATTTAGAAGAGAGAAAACTGCAAATTATTTGTTGAGTCCTTATTCTGGATTAGATATTGGGGTAATATTGAATGCGAGAATTAATTATATCTTAAACATCACATGAGGATCCTTAAACGAATTGCCTCTTCTCATATCCACTATAATGATCGGAATGTGTGCTATCCTGATTACTGAATTCAAAATTCTAGAAGTATATGATGTTGTGACTGCCTTTTAGACTGATTTTAACTTTTTTGTCTAACAGGTCCGAAATTTATTATTGACTGGAGCCCTGTTCTGTGGGCCACTTTTTCTCACCTTTTGCTTCCTTAACACTGTGGCCATTGCTTACCATGCCACTGCAGCTCTTCCATTCGGTACCATTGTAGTGATATTTCTGATATGGGCTCTTGTGACATCACCTTTATTAGTGTTGGGAGGGATCGCTGGAAAGAATAGCAAGGCAGAGTTTCAAGCTCCTTGTCGTACTACAAAATATCCTAGAGAGATTCCACCTCTACCGTGGTACCGTGGAACCTTGCCTCAGATGGCTATGGCTGGCTTCTTGCCGTTCAGTGCCATCTATATTGAACTTTACTACATATTTGCGAGTGTCTGGGGTCACAGGATTTACACTATTTACAGTATTTTGTTCATCGTCTTCATCATTCTCCTGATTGTGACTGCATTTATCACTGTGGCATTGACATATTTCCAACTTGCTGCGGAAGATCATGAATGGTGGTGGAGGTATGTTATATTCCTGCATTTGCCTTAACATTTCAAGTATCAGGCTTTTTCTGCTTAAACTCTAGATTTTTCTTTTCCTCTGGCCCCCATTTTCCTGATAGGTGAAGGGTATGGAATATAAGTCGGAAGTTATTTTAGGTCTCCTCATGATATTGCATGCTATTCATTCCTTATTTCTACTAAAAAAACTCTTTTACCATTTAACTCTTGTACTTTTCTTGCTATCTCGTTTACTGTTTTAATCATGTGACTTGATAATTCTTCACAACTCCTGATCTTAATCTCTTCCTAGTGAACTTATAAACTGATTCCTTGACAACTGATTGTTTTGTATTCTAAATTCAATTGTAAAAGTGATGTATCAGTATATTAGTGTGTCTTCATTCTGTGGAGTTGGATTTATTCTAAAGAAATTTGGTGAACGATACATAAGTGCTTTAGCTCTATTTCAGGTTGTGTGTCCAGTATCTGTAGTCCAACCGTTGATGTGTGCCTCAATTAACCTTTCATTTTTATTTTTATTTTAAATCTTGTCAGGTCTTTTCTTTGTGGTGGATCCACTGGCCTGTTTATTTATGGCTACTGCCTGTATTACTACTATGCACGGTCAGATATGTCAGGCTTCATGCAGACCTCGTTTTTCTTTGGGTATATGGCTTGTGTATGCTATGCCTTCTTCCTAATGCTTGGAGCTGTAGGCTTCCGTGCTGCTTTGTTCTTCGTGCGCCACATCTACCGCTCTATTAAGTGCGAATGATAAATCTGCTTATCTGTATTAACTGGTATGTTTCTTCCTTCTACAAAGAAAAAACTTCCCACTTTTAACTTATTGTAGACTAGCATTCCTAGTTTAAAAGATGTGTTCTCCATTTTCACAGAAAATTGTTGAATGGGAAAAACTGATTGTGTATCATATGATCGACAAAGTAGCATCAACGGCGTCTCTGAGGTTTGGTTATGGCTGCAATCCAGAGGAAAGTCTCCATTAGTGTGTACTTTTGGAAGCATTTTCCGATTACGAAATAGTTTATTGTCTAGGCCTAATAAGTACTATAAACAAAAAATACTAGTTTGTAGGCTACTTTTTTTGCTGTTCTCTATTGTTTATATTTTTGAAAAGATTTTGGAATCACAAAAATTTGAAAGAGTTGAATTGTTATCACAATTATATTTCTATTTGTGTTGTTTTGTTTCATTTCAATTTCTCTGATCCAAAAGTAAACCATGGATGAATGCATTAATTTTTTTTTTTTCAAAAAAAAAATTAAATTATTTCGAGGATAAATCTAACTTCGTAAATTGCAATCTG
This sequence comes from Scutellaria baicalensis, assembly GCA_005771605.1. Taxonomy (NCBI): domain Eukaryota; kingdom Viridiplantae; phylum Streptophyta; class Magnoliopsida; order Lamiales; family Lamiaceae; genus Scutellaria; species Scutellaria baicalensis. The sequence goes on from CM016722.1 coordinate 47,074,544, forward strand.
GCCTTTAGAGAGTAGTGAAGCACCATCAATTGGTATTTAGTCTTCAACTGTTTAATGAATGTTAGTGAGATTTCATTTAAATTTTAGACTTCCAAACAAAGATGGGATGAGAGAAAATAATGAAGAAACCCCATAATTGTTTTGAACTTTTGAGCAAGGAATTCAACCGTTAATCCATAAAATGGATCGTTATCCTTCCGTTTGTGCTCATAGATTAATATACAATTCCTTTGAAAAGGAAATTCTATAAACTTTGTAATTCTAATTGCAATGGTGAAAACTAACTTTAAGGGCATCACCATCAATTAATTGAAGTTGTAATATTTTTAAATTACATAATAAAGAGATCCTCATTTCTTGGATCAAAACTTTGTATATGCATTATATTCAACTGAAGATGATATTTCGGAGTTTAGGACTATTATCTCTTGTTGTAAAGAGCTTCTTCAACAACTTTCATGCTCGATTGTTCAATTTACTAAAAGAATCGTAAATTCAGTTGTTGATTATCTTGCTTATTATACTATCAGTCTTCCCAATCACTCAATTTTTATGGAGGTTCCTAGTTTTCTTATCAGTATTCTTGTGAGATTGTAATTCCTCAAGTTAATTAATAAATTATTAATTTTTTTTTTAAAAAAAAGACAGATCCTCTCTCCTCTCTCATTAAAAAGTTGTTGGGAACAATTCTCTCCTACAAGAATTCTCACATTATACTTTTAAATAAAATAACAATATCTCACCTTAGAACCTATGTAACAATAGACTGATGGCTGTGCTCTAATAGGACACTTGTAACACGATTTGTCACATCTTGAACAAACAAAAAATCATGATTGTTATCATCGTATTATTGATGTATCTTCTAAGTTATGACCCGAGAACTATTTTATTATCTATTTGCACATATATATATATATACTCATTGATATAAATTTCATAAACTAAAATATACGAATTTCATCTGATTAATTACTAAATTTGAGGGTTTATACTCAAAGTTATTTTATAAATAAATCCAATTGCAGCTGCAATTTATTGAGTGTTGCTTTAATCTAAATCTTATTGCAATAGTACTCCATAAAAAGACATTAAATTAGGTGTAATTAAAGAGTGACACTTGTGTGACATATGGGCATGGTGCCCCAAATTAATTATCATATGGTGTTAAATATATAATCTACATGTATCATGTATATAATTTTTAGGTATCACATGTATACTCTTATATACATATGATATATATAACATATATTTATAACACCAAAAAACATAACATTTATGAAGTATATATATAACACCTAAAAAGCATGTCTATAACACTTAGATCTGTGACCACTAACATATAAGTGTTTTGTCATAATTAAATAGCAAAGAAATGGCATGTAAAATGCAGTAGAAATGGTGGGAGAGAGAGAGAGTAGGTAGGGGACTCAAGGTACATGCTCATAATGGCGACTGTTATGTAACTGGTTTTTAGCCCTTAACGCGCCTCTCTTTCATTAACATATTCCCTACTAATCCACATATCTACTCTCTCTCTCTTTTGCCTTTTTTATAATATAATATGACATAATAAACAAAATTAAATCTTCTATTCAAAATTACGTTTCATTATTTTAAATAAATAACAAATGTATAATTAAGATGTCATATTTTACATATAACGTATGAAAATTATAATGAAACACAATTTGAAATAAAAGAATTTGATTGATAATAAACCACTTCCCCTCCAACAACAATATATATATAATATATCAACATCATTAAGAATATTCAAATTATTATTTTAGATATTTTTTTAACTTCGAATAATCAAGTTAGTTGTGTTGCATTGTGATATTTACAGAGATTTCAAAAATAATACCTCCTTTTTTTGAAGCAACTCAATGTTTTACTAATATATATGCAAACAAAAAAAAAACAATTTAGCTGAAAGAACTACTAAGATTAAGAAACAAAAACAACCTTCTATGGTTCTATATTTTAAAAATATTTACTTTGAAGCCCATCAACCAACTAATATTTGCAAATGCGAAAATGGCTAACAAGGAAGAGGAAATACGGGGAACTAAGCCTTTGCTGGAGATTTCATCTGAGGTGCTTTATCCTCCGATACAGCAGATTTCTTGGGCAACAGCACCGGATTAATGTTGGGCAAAACTCCACCACTCGCAATCGTAACCCCATTCAGCAATTTTCCAAGCTCGTCATCGTTCCTTATCGCCAACTGCACATGCCTAGGGATTATCCTGCTCTTCTTGTTATCCCTCGCAGCATTTCCAGCCAATTCAAGCACCTGCATCTCACACAAGCATTTAATCAAACACTTAGAAAGAATTTCAACAAGCGAATTAGGAAGCAAATTTGGATTGGGAATGTGACCCTCTGCAGCGAGGTATTCCAGAACGGCCGCCATGTAGATCGGAGCACCGGTGCCCATGCGCTGAGCGTACCGACCCCTTTTCAGGAACCGGGCGATCCGACCCACCGGAAACTGCAGCCCCGCTTTTACGGACTTGGGAATCGCCTTCTTCCTATCGCCGCCGCGTCGACCTCCGGCGAACTTGGTTGTCGTGTTGGTATCAACCTCCATTTCTGAGTCGGTTTCGATCTGAGATTTTCGAGAGATTTAATCTTGCTTTTGAAATTATATTGGCGGTGAATCTGAGAAGGATGACTTTTGAGCGTATATATATAGTATTTTTCGATCCGGGTCGTGGAATTTCAGCCAATGAGATTGCGCTGATCTTCTCCCATTTGTAACTTAGTTGAGATTATCTAACGGTTTAAAATGAATGGTAGAAACATGATCCGCGTGATTCTTTTTTGTCCAATAACAGCACGCCACATGTCAGTAACTTAGTAATTTATAGCGGCAAGCTTTGAATTTAAAGGGAAAATATTTAGAAGGGTTTTCTTTTCGTAAAATTAATTTTAAAATGGTAGATAGATCCTCAAATGAAAATAATAAAAATCATAGAGTAAATTTTATACTATTATTTCATGATTATAGTATGAATACATTTTCTTTAACTGAGAAAATGAAGGAATTAAAAGTTACAGAATTAAAAATGACAGTTGCACATCTATGTATAGTTATCAGCCACACCCAATCCAATAATGAAAATATTATTATCATGAGCATACATAAATATCGGCAAAAAAAATGAAAAAAATAGTAGGTTTGGTATGAGATTCTCTCACAAATTTTGTTATTTGAGACGAGTTAATTCATTAACACACACTTAACAATTTATATAAAAAATTATGGAAATGAGTCGAGTTCATGGTAATAAGAATTTATTTCAAAAGAACTGTCCGCGAGTCTATCTCACATGAGTTTTTTGTGTTAAGAAAATTGTTATCAAAATTTCCGAGCTAGTGGATAACAATAATATTTTATGTAAATAATTTTGTTAACCATGTTTTAATGGGCTTTTATGCAACAATTATATATATATATATATGTGTGTGTACATATGATGCATGAAAATCAGAAATTATGAAGCATATTTGTTACAAGACAAAGAGAAGGACAAATGCAATGAAACCGACGCATAGTGATAAATTTGATAGGATAATAAGAATATATGTCCACCATATTTATATTGTATGATTAGTTGTTCTTTTCTGCAATGGACACACATCATGTGATCTATGTACCTTGTAAGGAAGCATCTATATAATCTTCACTGTATATAAACAAAAAATTTACAATAATTATATAGTACTTCTATATATTGTTCTAGAATTTCAATATTCTCAACTGTCAGGTCTTTTATTTTATTTTGATGTAGAATGTTTTTTTATGATAATCTTAATTAGATATTTAATTCATTGATATTTTTTTCGTATACATATAATTCAAATATTCAACATGGATATTAATACAAAAAAGAAATTAATAATTTAGCATTTACTCAAGTTATTGTACGTTTTCCTAATTTCAAGCCTTCCAAAATTTATATGGATTATTGTTTATGAAATAATTCTCATATAAGATCGTTTCACGAATCACTTTATGTAAGACATATCAAATTCACAAACCATCATTCATAATCCACATATAAATTTATGAAAATGGGTTTGGGTATAAAAAAAGAAAAGAATCCATCTTAAAAAAACTATTTGTGAGATCGTTTCATAAATTTTTGTGTGTCGTTGAATCATGTTTCTTGATACACATTAACCCTCACAACTTATATTTCATATATAAATTTGTGGGAATGAGTTTGTTAATGAGTTAAAAGGATCGGTGTTGAAGAAAATTTTCCATATAAAATTGTTGCACGTAAGTTTTATATAGAAATTCATATAAAATCGTGTCTTATGCGGTGACATTTTAACAAGAATTAAATATGAATTTAACCTAAACCTTAGCGATGTTATTTAGTACCGTTAATAACAAGTAAATTAATATCAATTCATGTTTATTTTTTATTTCAAAATCATTAACGACATCATTATATTCATCGAATAATATTATTATTCAAATGCATATTACATTAACTGATTAAGTGTAATGAATATTATGGAAGATGAAATACTCCAAAAATTAATAGGTCTCAGAGAATTGATTGAGAGCTCAAAATTTTGGAGTAATTCAGGCATTAATTAAATAATAATAATTACATCTGTGATACTAAATATGGATGTACAGTGAATAAATAAATGCATGTGAATTAATTTGAAATGATAGGTGTTGCAGTAAAAGTAACAAGTCAAACTAGGAAACTACTTTTTCAAGATTGGATCACATTATTGACTTTATATAAACTAGAATTATACCCGTGCTATGCACGGTTTATAATTAAATTTATTAATTTTAAAAATGTAATAATATAATGTAATAGTATTATCATAAACTAAATTATATATCACTAAAAATTTAGACATTTTATCTCTACTGATTCTTATTTTAAATATTATTATGTGTTTAAAATGCAAACAATACTATATAAATTTATATTTTTGTTGCACAATGAATTATAAAACCTATATTTGAAATATGAAGTTGTTAAAAATGACACCAATTTTGTACACTAATCAATTTTGTGAATTAAAATAAATTAAATTTAGTAATGAGAAACATTTATTGTGTCATGGATGTTAAAATGATAATTGATATTAAAAAAACATATTAACTCCTAAGATATGTTATGCATGTTGGAATTTGTAATATTGACATAATTGTCATGATAAATATATTATTGTATTTTTTGAATGTTCCCTAACATTCAAAATTATAAATTTCTTTGAAATTTTCTGTCCAACCATTAACTTAATTATTTATAGTTAAAAAAAAGATATAAATACCTAAATATATTGCTATGTATTCAAATAACGTAGATAATTGAATATTGAACCCACTTATATTGACAAATAAACCAAACAACTATATAAAAATGTTTTTCATTATAATTAATTTCCCCAAAAGTCTAAAACTTTGTATTTTACAAATTATTTTTTTAATTTCCTAATTTTAGTTTAATTTAGTCATTTGTCTTTGCATTTCTAATTGTGCTAAATATAATTATGCACCAAAATTTAAATATCAAATTTCTACATTGTTATTTTTTTACGATGCAATGCAAATAACAAATTAGAATTCATAAAAAATGATAAATCCGATATATCATGCATTAAGAACAAAATTCTAGATACCAAAATGATAAATTTGATATATCATAGATTAAAACAAAAAAAATTAATTGAAAAAATGATTTAATTTAAAGATTATGATTTATATAAAATACAAAAAAAAAAGACAAAAATAATCTACATAACCTACCAATAGACTATAGCCCAACCTAGAGGACCCTACAATTCTTAAAAGTATAAATCTTTTTACTTTTTATTTTTTTTAATTCTTATAACTAACTTCTTTCCAATTATAGTATGTAAATTTAGGAGAGAAAATTAGTTATGCTATTTTTATTGAAGATCTTCTTTTTATATAGATATAGATATTTGCATACAAGGTTGGTTAATGGTTTAAGGTTAGAGTAGATATTTAATTTGGTATGTTTCGTTCTATCAAATACAAATAGATCAGTTTAATTTGTAATTATATATATTTCTTAACGAAAAATTGTGATTAGAAAAATAAACTCATTTTAACCAATTTATAACACTATGATATACTATTAGATATATATAGTAATGTTGCTGAGATCAGGAAAAAAGTGGTTTCGATTCACTGGCGTAAAAAGCAGAATTGGAGAACTTTCAAAGTTGAGGTACAAAAGTGTGGACTCATGTTTGTGTGGACATTATAGTGGATGTAAAACTTGTTAGAGAGGGCTAACTTGTGTAAATATTATTTTACAAATAATAATTTTTATTTTTTTACATGGACATTTTTTCGAAATGGTAATTAGGTTTTCTCCTAAACATATTTGTATTTGTATTGATCAATCTCACATGATTATATTTGTAAGTCGGTCCAGCTTCATATTTGTTTATAATTACAGTTTTAGACTCAATCTTAATCCCGAAAGATGATCTACTAATTGTAATTAATCTCTTTGCACGCCATCAAATTTTACAACCTAATTTTTTTACCTCTTATATACAGTTTGCATTATTTCCATCCTTTAAATTTTCTTGGAATTCAGTGTAAAGGCAACTCTAGATTTCTATTTTTTATTCGGCTCATTATTATTTTTTGAATACGGATTTTCAATGGCTTCAATATTGAATTTTTGTGAGAAAAATGTCAAAAAAAAAAAAAATTGCAGATTTACAAAGATTGTGTAAGTTAAAAGAAAGATTGTATGTTCGAATAGGCCATGTAACATCAAGTCTAATAGAAGATTAAATCCGATTCTTGAGTTTAAGCTAAAGTCAATTGTTGTAATTCAAAAACTAAAATGTGACCCAAAAAAAAAAAAATCATTACAATTTTGAATATTGCACACATATTTGAAAAAAAAAAAAAAAAGACTATAAACAAACCAATCTAATAATAATCTATGTGAAGGGAGATAGAGGATTAGGAGAACGTGGGACTTTAGAGCTCCTAAGCTCTTTACAAACATGATCTAACATGCTCAAAAAATCTCTTACAATCACAAATATCCTCAATCGATTCGACTCATCTTTACTCACATCTCCATGAAAATACTCTGTGATTTCCCTCACATGCCACATCACTCTCCTCTCATCTTCCTCGACCTCCTCCATCTTCGTCTCCGCATGCCTCAAGAACGACCTCATTGCGTTCACAAAGCCGCCATTCATCTCCCTTTGGACGAGGCTTTGCACCTTGTGCAAACCCTCCGATAAATTAGCAACGGAGCTTGCAAGAACGTCCAAGTCTATAGAGGCCGTTTTCTTGGCATTGCATAGCTCAGAGCTCAAACCCGACACAAGATCTAAGCCCATCCTCCTATAGAAATCCTCCTTATCCTCATTGTTTGATCCATTGCTTCTTTCTTGGATCTTTCCCATTATGCTCTCCGACACTCTTATCCCCTCCGACCGGATTATTTCTTGGACCACAAAATGGAGAAGCGTTGTTTTCCCGTCCGTTCCTTTTACATCAGCCAGTTTGAGAAGTGCATCGAGCTTGAATGCTTTCGCACCTCCTCTTATCGTCCCAACATTCATTCTATTGCCCGTTTTTAGCACTGCTTCGAGTAGTTTAAGGAATAGTCGGCTTGATCTTAGCTCCTTACATGCCTCCTAATAACAATTCAATCAATCAGACTACATTTACTTGACTAAATTATCTCAATCTATATTCTATTATATACCAATATTTATCCTATCCAAGTTAATCTCAAACATCCCAAATAAACTCAGTCTTAGTAATATCAAAGAATACAATCTAGAATGCAAGACAGAGTACCAAGAAGCTTGTACCTCGAGCATTGAGAATGACCTTCGAAGATGAAGCACTTCATCTTCGAAGGTTTCTCTATAAAGCATCGCTTCGATTCTTGAAAAGGCGAAGGGTACTTGGAGCATTGCCTTCACTAACTTCTCAGCTGATCCTAGTTCAAATATGTCCCCTTTATAGTTTGCTAGTTTGCCTTCTTCCTCCTTTGTTGGTACCATCTTCGAAAGGGCTTCTAGATCTTGCAAAGACAATCCTTCCCCTGTTTCAATACAGGATAAGTATGCTCGAATCAAATCCTAAAAACGGGCCATTCTCGAATACGAGATGAAACACATTCCCTGGGGTTTCGTACCTCGGATTAGTGCCCCACAAACTTGCTCTTCGGTTACATTCAAGGCTTTGGAGAGAATGGTGATGTTTTGAAGCCTCTTGGGCTCAAGAACATGCTTGCTCGGAGATGGGGTTTTGCTCTTCATTGCTTCATCATTTTTCATGGAGTTTTGGAGGTTGTAACCAAAGAGTGACTCGATCATTTCCTCATCAAATCTGCCACGTGTTTGTTTGGTTAACACAACCAAGATATGAATTTAAAATTATGAAGTAATTCAAGTGTCTTACTCAAATGAACTCGATCGGAGCTTATCCCACACAGTTGAACGATTTGGAGCAGCTCTAACTTTGTCCCAATGGAGTGGTTTAAGCTTTGGCAATGGAGACCCATCTTTACCTAACGGTATTTTCTGACTGAGTAGAGCAGGGGGAGGAGGTGGTGCGCCGTTTGGAGGTGGTGGCGGAGGTACTCCGGGACCGGCGGGGGTCGCCGGAGAACTACTACAACTTAAACTTGGCAAATTGGACTTCTTCACAAAGTTGGGTTTCTTTACCATTGAAGAAGGGTTACGCAAAGGAGGCGGCGGTGGCGGAGGCGGTGGTGGCGGCCCCGCCGTGGAGCAATGTGGTACTTTAATTTCGTCATGAGATGAAGCATCGGAGAGCCTACATTGGGATGAATGCGAATCACAAATAGAATGAAAGATTCATCATCGGATTCGTTGCCATCAAATCTCTGAATCTCTTCTGGGATTATTCGTTCACCAAACGAAGAATTGGGCTCTGAAATCTCATGCACAGAAGTAATCTCTCTCAAGGATGCTTCTCTCTCATCTATGGCACAACTCGATGAGTTCAATCTCAGACAACACTTTTCTGGTTCTAATGCAGATTCGAGTGAATTGAGGTAGAAAAGATCAGGCCCAGGTTCAGATGTTACCTTTTTAACAGAGCTTTGAGTGGCTGTAATAAACTTAGACATACTTTTGTTTCTCCTATGTTTTCTCCCCTTTTTCTTGTATCTCAGACAGCCATAGAAGAGACCAATTCCACACAAAACTGAGGCTATTCCAACTGATGCAAGAACTGAAATCAGCACTCTTGCTCCATGGTCTCTTCTCTCCACCTTGTGGGCCCGCGGCAGCGGGATCCGGTGTCGCAACGGCGGCTGCGGATGCCGGTGGTGCATGTGCACGACAGGTGCAGGTGCCGTTGCGTCACACGGGGCCGGCGCGGGTGACTGCGCAGGCCCCGGATAAGAAAAGGAAAAAGGGGAATCAGCATTGTTTGAGAGCCCTAGTAATATTCGGAATCTCTCCACTTTGTGAATGCCATTATTGGAGTAGAAAGAGATGAGAAAGAAGGTGATGATGAAGAGGATGAGGAGAGAATGAGAAGTATGAGCCATGATGATGATGAAGGTACAATCATGGAGGAAGTTTTGGGCTACTTTTTGGAGTTGTGAATCTATGCATCTATATGATGATGATGATGATGATGATGAATGTGTTTGTAGGATGAGAGAGAAAGGAAGAAGTTAGTTTATGGATGGTAGAGAGAGAAGATGAGAAATGGAGCAATAACTTTAATGCTACTCCAAGGAACCCCTGAGCATGGCAGTTGTGGTTGTACTGGTCCTTCTTTATTTCTTCTGCTCCTTATTGTCCTCTTTACCTCCATTAATTCTCTCTCTCTCTCTCTCTCGAGTTTACTCTTAATACTATCACTTACCAATGCCACCTCTTTTGTCAACTTCCTCATTAGGGTTTTCTCGGACTTCTAGATGTTGTATTTGATAAAATATATTGATCCAAACCCGACCCTTGGTGTCGTGTTAAGATCACAGTAGTCAACGTTAATGATATTAAAACAATGTTGCTTCATACAACTACATCAACGACGGTTGTTTTCATGCTGAAGTGATATATGTCTAGTGATTTCAAGAGTTTTGGCCACCAAGAATTGTAGCCTCCATTACTTAGAAAAGTATCTTTCAATTAAGCATTAACCTCTTTTGGGAGCTAAAAAGGCAATTATATAATGCAAAATAAGATACATAGGACTAAGATTTGGGTCATGATTCAGTCTAAAAGTGTTGTTTCATGTGGGGTACCAATTTGTTGGAGTAGGCTTAAAAATCACAAGGGTGTGATGGTGTTATTTCTCCAACCATTATTTACATCATATGAAAGAGACTGAAATTTGTCCATCACTTTCTCATGTGATCTTTCCAATATTTTTTTTTTTTACACATTTTAAGGTTAAAGCAAGAAATTATGCAAGGATGTAACGACTTTTTCACACACTTTTTTGGATTAACAGAAGAGAAAGAGATACACATTTGTTGACACATTGTTGTTTGATTCCTATCAAGAATCTAATTGCATTTGCACAAGTCTCATCCATGTATCATGTCAACCCACATGAGAGAGAGAAAGAAATGGGGGAGAGAGAGAGAGGAGAGAGAGATTAACCGACAAATAGTGACATATGTTGGATTGGCTTAGCCGCTACTTGGAGAGCTCATGCAAAACCTCCCATCATACATGTGTTAGCTGCCCACACCATTTTAACTTGCTAATTTTCATCTATTTTTTTTTCTCCGAGGAAATGGGGTAAAATACCACAAACCCTATAAGCAATACATTTTTTTATCATTGAATATAATATATTATCACTTTCTATCACTAAATATAATAAATTGTCACTTTCTACCACTTATTTGACTTGGTCTTCTTTGAATAGTTACAATTATGAGGAAATGATGACTTTTTCTTACAACATATACGGATGTCAATAAAAGTGGATTCCTTTTTTTTTTTTACTTTTTTTTACTTCTTCATATGCATTATTAGATGAGATTCTTTATTTTTTGTTTTATTTGATATTACATACATTCACGTGAAAACAGTAAAAGATTGAAAAAAATTTCACTTTGTAGTGTGATTTGATATTATATACATTCACGGGAAAACAGTAAAAAATTTCACCTTTTAAAGAGAATAGAGATGCAAGTGTAGATTCATTCAAAAAAAAAAAAATTGAAGAAGCAATCGTTGTCACAATCTTCCTCAAGAATCAAGTAAGTTTTTATAAATTATGTTATCCGTTTTAATATTTAGTTAGTGTAGAAAATTGTTAATGGTACTATTAAACTGTGGAACAACAAAAAGGCTTCCTCGAAAAAAAAAATCAATAGTTATAGGGTTACTCGAACGATTTCAAACTTAAATTTTGGAAATTGTTCGAGTAACGTTTAATTAAAGGGTTACGTGAAATATACTCTATTGTTCGAGTAGGGTTCAATTTTAAGTGTTACTTGAAAATTTGCTATTATTCGAGGAACATACAAGTTAAAGGGTTATTCGAACAACGCCCTATTGTTCGAATAATCCTTAAAATGTTCGAGTAGAGTTCAATTTTAAGTGTTACTCGAAAACTTGCTATTATTCGAGGAACATACAAGTTAAAGGGTTATTCGAACAATACCCTATTGTTCGACGTACTTTCAAAATGTTCGAGTAGCGTTGAAAGTAAAGGGTTACTCGAACAATATGAATTGTTCGAGGAACTACCAAATTATTGTTCGAGTACCGTTGAAATACAGGGTTACTCGAACAATATGAATTGTTCGATGAATGCTCAAATATTGTTCGAGTAACCAAGAATGTTCGAGGAACTTCGAACATTTTTTGCAGATTTCAGCTCAAAAATTTAGATGTTTTCCAACAAATTCCTCTAAACATGCGAAGGCGAAACATTCACTATAAAAAACATTTACCAACAAATTCCTCTAAACATTCACTCTAAACACATATTAACAAAAATCTATCTCACATACACATTTTGGGTTACTCAACTTCACTAATAGATATTCAAAGTTTCGAATCTAACCTGGTTTGCCATTCCTCGAAAATTTACGTTCCAAGAATCTTCCTTCCACGAATTTGAGACACAAGGTTTTTTTTTTTTTTTTTGCTGTAATTTTTCGAATAGGAACCTCTCTCTCTATAATTTTTCGAAGAAGAACAGGAGGAAGGTGAAAGTGTGGGGTGGGTGTGGGGTTGGTGGGCCATAATTGCCCCATTAACTCATCAATGATAGGAGAGAGAATCACTTTTGGTATTTTGTTATAATAAGTGATATATTGAGACATTTTTTATATTAAGTGGTAAAATTAAAATTACTTATATCAAAAGTGGTAATTTTGGTTGCTATCTCTTTTTCTTTTTTGAGAATTCTAGGATGCATCTGGTGTGTCCATATCTTAATCCAGGGTCTTTTTGTGAGTTTTTAAACTTCTTAAAATATCTTGTACAATATTATTGAAGTTTCATGAAAGAGTTTGATAAATATTTAATAATACGATCTTATTTCGGGATGAAATAAAATATTATACATTTATAAGTTTTTTTTTCGAAGTAAGTGAACTTCAATTTATTCCAAAAGTAATATATACAAAAATTTATGTGAGACTATTTTAGGGATAGTTTTCATGATATAGATCATTTTTATTCATATTCAAACTCCTTTCCATAAATTTATATGTAAATCATAAAGATTGGATTATGGGTCGATTCGTCTAATGTATCAAGATCTATGAAATAATCCCACAAAAAACTCACTCAGTAATATATATATATATATATATATTTTTTTTTTTTACTTCTTGAAATTTGATCGTTTAAATTTCACAATTGTTGTTACTAACATTTACTAAGCTTCATTATAGTCTATCTCGATTTCACCAAGAATTACAAGTAACTTACTATTTTTATAGAAATACAGATAGTGTGATCTTTTGAGTTAAAACCCAAATCATGTAAATTTTCTAATCACGAAAATTGAATCATCTGCCAAAAATGCCCCTAAAATAGTCTTAAGCCTGTACATCAAACATATCCCACTCAAACCAAGCATATGATTTTTGGGTAACTTGTTTATTTTATTCAGTTTAAATTTAAATTAATATCTCGATTGTTTCGTCAAGTAATCAAAAGACACATGACCACTCTCACATTGTCTCAACATTAAATGTTCATCTTAATTGTTATTTTCAATTTTTTATACTCTTATTAACTAAATAAATTATTGTTATAAAGATTATTATTACTATATAGATAAATAAATACTATATGTATACTGTTACTATGATAACTATATTATTATATATATATATATATATATTTATTTATCAATTATTTTGTAGATAATATATATCTCACTAAATATAAATATTTTTAATATTGCATTTAAAAATGATTCATGCCAAACTATAGGAAGCTATTTTTAAAACCAATTAAATATATTTATTATTGTTGTTATTGTTATTATTATTATTATTATTAACTACATACATATATGTATAGTGCTATCAAGATTATTAATATGTATATATATATATATATATATATATATAATCTCAAGTCATTATTATATAAAAGAAGGACCAAAAGTATACATAGCGATCATATATATATATATATATCAATCCTACATTAAATATATCTAATTAATTACTTTAAGTTTTATAATATTAATAAAAGCTACTAAATTTCATTTTTTCTTTAAACATTAAAAAAATAGAAATTATAGTTAAACACATCTAAATAACATATGTAAAAACTTCGATGCAATCAGCTATTTAAATAAGTGTATTTAATCATATTATGTTAAATCTAATGTTACATTACATGATACGTATTACACAAATTTATATATAATGTTCACATTTTACAAAGTTCAATATTTTTTTAATAAAATATTAAAACTAAAACCAATTATCTTTTGAGAAAATGAAGAATTTGGGGTGGTTCTAAGTCATGGGCTTTTAATGTGTTGGGCCATATAGGCCTATCTTTACTGTATTGTTCCGTATAGTCAGTAATGTATATAAAAGTACTTTATTGGACCACTATAGTGGGCCATAGGGGGGCCTGCTGTAGAATTGGGCTCCTTGCCCAATAAATAAATAAGCCTGTTTTCTTTTGGAAGCAAGAGAAACAAGATTTTAATTTCTATCATAGTATAATTATATTTTGAGCATTGTTCTTGTGCACCAGTTGCATGGATCTCACGGGTCAGGTTGAGCCGGATTTGACCCGGATCCGTGCCCATTTATTTATTTATTTTTTAATTTATGCGGTAACCTTTATGTTATACGAGTATAACATTTATATTATATGACTATAACCTTTTTGTACAAACATCATAACATTTAAGTTAATATACTCAAACTTTTTTCAATATAAAATGTAAGATAATATAGCTGAAAACCTTTATATTGTGATGATTTAACCTTTATATTATGTTGATTTAACTTTTATATATAAATATCATAACATTTATTTACTTAAAGAATAACATAAAAGTTGTGTTAATATAACATAAATGTTAATATTATTATGCATTAATGTTGCATTATTACAACTTAAAGGTTTACAGTGTGTTAAAATCTTCAAATTATATACTTAGAATTATTTCAATCATGTAATATAATTGAAAACTTTTATATTCTTATAACTTAACATTTATGTTATATTGATATAATCTTTATATACAACTATCATAATCTTTGAAAAATATAAAAGTTATATTATTATAATATAAAAGTTAAATTATTGTAACATTAAGGTTAAGTTATTATAACATAAAGGTTTAAAAGGTAATATATATTTATCTTACTCTATAAAATATTAAACCATCAGGATAGAAATGTTATGTGAATATATCACAAAGGTTATGTAAACATAATGAAAATGTTAGGCGGACATAACTAAAAGGTTAGGCGAAATAACTAAAAGTTCATGGAGTGAAATTAGGGTTTGAGCGTGATTTGGGGTGCGTGTCAGCGCGTGGGGGCGCGTTCCAGCGCGTTTTGGACGTGAAAATCACCTCTCGGATCATATGACCCGGATTGCATGGGTCATGACCCATGCACTTGGTGTATAGAAATAATTGTGTTATCTTTTAGGAAAAAGAATTACTATTTTAAAATATATTTTTTCCAATTAAATGAATGTTTCATTTTGTAAGTCATGAAAATTCACATTCATTTAGTCATTAAGTCCTTTATTCAATTTTTTTTATAGAGTGACACTTGTGTGTCTGGTGGCCAAATTAATCATCATATGTTGTTAAATATATACTCTACATGTATTATGTATATACTCCGCAGGTATTACATGAATACTCTTATATACATATGATACCTGTAAGGTATATTTATAACACCAAGAAACATAACACCTATAGAGTATATATATAACATTTGAAGAACATATATATAACACCACCAAAAAACATAACACCTATAGAGTATATATATAACATTTGAAGAACATATATATAACACCTAGATCCGTGCCCCAGGGGCATATAAGTTTTTGCCTTTTTTATAACCAGTTAGAAGCAAGTCACAACAATATTATAAAATTTTAAATTTGGAGTAGTTTGACTTTAATATTAGAAAATTTCCTCTTTCATTGTCTTTTTTTTTTTTTAATTAATTGTCTTTATTCGAATTATCATTTGATTTTTTTTATATTATTGATCAAAATAATATTATCTCATTTATGTAATATAATTTTTAATTAAGATAGTGAAAGAAAATCATTATTTGTCGATATAGAATGTTTTGTCCAAGTTTTTTAATTATTTGTCGATAATTTTTTTTGAAGCTTATTTTTATCTGGAAAACATACTAAATATATAAATTATATTGTATTGATAATAATGAAAAATTTGGTTAAAAAAATATTTAAATGAAATTCATGATTTTTGCGATAAAATTATATATTTTTCTCTCCTTTGACAAATAAAGTAGTAGTGAGGCACGGTTGGTTTCATCCCTCCATTCTTGCAAGAAGCTCCGAAGAACAGTTTGATTTATGAGTTCGATTGTGTCACAGATGAAAACATCCGATGAATAACTCAAAGCATCTGAGAGTTGCTGATGAAGACGATCTCACCACTGTCTCCATCGAAATCCACTCACCAACATGCCATTTATGCTCAACATGCTGATAAAGCCAAAGCGGCATTTCATCGAACACCTTGCACCCAAAGGGAGCACTTTCCTCTCCCAATCACTCGCATCCACTTCCTCAGTTCAAAACCCGGGGATGCGGCGCTTCTCTTCCTTTCCCTCACCTCAGCGTCCGTCTCTTGGAACCACGATCAGAAACCCGTGTCAATTCTACACCTCTTTTTTCTGCACTCTCATTCACCTTTTCCTCCGCTGCCGCCGCCTCTCCAAAGCCATAGCCGCTTTCTCCTTCATGAGAGATTACAAGTTCTCTCCGGAACTCCCCGCTTGGAACGGCCTCTTGCTCCACTTCAACTGTACAGGATTAGTTCATCAGGTAATGCTTGTGTATCAAGAAATGATCTTTTGTGGTGTGATGCCCAATGTGGCTACTAAAAACATAGTCATCCACTCCCTGTGTAAAGTTGGAGACTTTAATGGGGCTCTTGATTTGTTGAGAGAAAACAGGGATTATGATTTTTTGAGTGATCGAGTTACTTATAATACTGTAATTTGGGGGTTCTGTAAAGACGGGTATGTAGAATTGGGACTTGGGTTGGTGTCAGATATGGTTAAAAGGGGTGTAGATTGTGATAACTTCACTTGTAATATACTGATTAAAGGATATTGTGAAAAGGGTATGTTGGAAAATGCTAGATTGGTTATGGACATGATGTCTAGCAATGTACATGGAGATGGTAAGGTTTGTAGAGATGTTGTGGGTTTTAACACCTTGATAAGTGGTTATTGCAAGGCTGGTAAGGTCGTTGGTGGTCTTCAGTTGATGGGGAGGATGATAAAAGAGGGAGTATTACCTGATATTGTTACCCATAACACTTTAATCCATGGGTTTTGTGAGATTGGGGATTTTGATAGTGCCAAGAGTCTCATGGATGAACTCTTAGAGTGCAATGAATCCAAAGTTGATGATGAGGAGAGATATGGTAGTTTAGTTTCTGGAGTGCAACTGAAAACAAATCATATTACGTATACCAATTTGATTGGTGGATATGGGAAGAAGCACAGGAATGAAGAAGCATTGGCTGTATATAAGGAAATGGTTGGTAAGGAAATTGACCCTGATGTTGTTACATACAGTTGTGTTGTAAACGAACTTCTTAAGAGTAGAAGATTAGGTGAGGCCAAAAACCTTTTTATGGAGATGGTAAGCGTAAATGTGGATCCAAACCATGTTACCTTCTCAATTTTAGTTGATTTTCTCTTTAAGAATAATGATATGATGGCTGCATTTAACTTGCAAAGTCAAATGGTGGTACGTGGAATTCCATTTGATGTGGTAGGTTTTTACTACATTGATCGATGGTCTGTTTAAGGCTGGAAGGGTTAGAGAAGCTGAAGATGTGTTTTGCAATCTTTTGGAGTCCAATGTTGTGCCAACTTGCACTACCTATTCTGCTGTTATTGATGGTCTCTGTAAAATAGGTGACATGAAGAGTGCTGAATCTCTAATACAGCAAATGGAGAAAAGAAATATTTTGCCAAATGTTGTAACTTATTCATCATTAGTTAATGGCTATGTGAGAAGCGGAATGCTGGAAACAGCCATTAGTGTATTGTGGAATATGATTTGCCAAAATGCCATGCCAAATGCTTTCACCTATGGTTCCCTAATAGATGGCTGTTTCAAAGCTGGTAAAAAGGAAATTGCTGAAGGACTCTATGAGGATATGAAAATGAGAGGATTGGAAGATGACATTTTCATCCTAGATGCTTTTATAAACAGTTTGAAAAGGGATGGAAAAATGGAGGAGGCGGAGGCATTGTTTAAAGATTCATTGTTGAGAGGATTGTTACCCGACCGTGTTAACTACACCACCCTGATGGATGGACTGTTCAAAGCAGGAAAAAGGTCCTCTGCCCTTGAAGTCGCTGAGGAGATCACAGCTAAAAACATAGGGTTTGATATTATCACATACAATGTTTTGCTTAATGGACTGCTTGGAGTTGGACAATATGATGTTCAATCAATTTATAATGGAATGCAGCAGTTCGGGTTGACTCCAGATCATGCTTCTTTTAACACCTTAATCAAGGCATATTGCAGAGAAGGGAAATTCGATCACTCTCTTCGAATATTGGATGATATGAGAAGTCATGGGTTAAATCCTAATTCAATAACTTGTAATATTTTGATGGGATGGCTTTGTAAGTCAGGTAAAATCATTGAGGCAATGGATTTGTTGAATGAGTTGTCTGTTGCAGGGTTTCGTCCATCATCAATTACCCACAAACTTGTGCTCACTGCTGCTTCTGATGCCAAAAGGGCTGATCTTATCTTCACGATGCACAATAAGCTCGTGGCCATGGGACTTCACTTGGATCTGAATGTTTACAGTAATCTTATCACTGTTTTATGTGGACTAAAGATGACTAAAAAAGCAGCATCTGTGTTAGAAGAAATGAGAAAAGGCGGTTTTCATGCAGATATTGTCATATACAATGCTCTGATTCGAGGACATTGCAGAAGCTCTCATTTAGAGAAGGCCTTTGCTGTGTATTCTCAGATGATAGCTGAAGGAGTTTCTCCTAATATTACAACATACAACATTCTTCTGGGGGGATTTGCAGCTGCTGGTTTGATGCATAAGGTAGCTGAACTTCTTTCTGAAATGAAAGAAAAGGGCTTTGCTCCAAATGGTACCACTTTTGACATTGTGGTTTCTGGGCATGCCAAGACTGGGAACAAGAAGGAATCGATAAGACTTTACTGTGAAATGATAGCTAGAGGGTTTGTTCCTCGAGCTAGCACTTATAACTTACTTATTCATGATTTTTCCAAGGTGGGAAAGATGAAACAAGCAATGGAGCTCTTAAATGAAATGCAGGCTAGAGGAGTACCCCCAACCTCCTCAACCTATGACATACTTATAGGGGGATGGTGCGATTTAGCTAATCAGGAGAAGTCCATAAAAAAATTCTGTCAAGCAGAGGCAAGACGGCTGTTTAGAGAAATGAATGATAGACACTTTATTCCAGGTGAAACTACTCTAAGCAGATTGAGTCCTGTCCTTGCAAAACCAGGAAAAGTGGCTGATGCCCAACGACTATTAGATAAACTATATAAAGCAAAGAGATAACAGTAACTGGACAGTTTGAGGAAGTTTGAATAGATTATTGGTAGAAGATGGCATTTCTCATGGTAGCACATCAAGTCCTTACATACAAGTCAAATTTTGCTGCAAGAAAGTGAGTTATGTTTCGGAATGTTGTATTATTTTCTCATGGTGTTACTGTGGCCATGTTTATTTTCTATCTTATATTTTATTTAATTGGTTTTTGTAGTGCCTCTTCAATGAGCAATTTTGTGCTTTGGTAATTCCAATTATAAGATATATGTGATTCAATGGGGCCATGAATACCTTATACTTGTGCATTACTATCTTTCGTTCTCTCAGGAGAAGGCCTCAACAAACTTTGTTATGCTAACTGGAGCATATCATGATATCATTTTCCTTACCTTTCCAAATTATTTGAACTTAAGAAGATTCTTGAAAATTCCTGTCATATTCTTTATCTATCTCTTGGTTGTAATGCCTTTGGCTGGTCGTTTTATCAAGCTCTAGGAACATTATGTAGTGAGCGAGTGCTCAGTGAGGCCAAGTTTGTTTTATTTTGCTATCTTTGGCTGAAAATTGAAGCATTCCAACTGAAAGTAAATGATCGTTATGGTATCTCTCAAGTGAAGGCTTGGATGTAGTTGAAAATAAGCTGTTTCGTATGCTATTATCGCTCCTAATGTCATAGTAAAACTTTATAAAGCTACAGCAGCAAAAAATATGAGCAGACCAGTCCATATAGTTTGCATTCATATTGTGGTACTGTTTGTAGAGAACTTGTAATTGTAGTCTGAATACGTTTTATGAGTTCAATGTCTACTTATGAAGTCAACAACTTCCTATTTTTTCAGTTTTTCGTTTCATTTTGTCTTGTTGCATTTGTTTTTAGCCTCCATCTTGTTGAATACTTTAGATTTTTATGAGAAATTACCTTTTTTTTTTTTTGTTTCCCTTTAAACTTGGTCTCCAATTGTGTTTCTTCTCACTTTCAGGTCTTGCTAGTTATTGGTGAGCCTTCATGGTTGTCTGCCTCTTCACTCTCATTTTCATCTTTCAAAGATGCAGAAAAGCTACTCAAAATCATCCAAACCTTCTAATATCAAATGACATTCAGATTATTTGCAGTTATAGTTCCACAGGCATGAGGTTGTTGTACCATGGATGGAATCCCAGTATGATCGTGCATAGAATTCCCAGAGAAATATGTTATGTGATCAGTGATCTGGTAATGGCATACAATCTCGAACCTATTGTAGCAAGCTATGTGGAGCCTGCAATTTTAGACATGGGGCCTGCCAACAGTATATATGGAGAAATTAAAGCTGTACCCGATGGATCAGCAGATGGTAATATGATTGATGGTATTTATAGAGTTTCTGGATTGAAGGGAGTGGAATGAAGACATCTCTAGAGAGGCACATATTATGTGGTCAGTCGATTAGGCACTAGCAACTTGGTGATGATGGTGTGGATACGTTGGGGACGAGCAGATAGGTATGACTGATGCTTTAAAATTTTACTATGAGCTTCATAATACTCAACTTAGAGCTGTATTTAGGAAGAGACTAAAATGGTTAATAGGTCTCTTGGTAGAACCATTGCAAAATGTCCATATTTTATTAGATGCCTTTTTGTAAATTGCATGATGATATAAAGGCCTTTTTGTGTTGGAAAAAAGTGTTCGGGTAGATTTCTTAAAGCAGTGGCATTCGTATGGGGTTCTTTTATATATAATGACAGTTTTTTGATCTTCATTTTCAGCTCGTGTCATGCCAGAAACAGCAGATAAAACTCTCTTGTCCCATCGATCACGAGGTACATTGTTCTGTGTGCCCTTTTAGGTCCTAAGTGCTTCTATCTGAACGTCATACATGATTTTTGTTTCACTCTTTAGTATATTGTGCTATACTTCTCTATTTATTGTCATAAAATGAATAAATGTGTAATCTATGTTATGAAATAAACTCATTGATGAAAAGAGAAAGAAATGGATGTTCTTATTTGTTGACGCTGTGAAGAAAATGTATTCGTATATTTTTGTTGAAAAAAGTTAATGATAAAAAGTTATTTGAGATACTTTGACATAAAGACGTCTTCTGAACATCGTTACATCGTAATTAATGACTATTTAATATCTTGATTATAATCTCATAACTAATTATAATCATTATTATGAGAGAACATGAATATTAATAACAAATTTCAGAAAAGATAATGGGAATATTGAAAAAAAAAGTTGATTTTTTTTTTTCAGAATTTCAAAGTTTAAAACTCTTCTGAATCATTGGAATTTAAAGAGGATAATACTAAGCTTAATACAAAAAAAAAAAAAAAACAACTAAAGGACTTCAACTTGAAAGCTCAATCAAACACTTAATTATTATCATAAAGAATGCAGATTAAGTATTCGATGATCAACATAATGTTCTTATTAAAACCATTAAAAAGGATCATCTTTTGTAGCAACTTGTTGAATTGTTATAAAAACAATGAAGTTAAAAAAAATTAGCATACTCATTATCGTTCATGATTTTCTTGTCTCATCTGTAGGATGCTCTCCAGAGAATCTAACTGTTTTAACACCTTATTATTTAACATTCATTTTCTATTGCAATAAACCCCCACTTCAATTATGCTGGATCATTGACTTCTTCAGGCCTTCAATCTGAAATAGTGAGCAGCAGAGAAATAGTGAAGCTTCTAGGCACTGGTGTGAGCCCATTTGAGTGGAGAATCATATGGGCTCTGAAATGGAAAGGAGTTGATTTCGAGTTCATCAAAGAAGATGTAACTAAGAAGAGCGCACTGCTGCTAGAGACGAATCCAGTTCACAAGATGATTCCTGTGCTCATTCACGGTTAAACTGCCGTTTCTGAGTCACTTATCATACTTGAATACATAGATGACACTTGGAAACACAATCCCTTTTTGCCGAACAATCCTACACAAAGAGCCTATGCTCGTTTTTGGGCCAAGTTTTCGGAAGACAAGGTGAACTACTTTTCTTTTAGTTTGAATGAATCTTCATAACTCTTTCTAGCTTCAAACCATGTTTTATGCATACTACTATACAAATAATATTCCATCAAATATTGGGAATTGCAATAATATTCTATCGTTGAATTCTATTTCTGCTAGTTGAATGACATATACCTATCTCGTTGTTAGTCAATTGCCAAATGAACTCCGACTTTTGTACAAATTGCATCTACCTCCTTGAGATCTGGTTGAACGAACCCCCCTTGTTCAAATTACATTTACCTCCCTCAATGTTTGTGGAAATTTCCACAAACCAAAGGGTTCATTTGGTATCAAACATCAAGGCTTGTCTAGTAATTCGACTAAAACTCAAAGGAAGTAGATGCAATTATGCAACAAATCAAATCAAGAGCTCTAATTCCTTAGTGTCGTTGGTGCAGATACTGGAGTCGTCAAGATTAGCATTTCATTACACAGGAGAGAAGCATGCAGATGGGGTTAGATTAATGGGAGAGGGTTTAGAAATTCCAGAGAGAGAGATAAAAGGGAAGAAATTCTTTGGAGGAGACGAAGTTGGATATCTTGATCTTGTTCTTGGATGGATTGCATATTGGCTTCATTTCAATGAAGAAGCTGCTGGTTATAAGGTAATGGTTCCAACAAAGTATCCAGGGATGGACCAGTGGATCAATAACTTCTTACAAGTTGATATCATTAAGAATAATCTTCCACCTTATGATCAGATGTCTAGCACCTACAAAATGTACAGAAAGATGTCTCTTGCTGTTTTGAATGTCACACATGAATGATGAGTTCATCTTGGCAGATGCTGAATCGATGGTTGGCAACGTTGAGCTCCATGTTTTTTCACGAAGCTCTGATTTTCCGGTTGTATATTGATTCGACTCGGTTGGTTAATCCAATGTTTTCAAACTTTTCAATATTTCCTGCATTGCTAGAGTTGATGATCAGGGTTAATAAAACTATGAAGAGTCCACAGAAGTTAAACATACTTAGGGGGATGTTTGGATTGGGCTCTGGTCATCCGGATTTTGGATAGACTCAATTCAGATAATATGTGTTTTGTTCTGGTATTTTATGAAGTCCAATAATCATGTACATTTTATTCTATTTCTTCTACAATTCTCAATAACATCTATTTTATTTTATTGTTTGAAAGAAGAAATGATATATTAACTATTGTGCAACAAATTTTACCTTTGGAGGACACTTGTACTAAAATTTTCACAAGCCTTTATCAATAAAAGATGTAACAAAACATTAAGTCTTGTACCATTCTTATCAAATTCTCAAGCCTTTATATAATTTTGGCTTACATCTTGTAAATAGGATACTTAACATTAGTGCAAAAAAGCAAGATTTCTACATATTCTCCTTTCACATAGAAGACATATACTTTTTAGTTGCAAACTTGCAATTGAAAAAAGAGAAAATTATTTCCTTGAATTTTAGTCCTTCACCACTTTCCATGACATCACATGTCTAACGTTTACGTGTCTCACTTAAAATAATATACAGTTTGAAGACGTTCTTACCTTACAGTTTAAATTAATTAACCATCAAAATTACGTAATTTTGACAGTGATACACAGATGGAACACGGAATAACGAGATACATGATCCAAAATGTAACCTCATATCTCATAGGTTGTTCAACACAAACACCATCATAAATATATAGTTGTCAAGAAAAGTGGAGATAGCATTCAATGGATAATAAATCCTCCAATGCATTTGGGATGGCAAGATACTTAATAAAGAACCAAACAAATTTATCTACCCAATTAATAGATTATCCACTTGAAAAAAAAAAAAAAAAAGTAACTAAAATAAATGTATATATGGTCCATTGACATATATCTTTCCATTCATTGACATATATCTTTCCATTTACTTTTCCCTTCATCATTGTTCATTATTCTTTGTCTCGACAACTCAATTCAGATTGATACGTCAATATGATTAATGTTATTTACAAAGTCGATAGAAATTCATATTTCTAATATTATTCAATGTATTAATGACGAGGGCAAAATGAAAATTTTCAGTCATCTGTACTATTAAAGTTGGCATGAATAAATTAACAAATTATTTTCTGATCATCAGAACCATACATAATTGGACATTTTTGTATAACTTTGAATTCTTCAAATTTGTTGAAAATCTTTGGATCTGATTTCTACTACCAAGAATTTATTTGCTATTTTAAAATGCATCAACTTTAACGTAAAAATTCATGTGAGAGCGTCTCACGTAAGACCTTACGTGAAATCGGGCTTTTTATGGTATTATGGGTTGACCTGATGTATTGTTATGAACTTCATCTTATATAAAGTTTCACGTGAGACATTCTCATATAAAACCTCCTCCAAATTTAAAATTCACTTAATAAATTGAAAATCAAGTATATTTTAGACAACAATTTGTAAATAATGCTAAATTAGAATGACACTTATTCCATAATCAGAAACAAGCATTATAAAGTGAGGTTTTGTATGTTGTGTTGAATCAAATGTACTGTCTTCACACATCTTTTTTCTGTGGTACGATTTCATCAAGTTCGTGCGGTTTGGCTAACACTCACCACTAAAATCGGGCTGTGCTTCTATTCAAACATCATAGTCATTTCTTACCTCATTATTTACTCTTTCTATGATTTTGTTTGAATGTGGATATTCATGGATTTAAATATCTTCAACAGGATGAATGAAAAGGGAGTTGGATTGTTGAAAATATTTGATTGATTGGGTTGCACGTGTTAAATTAAAACGTGTATAATTATTTTAAAAATTATTAATAAAAGTGATACACAACAATTAGAATTAGGATGAGTTTACATGAGTATCAAAATATTCATGACTTTTTTGTAGATAGTTTATAATAGTATCAAAACTATTAAAGAAAACTTATCATTATAAGATACGATTATATATGGTCTTCAAATAATAAAATTTTTATTTCACGTTCTATATTCTCTTTATGGGTGAGTGGAGATCAGTTAAAACACAAATCGATTTATGAATTCAGGCACCTACCACACTTATGATATGTTTATATGTGATTAACACATGCTTATTTAATTTATAACAAGTAGCATTTTTCAAATAATAAGATTTAATATATAACAAGTAGCTTTTTTTTTTTTTAAATAGTTAGATTATTTATTTATTGGCCAATCGGCACCCTCAAATTTTTATGATTTTAATTTCGATGTGTAAATTTGATGTGTTTATCTAGAAATCATTAATTTCATTCAAATGTAACATAACTTTTCTTTTGAAATTTAATCACCATTTCAAGTAACTATTGTTGTCATTTATATAATGAACCCATTTAAATTAAATATAGCATAAGCTTGAGTATTTGACTAATTAAATATTTATATTTATCCAAAAATAAGCTAAAATATGAAACCAGAAAAAGCATTCAACTATTTTATAATATTTATAGTTTTTCTAGCCCTACAAGAAAAGCAATTTATTAACCCGTAAGATAGAAATTAATTTATAAAATTAGTTGGGGTTGTAAATAACGACATTCCATCTCATATAATTATATTAGTCATATATATAAGACCATTTTAAATAAGTTGTATGAAAAATACTCCTATAAATGATGAGACAAATGATTGAGAAGATTTTGTATTTATTATACTAGGCCACTTTTATTTTTTCTGCTTAAAGTTGTGAGTTTTTTTAATTTGAAAAGGACAAGGGAACTAGATAAAAATAAAAAGTTATTATCTATTACATATTATATTATATTACTATAAAACTGTAGATGTTTTCTACACATTTTACTTACAATTTTTGAATTATCTATTATATTATTAATCAAAATTATTGTTTAAGGTTATAATAGTAAACATAATTATTATAATAAAACATATGATGACAATAATAATAATAATAAGAAGAAATAAATACTTATAAATATATAAAGAAGGGCAAAATATTTTATGTAACTGGTGCATGGATCCGGGTCGACCCACCCCAGGCACCTCTAACACGCATTTTCACGGGCCCCAACGCGCTCTCACGCGCCTGGTGGGTGCGCTCAAACCCACCAAAATTCGCTCAGACAGTCATACCCTCATGTTATGTTAGGGTTACTCTCATGTTATGTTAGGTTACCCTCGTGAGGGAAGGTAACTCTAACATAACATGAGAGTATAATTAACATTTTAGTTCAGTGGTTTTAAACTAAGGGTATGAAATCTGAATATGAGGTCACATTAACATAACGCGAAGGTAATTAGCCCTAACATAACGCGAAGGTAACCCTAACATAACGTGAGGGTAACGACCAAAACATGCAAAATAAGTAAAGATGCATGGATTGGGTGGACCAGCCCAGCCTACATGCGACCCAGTTGCACGAATCACAAATCCGTACAACTGAGCACAGGAGATTCACTCGTAAAGAAAAGGAAAAGGAAAAAGAGGTGGTGATGGTGACACAGAAAGAAACAGCTGTTATGGGGGAAGTATTAAGCCGGCTACGCGCTAACACCGAATTTGGGCCCCACACTCTCTTTTTTATAAATCTTTTCTCTTATTTAACAAAAATGATAAATATTTTATTTTTCATTTTAATTTTATGGTCAAAAGTATTGGATACCAATTTTATTCGAAGCAATATATATATATATATGATTTATCCTTAAAAATTATGTTATAATTAAAACAAATATGGGATTAATAAGATTGTGATGATCCCATATATAGATGTATATATAAAGTTTTAAAGTTATACAAGAATTAAATTACAATTTACACTACTCGTATATAGTGTTCTAATATAATTTAGGTTTAGTCGGATGTTTTACTGGAGGCTTAGTTGGAGCCTAAACGGCCCGCAGGCCTCATATCTGAATTAAGTATATATACTTTAGCTATTTTTTTTAGTTTATATTTTCAAAAGATATTTTTGAAAATATAATATATGTATATATAGTTTATGTCGGAGGACAATAAAAATTTAATATCCATTTGAATTATATTTCTATATGAGTTTTTCAAATGATTATTTTAATTTGTATTTCTCAATATGATAATTTTCAATCCATATATAATTAAATAATATATTAAGAATATCATCATTTTACTAAAAGATAAACGAACATAGGGAAAAAATAATAATTATTTTGGTGCCTATGATTGTCTAGGCTCACATCGGACTAAATTTTTCCATCTAACCATGCCTAGGGCAACCAGACGTATAAGGAGGTCAAATAGACAGAGATCAGTTCGACTGGAGATCACTGATGTATTGGTCGAATTACTTGTATTTGAATATGTATGTTAGTAGTCTAAATTAAATGTTCTAGAAAAAGTCATGACCATACAAGTGAAATGTTCGTATAAATCAGGTGGCCCACGTAAAATAATGTGAACCATAGAGATGTTGTTGGGTATTTAATTTTGGGTAGTTTTTAAGTATTTGATTTTTTTTCCATTAATGGCTAACTCATTGAAAAGATTTATGAGAAAACATTTCAGGTGATTTTTTAAATTTCAAAAAATTCAAAAGCAACTAAAATGAAATATAATAAAAGTCTAGTATTACTTATATTTACAAACTAATCTAGGCAAAAACTTATATACCCCTGGGCACATAGGGACACGAATCTAGGTGTTATATACATGGTTTTCAGGTGTGATATATATACTCTATACGTGTTATGATTCTTGGTGTTATAAATATACTCTACATGTATCATATGTATATAAGAGTATACATGTGATATTTGAAGAGTATATACATGATACCTGTAAAATATATATTTAACATCATATGATAATTAATTTGGGGCTATCATAGCCCTAGGGCAGACAAGTGTGGCTTATTAGTCTAAATACATGTAAGTTGAAGGAAATCACAAAGACACCAACCCCTCTCAAAACTCCAAAATATGGATGATGGAGTTGACAAATATTAATGTTTCTTCAATCATAATCCAACCCAAACTCATGTCAAAGTTTGAGGATATTATCGTTGATCTTCATTCCAATGGATTCACAATATTATACTCCTTTTTTGGAATTCTATTTTTTTTCACAATATTAAATACCCAAATTTCTACATTTCTTCATTAATTATATTTAGTCCCTTTTTTATTAGTTAATTATTTAGGTATATCTAACTAGATTTTCTTTACTACCAAAACTAATTAATTAGTTACTTCCAATTCTACACTTAGCTGTTTTATTTTACCATCTATCCATATTTTTGATCTTTTAGGATTTAAAAGCGTAAAAACTCATGCGAGAATGTCTCACAATATTGGGGTATTGGGATCCGATCGTGTCCTAGACACGGTTCACCATGCACGACTATCTAGGTCCACCATGCGTGACAATCATCGTTGTGCCCCAGACACGATGTATAAGTACATCGTTTTCAATTATAAATTTGTGTTTTTTTTGCTATATAACTATGTGATTTCCTTTCTCGCGCACAACCAGTGCCTTGGGACTCAGCCGAGCCTTGCACAAAAAAACAATAGAGATTTGTGGCACACAGTCATGTATCAGAACATGATTGATATAAGTATGTAATTTTATTTATAAGCATGTATTTTAGAATTATAAGTATGAATTTTTCTTTTAGTTCACCGTATCCTAGGACACGATAATGTCCTAGTGCTGTCCCACATGAAACCGTGTCACAAGAGACCAACTCTTAATTAAAAATAGTATTGTAATCATCTTGTACCCATAATTATAACTTATATACACTTCCTTCACTCATATAAAACAATCTTATGAGATAAATAAACATAGATTATTTTTCTTAATCCATAAAAAATGAAAGATAAATTGAAACAATGACTACATAAGTATGAGTTGCAGATGACGTCGTGTTTTCGTAATAATGGAGGAATTAAAAAGGAGTGTAAAAGTGAGTACGTGGAAGAAGATGACGTAATCATGTCGTGGTTGGTGAGTTAGGGTTGCCTGTGGGCGTGACGACAACAATTAAGGTGGAAATTATGAGGTTTGTGAGTGGATGAGGTTTTGTTGGTGAGTGTTTCAAGTGAGTAATAAAACCAACTCATTTAATAGCATTAATCACCACTAATTAATTAACTGCAATCCCACTTTAGCACATTCACAGCTACGCTCATGCTATACCTTTATCATTTATTACACACGTTGGGAAAATTTCGAATAAACCATTAATATTTACTATTAGCTTGAATTATCTCATTAAAATATTTTTAGGTATAAAAATATCATTAATGTTTATTTTAAGTATATATGACCTCACATTTAACATTTATTTATAATATAATATACCAATAATGTTTTAAATTTAAAATAACTTAAACACTTTAATTTGTTTTCTTTTTTGACCTCATACTTTGACATATTTTAGAATAAAACAACTATTTCATGAAAACATAAATATAATTAGATTATTATATATACGCATGAATACATAATATTAATAATAATTATTATTATTTATAGTACTAAATTATTGAACAACTAAATTTATTTGATAATAAGAGATATTATTTTTTTATTTAAATACAACTTAAATCTCTATATATAAATAAAACTAAACTATGAAACAAGTAAATATATTAGATAATAATTTCACTATGATATTATGAATATTATTTTTTAATTTAAATACAAAAATCTTTAAATTTAAATAAAAACTAAACCATTAAACAACTAAATTCATTAGATAACAATTTCACTATGATATAATGATGTTCAAACGGTTCGAATCGTCAGGTTCGGCGGTTCCGGATTGGTGGAACCGAAATCGAACCGGGAGGTGTCCGGTTCCGGTTTCGGTTCGGAACCGCCGGTTGAACCGAAACCGGGCAGTTCGGCCGGTTCGATTTTTTTTTCTTTTTAATTTTGATTTTGCAACTCCAAATTTGTTTTTTAATGTTTGTTTCGATATAATTCATGATTAAAATAGAGTACAAAAATTGAAGTGAACAAATGTTTTCATTATAAATTGAAAATTTATTACAAGTTATAAAGAACTCAATTTCTAAGTTTCTAACCTAATGATTGAAATTCTAATGAATTTATAATCTTAATTCTAATCTATTAGACTATTACAAACTAAACATATCTATTACAATTACAAAAGTCTATCTAAAGACTAAAGAGAAGGGGAAAAAATTTGAAAGAGCTTGAGTTTCATGCTCAATACTAAAGGCATGCTCGACCGAAACCGTCGAGGCGGGAGTTGCAAACATTTCCTTAGCAATAATGGTTAGAATACGATACATGGTGGTCCTTCGTGACCACCACTTCAACAAATCGCTTGAAGTCTCAAAAGCAATAGATTCAAAAGTAGCACTTAAATAAGAGTCTAATTCTTGGGTATGATTACCTCTAGATCGTTTTTGTGTCCTAATGTCATAAAAGTTGTAAAATTTAAAAAAAAATGTAAAAACCGGCGGTTCGAACAGCCGGTTCGCCGGTTTATTAAAAATGGAACCGGAACCGAACCGGTTCTCGGTTTTGGTTCAGAACCGAAACCAGGTCAACCAGGTCTGGAACCGTTGACCGGCGGTTCGAACCGGTCCGGTTCCGATTTTTGAACCGTTGAACGTCTTTACTATGATATAAGGGATATTATTTTTAAATTTAAAATACAACATAAATCTCTATATTTAAATAGAACATAAATATTAATTATTATTAATAACTACATGTATTCACACACATATAATAAGCTATTATATTTACATTTTCATGAAAAAATCTTTTTACATATCTTAGAATAAAAAAACTATGTCATGAAAACGTAAATATATTGAGTAGGTCTTGCGTGCCCCGAGGGCACCGTGCCCCCAAACGCTTATTGTAATACCTTGAAGTAATATGAGTAATACCTTAACATGTAACAAATAATACATTGAATAATACATTCACTAAAACATATATTTCATTATACACGTAATACCTTATGAATATGCAACTAATACCTTATGAGTATACCACTAATACCTTCAAGAATATACCACTAATACCTTATGAATACACCAATAATACTTCATGGATATATTCCTAATACCAAACTAATAATACCTTTGGGGGTACGGTGCACCGGGGGTACGCAAATTTTTGCCAAATATATTAGCTTATTATGTTTGTGTTAGAAAAAATAATTATCAAATAAAATTAGTTGTTTAATAATTTAGTAGTATAAATAATAATTATTATTAATAATCTAATTATATTTATGTTTTCATGCTATAGTTGTTTTATTTTAAAATATGTCAAAATATGAGGTCAAACAAGAAAATATATTAAAGTGTTTAAGTTATTTTAAATTTAAAACATTATTGATATATTATATTATAAATAAATGTTAAGTGGGGTCATATGTATTTAAAAATAAATATTAGTGTCATTTTTATACATAAAAATACTTTAATGGAATAATTGAACCTAAGGATAAATATCAGTGACTTATTTGAATATTTTCCTATATATATAGGGAAATTAATAATATCGAATTAAATACCTGATTTTTCATCGAGTTTTAACTTTTAAGGAGATCAGATGAAGAACTTCTATTATATTAGGGTAATTCTATACACACCCCATCAAATACTAAACACACCCCATCCATACACACATTCTTTTTTTTTATTATTTTAAGAATGTGTGTATGGATGGGGTGTGTTTAGTATTGATGGGGTGTGTATAGAATTACCCATTATATTATTATTATTATTATTTAACTCTTCTACATCTATCCAATTTGATTTATTGTTAAAGTTTAAAATATCCCTCAACATTTCTTTTGCATTAAATGATAAAAAATGAAAATCAGAATAGTTTATTAATATATTTAAAAACCATTTACTTCATCAATTAATAAGTTTGAAAAGTTTGTGTAGTCTTTTTTAATCGGCTTACCTTTATTTTCGTTTTCCTGATTTATTTATTTATTTATAATTTTTACTAAATTATTTTATTTTTTTTTCAAATTTATAAATGATTTTATATTTAAAGTCTCACATGTCTTTAATTTTACAAACATAGTTTAAATTGCTATATTATTTACTAATATTTATTATAAATATTAAATTTGATACCATTGAATAGTCATATTAGTTGTTTTAACTAATAAAATTCTACTCACCATAGATTTAGTTAGTAAATATTAAAAAGAAATTAATATGATATATTGTAGGTTTGACATATGGAATATGTTGACATATATATATATATATATATATATATATATAAAGATAAAAGTTTCAGCTAACCTGATTAATTGAGTCAAACCAGGCAATTTTACAAGTCAAACCTGATTAACACCATTTGGTTAACTTCATGAATTTTTTCTTAATTAACTTTGGCAGCATTATTATTAGTTTGATTATTTTATTACAATTTACAAGAATATTTTATAACCAATAGTCACTCTATCCTGAATCCATCATCTCTTAATCTTTAGTATAATTTTTATGATTTATTTGTATCAGAGCAACTGCATTTGATTAATTTTTGTCGATTTACAACCATATATTATTAAATCTTTCATTAATATTTAAATTAGGATCACACATGTAATTATGATTTCCCAGGTTATATAAATGTATAATTTCATCAGTGTTTTGATAATTATCTATTCTTTAATTAAGACAACTATATTTTGGTTAAAGTAAAATCATTTCATATATATATAAAGAAAAGAATAAATGAGTGGAGAAATTGCACATGATTAATTATGGAATAATCAACGCCAAAATATGTGCAGTGATTAAGGTGAATTTAGCAACTCGCACCCCCATTGACCTATTATATGATTTTTCTCTTCCTTTTCTCATTTTTTATTTAACTACTACCTCCGTCCCAAAATAAATGACGTTTTAGCCTTTTGCACATATATTAAGAAATGTGATAAAAAATCCAATCTATCCCTATTTATGTTTAATTAATGAGAAATTTTTATTTCTTTAACATATTTAATTTGAAATGAGTAAATAAGGGCATATTTGGTATATTGCATGTAAATATGCTTTAGAATACGAAAACGACAATTATTTTGGGACAAATTTTAGTTGCTAAAACGTCATTTATTTTGGGACGGAGATAGTATTATTAAACCATTATATTTTGAATTGATAGTCACTTTAATATTCGATCTCACGATTAATAAATATAACCATGGATTTAAAGTTGTTGGTGCATCCACACTAAAAAAAAGTTTGCAAATTAAGTATGATTGGAAAAAATTGAAACACAAAAATTATAGAATTTATTTTAGAAAAATATATAAAGATTTAAAAAGAAAAAAAAAAAAAGGTGTAGAATTTGAAAGAGAGGTGGAGCATAGAATACTTAAAGCACTTGGCTGGCTGACCCCTCTCAACGGTCACTTTCACTTTTCGTAGTTTTCAAAAAGTAACGTTTTTTTTTTTCCTTATATTTCTATTTCTATATGTAGAAACCTTTTTTTTTTTATATTTATTATAATTATATAAAAACATAAAATCATATATATTTCTTCATATACTTTGTTTTCTAGTTTTTCTTGCCTACTATACTTTTATTATTTTATCCCACAAAACAAAAAATTACAGGTAAAAAATTTCAAGGAGTAAACATTACCCTACAAAAATAAAAACAAAAAAATAGCACAAAAACTTGTGTGAGAGGTTCTCATAAATGATTTTCGTGAGACGAATTCTTTCAATTCATTAACCAAACTCATATCCTTAAATTTAAATGTAAATTGTAAGATGTTGATTATGTGTTGATCCGTCTCACATGAAATGATTCGTGAGACGCCCACATATGAGACTTATAAGAAAAACAAGATCAAATATTTGTTTTTCAATTTGTAAAGTAATATTAGAAATTGTGTTGTATCCTTGGACAAATAGATCATGTTTAAATTCAATAATGTAACTAACTCATCCCATTAAATAAAAAATCTCCGACATATTTTATTGTATTTGTCTGAATTTCGTATATAATATTCTCCCGTCCCAACTCAATTTGCTTAATTGTCATTTTATTTTGTCCCAACTGAACTTGTCAGCCATAAATGGAAACAAAAGTCAAATATTAATATTCTCATATTTAATCTTTATTACAAAAATGCTACTTAAATGCAAAAAAAACAATTTTAAAATGTCACAAAAGTCAAACATTCATATCTCATATTTCACCCTTATTACAAAAATGTCACTCAATTATCTTAGAAAACAATAGTCAACTGCTTTTCCTTAACCTCTGTGTCCGGTCAAACTAGACAAGTTCAATCGAGACGGAGGTAGTAGTTGAGTAGGTCTTGTGTGAGACCGTCTCACGAGTCTTTTTTGTGAAACGGGTTAACCCATAACCCGCACTTAGCAACTCATATGAAAATTTATGAATGTGGGTTCAATTCATATGTAATAAGGATCCGTCTCATATTAGTTATTATGATAATACATATAAATACAAAATCATAGAATATTACATTTAATAGTAATAAAGTTTAACAATAATGTTGAGTATTTAGTAACTCAACTTACCAATATTATACATCCGAAATTAATATTCTCAAAATTATCATAAATCGTTAAAATTAAAAAGAGAGGAAAAGTGATGGCTAATGCAATAATCGGAAATAACTATCATTTAAAAATATAGTATCATCTCGAAAATTAAAAGTATATATGTAGAGACTCAACTGAATATTCGTTTAAAAATAATAGTGGGTAATTCTATAATTTATAGCATTAACGTAGAAAAAAATAGTACTAAAGTAGTGGCCTTGAAAAAAATTTAAAATTATAGTACAAAAATATAATTCCAACAATTTGAAAGTCTATAGTGGTATTAACTATACAGAACAAGAATTTATTTGAAACGATTTTAAGGTATAATTTCATGAGACGTGATCTCAAATTCTATAAAATAATCTATATATATCAACTCATGAATAAAAAATATATCGGTTTCTATATATGGTTCTTTACATAAATAAAGAATAAAACTTCTGACTTTATATTTTTATTTTAGAGGAAGTCTTATATAATATCGTGATATATAAATTTATAAAAATGAGTATTATTAATGAATGAAAAGGTTCTATCTTACATTTGAAACCGTCTCATTTAAATGTTTGCGTTTATTTTGAATGGCATTATCGTAGTAATATGCAAAGAAGCAGTCGGCTCAATTATTAAGCTGTATTTATTTTATTTTCTATATTTCTCCTTATTTGCTATATATAATATTTAACGATCTACATTTAATTGCTTTAGCTGTTCGTCCTTCTCTCATCCAACCCAGAGAGAGAGAGAGAGAGAGAATCTAGAGAGAGAAACGCCAGAATCGGGAAAAAATTAGCTGAATCGGCGCTGATAATTGATCACCACCTTCTCCAAATGGCGGCCCCCTGCAAAATTCTATTGTCACTCTGCTTAATTGCGTCGCTTTTACTCTCCCAAGCGTCGGCAGGTGGGTACCACGACGGCGGATTGCTGATGCCGGCGGCGAGATCCGGCTGCAGGGGGACCATCGCTGAGTGTCTGGCCGGCGAAGACGACGAGTTCGAGCTCGATTCAGAATCCAACCGGCGCATCTTAGCCACGCGTCGCTACATCAGCTACGGTGCGCTGCAGAGGAACAGTGTCCCCTGCTCGCGCCGCGGCGCGTCGTACTACAACTGCCGCCCCGGCGCGCAGGCCAATCCCTACCGCCGCGGCTGCAGCGCCATCACCCATTGCCGGAGCTGAACAACGGAAACTCATTTCTCCGGTGATGCTTATATCATAATTCTTATTTAATTCTCCTTTTTCTACTTTAGTTTAATTTTTACCTGTTTTTTTTTTTTTTCTCTTTTTTTGGAGAGGAGCGTTTGGTATATGAGAAATTAATATTCCTATTTGTGTTGTTATATCATTGTTGTTTATTGTCTGTACAATATTTACCCCCTTTTTTTTTGTGAATAATAATTCACATTCATATTTTGTTAGATTCTATTTTTCCTGTTACTGATTTCAAGAATTTGCTCTATTTAACTGCTTCAATTTGCTGGTGTTCATATGGATTTCATAAATAAATATAATTTGATTTTCTCATAGAATTAATTTGTGTGATACCAAAAAAAAAATGAAGAAAAACAATATTTGAGAGAGAAATTGAGAAGAAATGTGAGAGTGCAGATACAACGAGGAAACACCTAAAATACAGCTGGATAGTCATAGTGGTGTAATAAACTACCCAACTCCTCACACTTTTATATAATTTCATTTTTATCTCATTCTGACTTTGATTCTTATGATTGTAAAATTCACATATGCAAATCAATTCAATTCATGTTTAGACTAACACAAAAACTTGCATTAGATCGTAAATAATTTTCATAAAATGAATTCTTTTTACCTACTAACACAATCTATTTCCACAAATATTTATATGAATTGTGAAGCATGAGCTATGAGTTGATCCGTCCTACGTGAGAATTGCTGTTGGATTAATATGAATTCAATGTTTCTTACTTTCAGTTTAAATTGATTTCCTTTTTTTTTTTTTTTGCATGAATTTCACATACATTCATTTCATATCTAGAATTTAATTATCAGAATTTTTTTTACAACTTTTCACTCAAATTGTTATTTTAACCAAATTTTTCATTGATAATTTGAATAACAACATTTTATGACCTCTATCGGATTTGAAAATCAAAAAATATTAACGTGTACAGCTGCCCGAATGTGTTAAAAAATTGACCGATGTAAAATATATATATACACACAAAGTTGTGTTATTTTGATAAAAAAAAAACTAAAAATTTAGTTAAAATGACAATTAGATTAAAACTTATGATTTTTCCAAGCTAAGAAAACTATTTAATGTTACTTTTTAGTATTCACATGTACTTATTTTCAAAATGCTTTGTATGCATTTAAGCCCAATTAGTTGTCATAAGCATTTAAGCCCAATTAGTTGTCATTTCTTGAAAAACAAAAAAGACACTAAAATTTGAAAATAAATGAATGTTTGAAGAATGAGTTGCTTCTTTAGGATGGTAAATATGTTTGTGGTGTTGTTTTGGTAAGGGAAAGTTGTAAAGCTACAATAAGAATATGGATGAAAAAGGAGCAAAGTATAAAGTTGGATAATGGTTTCAACAAAAAGGAAATTTCATTGGATATTAACAATATGCTTCTTTCTTGATGTCCTTGTTTGATAATTACAAAAACCTTCTTTTAGGCTTGTCTCATTGTAATCTTGTTATTTGCAGTTCTTTTGTCTCACATTTTAGCTTCTTCTTTGTGTTTTATCATGTAATAATTATGTTATGAGATTGTTTCACGATTTAATATGAAGTTAAAAACAAGATCAAAAAAATCGCTGCTGATCAAAATCAAATGGAAAAACACATTGAATATGATTTTCTTTTTCCTTTTGGTGGGATCTAAAAAGATATTTGATCTCATAAGTAGTGCAAAATGAAGATAAAAAACGTAGGACATATATGTGAGAATCCATAATATATAAAATTGAACTTTACTTGTGAAGTTGAATTTGAATTATAGAAATTAATAGACATTTATAACAAAAAACATCACATAAAATGATCTAATATAAGTCATAGGGAAAGAAGAAAAAAAAACAGATTTTTGATCCTCTAGGTTTGGTTTATTGATTTTTTGTATTTATCTTTCACCTCATTGATTTTTTATCATCTATATTAAAAATGACCACTTTGTAGTCAACTTACTTGTTATAGCATGTAACTTTTTATTTTAAATTAAACTACAATTTTCTACATCATTTTTTAAAATTGAAAAACACTCAAAAAATTTTAATCACAACTTTGTAATTTTCATATGACATACTTAAATTAATATTATAATTACAAAATCATTTTTCATCTTGATACATGGGTTGTAGTATTTTTTATTAATTACTAATATTAATAGTATTTTTTAGATAAAATAGAAGTTTAGGTTTAATTAATAATACTAGTGTAGGCATGCTAGATAAAGAAATACATAATTTTGATTAAAAAGTTTAAGTGTGTTTTCAATCAAAAAATTGCCAATTTAAATACTTGTAGTTTACTTGTTATAGAACAAGTAATTAGATGCTACAAATTAAAAGATGACACATAAAAGAAAAAAAAATCCAATATAATTAAATATTGTTGGTAAGATTTTGTAAGGCTAGTAGTGATCATAATCATTTCAATCCTATAATAACCCTTGACTCCATATAACATTATAATTACTCTTAAGAAAACAAATTAGGCCAACATAATCCATTTTGCTACATAGTTCTGATTAGACCATAAAATTGATATTGGTAGTTTCAAATAGTGTTGTGTTTGGATGTAGAGAGTTCAATGAATTTCAACAATAACAAACTTTATTTATTAAATGAATTAAATTAAATTAAGCTATACCTTAATTTACAAAAAAAAAAAATGTAAATCAATTTAATTCAGATCCTCCATTGAAAGCCAACATGATGGCCAAACATTATTTGAGGGTGGTTTGCTTGTCATAACGTAGAAATGAAATTTAGATTCATATATCTATTAAATTGGTCAAGTATATATATCCCACTATTGATGTGATGCCATCAAAGTAAATGAACAATTTTTGACTTCTTTGTAGTAATTATTCCCTTCTTAGAACATACTCGAAAATGATTTTTACATAAATTTACTTAAGTCATTTAATATATAATTAATTTATTTTAACAAGTATCCTTTAATATTTGTGTATATATTTTATTGTTCAACTCATAAGTATACTTGTCATTTTTCAACCCATGACACTAAAATGGAGAACCATAATTTTTCACACATGAAATAACCATAATAAGTATTCTTAACAAAAATAACTTTAATTTAATTTGTCACATATGAAGTAGGAAATAAATTAATTTTGTGGAGAAGTAAAAAGAATTTAGTGTGTATAATTTGGTTATTTTAATCTTCTTTTTTGCTTAAAAAGAGAAAATAAAAAAGTTGATGAATAAATAGAATTAGAAATGAAGATTGATAAATGGCATTAAAGAAAATCACATGGTGTGTGGGAAGAGAGATATTAATGATTTGGAGCACTAGAAAGATGATTATTTTTGTTTTCATCACTCTTTTCTTTTCCAATTCTTAAATACAAAGCATGCTGGTTGGTTATAATGGCCCCTCTACTACCCTAATCTACTTCAATTTTCACCTTGCCTATTTAATGAAAAGCCCACTCACACTTATATATTATGATATTTTCTATAAATTTATTTGTAGGGTTTTTTTTAGTATCGTAATTCTATAGTACATCAGGTGTATTAATACACCAGACTCTCCACTCATTTTCAACCATCAGATCTGAGATCATTAAGGTCAAAGTCAACTATGGTCTCAGATCTAATGACTGAAAATGATGGAGAGTTTGGTGTATTAATACACCCGGTGTACTACAGAAGGACCCCTATAAAATAAGGTTGGTTTTATGGTGCATTTGGTGTACCTCTCTACTTTCACTTGCTACATATTATATTGGGTAATTTCATTTTTCAGTCTATGTTATGTACGTTTTTTAATTTTATATTCCAAACTGTTTTCTTTTTTCCCGATCACAACCTATACTATATGTCTGGCTCACTTTTGCAACCTCTAACAACATGTTGAATTTCGTTTGAGTGAATGGATTTTCATCATTTTGTAGGCCATTACTTAATTCCTTCTCCTAAATCGAATTTATCCTAACTTTTCCATTTCTTCTGCAAATTGTTTGAGTAGATAAACAATGGTGGTGATAGTGAGGTTCGCAAAAATATGGTTGTTGTAGTATTCTCAATTGTTTTATACATCTAATAAGGTGGAATTTTGTGAAAGATAAATTGTATTCTTGTAACAAAATACGTATAAAATAAATTTTTTATCAACCATAACTTTTGATTCAATGGGAAATATTTGGTCCTCCTAATTAGAGGATCAAGATTTCAATTTTAGTTTAGAAAAAGAAAACATGACTCAACCATAGCCATAGCTTTTGAACATTTAAGGTGAAATGTCACTCTTATTGGGTGAATAAAAATCTTTTGTGGGAAAGAAATTAGTGGCATGTCATTTTCATCTTCATTTTCAGTGTTTTCAGTAGTTTACAAAATTGTATTTTTATATAAGAAATTGGAATTGTTTGTTCTATTACTCTTTCTTATCAATATATATATATATATATATATATACACTAATAAGAGCAATCGTTTTAAAGTATAAAAGTTCATAAAATATTTAAATTAAATTTAGTCAAATATCGTCTAATAATAAGAATCGATAATGGTAGGTTTCATTGAAATAATATTTATAATCTTAGATTACTAATAATATATATAGTGGTGCTCACACCTTTTACTGTTTCTTTTTTCTCATATATGATCGTGCAGAGAACTAAATATTTAATTAATTTTTTAAAGGATTAAGTATTTAATTAATAAAAAATAGTTTCAAGAACACTTTTACATGTTGTCACAGAATATAATTTTTCGAAATTGTTATAAAATGTTTATGGCAAAAACTTTTTTGCATCAGGGGCACGGATCTGCACAAGGTTATAGATCTTAGATCCGTGCCCCCAACCCGATCCGGTGCGTGGCCGCCTCCACGCGCCCCCACGTGCGGCTGCACCACGCACACCAGATTCTATATTATTCAGTAATAAGTATTATATATATACTTTTTAGATATTACGTGTATACTCTTAAGGTATTATACATTTACATTTAAGGTATTAAGCTTAAAGCATAAGGTATTGCATACGTACCTTTAAGGTATTACATATGCACATTTGAAGTATTACATATTTTGTATTACATATGCACCTTTGAGTATTACATATTTACCTTTGAGGTATTACATACGTACCTTCGAGGTATTAATATTTAAAGTATAGTAGGTATTATATATTTGGAATTACATATGCACCTTTGAGTATTACATATTTACCTTTGAGGTATTAATATTTAAAGTATAGTAGGTATTATATATTTGGAATTACATATGCACCTTTGAGGTATTATATATTTACCTTTGAGATATTGCATTTTTACCTTTGAGGTATTAATCCTTAGAGTACAGTATAAGGTCTTACATATTTAACTTTAAGATATTACTGCTTATAATTTAAGGTATTACATATATTGCATTCGAAATCTTATTATATAGGAAATTGGATCTGTACATTTCCATGGAGTTTCAAAACACAGTCCTCCTAATATCAGCCTGTCTAAGCTTCCTTAATCTCTCCAAATTCATCCTCAAAATCATTACATCAAATAAAAAAAAAAATGTTCAACACTCAATTAGCCCCAACAAAACCCCCTTCTCTTTCATATCTCTTCTCTTCCTCAACACGAATTCATGTGGTGGCAGAGCAGATTCCTCGTCGTGCTCATCGCCGGTGATGGAAGACATTGAGGACCCACCACTGATTTTGAAGCTCCATGATTTCGAAACCTCAAATCTTTAGGTTTGGATTTCTATTTAAAGACCAACTAGAAAACGGGCTTCAAACCTCATAGATAAGAGAAGAAGATAAGAAGTTCAAGTGCAAAATAAGAAGAAAGAAGAAAATAAGAGAGAAGAAGAGATGAACCTCCATGGAAGAACGAGAAAAAAGAAAAATAGGGATTATGGCACACAGTGGAGGAGGAGAGGAAAAATAAAGGCAATATATATATATTGATAAGAGGGGTGGGCCCGGATCAGGTTGGGGGCACGGATTCAGGATCCGTACGGTGCCAAGTCCTTCTCAATGTTTTTTTGTTTTGTTTTTAATATTGATCCTACAATTTATAAAAAATCTTTTTGTATTATCATTACAAGCAACGATTGATGTGACCATGATGCAAATCGGTCTTAACTGTTATTTAAACGTACAATTTATGTCTAAAATAATGTTTAATACCAAGATTATCCCAATTCATTATGATATAATGCAATATTTAAATGTTAAGACTATTTTTATTAAGAACAAAACTACAATTTAACTTCACCTAAATTTCATATAAAAAGATAAAAAGCTTAAATAAAGTAAACTGCATTTGCAGAACTAAAGCTCCATGGACCAAAAATTTGTATTATTCATAACTTATATAGAAAATTCCATACCTTTAAAATTTAATATATTTCAATATATATAAACAATAAGACGAACATACTTTCATAATAATTATTTATCTGTTCCATTCGAGATAATTGGATTGAGCTACTCACACTCTTGAAAATACTAAACACACCCAAAAAATCGAACTTATATACCATTATCTAAATTTAAAAAAAAAAAAAAGATGCCTTTAGTATTTTTATGGGCATGTATAATCTCACTCTTCGAAATTTGTTTGTCTCAAAAGAAAATCTGATTATTTCTAGTTTCTATTATTTCAATTTGTGGGTTATTAAGGGATAAATATTATAATGATGGGTAAAATTGTGATCCCTTATATGAAATTGGGTATTTTGGTCATTCAACTATAACACATTAGGGTTATTAAGTGGGCTGCATAATGGTCCAATTAGAAAGGGGCTATCAATGAAATTCAATTATTGAAAAATATCTTATTTATTGGAGGAGATCAGTCACATTTCACATAGAATAAGGATTGGGCCTGCATAACGATAGGAGCCCAATAGCAAAGAGGCCTTACATTCTCATCAAATTTTTTCACAAATCATTAAATGTACATTCTTTATTTTTTTGTAAAATGTATTTTATGTTTACTTATTATATGAAACTTTTTTTTTGACAGCAGTTTCATGTTTTAAATTTCAAATTAAGAAGTGTAATGTGATGATATTACAAATTTAATAGCATTAATTAATTTTATCAAAAGAAAAACGTCTCGGATTTTGACGAAATAAAGATTTTGAACAAAAAATTAAGTACATCAAGACATGTATCTAATCTAACCCGTTTATCCAACCAAACCTGATGTGTGGACCATCTTCATGTGTATTCATGTGGGGTCATATCATAGTTGGTGTGCACTGCATACCACTTGATTCCATATGCAATCAATCGAGCGAATATATGAGTTGCATACTCTTAATGTATAATTTACTCATTTAATAAAGGCATCGATTGTATGATCTTAATATATTAGCTGTACACTCATTAAGTATTAGGTGGTATTTGGTACTCTTATAGCAACAATTGCATGGTTTTTTAAAGTATCAATTGTGTGTTTTCAAGGTTTAATGAATATGTTAATCATATGCTCTTAAGATAGTAGTAGTTGTATGCTCTTAAGATATATGATCAATATAGATTATCACTGTCTAATTTAGAAAAATGTGTAATTAGAGCTATTATGATATACTACTATAGTTCAGTTCAATTCAATAATTCTTTTAAAAATCAAATCCAATCGATTATTAGAAACCAAGTTAAGTTTTAAATTCCAATTCAATCCACTAATTCAAAATTAAACCGAATCATACACATCCTTAAAAGAATCAATTCAAATTTCTCAATTTAAACACAACCCTAAAGATTGAGACGGCCTTATACAAATTTTTCAGCCTCTCGTTGAAACAATAATAATCCAAGAGGTGCGTGCCGTTTCCTTCTCTAGTCCCTATGCAACAGACGCGTGAGGCACTTTCTAGAACCTACGTTTCTTAACTCTCAAGTAGTCAACCTTCCAATCACCGCCCTCATTTCCCTTCTACTCATTTCCCTTCTATATTATTACTATCTTCCACAACTTCTCACAATTCATCTTCTTCAATTCAATTCAATTCAATTCAATTTCATTTCACAGAATACCAGTTTGCTCTTACACACACCT
Source organism: Scutellaria baicalensis (assembly GCA_005771605.1). NCBI lineage: Eukaryota > Viridiplantae > Streptophyta > Magnoliopsida > Lamiales > Lamiaceae > Scutellaria > Scutellaria baicalensis. Next base: position 47,118,617 of record CM016722.1, read on the forward strand.
CGATCATGGCAGAAGCAGATTCCAGTCTTCAACAACCCTTGCTGGTATTAATCTCATCCGATTTTGCCCTTTTAATTTGATCGTTTAATTGTTTCAGTTGTTATTGTGATTATTGTTTGTGAATTGGTTGATTTTCGCATCTGGATTGATGTGTTTGTTTGTGAAGGTGGAGAGCGACGAGGAGCAGAGGCTCAAGTACTTGGAGTTCGTCCACGTGGCCACTTTCCATGCCCTCATGTACGCTGCGAAGCTCTACACCTACGCCAAGGAGAATTCGGGCCCTCTGAAGCCCGGCGTCGACACCGTTGAGGGCACCGTTAAAACCGTCGTCCGCCCGGTTTACGATAAATACCATGGCGTCCCGATTGATGTTCTCAAATTCGTCGATCGCAAGGTATGAATAGCTTTTCCCTTTTAACTACTAGCCATTATTTTGTTTTCCCTTGTCGATTTTTCATACCTTTTAGGTCTTTTTTGTGCTATTATTAGTTTCGTTTTGATTGGGTGGGTTATTGTTGGTTGTTGAGAAATTTGAGTTGCAAAGAGTTCTTTACTGATATGTGGCATCATATTTGATGAGATAACTTGTTTGATCGAGTTTCTAATAGCCCCTAAAGAAACTCTGTTTCTGATTACTCAAAAGAGTTGAGGATGTTTGGTGACTAACTTTGGGTTCTTGATTGATTATTAACTGCAGAAAGTTTTTTTTTTTTTTTAGAGTTTGTATACATTTATGTCTTATCACTCACTGCTTGGGCGCAATTTATTTAGTTGAAAAAACATTTGTGTCTCTGGTGCTTTGTTTCCCTTCAGTGAAGTTCTTGAAATTCTGGGAAAGACTTCGACATCCATGTTCTCGAATTTATTGTAATAGTCATATGAGAATGATGCTTGTTGGTTATAGATCCTGTGCTTCCATTATATACAGAAAAAATTGAAGCTCATGGTTGCAAAACTAACATGTACTGATTTACTTGGTTAATTTACAAGTTAATTACTTTTTTCTGTGTGAAACGGTGACTTTTATGCCACTCATGTCATGTGCTAGATTGAGAATCAATATCCAAGTTGAGTTCTTGCTTGTGTTCTTTGTAGTTGCCATCAATAGGTTTAACATTATAAACATTGATCACAGGTTGATGAGTCAGTGAACAAAGTGCAGAGTCGTGTTCCCCCGACTCTGAAGCAGGTGTCAACTCAAGCCTTCGAGACAGCTCAGAAAGCTCCCACAGTCGCTCGTTCAGTTATGGCAGAAGTGAAGACCACGGGCATGGTGGGAACCGCCTCAGGACTTGCGAAAACAGTGTATGCCAAGTATGAGCCGGCTGCTAAGGATCTATACACCAAGTATGAGCCAGTGGCCGAGCAATATGCAGCATCAGCGTGGCGCACTCTGAATCAGCTCCCGCTTTTCCCTCAAGTGGCTCAGGCTGTTAGCCCGACAGCTGGCTATTATTCGGAGAAGTACAACCAAACCGTTCAAGAAGCTGCTCAAAAAGGATACAAGATTGCTTCACATCTTCCATTGGTGCCAATTGAAAGGATTGCCAAGGTTCTTAGCTCGTAAATACTTATGATGGATATCTTTATGAGTAACTTGTTGATTTTACTAGAAAACAGATTATATTTGCTCCGTTTGGTAGGGTTGTATGATATTTGGTTTTGTGATGGATAAATGTTTACTTGTTCAATTATGTTTAAAATCTTGATTTGTGCAATATTTGATTATGTTGATATTCATTTTTTTTCCTTGGTTTAGTTCCTATCATTTTTAGTTTGCTTGTTGCTTTCAAACTCAGTTAAATGTGGATGATGATTTTATTTGGAATTTGTTTTTATTAATTTCGTGTTGAACTGAACATGTATTTATCTGCATTACTTTTACCAATTTTAGTTTGTCACTTATTTTCAACTCAGGTAATTGGATGTCTGAATTATTTCCTGCCATTTTTAATTTGCTAGCTACTTTCAAACTGAATTAAATGGTTTATTTGAAATTTGATTTTTATTTATTTCGTGTTAAACTATCACGTACATAAATCGTTCCCTAACTCAGTCTAACCTAATAAAATTTTGTTTTTCGGTTATCTGTTATCTTGATCATCTACATCACCATATATATTTAATTTTGATCAAAATTAAATATTGGAAAGAACTGAAATTAATTGTCCTAATAATCATTAAAATTAACAATTCTAATATGATGTTTTATATAGAAGCTTTACACTTATAACCAGTTGTAATTTGATCATATCAGAGTTAGTGGTTGACCAGACATCACATGACATGAATGTTTAAAAATTTAGGTTAAATGAGTTATGTACAAGAAATGCAGCTTTGATGGACACAAAAATTTAACTGAGACGATTTCATATATAGTTTCATGAAATGAATCATTTTTATTCATTAACCAAACTAACCTTTCACAAAATTTTACATATATTATGAATTATAAAGTAACTAGATTCATATAAAATAATTTGTGAAATGATTTTACACGCGATTAGGGTTGTAAAAGAAGCGAATCTTTGATTCGATTCGATATTCGAATTCGAATATAGTGATTCGAATTCGAAAAATACGAATAAGAGTCCGAATAAGAATATTTTTTTATATTCGTATATTATCCGAATACGAATAAGAATATGATAGTATTCGATTCGAGTATTCGCGAATATATTCGAATAATTATATATATCAATAATTAGACATTTTACTTTTTTATATTAGTATTTAGTAATGCCTAAATACATATTAGTATTACATAATTATACATATTTAGTAATGCCTAAATACATATTAGTAATGCCTATTATGACTCATGTGAGCTCTCATTTTTTATTATAATGATATACTTTTATTTTTAGATTACGATGACAAATGTGATTTCATTTTTTTTGTAGGAGGATGAAGAGCCGGTTCATGTCGTATTGCAAGAATGATGGTTGGATCATGGATGCTAGAAAAATATTTTTGTTGTGATACTTGTTTGATGGATTTGACTATGAATTTTAATTATGTTTATGTATTAGAACCTTGGATGTTAATTTGCACGTTGATTTTTTGTTACGGCACTTGTTCGATGATTTGACAATGAATTTATATTTATGTATTTTGAATCTTGAATGTTGATTTGGTTAATGAATTATTGAACTTGAGTTGATGAATTTTATTGTTTATTTAAATACTATGTAAGCATATTAATATTGGAAAAAATATATATTTGATTTTTTTTTTGAAATTTTAAGTTTAAATTTTTTGAATTCGAATATTCGAATATTCTCGAATATATTCGAATATGTTAAACAAATTGAATAAGAATTTCATTTGTTATTCGAATAATAAACGAATACGAATACGAATATTCGAATAGTTAAACAAATACGAATCGAATATCATGATATTCGATTCGATTCGATTCATTTACAACCCTACACGTGAAGTACTCAATTCTAAATAAGGACAAATTTGAAGGTGGTAATATTGAACGGAATCCCAGTTTGCTAAAGTGCGCCGTGTGCTCCACCTGCAACCAGATAACGGTCCCACAAACCGATATTCCCATTTTGCCCTTCGACATGTAATGTAAATCCATTTCTTCTTTCCTCTCTCTCTCTAAATTTTGCGCCGCCCTGACTTCTTTCTGCACAATCAATGAATCCATAATCGTGATCGAACTGCTCAGCTCACAGTTCTACACCGTAATTTTTACCTGTTCACCGAAGATTATATCGAATTCGACCGTTTCGGGCTTGTATTGATAATTGGAAGAAGATGGTGGTGGAGCGGTGGATAGAATGTAGAGGCGATCTGTTGGCGGAGGGGGCTAAATCGTTGCAGCTTAGGCTGAGGGATCGTTTCAGAGTGGCGGCGGTGAATTATCACCGCCGCCGGAATTCGAGGATCACAAGCGGCGATTATCTCTCTTCCACTGTCCAGCGCTTGCTCAACCGCTTCTCCCGTTTCCGTCGCGATTCTCTGCCTTCCTCTTCTGCTTTTTACCGCAAAAGAGGTGTGTTCTGTTATCTGATACTTTTAGTTCGTTAATATTGTTTTTCAAGATTATGCTTTAGATGTGCAAATATTTACGTTATTAGCGCCGCTTGTGTTGCATTTGATGTAAATCACATAAATGTGTATATTCATGCAGAAATTTGAAGATTTGAGCAGAATATGATTACCTCTATCGTGTCACTGGCATTTGTATATGCTCTTCAGAATGCTTGTGTATGTAGTCTCCCATCTTCTTTAGTTTAATGTAGAATATGCTTATGCTTGTAGTCCTATTTGTCGTTTGAGTAGTTTCAGTTCGGGACAATTCATGAATACGACCAATTCTAATGGTTTTTTGAATTCTGAACGGAAGTTTGACTGCCGTACATGTTAGTCCCATTACCCATAATAGAGAGAATTTTACTGATTTTATAGTTCTAGAATTGAATAACGAAATATCAGTTTTCAGTTGGAAATGAATTTGGTTAACAAAGCAATGTAACGTGTGGTGTGCACTGTCGGGATATGGTAATGCATGTTAACCTTGATGCCGGGATAGATGGAGTTATTGGATAATTCTTCTGATTCCTTTGACGGATATTCTAAATCAGATAACTTTTGACACTCCATTATAGCTTCTACTTTTGACGATCTCTTTTTTGCAATAAAAATCTGTTGTTGGATGATATTTTTAAGCATTTGATGTCCCACAGACTTTTTGGGTGGTAATCAGGTTTAGGTCATAAATTTACTGGTTGGTGGTAACATGTGAGTGATAAAATGTGCTATTTCGGGCTTTTTATTTTTTATCGCGTATCTTGACATCTGTCTTTTTAACAGAAGTGCTCAAGTAAATTATCTGGTAACGAAGAAGTAATAGAACTTGCATTTTAGGCTTCAATCATTGTACTGGTTATATCCTTTCTCATAATTATTGTGTTGAAGTAGATTAGTCATGTTTCTTATGGTTTCTCCATAACTGACTGTTGAAACTTCATTATGAGAATGCACTCTTGATGACTAGTGGACGTGTGGTGTTTTGTCATATAAACTTCAACTCTTAAGAGTTCCGAATTCCGACTATATGCCTGCATCTGCATTTGCTTTGTCTGTTGGCTGGAAACGGAGCTTAACTGTCTGGTTATAGGTGCCTCATTTTTCAGTCTTATATTGCAGTGAGTAAGGATATTGATGAAGAAGATCAGTCTGTCTTGACCCGTATGCTCCAGGCTGTTACTGTTCCTGTGATTGGAAATGTTTGCCATGTTTTTATGCATGGCCTCAATCGTATTCAGGTTAGTTCGAATGCAATCATTTTGAATTAGAAGGCTTCCATTTTACTGTATTGTGTTAATACTACAATGATCAATTATTTTCTCTTGCCCCTTACAGATATTCGGTGCAGAAAAATTGCAAGACGTGGTGCTGCATAGGCCAGAAAACAAGTCTCTGTTAACAGTAAGCAAGACCCACTGATGATATGACCTAGAATTTCATCAAGAGTGAATTATTATGTTGTCTTATTAGGCTAGAAAATAATGTTGGAGCTATAGATAAATCTCATGAATAATTCTGTTGTTTTAGGTTAGCAATCATGTTGCTGCTATGGATGACCCTTTGGTTATTGCTTCCTTACTCTCCCCTAGTATGTTGTTAGATGCAAACAGTTTGCGATGGACGCTCTGTGCATCTGATCGATGTTTCAAAAACTCAGTTACATCAGCATTCTTCAAGTATGTGAAAGTGCTGCCAGTTTCTCGTGGAGATGGGATATATCAGAAGGTATGTGTTTTATAGCCATTTGTTCAGCATCCCCCTTTGCTAGTTTTTTGATGTCTTTATTATTATGATGTAATTGATTGATTACCAAGAAAGTAACATCAACATGAAAGGCTTTTTAAGAGTATAATTACTGAATTTTAGCTTCTCGTTCTTATATCCATTTGCTACTCATTTTTCTTAGAACTTTTGGACTTCAGTTACGAGTTTCTTATGATTGGTTCATAAATTTTATAAGTTGTTGTAGAATTAGATGTGGTGGTCATGTTTATACAATGATCAAATGACCTCTTTGCAATTTATTGGAAATTGTACCATTTTCCTTGTGGCTCGGGAGAAATATTGGCTACCCTTGGGTTTTGTCTGTTTGGATAATCCCTCAGGACTTTTCATGTTTGTCACTTCATGATAGGGATAACTGTTATGCATCATTAGAAAATGATAGTATTTCTATAAGTGAGGCATGCTTGTCACTTCATTTCTTCCTGCAGGGAATGGACTTGGCTATTTCTAAACTGAATCGTGGTGGGTGGGTTCACATCTTTCCTGAAGGCAGTCGCTCTCGAGATGGTGGTAAAACTATGGGATCTTCCAAAAGAGGCATTGGAAGGTACTTAATTGTCTCTAGAAATTATTTGGAGTATAAGTCACTAGTCTTTCCCTTTGATTGCATCATATCTTTGCTGAAGAGTTTTAATCAGTCACCTGCTTTGACTGAAGTATGTGCAATCATATTGTCTTCTTTATTATGTCATGACTCGAAACAGTCCCCTCTCTCCGGTCTTCCCTATGCTAGAAACCAGTGAACGACATATGCCTTTTATTATGAATAAGGTTAAGTGTTGAATAACAGTTGGTGGAAATGAAGACAATAAAGTATTTCTTTTCATGTTAATTACTATATTGATTTTGCCAAAAATTGCATAAACTTGTCTTGCAGTAGAACTCTCATGTTTCTGTCATTTGATCGAAAATGTTAAAACAGCGGAGGTATCTATTATTCTGTTGGCATCACTTGCTTCAATAGTGAAAAAAAGTATCAAGTCTTTCATAATCTACTTGATCTACATTTATTGAGATGGACATGCGGACAATAAATTTATCACATTGTACAGTTTACTTTGTTGATCTTTCATAAGTTATCTTCACACAGCTTATCCTATGAAATACAGTTAACACATTAGGATTTTAACTGGGATTTCTCAATGCTTCATTACTTCTTTTCCATGTCATGTGTGTAATAGTTATAATTATTGAGATGTGTACTTTTACTAAAGAAAGAAAATATATTTCTATGTGGTGTGCTGTATATCCAGTCTAGTTATCCAGAGCATTTTCTAGTTATGTTTAGTACTTGTGAAACATGATGTGATAGTAGATTGTCCTGTCACTCTTGAGTACCTTGAGACTTCATTCGTTTTTTCTCTTTCATATTGCATGTGTGTGGAGGTCACAGAAGACCAGAACTTAAGAATATAATTCTCTTGCATTTTATGTGCATCAAGAATTTCACAGTCCATGAGCTTTGTTACCAAATAGGAGGTAGTGTAGTGTCCAGATCATTTGTTATGATCGGTACCAAGGTGCTCCTTTTCATTTCTTGAATTCTGGGTCCAGAAATTATTTTTTAATTTTTATTTTTTTTAATTTTCATAGGATGGTCCTGGATGCTGATACTGTACCTATAGTGGTTCCATTTGTGCATACTGGAATGCAGGAGATCATGCCCGTTGGAGCCAAGTTTCCAAGGGTTGGAAAAACCGTATGTCTTTTTTTTGTCGGCCCATCAAATTTGCATTTCATACTGGGATAATTACAAAAACTACCTTTGATGTTCAGCATAATTTGAAAAAGAAAAGAAACCCATGGAAGTTTGATTGCATATAAATTGTGGAAAGGGGATGTTCCTAAAACTGCAGTGATTAGTTTTAATAAATAAAACATTGTCAGGCTTTCTATAATTAGGCTAAACCTCAAAAAACATAGCATTTGTAATTATCCCTCGTATTATATTTCATGTAAAATTCTACTGCTATTGAAACCAAGATCACCTATTGACAAATGGGCAGGTGACCATACTTGTGGGTGATCCCATTGATTTTGATGACATAATCGAGGAAGGAGCTGACGGAAACATTTCAAGAGGAAAGCTCTATGATGCTATCTCTGCTAGAATTGGTGATCGCCTTCAAAAGCTGAAGCAGCAAGTTGAAAGACTTGCAATAGAGCAAGCAGTACAATTACAAAATTGCCCATCTCGTGTCTCTGAGCGAGCAGCCAATCTCTTGCAAAAAGTAGACTGGGAATCACTGGGGATGGGAAGCTACATAAGCCTCAATGACAACCCACCAAGGCAGGACTTATTGCTGGAACCCGATGTAGCTCAATTCCACCCTCAAGAAAATGGTCGAGAGGAACGGTTCCTTAAAGCTGCCTTCTCTGCTGAAGGTGGATTCGCCTCGAGAATTCGAGGTTATGTGGACTCAACAGAATTAACAGTTTTTGGTGCAAGAGGTTTGTTTACTAATCATAGAACAAATGGATATTTTCCTAATTTGCGAGGAGTTGGTGTTAGTCCTTTGAAGGCATGGAACAACTTCTGGAAGTCGACATACAGAAATGCTCGTTTCCCGCCCAACTCAGTGTTCGCTGAGGCGATGTGATTTTGAACTTCATTGGGGAGAATGTTAGACTTTCGAGATCTAGCACTTTTCCATATAAATTTTGAATCATATCACTTTGTAGTGTATTTTTGAATTTGTTACACTTTCATCCAACACATTGTATACTTTGTTCGAGATGACACAGCGTAGTGAGTTTGCCCAAGTGGTAAAGTGAAATAATTTAAAGTGCATATGATAAAATGACAAATCTTGAACAATTTCATTGGGTGAATTGTAGTTTTCCTATTGAAGAATTTGTACTATCATTAATTGAAGAGATGATTAGGGCTGTAAATGAGTAGAGTAGATATGGCTATTCCTATCTCATATCTTATTAGCAATAGGGTACATCTCTTTGATTCGGACTTATAAGAGTGTGATGTTTTCACATGAGATCTTCTATTACATCCCGTGTTATATTTTATATTTTAAAACAATTCACTGCACATAACATCTATCAAATGTCATAAAACATACTATGCAACACAAATGCAACAAGTGATCCAGTTTGCATTTTTCCGAGAGATACAGGTGCATCAAATCAATAATCACAAATTAACCCTAAACAATATCAAGAAAAATAAAAATAAATAGATCTTTATCAACATAACCTACAATAAAATAACATACACAACAAATTAAGACTAGTAGTATAATGTTTAAGTGTAGTCATCGACCACTTAATTCAGTATCTCCCACAATAAAATTATAAAAAAACAAAACAATTTGTTAAAAATATAAGAAAGGGAGCTCTAATTTAACAAAAAACCATGGTCAAAGGTAAAAATTGACTATCACTTATATATCCTTCCACACTTTCATGTGGAACCGACGTGGGATATTGCAACGCAATTAAAGTGTGATAAAATGTGGAACCGACGTAGGATATCACAACACAATTAAAATGTGATAATATAATTGAAGGAAAGTCTGGGATATCGCACTTTCATGTGAAATTGACGTGGGATAGCGCAACACAATTAAAATGTGATAATATAATTGAAGGAAAATACTAAAATCCCATGTAGGGTAACCCTTAACATACCCTTCCACACTTTCATATGGAATCGACGTGGGATATCGCAACACAGTTAAAATGTGATAATATAATTGAAGGAAAGTGGAACCAACGTAGGACAATTAAAATGTGATTATATAATTGAAGGAAAATGCTAAAATGTCCATTTAGGGTAACCCTTAACACACACGACTGATATGTAATTATTTCATCTCTTGGTTTATGAAAAATTGAATTAAATGATATGTTCGATATATGATATGTCGGCAGTAACATATATTAATGTGCCCACGGTAACATGACCATGTGAATTAAAATTATATATGTATTACTTAAAAATCCAACTCTTCTATTGGATCAATCATGTGGGTCACATTACAAGTTCAATATGGTAGCTAATGGGCCAAAGCCCATTATATATGTTCTCATAGTTTGGGCCAGGCCCAATTATGTTGCTCAACAAATGAAATTTAACTTGACAAAAGTTGAACCAACATTCATGGCGAAACGCTTCCACCATCGCCTTCCTTCAAGATTCCGCTTCACTGTTTCTCCTTTCTCTAAACCCTTCTGCAACTCCTCTGCTCCAGACCCGACAACCCAAACCCGGATTCTCGAAGAGCTCCAGAATATTCGGGCTCTCATCCAAGAAAACCGGACCGAAACGGCGAAAAGACACCTACGTGCCCTCACTTCTGCGCATTCAGTTTCCAAACTGTACAATGGCCTATTGCAGTCTTCGTCGCCATCAAATACCAATTCAATTGTTACGGACATCCTTTTAACTATTTATGCGGAGTCGAAGCTCCGCAATGAGGCTGCCGAGCTGTACAGTTTGGTTAGAAGTGAAGGTAATTTCCCTTCAATCTCGGCTTTTAATACGTTTCTAGAGTGTTTGGTGAATTCGAAGCAGTTTGATAGGACTCTGGTGATCTTTAACGAAGCGGTGGATTGTGGTGTGTGGGTGGATAATTTCAGTTATGGGAAGGCCATACAATCCGCTGTGAAGTTGGGTGATTTGGATAAAGGTTTCGGCTTAATGAATCAGATGGTGAAAGGTGGGGTGAGGCCGAGTGGATTTGTGTACAATGTTTTAATTGGTGGGTTGTGTAAGGAGAGGAGAATGGGTGATGCGCAGAAGCTGTTCAATGAAATGCCGAGTAGAAATGTGGCTCCCAATAGAGTGACCTACAATAGTCTGATTGATGGGTATTGTAAAGTGGGAGATATAGAGGGTGCGTTTAACATTAGGGAAACGATGAAAATTAATAACGTGGAGCCGAATGTTGTGACTTTCAACACGTTGCTTAATGGGCTTTGTAAAAGGGGTAGAATGAAAGAGGCTGATCGGATTTTGGAGGAAATGGATGTGTATGGGTTTGTGCCTGATGGATTTACGTACAGTATTCTTTTGTATGGGCACTCAAGGAGTGGGAATATTGAGGCTTCACTGGAATTGTACGAAGATGCGGTGAGGAAAGGGGTGCATATGAATGCGTATACTTCTAGCATATTGCTGAATGCATTGTGCGAGGAAGGTAAAACAGATAGAGCGGAGGTGTTCTTGATGAAGTTGAAGGAACGTGGAGTTGTTTTGACACAGGTGATATTAAATACCATGGTGAAAGGTTATTGCAGAGTGGGACGTATTGACAAGGCACTTCTGGCTATTGATGAAATGGGAAAAGAAGGTGTTGAACCCAGCTGCATTACATATAATACGGTGATCAGCTATTTCTGTGAATTAAATCAGATGGATGATGCAAATGAGTGGTTAAGAAAGATGAAGGTGAAGGGTCTTTCTCCAAATGTGCAGACATATAATATCTTAATTGATGGCTATGGCCGCAGTTTGCAGTTTGCAAAGTGTTTACAAATTCTTGAAGACATGGAGAATTATGCTTTGAAGCCTAATGTTGTCACTTATGGATCTCTGATAAACAGTCTCTGCAAAAAGGGGCGCCTTCTTGAAGCTGAACTCATGTTCAACGAGATGTTGAACAGAAGTATTTTGCCAAATGTTCAGATATACAATATGTTTATAGATGGGCACTGCATGGGAGGAAACATGGAGAATGCTTTTAAAGTTTTTGATGAGATGTTAAGGAGTGGTATATCTCCAACCATTGTGACTTATAATTCGCTTGTGAATGGACTATGCAAAATGGGTAAGGTTGCAGAAGCTGAAGAATTAGCATTCAGTATAACAAATAAAGGTCTAAGTCCTGATGTCATCACTTACAATACGCTGATCTCTGGGTTCTCAAATGCAGGTAACTTGGAGAAGTGTTTGGATTTGTACAAGAAGATGAATACTGCAGGCATTAAGCCTACATTGAATACATTTCATTCTTTAATAAGCATATTCGAGAAGGACAGACCTGATCTTGTAGAGAAAATTATTGAGGAAATGTCTCAAATGGACCTGACTCCTGATCGAGTTGTGTATAATGAGCTTATTCAGTGCTTTGTATGTCATGATAACATTCAGAAAGCAAGTTTCTTGTACACTGATATGTTAAACAAGGGAATTCCTCCTGACAAGATGACTTACAATAGCTTGATCACCGGGCAGTTAAAAATGGGAAATTTACAGGGAGCACGGGATCTTTTTGATGAAATGATTGTGAAAGGGTTGTCCCCCAATGATGGAACTTTTAACACACTAATTGAATGGCATTGCAAGCTAAAAGATATTGATGGAGCTTATATGTGGTACAAAGAAATGTTGAAGACTGGGTTTTGGCCATGTGTGTCTGTTTGTAATAAGCTTCTTTCTGGGCTTAGAGAAGAAGGAAGGTTCGAGGAGGCTGAGACCATCAGCTCTGAAATAAGTGTTAAAGGAGTTAATAAATCAAGCTTGCATGAGGATCTTTCAGTTGCTCCTGCAGTGTAGTGTGGAAATATCTGCCAAGTGAATAGCAATAACAATGATCTTTGGCAGAAGGCAATATGTTGAAGATGCAGACACTGCGTAAGAAATTCTGGAATAGAAAAGAGACTGATATAGGAGCAGAAGCTTGATCAAATTTTCAGATTTCTTTTTGGTTGAATTTGAGGGTTCATTTTCTCTCAAATGTAAGTTGAGAGAAAGGATTTCATTTTGCTTCTGCCGTGGTTTTCCGTGGTTTAAGGTATATTCAAGTATGACAGAAAATGTAAATTATCTTGCACTAATTGCCTCTATTTTGTTGTGATAATTATTGGTCGTCTGGACTAACTGTAGGTTGATGTCCATCTACCCTATGGTGTCTGGACTAGAGCTGCTGAGTTAGTGGCGTATTCGCTGGTAAGATCTACAAATATGCACCTATATATATGTGTCTGTGTATGTATGTATATAAAATTATTAGGATGAGGATATACACACCCCATAACTAGATAAACTTACCCCATTTTTTGGAAAATTATAACTACAAAAATGCATTTTATGGGGTGTGTTTAGTATTAATTTTTAATCTGTATTTTCTAATTGAAACTGTTTGTCCTTGTGATATTGATGAGTGTTGAAATAGTTGCTTTGATTTCATCCCGATGAATTCCACTATAATTGTGATCTCAGACTCTTGTCTTATGCTTCTACGGATATCTAAGGCTTAGATTTTTTCTTTTAGAGCCTTTGTCTGGGGTCAGATTACCATGGTAAAGGTGAATCAAATGTCAGTATTTACCATGGATTATAGATAACTTTTCCACCATCACTCAGAAATCCATTTGCAATTAATTTATGTCAAAATGCTTTTGGTTTGTTTGACTAGGTTGTCACGAACATCAGCACCATCATCGGACCTGCTCTCATTGGAAAACTGTTATATCGTTGATAATGTTTAACTGGTTGACTAGAGACGGAAATGAAGAAGAAAGTGAAATTGTCACTTGAGTTTTTATCAGCCAATTGGGATTTGGACCAACATATCATACTCATATTGATTTCATGGTCCAACGACTTGTACTTGATGATGATACTCAGAAGAGTAAGAGTTGGGGAGGCAACTGTCATTGGTATTGATTTCTGTCAAGATTATATAGCTCAGTGCAAGGAAACAATTGGTTTATGTTTGTTCCAGCTGATAATTTAATTGTGGGAGTAGACCTTTATATATTTTAAAACAATATATGTTTGCTTTGTTGTAAAAAACTTTTTTTTTTTTTTTAGAATAGCTTACAAGGGAGATTGCAACTTACATTATGGCTTACATCTTTGGTGAACTTTTAATTGTTAAAACATTTGCGAGTGCAGTAGAATATATATATATATATATATATATATATATAATAAGTGTTTAATAAACGATCAACACAAATTATGATATCGAACAATAATTTTACATATAATTCAACGGGGATAAACTTGAGTAAGAAATCAAAAATATTACGTATATATATCTTTCTTTTTTTAATTTTAAAAAATAATTAAAAAATAAAAATTCAATTGTACTTGCCCACGGGTTGTGTTGAGTTGGGATTCTTTCAATCTATCAAATGGCGGGTCATGGGCTGACCCGTTTTACTGACTCATCTTTAAGTTCTAGCTATGGGTGATGAGTTACTATTAGTTAGCTGATTGATGATCTATTAGAGGCAGTGGTCTATGGGATATGATCCAGCAAAATTTCAATTCAACCTTTTGAGGTTGAATGTTTGTACTACCAAGCTATCGATGCTAAGTTTTATTGATGAGGTGGTCATTCAAATTCAACAATTCAAATCATAATGAAGTATAATAATTCGAACACCCATTTTAATTTTAAACATTTAAATGTAATGGTATACATAATTTCATCACACACCTATTATACTAATATATGTCATGATCAACCATTTTGTTTATGCCTAACAATACATCAATCACGTTACTCTACCAAACCAATACATTTATTTTCCGATCCATTGACTCACAAACCAATATATCTACAAATATATTTACAAGAGTAAGTATTATAAGAGATAAATTATTTCATTTGAGACGAGTCGATTACAATCCACATATAAATTTAACGCAAAAACTCATGTGAGATGGTCTCACGGATAATTTCGGTGAGATAAATCTTAATTACCGGTGAATTAAATTCATATCCACAAACTTTGATATGAATTGTTTAGTGTGAGTTATGAATAGACTCGTCTCACGAAAAAAGATCTGTGAGACGGTCTCATACAAGACTTGCTCTAAATTTAATTGATGTGTAAATAAGATCTTCTCACAAAAATCATCTATAAAACTGTTTCAAGTAAGTTTTTGTATATTTATAATGCTTCTTTTATGTTTTCAAACCTTTGTAATATTGGTTTTTTTATTATTCAAAATAAAAAAGAAATCCGTGTAATTATAGCGCACACACACAATTTAGTGTAAAAACATTGGATTAGATTTGGAGGGACGAAGATTTGGTGAGCATTATTATTTCCAAAACCCTTGGTTTGGATCTCAGATATGTCCGACGAAGACGAAACGGCGTCGCAGCTCACTGACAAGCAGAAGGTCGACATCGCCAAATGGTTTCTCCTCAATTCTCCCCCCGGCGAAATCCAATACGTCGCCAAAGGTAATCCTCATACTCATTGCATGTCTGTATCTGATTGTTTTGTCCGCATTTTGGAATGAATGCAGAATTCATGTCTATTTTTCAACTTTTTTTTGGTAGATATTAGGGTGCTTTTGAAGAATGAGAGACTGTATAAAGCGGCGGTGGCGGAGGCGTTTCCGGCTTTCAACAAATCCCACATGATTTGCTTGGAACTTCCTGATAGAAGCGGTGAGGTAACGCCGATGATGTGATAATTTTGCCCTAATTCTGTTGGGTTATGTGATGTTGGAGCATTACTGTGGGATTTTTTCTTATATGTGCCTCGTTCTGTCAATTATGCTCTTGATGGCATTTGATAAATGCCTTTTATAAAAGATGAGTTTTTAATTAGGCTGAAAATAGATTTCTATAAACCGATATCAAATTTTGGAAGCTTGTAGATTAGGTACATCCCCCCAGAAAACTCCATCGTAGATGCCAAACTATTTCAGAAAGAACCGAAGGACAATCGAAAATAATGATGATTTGTGCATCTCATTGTTGCAGGATTTTGTGATTTGCATGTTATGTATCATTATGTAGAAGTAGTTTGGAAGTGTAGTTCTAATTATTCAAATTAATTGAATAAAACTCCGTTGTAATATGTTCTGCATGTCTTTTGTAAAACATTGTCGAAAGTTTAGTAGACCTAGAATTGCGATGGCATACTGATTACATGTTTTGAGTAAGCCCTACTGCAATACAATCAACTAGAGCAATGACTATTGATCTTCGATTCATTATCCTGTCTTTGATGGTAGCAGGTTATGGTTACATCATTTAGCGAGATTGATAAGGATGAGTATCTTGATCCTAGGACTGCTCAGGTTGCAATAGTTGACCATGTGAAGCAGGTGAGTTTGGTCATTTTTTCCTAGTGGTGTTTTGTTCGTGTACTTTCAGGTTCTTGATGTCTTTTTAGTTAATCTTTTTTATGTGCTTCTTCTTGTTGGAAATTACAGTATAATCTTCAGTACTCGTTGATCTGGAGTTTAGGTGAAGATCAATTTTTTTGATTTATCATTTAATTTTAAGGTTCACTTCTGTTTAACATATCGAAAGCAGCCAAGTAAACAAACTAATAAGGTTCTTAATGAGTTGAACTGCTACTAGGTTTAGTAGGTGTTTGTGATCACCTAAGAACTTTCTGGGTGTGGCACAATATGTACACTTACTGAATCCTAATCCATAGTTGCAGTACAACAAACCCCTCAATCAATTAATGCATTTATTAAGGAAAAAGAAGAGATATGTAGTGTACATTTGAGGAAGATATGGATATAGAAAGGAAGAAAAGCTGTAATATGGGAACATACTAATCAATACACAGGGTTAATTAAAATAGTTCAACGCAGTTACCAAATTGGTCAAGAGCATCAAAGTGCTGATGCCTTATTCTTGGTACTCAGAATGCATCGATGTCCTATTTTACCTCAAGATATGGTATCAAAAGTATGTAATGAAGTTGAACTTTGAAAACTAAGTTTTGTTTGGAGTTTGGACTAAAGCATAGGTGGATCTTCACACTAATGAGTGTTCTGTAAATGAGTCGCATCATTAACATGTTATACTCCAGTCTGGTTGTGGAATAAATGAAAAAACTCTTGCATACCTGCTCTTCAGGAGTTTTGCACTTTCACATGTACTATGTTGCTGTTTTTTTTTTTAAAGGTCATAGTATCCTCTGTTGGTTCAGGTCTGTCAACATGTTAGACCAGCAAAAGATGAAGAGCTTGCGTCATCATATATTGAGGAATATAGGTACACATTGGTGCCTTTTTGTCTTTAAAATTGTGATGCTTCTTCAGAAAGATTTTTTTTAATTTATTTGCAAAGAACTTGCAGCTGGTTTAACTTATATCTAAACCTATCAGACTGATTCAGATTGATAATTATAAATTAGGAGAAACTTTTACAGCTGTCTTGTTTACTAATCTTGGCAATTGGAAGTGGAGCAGTCTCTCAATTGTTTGATTCCTTTTTCTAGTCCATTTTCATTTTATGCTCTTTATGAAATGAGAAATGATGTTTGTTTGATCTGTTTTATCCTCTCCTTTCCTATTGTAAACAAATCTTAAACCTATAATTCATGTTTCAGCCTTTTACCTTATCTAATATATCACTTATCAATCACTTCTTGTCATTCAAATTGAAAATAGATCATTGGGCTTACTGCCAACTTCTATATATGAATATTATATAAATCTAGTGGGACCCAGTAACTATAAATCATTATTCTTGAATGAAATATCCTACATCATCGACCTACTGCCAACTGCAATTGTAGAAGCTCCATCTCTAATTGATATAGAAGTCAAATATTATATGCATAAATAATGAAAATGATTCCACTCAAAATATACGACCAAACATACATTCATTTTCATGTTTTTCGTGATAAAAGCATAGCAGATACATGCAACCAAGAAAATCTTTTTTCCAGACCTGTACAGTTTCAAGTTTTACGCATTCACCCATACATCTTTTTATGTCCAAACATTATTAAACATATTGATATCCATTTTTGGATCATGTCTGACATAGCTTTAGTGTATGTTAATGACTTGGCTTCTCCCTTCATTTGGTTTGCTTAGGTAAGCCGGCCAATTCACGCATTGGGGGGCGGGGCAGGGGCGGGCATCATTTTCCCATTTTTCTTCTGGGAGTTTCAATGCTGCTCTGCTTATGTTTCCTTTCTTGCTAGTAACTCGTTTTCTGCAGGTGTGCATTGGATGCAGAAATTATCAAGTATGTTAGCGAAGCATACCCCAAAGGAGTCTGTTCTGTTTATTGTATTAATGGAAAAGATGTGGAAGAACCAGGCTCAGACTTTGATCTTGTTGTAGTGATTTCTGCTGCTAGGCTCAGCCCTCAGAATTTCTGGTATGTTGTCTATGCCGTCTTTAATGCTCATATGCATTCAGTTCTTCAACACATGGTACACCTTCTGACTTAACTATAACTGCATATAGTCTGCTACCTTTTCTAAATCCTTTCTGTGTTCATAATGCATTTCATTCTTCTTTATTAGACTTTCTAGAAGACATGTTAAATGGGCAATACGGCAATGAGGAGAACATTGTAATTCTCTTGCTAGTTAAGTCAACATTTGGCATTTCTGGTTGCATGTGTCATTATTAAAAGAATGTACTAGCTTTCTATATGTGCATCTGGTGTGTGAAGCTTTCTTCTCTGGACAATTCTTCCTACAGATGCATAACTTAACTGGAGTTGCACTTCGAATTATTGCATTTATTTCTATTGCCTTATGCTTCCATTGGTTGGTGTAGCAACTGGAAGTTGGCGTTCAGTATGGAACCTAGAATTCAAGGATGAACTGCAGCTTGTGGAAGTTAGAGGTAAACTTCAGGTAGTCTTCCATTCATCAATGTATTGAGATTTTGTAGAGTTTATTTATGTGTATTATCCCCATTGTCATTATACTTTTAGGTGAATAGGGAATACAAAGAAAATAAATAAGCATTTATTTTCTACTTTATTTAGGTTGGAGCCCACTACTTTGAAGAGGGAAATGTCCAGTTAGATGCCGAGCATGAGTGCAAGGATTCCACTATAATTCAGGTAATGCTTAAAATGAAATGTGCACCAAGATTCTCTATATTATAGTGGTTGGATTATCTACTGCTATGTTGTTAGTTGCTGCTTCGTTTTGTATGTGATGTGATGTGCCAAGTTGGTCATCATTGGGATATCAGTTATCAATGTTGTGAAATGACTTGTGATTATCCATTCTTAAGGGTAAGGAATACCTTTAGTAATTTCTTACTTTCTTGATATCACTTGTAATTTTTTCAAAATATCAGTCAATTACTATTTTAGCAGATATATTCTTACATATTTCTTGATATTGATAATAAGTTTCCTCTATTCTGAGTCTTTTTATGTTCCACTAGGACCACTACTATGAGAGGACTTCAAAATATTGATACTTAAAAAAAGTGATTTGAGTGTCTCAGACTTAAAAAGTGTCAGACTCCTGCAGATTAGGGGGAAAACCTGTGATGTTAAAAATATATGTTGTTATTTGCTTAGGTTGTGCAGATTATAACAAAATGTTGATGGCATATGTTGATTCTTCAGTCACCTGATGATTGTGCGGTTTCCCTGACCACCATTATTCGCCACCATGAGACGGAGTATCTAAATTCTCTTCAGGTTTCCACCTTTTTCCTCAAGTAAGATCTTATTTGCTTAATATTCCTTTACTAAATTTAATTGTATTGGCAGATGTCCTATTCAAACTTGCCTGACACCACATTCAAGGTACCCTCTTTGTTGTTATGTCTCATTAGAGTTGCCTGAATAATTCTAATAGTCAAAATTGTAACCGAAGTTGTTTATTTGGCGTTATGCTTTTTAAACCTTTTGATGGTTCAGCCTACTCATTTTCTGCTCATTGTTATCTGAGTTGATTTCTGATTACTTAATATCTGAGTGATGTCATCTTATTTTTTAAAAAAAATTGTTTCGGCATTTTAGGACCTTCGGAGGAAGCTTCCTGTTACACGTACGCTATTCCCATGGCATAACACCCTGCAATTCAGCCTGACCAGAGATGTCCAGAAGAACTTGGGACTGGAAAACAGTAAATGAATACTTGTGGGTTGAATATGCCGTACGCACTGGTATTTTCCAAACCCGCCTAAATACCGTCATCATTTTCTTCTTATTTCCGTATTTGACCTTTAGAACTTGTGTTGCCCTAGAGTGTCCCTCTACTTTTCTTGTCTGGGGTGGAGTTGGGGTAGGTTGGACAGATTTGCCAATTGGCTTGGAATACTGCAACTATATGTTTATATACATACCTTTGGCTGTAAAGTATTCATTGTTGTGGCATTCTTTAATCCAACCCTTTTCTTCCTTTAGCTTCTTTATAATGTTTTGGCTTCCCAAGTTTAGCAAAAAATTGTCACATGGAGAGCATGGTCTTAAGCTTCTAAGTATCTTTAAAATTTTAGTAGTATTTAGGGTGAGACTTTTACATTCGAGACTAACCAAAATCTGCAAATTTTGCAACACTCCATTAAATCCACGGGAGGTGTTTGGATAGATATATATTTGAAATCTGTCGGCTTCGAATAAAGTAACTTACAGCAATATTTATGGATTTCAAATCATGAGACCTACATTATCATGGTCACATGCTTTGCACATGACAATCCAGCAAAATTGAGGGATTTTGGGTTAAATTTACAAAAGAATTAGAATATTGAGGATTAAATTGTCAATTTCAATATAGGCATGATGAATATGCCACATTCTTGTACCAATCATGCATTTATGTGAATGGGGCTGCTATGGATATTATAGAAAAAGGATGGTGCAAAAAATATAAAAAGGACGACAAATTGTTGTTAATCTACCACTTTTGCTCACAATTCAACTAATCACTTTAATTAAAAATTTCATTTTAATTAGTTTTATATTTCTTTAATTGCTCAACTTTTAAATCGATTTATTATCAATCGAAATGACCTTATGTGAAACAATGCACCCAGAAAAGAAGTTGGTGGAATAGGGAAACTTTTTATCTATTTTTAAATCAAAGATCTATTTTAATTCTGAAAAAAAAAAAAAAACTATCTATTTCACCAAGTAGTACAATGATGTTTAAACTTTAGACAACTAAGGATTAACCTAAACATCAACTTTCAAAACTGCATCACAAACAAAAACTAAAACTGGAGTTCTATAATGCACTAATCACCCTAAAAATAGTACATTTTTTTTTTTTTTTTTGAGGAAAACCCTAAAAATAATACTCAATAAAACTAAATTAAGCCAAAAACAATAACCATAAACAAAATCCAAGACCCAAAATCTCCTCTGTTCTAGCACTTGACCTCCTTCAAACCATAGGCCAAGTAAAGAAAAGTCGGGTCAGTTGCTCCGTCCTTATAGTACGCGAACACCACACTCCCATCGTCGTGCATGCTCTCCCCGACAAAGCTATCAAATCAAATCGAGCATCATATCATCAACACACAAACGAATTTCTCAAGAGAAACGAAAAATCAAGAACATATATGATCTTACAATTGAAGGTCCTTGAGCTTGGAGAGAAGGTACTTGGTTGCCCCTTCAATGTGTTTCTTGAACAGCTCTTGCTTCTCTAGTTCCAACTTGGGTGTCAAGTTTTTGATATACTTCTTTATGAATGCAATGAACTGCTTCTTATCGAAAGCGGGTTGCTCCTAAAAACGGCACCCAAATAGCACGTTAGATACCAAGGTTAGTATGGTCGATTCACATTAGATACGAAAAGAAGAATAAAAAAACCAACCTGAAGCCTGAAAGTGTCGACTATGTCAACAACCTTGACAGCTTGATCATCGACACCTTCATCTTCATCGCCACCTTCAGCTGAAGGGTTCGCCCCGATATCCACATTGACTGCTCCTTGAACAACCCACTGTAAATATAACCACAAGATCATTTAGTCTAACTAATAAGTACACACAAAAAAAAATTCACATATGAAAGTGACCAGACTGAGATATGCTTTCTACCTTTCCTTCTACTTCCCACAACATTCCATTCTCGATTTCCTTATACGGGAATGAGTCGGAGAGAAGCTCGTCACCTGAAATTACCAATTCGGGTTTTAGCAAGTAGCAGTGAAAGCATAGTTGGATTGGTAAAGAAAAACTCAATAACAGTTCAATATCATGTGGAGAACAATGATCATACATATTGACCAATGTAGAAAAAACTTCATCAAAATTGGCACTAGAGAAGCTCTTTAGACAATCATATAACTCTTACAATAAAAATAGTTATAAGAACAAAAAAATCGCAAAGTTCAGATGACAAAGCCTACGACTTTGTTCCTAATCCATTGGATGTATGACAGTGTCACAGTTTGAAATTTTCAAAAATCTAGATTTTTTCGATGGTGACACATACCATCATTCAATTTTGACTAAACCCCTTACTAATATCACCAAAAAGCCCCACAAAAACATTCCAAACCTAAAAATCATGCAAGAGGGATTTCTAATTGCTCCAAATAAAACAAAAAGTGCAAATTCATAATCTTCTTGAGTTCCATCATAAATTTCATCATGATCACGTATATACACGATCAGTCTTGAATAAAAATATCTCAAACCTAATACTGAAATTACCTAATTAATAAATCAATCGCATCTCAAAAGCGTCACACAACATAAACAAATCTCATCGTACGTTAATGCAAAATCAATGACACGACTAATAAACAATAGAAAGAAAAATTGAATTCGAAAAAAATCCCATAATTGTTAAGAACCTGAGAGAAGATCTTGGTAAACCAACATGATTGCAGACAACCCTTTTTTACTCTTGTGGACTCACAACAAAAACAAGGACTTAATGTTTGTGCAAGAAAATAAAATATAAAAATCTAATAAAAAGAGAGAAAAAGAAGGTGATATATATATATAGCCTTGTGGCTGCGAGATTTTATAGCAGAGACAATTTCGGCTTCGAGAGATGTGTAATGTATGTATCTAGAGGACCTAATTTGACTAGGATTATAATTTTGCAATAATATTTGTCCTCGTTTTACTTTCGGAAAATAGTTGTTCTATTTTGTTTGGTTATGGTTTTGGTTTTATACATATCCATATGCACTAGGATTCTTATATAATATGAGACTATAATAATCTGATTTTGAGAGGTAAATAATTTATAATCCTTAGAATAATAATTGGCTATTGCAAATTAATATTTATATCTGCAAAACGATTTTATATATATAAATTTTTTGTAATCAAGTGAGATGTAATTTTAATGATAATTATTAAAACGTGGGAGTAGTTAAAGATTAACCAAGTTAGTAATATTTTTTTGTATTATAATTATAACCATATATTTACTTAAAATAGTGATATTTGAAGGAGTAAATCATAAAAAGATTTTTAGGGATTACGATTGCACTATAAAAGGTAATAAACTTCTAATATTTAGTTAAATTCTATAATTTTTTCCCATATAATTGCCAAGTGAGACCGTCTCACGTGCGACGTAATTTTAGATCACATACAGAAAAAAACATACTTATGAGTGTAAAAGACATACTTCTAAAACTCATGTTTATACATATAAAAACATACTTATAAAACACACACTTATAGCTGAAAAACATATATTTATACCTATAAAAGAAAAATCAGGAGTGCCACATGACACACATACAAATTAAGTTTGGACAATTAATTCTCACATTTAATGTTCTCTTATTTTTATTTCAATAAATTGTCTCATTAATATTGATGTCTTTTAGATATATGTAAAGATTACTATATATATGTAAGTAAAAAAATTGAAAATATCATAATTATTGATAATTTTTTCAATATAAACTATAAAAAAGAATTTGTGCCACAATGAACGAGTGAAAATTTATCATTTTATACAATGTAAGAGTTAATCTTCTTTATTGGAAATATATAATAATATTGACATAATATATTTTTAAAATTATGTAATATGTATACAACATTATATTTAAATAGTAAATAATATATTTATTAAAACTACATTATATTTCATATATATATATATATATATGAGTAAGTCTCATATGTATTAGGTGCATCGGATCCAAGTCAGGGGGCCTGCTTTTTTTTTTTTTTTTTTTTCACGCATGATTTTTAAAATTTTGCACATACCAATAGGTTATGTTAGACTTACATTGACGTTATGTTAGACATACATTTGCACTATGTTAAACCTACCTATCTGCCCAGATTTCATACCTTTTCTTTTTTGCGCTTGGTTTTTGAATTTTGGCACCTATCACTACATTATGTTAGACATATATTTACGTTATGTTAGATCTACCTTTATGTTATGTTAAACCTACCTATCTGCCCAGATTTCATACTTTAATTTTTTTTAAAAAAGCCTAGATTGCCCACATGTACCATTACGTTGTATTAGATATACTTTTATGTATAGTTAGACCTACCATAAGGTAGGTCTAAAATAACACAAAGGTAGGTCTAATTAGACATAAAGTTAGGCCTATTTGAGCGAACTTGGGTGAGTTTCAGCGCGAGTTCTAGGCACGTTGGGGGGGGGGGGCGTACACGTGCGGGTCGGGTCAGGTGCATGACACTCAAACAAAGCTTCAACAAAAGTTTTTGTCTAGATCCATGCATCTGATGCGTAAAAGTTTTTGTCTATATATATAAGAAAGATCAAAAATTACATGACACTCATACAAAGCTTCAATAATTAATTCCACGTTAAATGTTGTTTTTATTTAAATAAATTGTCTTATTAATATATATGTCTTTTAAATATATATAAAGATTACTATATATATCTAAGTAAAACAAATTAAAATATCAATTTTTTCAATATAACATATAACAAAAATAATTTGTGCCATAATGAACCAATATTTTCAAATGTGATAATTCGTCATTTTATACACCTAAGGTTTAATCTTTCTTATTGGAAATAATATATTTAAAAATCATGTAATGTGTATACAACATTACATTTAAATAGTAAACAATATATTAATCAAAACTACATTATATTTCATATGAACTTAGATGATTATAAAATCACAAATGTTTTTTTTTATAATATTTTGTATTTCATTTACTAAATTCAAACTATTTAAACCCGTGTATTATACGAGTCTTATACTAGTATTTACTCAAAATAGTGATATTTGAAGGAGTAAATCATAAAAAGATTTTTAGGGATTACGGTTGCACTATAAAAGGTAATAAACTTCTGATATTTAGTTAAATTCTATATTTTTTCCCCATATCATTGCCAAGTGAGACCGTCTCACATGTGACGGAATTCCAAATCACATACTTATAGCAGAAAAAGATATACTTATGAGTGTAAAAGACATACTTCTAAAACTCATGTTTATACCAATAAAAACATACTTATAAAACACACACTTATAGCTGAAAGACACATACTTATACCTATTAAAAACATATTTGAATTCCGTCGAACGTGAGACGGTCTCACAAGAGACCAACTCATGTTTTAAAGGGTTTATAAATTTGAAACCCTCTTAGTCGATAATTTCTTTTTTGGTTGAATTGTAGTATAGTAATTATAGAAAATATTATACTATTTATTTAGCTTTTATTCTCAAAATTGATCAATTATGACTTTGAAAGACAATATTGAACTTACGTTATTTAGGGTAGCAATTGACTTTCCTTATTATAGATAAAGATATCAATTTTAATCCTTTCTCATCAGTTTTTTTCAATTTTTAAAATTGTGCAATATTCAAAAAAAATATTGAGTTAGTTTTGGAAAATTATTATGTTTTTTGTTTTCGAAAGACCAAAATTATTATATTAATCTTTGAAGTTTGAAGAAAACAAATTCTTCTTATAGTTTCCTATGCTCGGTAACATTTAATTGTTGTCATATTTGAGAAAAGAAAAAGTTAATTACATAAAAATAACAAGTTTTTAAAGAATTGTAATATGAGCTTTGATTGTTACACCATAAACATTTGATTAGAAATTAAAATTACGCTTAAGTTGTAGTGCATTTTTATAAAAATACAAATTATAATTACCAGAACTCAAACTTATATCACATAAATTTTCTAATCTTATTATCTTTTTATTTTGGACTCACTAAAAAGCAAGATATTGTACATAGATGAGATCAACATAAGTATTTACTTTTTAGCTACTTATGACATTCAACCTTAGAATATAGTAAAAGTAAAAAGTAAATTGAAGAATTTTTAAATTGGATCTTATGTCAAATTTGATGTTATATTTCACATTTTATCACATTTAATACACGTTTTATGTTAAATAATATAATCATCGAATGGTGGTTATTCTAATAAAAGATGTAATACAAATTCTAATAAAATGAGAATTTTTACTCCTGGCTACTGATTTGAGAGTGACAGCGTGGCATCATCTTAAAATGAGTCCAAGTACAGTGTCAAACATGTATCAAGTAACCTAACATTACATAATGCAAATACATGCAACTACTACTTGTTAGTTGACCCCAATATTCTGGAAATTAAACAACTTATTTCAAATATTTCATGCAGAAATGACACAAATAAAAAGAAAGAATGTATAATATATATATATATATATATATATATATATAAAATATACCACATATGAGACCTCAATTCCAATGTTATATAGAATAATTAAATTTCAGGAATTTTATATTAATTCAATATTGATCTTCGTTTAATTCTTTGTAAAAGAAGTAATAGGTGTTTGTGTGCTAAAATAAAAGGCCATGACTTTAACATGCAAAATTGAAAATTTCTTTATAGGACCATTCCACTTATTTTTTTGAATATGCAATATTGCAAATTCAATCCCAACTTCTTAAGATTCAAATTCATCTCAAAGTTTTATTTATTCATTTAATTGCTAAATATTTATATATATAAATCTATGGAAAATGCTAAAATGTCAACGGCAGACAACTTTTAATATGATGTTACGTCAGCGGTGGACACATATTAATGTGCCTGTAGTTGGTAGAGTAGCAGGACTGATAGATCTATATGTTATTTTGGTAGTAATTTATTTCTTAAAGGGTTGTCAGAAATATCACAATTGTTACTTAAATTGTTATTTTAATCAAACCCTTAATTACTTATCAAAATAATATAACTTTATATATATATAACAAGTTTTTTTGATCGGTTAGTTAAAGCAAAATTTGTTGACAATTCACAACTACTCGGACGCAAAAACTGCTAAATTAATACAACATATTTTAATCAAACATTTGATGATAAAAATAACATAATTGTATACATGTAGTAAGTCTCCTTACGTCGGTTATTTGAAAAAAAAAAAAAAAGATTGCTGACATGTCACCACTATTCAGATGCATAGGCTGCCAAATGTAATAATTTCATGAACTTCAACTTCAAAAACTCCAAGTTTGATAAATGGGCTTAAATTCAAGAGTGACCCGTAGGATAGAGTCCGAGCCGAATACAACCCATGGTTTCTGATTAGCCTAAAAAGTTTTAAAAACGACCCTGTCCGTTATATCTATAGACGAAAAACGTTAGGTTAAAAATTTGGAGGGAATTTTTTTTCCCCCAAATCGATTTTCCAGGTTTTCAACAACCAGAATTCCCTCCAAACTCCCACCAAACATATCCTATTTATATATAAACACCAACAAAGCAATAAAACATTCTGCAATTCAAATCCACCACACAAACAAGATAAAAAAAGTGAGAAATGTCTTCATCTACTCATTCGTACACATCAGGAACGAAACATTGCAATTGTGGGAAGTTTGCTAGGGTTTGAGTTTCCGTGCAACCTGGAAGTGAAGGCTGCCGGTTCCAGAACTGCCCCGATTCTTTGTCAGAGAAATGGTGCAATTTTTCGAATGGATTGACGAACCAATGAAGCTGCCTATGCCTACAGCTAATCTGTCTATGAAGATGAAACATCTAAAATATGAACTTGCTCAGCTAAAGAGTGCAACAATGCAATTGGAGGCTGAATTCCAAATGGTTTCAATCAAACAGAATAGAATGGAGGAGATAATTTCAGCCTTGGAGAAGAAGAGAAACCTGACTATGTGTTTGGTTCTACTGGCTTGTATCACTGTAATGCACAAATGGTTGGGTTTGGGTGCATCCTAAAGGACAGCTACTATGTAATAGTTTGTAATGGCCTAGTGCTTTTGGTCATCTATCTAATGCCTACTGTTTTCACCTAAGTGTAATATTCAACCTCATCCACAATGCATAACAGTCTCCACAATGCACTAAACTGCCAAATATTCCACAATGCACAAAACTTGGCAATGCACTAAACTCCACATAACAATTCAAATATTCCACAATGCATATCACAACATAATATAAACAGTCTCCACATGTTCCAATTTAATTGTTAAGCCAAAAAAGTATTATCCATTACAAAATGGGGCTTACACTACCCATTCCACTAAACTGCCAAATCAGAAAGTAGATACAAAAGGATGGCTTTCAATACATGTTCACAAAAAGCAGAATACTCCACTATATATTCACAAATCAAGAAAAATGCCAATACATGTTCACAAACTTAACAACAACAATATGTTCTAAAAAATCAGAACTTGACAATGGACCATAACTTGCATCCACTCCTTGTTCTTACCTTTGTCTAAAGTTCTTAAACTTATAAACTTTTTACCTCCTTACTTGGATACAGGAGCACTGAATTCAGACCTTGGTGGAACATTCATGGTTGCCAAATGTTCAATCCTACTGCGAGTCATTGGAGCTGGTGCTCTGATGTTCACCCTTCCAGAGGCAGCAGGTGGTGAAAGTGCATTAGAAACAGGGACCTAACACAGATTCAGTGATGGACAAGTGTTAGGTGGTATCAACAAATACACAAATGTGTGAACTTTGTACAAGTCAACTTACTTGAAAACAACTTTGATCCTCTTGAGTGGCTGGTGGACTGGGAAATCCCTCAGGTTGGGTTACAACATCTGGCAAATCTGATCTTGGGCCACCTTCTTAAATCCCACTTTGTTCCTAGATGACGAAGACAAAATTTAAGTATACAATATATCAAGTAATCAAATAAAGTGCAGTAGAGTTATACATCAAAAAGAAAGCTTACATTCAAACTTTAACTAATTGAAACCCCTTCATCCAAAGGGAACTCATTAGCAAACTTTCTCCAGGGACAAGTTGTCTTATTGTGACCTTTTCTCTGGCAAAAGTTACAATGAACAACATGCTTCTGCCTTGGAAGTATCTTGACCTTCTTTCTCTTGCATTCATCTTCATTAGGACTTTTTCTTCTTGCTTTTGTAGGTCTACCTCTTTTCCTCCCAAAGTTAAGAGAATAGGAGAAATATAGTCTGTTGTCTTCCATAGATCAGACCCATCCATTGGGTGCAAAACAGAAACATAAGTTTGGTTGTATTTCTCCACACTGTAGCATTCATCAACAAAATCCTCTGGGTCCAGTGATTGTGCAAGGATATCACTCATTCTATGTTTGCATGGAATTCCCTGAAGTTCCCATGCTCTGCATGAACAATTATTTGCCCTCAAGTCCACCTCATATCTTCCACCATCACAGACACTCACCTCATACTGCCAATCATTGGACTTCAAAGGGATGCAGTCTTTCACCTTCTCATTTCTAAATTACACAATTTTACTGATTTTTGGACAAATTTTTCTACCCTCCCACAGTCTTTCAGCCATATTCATATTCTCTTGAAGCCTAACCATTATGTACTCTCTAATCCACTCCAACATTGTCAAGATAGACCTCTCTCTTACTTCCAGAATGGTGGAGTTGAATGACTCACACTTGTTGTTTGTGAGTATATCACATTTTAAAAAGAGAGAAAAATGTGACCTACTCCACTGCATGGCATGGTCTCCCTTGGAGCCATGCATAACACCTATTATCCAATTCTTCAACCTTTTTAATTGCTACACTAAATTCAACCATAATGCTGGCCCTAGCAGCCCTCCACAACAGATTTTTGAACCCAGCTCCCTTGAAACCAGCAATTGCCATGTTGGCATGCATATGCTTGACACAAAATCTGTTATCTACCCTAGGAAGCACTTGTTCAAAAGCAGGTATTAAACCTTTCTGTCTATCAGACATGAAAGTCCACAAGTTCTCTCTTTCTATATTCAAATCACCTTTCAAAAGCTCTAGGAACCACACCCAATTCTCATTTGTTTTACTACCCACCACAGCCCAAGCTATTGGAAACATTTGGTTGTTATGGTCCATGTCTACTGCTGTGAGTAGTACACCCCCATTTGGACCTTTCAGGTGACACCCATCTACCCCAACACTGGTTTACACCCAGTCATAAACGCAACTTTCACAGCTTGGAAACATATGTAAAGTCTTTTGAAAGTCTTAGTGCTTGAGTTACCAGTGGCCTCAACACCCACTACCACAATTGACCCAGGGTTTTTTTGCTTAAGTGCATCAGCATAATCCCATAACTTAGCATATTGTAACACATTGCTACCTTGAACACATTTTAAAGCTAATATTTTTGCCATATATGCTTGTTGTTTGGAAATGCTACAATTAAACTCTTTCATGACAGCCCTCCTAAAGCCCTTAGAAGTCCTGTTGGGGTCATCCCTCCAAGACTCAAGATAGTACTTGGCCAACCAAGTTGAAGTGCAGTTTTTCAATTTATAGGTGGTACTACAGGTGTGCTCAGGATCATAAGTCCTAATTTGCTAAGACTCATTACCAACCATCTTAAGGCAGTTGATCTATCATTTACACCCAATCACCATACACCTAACATAGACTCTCTTAGCTTAATTCTTTGTTATTTTTAAATTTTTTCTTTCTCTCATACCATGTGAGTAAACATCCTCTTTGAAGAGCTGTTTATCAGAGAATTTCATTCCTATTGTGAATTCCGATGTAAATACATAAGTAGACTTGAAGACTCTATTCAGTTTACTTTCATCTTTGTCTGAACCTAGGTCACTATCAAACTCTACATCAGAGTCTTCAAACTATAAACCAGACTCAGACTCACTCCCAGTTTGTACACTAGATGGCTCAACAGTTGGTTTCTCTGTTCTCATCCACTCTAAACCCTTGTCAACACTTTCTTCAAATAACAAGTCATCCAATCCATCATCAGAATCACCCATACAATCAGGATTAAAAGGCTCATCATCACTAGAGTCACTCCCAAAATCTATGTTATTAACCTCATCTGTTCCCTTAAAACACCCATATTCTCAGGATTAACCCCATCCACCCTCCAATTAGAGTAATTTTCAATGAACTTTTCTAAACTATCAAAAGAAGGCTCTTGAGTGACTGGTTCTAAGGGTTTCTTACCCTTCTGCCTTTTCTTACCCTTAGAAGAACCATCAACTTGTTTTTCTGCAATTTATACATAGAAATAGTATAAGAAACCCTAAGATACACTAGAGGCCAATAAATGAGAAATAAACAATACCAGTAAAGTAATTGCTAGGAACCACAAAGCATTAAACCCTAAACAATACCATTAAACATATTGCAACAACCATCAAGCCCAATCACTTTCATAAAAATCAAAAAGAGGACAACAAAGCACTAAAAAACACAGCTTGTGCCCACTATACATGCAACACACGCACTGGCCCACTGCAAAACATCAATATATTTCCTAACATTGACTACACAACCAAAATTCCATAATCTATATAAGCAAAACATTACTTTGCATGTATACAAAACTCATGAAAAAGAAACTCAAGAAACAAACTATGCATATTGAGAGCAACGAGAACAACACATTCTGCGTACAAGCCTAACCCTAACTCAAGAAACATGCTGAACTAAAACCTAAACTAGTAAGCTGCCAAAACTCAGAAAACTAACCAGCTTTATCGGCCTCACGATTCTTAACCATCACGATTCGACTCTTCAGGGATCCTGCTTCGAACTTCGGGATCCTACTTCGATCAGAGTCTTGGTTGTACTTCATGATTAGGGTAGTTTGGGGAATCGCAGGATTTGGGGTTCGATTTGGTGGATTTGGGGAGATTGGGGTTCGATTTTGGGGGTGCGTGATTATGGTTCTAACTGAATTAGGGATTCACTATCCCACTTGGGCCCTCTCGTCCTGATTTAACGACCATGTGCTGACTTTGGCCCGTTAGTTTTTTACGACAATTTAGTATTGGGCCGATTTAATGGATCGTGGCCACACATTCGGCCCGGGCCCTATTCTACAGGGCCGCTATTGATTTTAAGCATTGATAAATGTTAATAGAGATAAAATGTGAACAAAATTTCATAAATCGGCTGTAGTTTAGAGACTTCTCGAAGACGAAACTCAATTAAATCATCGATCAAATTAAGGTTTGCCATGGATACACAAGTCCACGTAACCTCAAATTCAAATTTGCAAAATCTAACAAAAGCTCAATCCAAACATGGCCTTGAGAGAGAGAGAGAGAGAGAGAGAGAGAGAGGGTGAAGCGTGACGTATCCTTATCCCTTGGTTAACCACTTGGTCATAAAATCGTATACTTTAAGACAGGAACACAAACATTATAAAAACTCGAAATTAATACAAAGAAACATAAATCTCTATTCCTACGCCGAATATATAGACACACAGAAAAAGGGACGAAGCAAGGTTGACGCTTTCTCTCTCTACTGCTTCCCCAACTCCCATCTCAACTCCTCCTGCTTCTAATTCCTTCAATTGTGTATAATTTGATTGCGCGGAGGATTTTTTGCTTCAGATTGCTGTAAATTAGGTTTTTTTTTTTTTTTTTTGGGGAAAATTTGCGGGTTCCTTTTAAATTATGGGATTGGGAGATGCAGATCTTCTGGACGACGGCGATGGAGGGGGATGCAAATTGGCGGCGAGCTCGGTGTCGTG
Organism: Scutellaria baicalensis; assembly: GCA_005771605.1. NCBI lineage: Eukaryota > Viridiplantae > Streptophyta > Magnoliopsida > Lamiales > Lamiaceae > Scutellaria > Scutellaria baicalensis. The sequence continues at coordinate 47,151,043 of CM016722.1, forward strand.
CTCCATTTGTTTGGAGGTGGTCGCCGACAACGGAGGTAGATCTTGCGCTAAGCTTCAATGCGGCCATCAATTCCACCTAGGTTAGTGATGAATTGGCAATTCATTTGGTAAGAATTGTGATCTAACTAGTTTTGCCTGCACTCAGTTGTTTTACGACTTGTCAATTGAAGCTTAATTTGTTGGCCAGATATGTGTATTTGTTTGGTTTCAGGATTTGGGGGTGAAGTGCTGATCGAATATGGGAACAGTGGAAATAATTTGGGGATTAAAAGTGGATGCTTTAAATGTAGTATGATAACTTGGAAGAATTTCTTATGTAGTCTATGTAGGAGTTTATTATTGTGTGGAACTTCATTTTACATGTTGATTCCATTTTATCTTGTGGTAATTTTGTCCAAGGTCAGATTTTTAGATACAGTGTATCCATGTTCATCCTGTGTTTATGTCATTTATGTAATTTTTCTGATTTGAAACTTTGGTGGTGGTTGTTTTACTATTTGTGTGCCAGTAATTTTTTATTTTTTATTTGGAGGAAATCAAGCTAGTAAAGTATGATCTTATATATTAGCAGATTATAGGCGATCTCTGCATTTGTGCGTTTCATTCATTCAAAGGATGGGAGATAGAATCTTGATAGATAGTGTGTACTTACATTTTTAAGGGTCCCCGAGTCTTGTTAGTTGAAGATGAATTCTGGTGACCTGACTTGAAAAAGGCTCTGAACTAACTGCCAACTGCAGAGTGCTAAAAGAGAGATCATGGAACCTGTCAGGACAATGTAGTTATTGAATTTGTTGCCATCTATAACCCTAAATGTATACTATTAATTGGTGAAATCTGATAAAGGAATTACAGAATTGGGGGGCGGAAAAGAATGTGATTAGTTTGAGTAGTGGCAGATTATACTAAGAATTACGATGATTTTACTTCAGTAATTTGTCTCCTTGTAATATAAATTCTGACTAAATGTTTTACTCAGCTTGTTGAAAATAATTAATTGAAGTTTGAGAATTTTGACTGGGTAGTCTTATGTTCACAATGATTCTGTAGTTGTTAAAGCCACAAGGTGCAAATATGATTTTAATGCCTGAACCAAGGGCATGTTGGGATGCATGTCTCTTGAGCACAGGTGCAAAAATCAACAAAAAATAAAAATCTGAAAACACTCAAAATAAGAAGAGTAAGTTGATGTTACCAACTTCTGATGTGACTTGATATTGATCTGTTCATCACATGTCTTGGAAATACTTTGGCCTTTGGATAGCTGCTAGTTGAAAACCAGGTACTAGAATAAGTTGCTGAATAGTTAATCCTGTTGAAGTATTGAACCCTTGAATCTAACATTATCTTCCTTATGCATTGGCTCATGCATTATATTTGGTTCTTGTTAGCAGCTTTGATGTTCACGCTGATAGGATATCCTATTTCTTGTTGGAAAAGTATTTGGAAGTGATTTCTTAACAACAAGAATAATCAAGCTCTGGGACAAATATCCTATTATATCAAAAGTAACCTCAAGTTGTTCTTTGAAAGCAATCAAACATTTCACATTTAGTGTCTATGAGTTTGTTTGATATTAAAAACATTTAGTATTGATTTTCCTCTATTGAGTACTGAAATTGAATCTTCTTACAAGTGAGTTATTGGTTTTAGTTAATTGACCTGAAGTATCTTTTAATAATACATGCAATTCCACAACTCAGCCTCTTATTTCCTTTTTTGGGAAGTTTTCAGTTAATTTTTTCTGACTACTCCTGGCCTCCTCAAACATGGATGAGAGGGTTTGATGGATGGGATGTTAGACACCATAGAGTCATAAGGTTTGCCATTTTATCAATATTTTCAGGGAACAATTGACAATATAATTTGAAAGCTTCACTGGTTAGTTTTGCAACAGTTGTTATTACACTATGTGCGATTTCTTTCTGCATCTGATATGCAAATCGTTTAATGTACGTGTGCCTTCGTAAGTTTTTTTTTTTTTGGGAAATCTACAGTTTGTTTGAAGTCTTTAGATTAAATGAATTTTGTGTTATTCCATTTTTGTTGCCAGTACATGGCTTGACAGAAAACCTTTTGATAATATGTTGGTTGCCTTTTATCAAATATTTCTCTTAACTTCATAACTCTGCAATTCTACTGGGTTTTATGAACTTTGGTGCACCTCATTTGGGTAAAAGCGTTGATTAATTGGGCAACTGACAACTCACTTTGGTGTTGTGAATAAACCTTGAAGAATGACATGATAATTTGAAGCATTCTGGATTTTCTCAGAACTAGTGTAAATGGAATGTCAGATACTTTGAGATATGGGTACTTTTAGATGTATAACTTGCTCAGATTATTACTACATTATAGTTTTCCTTTTAATATAAATAACTTAAATAAGGTGACCATTGTGCAAAAAGTTGCTAACAGAGACCGCTTCAGCTTATTGACGGATAAAATTCTACAAAATATTCATGAAAAATATGATTTATTTCAAGTGTAAATTTTCAGTAAGCTTTTCTTGTGAATATATGGCCTTTTAGTTGCATGTCGTCCCATGTTTTCATCTATTTTTCCTCTTCTAGTTTGTTGGAAATTGTAAGCTGAAATGGTCAATCACTTTACAGGTTCCCACAACACACCAAGCAACTTCCTTGCACATTTTGATAATGAGCTTTTGTCATTATTTTATGATTTTTGAAATGATAAACACCTGTTTAACTTCGGCATGCTATGCAATGCATTACTTTTTTTTTTACTCTTTTGTTAGCATGATATATGGATAACTTCGTTTCCATAGGTTTTCTGCTGCATTGCTTTTGTGAAAACATTTCTCTAGCATGAGGTCATTATGTCACCCTTTTTTTTTTTTGCTTATATCACATATTTCTTTGTTCGACAGATAGATGTTTGTACAGAACATATGTTTCTCACTTTATCTTTTGTATATGCATGATGTTTACAGATTGCATAGGTTCAGCATTCAATGTTAAGGGAGCTATGCAGTGCCCTAACTGTCGGAAAATTGAGAAAGGGCGATGGTTATATGCAAATGGTGGTCGTCCTCTACCTGAGTTTAGCATGGATGATTGGGCTCATGATGAGGATCTATATGATTTAAGTTATTCTGAAATGGTAATTCTTTAGATCTAATCTATTAATTTTGGTGCGGAATTATTTATGTTCTGATGTTGAGAATCAGCTGCGTGTTCTTTCTTTGTCTTCATTCTATTGTTTTTTTAATGCTAAAGATTTAGTCTTTTGCAGGACTTGGTCATTTATATGTTTCTGAAAACATTAATGTACCATCTCATCTTATTTGTTTCTGAAACTTGGGAATATTAGAGTTCACACTTGGAGCACAATTTGTCTTCTATGTTGATTTCCTGGCGTGAATGTCTTCAGAGAGAGAACATCTGTGTTCAGTATTATATTGTTGCTTCTGCTTTGCTGCATGATAGATTAAGCTTTGTGTATCTTAATGACATTAATTCAAATCCATATACCATAGTGACATGCTGTCAGATGAACCCAGTGGACATGTGCTAATATCTGACTTACCATTTAGTAATTGTCTCTAATTGTAGATGTGAAGGAACTTAAAGATGTACCGTTTAAAGAATATTATTTATTTATATGTATTATTATTTTTTAGATGAAGTAAATGCCTTTAGGCTCCTAAATGTCTTTTCTATTGCTAATTGAAAACCTATTTATGTACTCAACTCTTATGTTCCAGAAAGGTCTTGCTCAAACTGATACTGGATGAAGGTAGGGGAGTGGTTCAATAGATAAAGCACCCTTTGTCCCTTTCTTCTCTAGCATCTGAAACATATCCAGACTATGCTTTTACTCCACCATTACAGTACTTTATATGTGGCTCACAAATTTAATAGTCATTTGCGTGGGCTTAGACTGAGCTCCAGTTAAGTTTGCATATGTTACATTGGACTTCAGCGTTTAAATCGTTTAGCTGCTTATATTCATGCATAACCTGCAATACATGGTGATCAAACTCTTACTAATTCCTGAAAATTGAATTGACAGTCATTTGGACTTCATTGGTGTCCATTCAATGGATTAACAAGGCTCCCTTTATCTTTTGAGTAAGTCCCATCTTTACCTTATGTGTATTTATGAGTTATGACCAAGTTTTAAATTCAAATACCAGTTGGCTTAAAGTTTTTTTTCCTTATATTTTTAATGTAGATAGATATAGGTGATACCTATTTGAACTATATTCTCAGAGTTTTCCTATGTATTACCTGAAAGACAGTATTATATACCTTTGGTATCATATTATTGGCCATATTTCATTTTGGTATTTTATCCTCACCGCCCACTAATGACTCAGTTGATTAGCTTTACATATTTCTAGCAGTATGTTGCCTTTCAGACCACTGTATCAATACAAGCACTAACTTTATGTTTGGGAGAATAAAGCTTTCTTTTCTTAAATCTTTGTCTCCATTTAGTTTGTTACCGGCCTGCGGGGTGAGGCATCCTTATTGTAACCTTGTTTTATTTTTATGCTGAGTCAATCAATATCAGTATGGCATGGAATATTGGTTTGTGCATGTAGCATGTATACTGCCTTTACTCGTCACATTGATGCTAACAGGATCATACCTTTTTGTCATTTAAAATTGTATTTGGCAATAAAAGGCATTGTGCACGAAGCTCTTAGTGTTTCAGTGGAGCACCTTTATAATGCTTATAATTGTCCAAGTAACCTATTCAGTATAATTGTCCAACTTTCCAAGTAACCTTTTCAGTTTTTTAAAGGGGTGGTTATGATAGGGTTAGAGCCTAGAGGAATTCCAATTTTTTTTTTCTAAGATTTCGAAAATGAAATTCTCAGAATATTTGCTTTTTGTGCTCTAGTTTAATAAAATGTTGCACATGCATAACATTCAAATCTATATTTCTTTTCATTAGAGTTGTCATCTTTTCTTTTTTGTTGATGTGGAGGGCCATTTTGTCAGTAGCTTAGCATCTGGCACCGCATATTGTTTTACTAGAGAAAAGTACAGGAACAAGACTTTTAGCCTATGATATACAGTTAGTAGTTGGTTATTTATTTATTTATTTATATTTGGGTGGGGCTTGGGTGATGGGAGCTGGACATTTCTCCTTTTTTCTAGTTTGTTCGTATGTGTTCATTTCTTCTGCTCTATTATTTTTTGGGTTCCTATACTTGGCTATTGAGATATAATACTTTGCATTTTGCAGTGAAGGAGATATTTCATCAAGTGCATGTAAGGTTTCATTTCCTCTACCTAACTGCTAAAGTTTATATAAGCATCCATAATAATTGGAGCATTTGCTATTTAATAGATCATGATCTTTTTGGACATCATGCCGTCTTTGCTGAACATACGCCCGTGTCATCCGCATCTCATCCTTGCCCATATGTTGCTTATGTTGGCCCAGTTCACCCATCTTCTTCAACATCAAGTGGGAATGTTTCTGATGGATCTAGTTATAATAGCAACTGGAGTGGCCCAACAGTTCCAAGTGAAATCCCCAATTCCTATGCTTACCCATCAATGGATGTGCATTATCACAATTGGGACCATTCTTCTCCTTTTGCTCCAAGTAACCGCATTGGTGGTGCAGAGCAACCTTTGATTACATCTGTGACTCAGCGAACATCAAGGAGCAGCTCTGATATTCCAAGAACTGGAATGCACCCCTTCATTCTTTCTCATAGGTCAGTATATCGCTCTGCTACAAACGTCTCATGGTTAAGTTTTAACTATGCATACCAAATGCTGAAATAATTTAACTGTAAACTATTTTCATAAGAGAAACTGTGAGATAATATCAAAGTATATGTTAGTATTTCACCTTTTGCTAGTGAAGAAATTCACAACTTAAGTATGGTTAAAATATTCTTAATTAGCTTATTAAATTCAAAGGTGTATTGTCGTTGTTTGATGAAGTTACCATTGTTCAGGTTATAACAGGTAGTTAGCTGCCTAGTGTTGAACTAATTTTCCATTTTTAACCAATTTTTTTAATTTTTTATATTTGAAGATTTCTATATTAGAATGCCTTCAGAAGAAAAGAAAGTGAGTATTACTCCATAATGCTACATTAGTTTACTTGAATTTAAATATATCACCAAACTAAAGAAAATTAAGAAAACAAAGCTAATTTAATTTTATATTTTCCTTTGACTGGTTATTCCCGAGTGGTAAGGTTTTGTTTGTCTGGTCATTTAGAACCTAGATGATATGAAAATGTGTTGGGATTTGTTATTCTGTATGTAATCCATCTTATTGACAAAAGAGTTGTGTTAAATTCTTTTTATACATATCCCCTGGCCCTGGTTGTGGACCTTTGAGTTGGCACTATTATATAATGTTGCTATTTCTATTTTTCAGTTCTGCCAATAGAGCTCCCACCTCAGTCCCCTCTGCAGTTCCACCTTACCCTGGAACTGCTGCTAGGGCCCGTGAGCATCCGTCTCTTCAAACATACTTTCAGCAATCGGCTATGAACTCAGCAGCACGCAACCCTGTTATAACCACTGGCCGAAGGTCCAGCAGTCATAGGGGCTTAGCTCAAATTTCTCCAATGGCCTCATCATCAGATCAGTCTAATGGTTTTTACCTCTTCTCATCAAGTTCATCTGGAAGAGCTTTCCATGAAGTTGAAAATCCACATCGTGACGCTTTCCATGCATGGGACCGGGAACACCAGCCTTCCTTTCACGCCATTGATAGAGATTCGATTTGGGGGCCGTTCCACCCACCAGCTCCTGCTGGATCCGATAATGGAATTAGATCCAGCAGCAACCGCCAGAGGCATGGATCTGAGAGGATGCCATCTCAAAATCGGTCATAGGTATTTTATTAAATTGTGATGAAAACTGTGACTGACTGAAAACCCAGAAACATATGTTTGTGGAACAATCTTTTAATGGTTGGAATCTGCTGAGCTTTGCAGTCATGAAACTATCGTGTGGCATTGAAATTATCACTTTTCATCAGCCACCAGCTCGTGTGATCGACTTTGGCTTCCTCTAATGTTTCTAAGATCACATGTTTCAAGTAAGAAAAGCTTCTGGTTGGAGATTGAGGGGTGCCTTTTCTTATCTTATGTCTTAAGTATCAAAGGGATTCAAAGTAATATTTGTCGAGTAATTTTCTTGTTGGCGACTTTTGTGTTTCAACTTTGGCAGAGTTAATATTAAAACTGGGCTTTGGAAATGCAATTATTTGGAGATGATGATGAACTTGTCTTTCAGACTTGAGAGCATTATGAATTTATTGCATGTATTTTAGATTGTCATACCCAAATACTATAGCTCTTAAAAGCAAGATATAAATTTTATCTCACATTGATCAGAAAATGAAAAAAGGCAATATAGAGTGGGTCCCTAGTGGTTAATCATTCTTGTTGGATTTGATATTTCATCATAGAACTTTATTAATTTTTAAGGTGTTATTTTTTTGGATTTAATATTTCAATTCAAGAATTTATGAATGTACACAAACTTAATTGCTTGATAAATCAATTCCTCGAGTGGCTTACAATAAAAATCATCTTTCTCACTCTTTTTTTTTTTAATTATTATTTAAAAATAGACACTATTATTTAGTTGGTATGATAGTATTCCACGAAGAATGAAAATGAATTTTCCATTACTTGAACTCAGATCCAAAGCGACCGTTATCATGTTACTTGTGCACCAACAAATGTAATGGAAATGGCTTGTAACTCGATGGAGTAAAGATTTTTGAGAGGTCAGTTGACACTATAACATAATGGAAAGGCTTGTAACTCGATGAAGTAAGGATCTTTGGGAGGTCAGTCGACCCTAACATAATGTAAAGACATGTCAATCAATGGAGTAGGATGTTTGAAGGATCTTTGAAAGGTTAGTAGACTCAATAATGTAATGGAGAGACTTGTCACTCAATGGAGTAATTAAGGATTTTTGGGAGGTCAGTCGACTCGACTCAACTCACTAACATAATGGAGAAGCTCGTCACTTGATGGAGTAATAATCTTTTGAAGGACAGTCGACTCAATGGGATAAGGGTCGATGCAGACTCAACCCGAAACTCAGTACAGAAACTGAGAATCCATTGGAGGCACAATAACAAATGTTCTTCCCCTGAAGTTGGTATTAAACTTGCAACGACTTCGTATAAAAACAAGTATATAATTCTAATATGTACGAAACAAGTTGATTTCTTCATAATTTCAGTAAATATACCAAAATCACTTTGAAAAGAATAACAAAGATAGTATAGGCAGACAAGCAACATTTCACCAGCAAAACCAAAGCAGTCGAAATATAGTTAGTAAGATCACACGATATTAATGTACGTCACCACATAAATCAGGTTTGCATACCGTACATACATACTACATAAGCCACTACATCATGTCAGCTTTCATGCTAAATAACATTATTTTTCTAAATGCAGCTACTATAATGTTTGGTGCTCGAAAGATGATAGAACTTTTCAAGAACTTGCCAACAATATGTCTTCGATCGTACACACTGGCTTCAATCTTGAATCTGCTTCACTTGGACCTTGCCTGTCAACCCACAGCAAAGTTAGACAATGTTTGCCCAACAGACAAATATATCTCCTCACAACTAAGAATCGTGCGATAAAACGTACATGGGGAGAATCTGATTCCGAGCTGCTCCTGCTGAGACTTGGTGCTGGTCTAGCACTCAAACGTTCACGTTCAAGAGGCTGTGCAATATCAAATTTTGAGAAGTTTAAGGGCTCATAGATTTGCACTTACATTTTCAGTTTACGGCACATTGCCACCTCAAATTCATGATTAATTACTATTTGCTATACTGTGGTGCCAATGAGCGAACACATCTTCACCCAATAGAGGCTCCGCATGGCTAGTGTAATATAAGTCATCATTAAGCTCACATCTAAGATTCAAGTTTATATGGTGAAGTGCTAATTCTCGAAAAGTTTGGAGGCCAGAAGTGTTGATAACCCTTTCATGTATTAGGAAAGGAGAGTAGAAAAGGTTGTTGAACTTACAGATATTGGAGTCCTGGATCTCGATCGGTACCTGCATGAGTTTGTAAAAAAGAACCGGTTGAACTAGGAAACATTATATGGAATTTCTAATCCAATCATATGAATGAGCCTAATATGCAGACAACTAAAACATAGCAAATATAAGCTTTTAAACAATTTGCAAAAATATTAAACGTTTGGTGTCGTTTTCAAATGAACTTGGGGACTTCTCAAGTCCATTTACGAGAAGTGTAACTCTGTGCCTTCTTAAATTTTTCTGGTGAGTAGATATTACATTTCCACCTAACAGCTAATAATATTCATAAGCACTTTTAGAAGAACCCATGCTTGAAAAGTCCATTACAAGATTGGCTTCCAATTCATATGGCTTGAGAGATAAGGCACATAATGTTCCCATTTCAGCTAATACACATGAATTATCTCCAACCGATAATCCCCTGTTATAATTGTTGACTCAACATGACTAACGATAACGAAGCACAAAGCCACAAACTAATTCGATACCAGTGAGAAAGACTCGGACATAGTCCCTCCTAATAATCACAACTAAACAGCATAACTGCATGACAGTAGCCGTCGAAAAATGTACCTCCAGCCAATTGTTTGATAGAGTAGTATTATTGTGTAAGAATGGTAACTGGATATACAAGTTTGGTCTATTTTATTATTTCACCAAATTTTTTGTCAACAGTCATTAATGACTGGCCATAATAACATTCTAAAATGAAATTTACCATCTTGGTTTGCCGCAGGTGCTCATCAACTGCCACAACGATCTGGGGTCGCATGAATTTGAGCACTGCATATCACCAAGTTCCTAACTTAGAGCACTGCATATCACCATGTTCCTAACATGCAATCCCAAGACCATGATGCAAATCCAAATCTAGAGAGAGAAAAGAAATGGGAAATCTTCTCAATGGTTGCATCAAAATTTTAAAATCGGCAAGTCCCTTTCAGCAGTTCCAACCTCGCTCCAGAGATACGAGGAATAAAAAGTAAATTCTCCAAAAAACAAAAGAAACCAGAAACAACAGAGAAAAAACTCAGCTTGTTCCAACTGAAAAACCAAAATTATTTTAGTATTTTTTCTTGACAACTGCCATTCCCCAAATATTAATCACATGGCCTTAGATGAGAGACCATTAGATCAAGACCCAAGAACTACTCACATGGCCATTTGGCAAGGAGCTGCACCAAACATGGTAGTTATCATTCTATCACATTCTTCAAACTATCAGAGCGCCCAAAATTGAGATGAGGAAACAAGAAAATAGCCTAAAATTAAAATCGAGGAAACAAGTGAAGAGTAGGTCGAAGCAAGACTCGGGATGAGATAAGAACATTTCATTGATTCAAGAAAACTGACGTAAAGCCTCCTTATTATGGAAGTGGTGGAGTGAATAAAGACTGACAAGATGCAAATGGATGGAATCATTAAGCAAATCAACATATTCTGCATGAAACTACCCCTAGGAGGATGGCTACTGCTTCAGGACATTCATTGTCTTACAGTACACTTCTGAAATATAATTTCTACAATCCCTTTAAATCTTGAATCTTTAATGGTGCCGTGACAACCATAAAAATGAAAAGGTTGATTTGAGCATCAACTTGAAACTGGAATAAAAAAATAGCACACAGAAGGCAATAATATTCATGCAACATGAATGGCATGCTTTGCTAGAACAAATTTCTGAAAACTAGACAACAGCGAATTGGATAGAGTAACAACAAACAAAATGGTTGTGGGAGGGGGGGGGGGGGGGGAGAGAGAGAGAGAGAGAGAGAGAGAGAGAGAGAGAGGACATACCCTGATACTGAGGAGCTAGGGGAATCAGATCTCGACAATGACCTAGATGAAGCACGGCGAGAATATTTGGCTCTTTGGAGGAAAATTACATTATTCAGCTACTAGTTTGTAAAATGAAAAATAAAAAGCTTATTGTTTCACCAATATGATTATGTTATACCTTCCACTCCTGTCACTGTAGCTAGTGCTGTGACTTGGACTTCTGCTTCTAGAGTAAGGGCTCCTGCTAGGGCTCCTTGAATGACTACGTTTATAATCATACTCCTCCACCTAGAGAAAACATATGACTCAGTACTATGAACTCTGATGGCATTGAATTTGTAGTCAAATTCCATCAAATCAAACCCTAATGTATGCCCGAGAAAATTGGTTCTTGAATAAAGAATCATCAAGCTTCCTAATCTGCATGAAGAAATCAGAAAAGGAATAAAATAAAACTCATGCAAATTAATTAGAGAGAGAGAGAGAGAGAGAGAGAGAGGAGGAACATACTCAAAAAAACGAAGTATTAAAGACTATAGCTGGTATCTAATAAGTTTCAGAAGAATTTAGCTTACCGCATATTTCATGTCATCGTAATTTGTATAGTCAACAATCCCCCTCATGCCTGTAATTAAAAGAAATACAACAATCAGCACTCTAAAAGTATGAGTTTAACAGATGCCATGTTACTCAAATTAAGCAGAAGCATGGAGTATTGTTTGGATTCTTAGAGAATCACGATCTAAAGTTGCATGTCCTTGCACTCAAAAGATGCTGAACATCGGCAAAACATTACCCCAGAAAATAAGAGCTTTATTATCTTTTTAAAAAAATAAAAAATACTTCAGCAGTAAGCATAGAAGGTAACATAGTAGTAACAAAACAAATGTAGCAGCTGCAAAATAACTGATTGACAACTGTGCCAACGAACACAAAAAACCGAAAAACTCCTGAAAAGATGTAATCTTGTGATCTCATAAGTCACTGTTCCATTGGGAAGAACATAAGACCAAGAAAATAAAATTAGGTGAAATAGTCTGCTGACTGCTTGAACCATTAGTGAGCCGTGAACATGATTGGTTAGAGAGTCTAAGACCTAGTTAGCCATTAGGAACTATTAATTCACCCCTTGGTCTCCATTTTAATTTTACCTATTGAGATGAATTGTACACAAGCAGTTCACTTCAGGCAATTAAACTAACTTTACAACTTAAGCTCACAGTCCAATAATACTCTGAAGCTGGCAGAGAAGACAATAAATGAAATTCAGGGGATGCCAGGTGGATGAAATCAAAGTTTCTGATAATAGATTCCGTTTGACATAACACTATTTCTTCATGATCATAAATTTATAATACTTAAATATCATACATTTGAAAACTTTTATGGAGACATATATGTCAAGCTCAGATTTCAGTGAAAAATCACAAATATTACATGTGACATGCTTCCATAACAACAAGATAGCGTTCAATTCCCCCAAAAAAAAGGCACTGTTCTCGTGTCCTCCCCCTCTCCTTCCCCACAACACCACAAGTGGCCAAGCATCGTGTTTTTTGTGATATCTATTGTGAGATACCCAGACAGGTTTAAAGCAGTAGCTCATATGTAAATACATTTTTACAGTTCATTCCAACTGTAGCACCAAGTTCTTTGCATCAATCATTCAAGTGCAGAGTTTGCTTTAGATGATCTGCTTACCATCACGATCACGGTAAACTTCAGAAAAGCAAACATCCCCAGCCTGACGCATGTGATCCTGAACCAGCACACCATTGAATAAAATTAACAGAACAGCCCGAATCTTACAGTTGGAGAGAGAAAAGGCAGAAAGTAAATTTCTCTTTCTCCAATTGTTCCTTACACACACACACATGCAGCATGAAAATTCTTACCTTCAAATCTTGCCATGAAGCAGAATAAGGAAGTCCAGTCACCAAGACTGCAAAATTGAAATGCCAAAACATGACCAACAACTTTCAGTTACACAGAATAGTAAACATGGTAAGACAAATATAAGACTTGTGCAAACACACCCCTATAATCAGAATGCCTTGAAAGCCCACCACGGCTACTTCCGCTGCTGTAACTACCATAATGATCATATGATGATGAACCTCTCCCTCCATGGGCAAGTTCAACCTATATTAAGATAGACAATGAGAAAATATGACAGGGTGATAAAATTAATATGAAAACAAGCATCATATGGTACACAACCAACCCGCAATCGATGGCCATCAAAATTATAGCCATCCCGGCCACGGATGGCATCATCAGCATCACGAGGATCTTTAAACTGAAAAAAAGCAATAGTTATATCTCTTGCAGTATTGCATAAATAAATCAATGGGGCAATTTGCATACCACCTTGGAACTCTCACTCAAGGTATCAAGTGGCAGCACTTAGTTCAATCAAATAATAGTTCACTGCTTCAAGTTTCAAAAGGATGCTCACCTCAACAAAAGCATAAACAGGTGGTCTTGGAGGGATTTTCAAATCAATATCAACAACGGGCCCATACTGCCATAAAAGTACAAAGAAGAGCAGATAGTCAGGTAGTTAGAAAATTAAGACAAACATCAGATCAATAAACGTAAAAGTCCTTGATGTGTTCATCCTATAATCAGAAACGTATTCTAGAGAGTTAGAGCTTGTTAGGTAACTTTTTTGGCATGTACTTTAGAACATGAAAGTCCATTTGTGAAGTCTTTATGTGTTCAGTAAATAAATATAAATAGACTTATGGGATTAGTAGTTTCTCTTGAAATCTAATTGGGTGAAGCACTTTTTTTTCTTGTGGACTTCTTTTCTTGCACTTATAGTGGTGGGATATTTTTAAATGCATTTTACCAAACATTTCAAAAAAATTAAAAGCCACTTTTATAAAAACCCCATATATAAAAAGTTTGTTATACATATGGATTTTTTTTAATATGCTCCCAAACATGCACATTATCATCAAAAATGAAACTTCACATCCAAAAAATATGATCGTCCAATTATGGCTATTCAACGAAGAAACTTTCAACAATGTTATTAGTGAGTAAGTAACAACTTTTTAAGGAGATGAAAAACAACCATGTGAATTTTGTTTAACAACAACTAAAACAAATATTGTGACACAAATATAATCTTACATATGAGACCAAAATTGAAATTAACCCAAAATCAGTTAAACAAAGTTATAGACCTTATGAAATAAATCTTCAACTTCGCTCTCACGGACATCCCCAGGAAGATTACCCACATATATAGTGCTGCTTGAGCGGCCTGTATACCACAAAAATCATGAGAAATTTGCACTGTCAAAAGTAAGTTAGCATGCCATGGTATAATACAACAGAAGATAACATGATACAGAAAAGATCTGATGAGAATACAAAATAATAATCAATTAAAGCTTACTACAAATTCCAAACGGTGTAATGTCATCAAACAGTGGCGGATCCAGGATTTGAAAGATGGGGGTGCGAACGAATAATTAAATATATAACAGAAAAATATTGTACGTAAAAGTTGTTCGACTAAAATATGCAAATACATACTTGATAAGCAAATACAGTAACGGATAAGTGACATGCTTATTTGTTTCTACTAGCTTCTTCGAAATAGTATCAAATTCAAGTAAATCTTGAAACCTATCATCCTTTTGCATATCTTCAATGAATATGTCGAGATTTCATTCTAGAGTCATCAAATCAATACTTGAAAACTCGAATTGATAAAATGTGGCAAGTTTGAGTATTTTTTCTATGTCAAAAGAAGAGGAACAATCTTTGAGATTTAAACCACATCATGAGAATACAATACATGAAATATATAACTTCAATTCCATAAGAAATTAAAACTATAATATCAACTCAAATCATGAACTCATTGAAATCACAACACAAATATCATAAAATCAATATATTTCATACACATTTTTTAAAATACACAAACCCTAATGTATAAACAAATAAAGAAATAGTTGAATCAATTAATGAATATGAATAATGATATTCAAACCTTAATAATTATAATATATAATGCATTGTATAAAGGTTAGAATGTAAATGAATATATATATATATATATAAATGGCAAAATTGTAATTATGTAAATGGTTAGGAGTATATTAGTAAATATATATAAAAAAAAAAAAATTCATGGGGGTGCACTTGCACCCCCTTGGTCTCATGTAGATCCGCCTCTGTCATCAAAGAACCAAATGCTCCACAATTAAGTTGTTTTTCTTATTTGGAAGAATCCAAATTACCAAAAATCATCATTGGATGAGAACAGAATATAAAAAAATTGACCCTTAGGGTATGCAAGAAACCAGAAAGAAATTCCTCAATAGTTTCATCAGCATAAAATTATCGAATAAATTAAATGCTGTAAAACCCTGAAAGAAAAGAACTCCAAGAATTCCTTTATCAAGAGTAAATAAAAATAAAAACAGACACAATTCAATTATAACAAGACAAAACAAAAAAAGAAAAGGGAAAACTATTTCAGGAAATGGATAGCTAGTTTGAAGTTCAAGGTTGAATGAACATTCTGAGGGTTGAAGTTCGGTTTTGTATTTACAGAATTATGTATAAACCACGAATAAAGCAAGCAGAGGATGCCTAATTCATGATTTTTCAGTATACTGCTTAACATGACAGCCCAATTGCCACCAAGGCTCCAACAAACTTAGTCCAACTCACATCTTCCTATCTATGCAAACTACAAATTATAATCAACTCGCCATGTCTCTATTTTCTAATATTCAGATAGCAATATCACATTACATAATCCAGAGTGAATATAGCCAAAACGCTGTTTGCCAAACTTACATTCTATGAAGCAAATTGTTTTCATAAAGGTAAGTTCTTATTGCATTACCATGGTTCGGGAGAGAATAACATTTACAGTATTAGAAGTTACCCTTGTAGTCAGAATGCCTTGAAGATCCACGACGACCACTTTCACTATAGGATGATGATCCTCTTCGTTCATGTGCAGGTTCAACCTACATTAAGACAGGCAATTCAAAACAATGCCTAGAAACCCGCGTCTATCAGGCTCAACCTACATTAAGACAACCCAAAAGGTATGGTACATGACTCACCCTTAATCGATGACCATCAAAGTTATACCCATCTCGGCCATGAATAGCATCATCAGCATCACGAGAATCTTCAAACTGCAAAGTAATTGGAGAACAATCAATATATCGCAAAATTTAAACTCTGTTACTATAAGCACCACATGGCTAGACCATCAGGAAAAATGCCTACCACCTTGCAACTACTTGTGTGTCGAGAACTTGGCAGTATTTATATTTCTCTATCAATAAAAGGTTTGTGCTGCAAATTTTAAAGAATTTTAAAATTTTAAAAACAAAAACCTCACCTCAACAAAAGCATATGCAGGTTGTCTTGGAGGAAATTTCAACTCGATATCAGCAATAGGCCCATACTGCCATGAAAAAAAAACCACAAAGGATTCAACTCTTTAACACCAGACCAATGACGATGAAATCCATTACATTTAATCATTCTGGTCCTATACTCAGGAGCATCATGCAAACAAAATAGCAAATGTAGATAATGATTCAATGTCCAACCCGTTACACTTGAACCAAGAACCAAAACCCAAATCATTTCACATATTTTATTCGATACCTTTTTTAAAAAAAAAAAAAATTAAAGAAAGAATTCAAATTATGACATCAATTGCTAAACAAACCTTGTAAAACACATCTTCAACTTCACTCTCGCGAACATCCCCAGGAAGATTACCTACATATATCGTTCGGCTAGAGTGGCCCATTGTCCTTGAACTTGTCAAAAAATTTGCACTGTAACAAATGACATAGCCATTTCATATACAGAGGAGAAACAGTAAAACTCACAACAATTTAACTTAATACGATAATGAAACCAAAACTTGTGGTATTTGGTAACAATAGATCACAACACAAAGTCTCAAGTTACAAAATCATACTCACAATTCATAACATGATTTAGGCATCAATTAAAAAAAAAACACGACAATCCCTTATTATTTTTTAGGATCATATCTCGTATAATCCGAAAGATCACAACAACAACAAAAAAAAGAACTGAGTTCATCGAATTACGCGAATCCAGATTACGAGGGCCACACAGGAGAAAAAAAAAAAGAACAGCAAATTAAGTTTAAGAGTTGTAATCGCTCCGGTGATAAACGGCGAAACCAAACATGGGAAATTCACGAGAAATTCAACACAAACAATTCAATTACAATCAATTAATCACAAAAATAGAGGGAAAATTAAGATTAAAAAAATAAAAAAAAGGAAGATGAAGATAACAACAGAATTACCTTTTTGGCGAGCAAGTTACGTAGAGAGTTCGAGATTTTTGGAGAGGTGGTGACCTGGTGGGTGGACCTCGTACTGTTTTATACTGTGTATCAAATAACTGAATAAATATTAATAATTAATTAAAGATGGCGCGGCGCCTTGTTATTGGTCAAATCTTTAAGAATGACGTCATTATCTGACACTTGTCGGACTCGTCACCGTTTGGATTTTATTTTGCATTTTGGTACGCAGACTATCGCTCATCTCAATATCGCCCCCTTCCCAACTTTGTTTATTTTGCATTTTGGTACCCATACTATTAGCTTGTTTCAGTATCGCCCCTTCCCAACTTTGTTTCCAATTCTGTTCTCCCCAAGGCACTCTTTTGGGGTGGTTTGGATTGGAGGTTGGGTTTAATAAAGAGAGTTTTGATTGGATTATTTTAAACTTTTGATGTGATGTTTTTTTTTTTTTTGTTTGGATTGGATGTTTTATGTGTAGGATTATTTGTTGTTTGTTTGTTTGGTTTGAAGTTTAGCAAATTTTTGAAGATTGCAGTTTTTAAAAAATGTGTTTTGTTGAAGGGTTTATTAAGCCGATGATATGAAATTCCATATTTACCCTTGAGTCACTTAACTATTTTTTAATTCACAAAAAATGCCAAAGATCCCCTTCCTATTATCACCAAACTGCAGCTCCTCCTCCTCATTCCCCTGTTTTCGAAACTTAGGGCAAATACATTAGAGTTTTCTCAAACAAATTCACATCATCAGATTTCCTAGATTTAATACATATATTTGACACGCATGCACTTCCTATTAAAACCAGTTCCTCAAGGATGCAGCACATCTGAAAAAAAAAATGATGCACAAGTCAAAGTTGTAATTTAATGTGAAGAGATGTAGTAATTCACTGTCCCCCACATCCATTGTCACATAACTAGTCTTTCAATTTTGTTTTCTCTCGATTCTTGTGGATTTTCTCACATTATTGCATGGTGGTGTCATTATTATGTTACCCTCGTACCTCTAAGGAACTAGTATTATTAAATGATTTGGTGATTTTCATAGACACTCTTGGGATGAATTAGTTTACAAACGTAATCTAGCTACATTTATTCTTAATATAAAATCTGATCAGGAATGACATATTGAAATAGTTCCTATTTGGGTACTTAAATGTTAGAAGATGATTTGAATTTTGGTTCATTAATATGGTCTACCTAAAAAACCGTACTAGATATCATAAACATTAATGAATTTGATTTGATTTGTAACCTCCACATTTTAGTAGAGGTGAGTCATCCATTAATGTTGACTGTTCAACAAACTACATTTTGAAACGGCCATAAATACAAGGGCATTGGGTATGTGAATTTTACAATACTCTGGCATCCAAATAATGGCTAGCATTCCCCAAATCAAGCTATAGAGCCACTACCTCTATGGACCTGAGTGGGATGAAATAACATCCAAAGCTTTCATTGATGTTCTTGCGGATCAAACTCAAATGGGCAATTTCGAGGCAGGGAGGAACAACTACATTGCCATCCAAACGGCACAATACTTTGTGCTTAAACATTGCAAAGTCTCTCATTCGTACAAGGAGTTCTTGAGGTTTATGCGAGTTCTACGAAAGAGGTACGACGTGTTTTCGATGATTATGAATACACAAGGTGTGGTATACCATTCAGCTGAGAACAAAATGACCTATGCCTCAACCGTAACAAAATGATGTACCAAACTTGGGATTAGATTCTCAATCCAAGAAAAGTCCATGATATATTAAACTATTATAACAATGAGAGAGAATTATGAATTAAATTGGGGAATATCAATTTTAGTTCAATATGTTAGGCTCTTCTCAATTTTGATTCATCAAGTTTAAACTTTCTAATTTTAGCCCTTTAATTATCATTTTTTTTTTTTTCAATTTTAGTCTTTTTTGGCCGAAATAGCCAAATTTGCCAACGTGGTCGTCGGAAAATCTAATGTGGCAGTCGGAAAATCTGATGTGTCAGTCGGAAGGACTAAAATTGGAAAAAAAAAATGATAGTTAAACTATTAAAATTAGAAAGTTTAAACTTGATGCACCAAAACTGAAAATAACCTAACTTGCATGACTAAAGTTGATATTTACCCAATTCAATTAGGTCTCTCATGACAAACATTGGTGTAAGTTTGTTGGATTTTTTTTTAAAACCCTAAATAATCAGATGTAAATGTAAATTATGATTTCCAGTAATCAAACATCCATAAAATCATCATTCTTCATATCCTAATTCAAGCACAACAAATGAAGTTGATGTCATCATCATTTTAATCTTAAAAAACATAGGTGTTCGTATTTTTTATATTCGAAAATTAAAATAATGATTTACGTACTTCCAAATTTTATGAAATTTTAGTATATATATTGTTGCTTGCAGTGTTTTTAAGTTTCAGTAAAATTTGCAAGTCCATCGAAATTATATTTTATTTAATATGAACATTCTACTCCTTCAATGCAAGTTTTAACTTGTTTAATGGTTCTAATTTTAAAATTTTAAAAATTATATCTATCGACCTCAAAATTATATGTAATTTTAATATTATATGAATTACCATAATTTTGTGATTCTATAAAATCTCATGTCAATTTGAGTCTTAAGACTAATATATACAAACTAATATCTTTTCACTAAGGACATCCTATAACGGGGAAGTAGAGGATGATATGGAGCGTCTACTTAAATTTTTACGGAGAGAATTGTTGGTAGGGTTGAATAGAGGTAGATGAGAAGAGATGGGGAGAAAATTACTTAGGGAGAAGAAAAAAAACCAAAAAGTGGAGAAGGGGAGAGTGGGGGCGTGGGATTCACGCCAGAAAAAAATACTCCATCCGTCCCAGTCCAACTTGCCTACTTGCCATTTTCGTCTGTCCCGGTCGAATTTGTCAGCCCTAAAATGGCAAAGAAATAACATTTTTTTAATTAAAAAGTAACCAAAAAGTCAAAAAATGTGAGCTAAAAGTATAAAAAACACTTTTTAATCAAAAAGTAACCTAAAACAACAAATCAACTGCATTTTCTTAGGTTCCGTGTCCGGTCCAAGTAGACAACTTGGACCGGGACGGAGGGAGTAGTAGATTTCGGGTGCATGACCTCCATGCGTACGTAGGGAGGGGGCCTGTGCCCTTTTACATAATTAAACTCAATTAATAATTGAAGCATACATATTTTAATAGAATACAACTAATATTTCACTAAATGAACAACTAATATATTATAATATACAATTAATATCTTTACTTGATGAATTATTATCGAACCATTGATCTTGTATTCGACGATAATATATATATATACATATACATATATAATAAAAACTTATATACCCCTGGACACATAGAGACACAAATTTAGGTATTATACATATGCATTCAGGTGTTATATATATTCTACATGTATATACATAATACATGTAAATTATATATATAACAATATATAATTGTCAAGTTAGGGGCACGTGCCCACACACAAATGTTGCTCTCTCTATTTCTCTCTCTCTATATATATATGGAAAGTTCCATTCCATGAGAAATCAAGACATAGGAATGGAACTTGTAAATCAATTCATAACCTTTCGACCACAATCAATAGCCATTTAAACTCCTTTTACTTGTAGGAGAGCATCTTGAAATTTTCGATTGGTGTGCGCATACCATCGACTATGATGTGGATGCACATGGAGGCGGTCCATGTACTGGATAAGTTATCCATGACCCTAGGATACAATTTTTTTTCTTTTTGGTGTGTTTTATTGGATATGAATAATAATTAATGGGTTTTTAAAAAATCTAACAAGCTTACACCTACATATAAATATGTTTATTCATGCGATCTAATTTAATCCATAATTCTCTATCATTACAATAGTTTAATTCTCTATTAAATAAATAAATATTGTTAGTGTTGGATTTTCCAACAATTAATTAATTTTTCCTTTTTCATATTTTTTATCCTAAATCATATTAGATATGTTAGATATTATTTAGATGGCAAAAACTTATATACCTTTGGGGCACATAGGGGCACGGATCTAGGTGTTATATACATGCTCTTCAGATGTTATATATATACTCTACATGTGTTACGGTTCTTGGTGTTATACATATACTCTACAGGTACCATATGTATATATAAGAGCATACATGTGATACCTGAAGAGCATACACATGATACCTGTAGAGTATACATGTAACACCATATGATAATTAATTTGGGGACACCGTGCACCCGGGGTACACAAACTTCACTCTATTTAGATATAATTGATTTTGAATTAGATATGTTTTATCTCTCTTAAGTTTGGATCTTTTTAAACTCACATATTTTAAATTGAGAATTCTATCTTCACTACAAGAAAAATGCACATAGACTACGCCCCTAAGACAACGGTTTTTTGAAAAAACCGTTGTCGTAGCCAAAATTGGCGTTGTCGTAGACAAAACCGTTGTCGTAGGGCTGAAAAATGCGCTTATAGACAACGGCGCTTTATTGGCGTAGTCGTAGAGGCGTAGTCGTAGGGTAAAATTCAGCCCTACGACAACGGTTGTGACTTGAGGTTGTCGTAGTGGTGTAGTCTTAGGTAAAAAATGAACCCTAAGACAACGCTTATGACATGAGGTTGTCGTAGATATATAGTCGTTGATCCCTAAGACAACGAGTACAATATGAGGTTGTCGTTGAGGCGTAGTCATTGATCCCTAAGACAACGGTAACTTTATAGTGTTGTCTTAACCTCATAGTAGCGTTGTCGTAGACTAAATTAACTTAATATTTTCTTTTATTATTACTATTATATATAAATGTAAATACATATAAAATAAAAGACTTAGAGAAATTACACCCTCAAATTCAAAATCCCCAAATTTACACTAGATATCCCTTCCCAATCGAACCCTAGACTTCCAAATCTAGCTTGATAATAGCGTTATTGTAGACTAAGTTAAGTTGAAATCTTTTTTTTATTAAACTTGAACAAAAAATTTCTAATTAAACTATAAATGATATATATGGTGAATTAAATGAAATAATTATTTTTTTAATTAAATTTTATTTGTTTATGATTAATTTTTAGAAAATATCAAGTAAATGAAAAACTAGTTTAAATATATATGATAATAAATTGAGTTATAATTATTTTGTTATAATATTTATTATAAGTAATTGGGTCATTTACTAATAGTATAGTATCACATTTATATGTAAAAAATGACTTAAAAGTATTTAAAATTCAAAACCCCTTTTCAAAACCCTATCACTCTCCCTCTTCTCCACATTTGCCACCCCGCCGCCACCGTCCCGCTGTTGCCTCTGCCGTCACCGCTGCGCCGCCGTGCCGCCGTGAAGTCCCGAAACGACG
The DNA here is from genome assembly GCA_005771605.1 of Scutellaria baicalensis. Lineage (NCBI taxonomy): Eukaryota > Viridiplantae > Streptophyta > Magnoliopsida > Lamiales > Lamiaceae > Scutellaria > Scutellaria baicalensis. The sequence goes on from CM016722.1 coordinate 47,173,583, forward strand.
ACGCTCAACGTTGAACGCCTCTCTCTCTCTCTATCTGCTCTTCGTTTCAACCAGCGACCTGCAATCTACTGCAATCTGCTCTGTTCTTCTTCAATCTTCTACTGCTTTTGATTCGTAAGTTTTTGAGCTGATTTTTGTATTTTATTGTAACTGGAAATGGATATCCATTCCTTTTTTTTTTTTTTTTTTTCCTTTTTGTCCTTTTTTTTGCCTGAAGATTGAATCTTATTTATTCTTCTGCTTGTTGTTGACAATTTTTATGTGCAAAAGATAAGAATCAATTGAAAAAACGCTTGCTTCAGTTGTGTGATTTTTTTCATGAATCCTAATCGCGAAGAACATTGGGCATGAACTCTTAAGTGGGTAAGTCTTCTTGAAATGGGAATTTTATTACACTTGTGTCGTGTGACTAATCATGTCTATGGTAGCTATTACTATCTTACTATGGAATTAAACCCCGAGAATGCTGAGGGCAAAGAGAAATCTGATGAGGAAGCTTCTGATTTTTACTTAATGTATGTACTCCTTTTAAGTTATGTCTGTTTGCTGAGATACTGCCAAGGCTCATAAATTTTGTTTGTTTATGTTTGATTTTTGCAGTATTGTATTGGCTTCTATAAACATAGCAGTTTTTCTCTTTGAGATAGCCACTCCAGTAAAGGGCTCAAATCTGGAGTTATTCTCACTCCCAATGGTTTATGGAGCGAAGATAATAACTTGATTCTAACGGGGGAGTGGTGGAGGCTAGTGACACCGATGTTTCTGGTACAAGATTGATGGATTGGTTCGTGCTTCAATACTGTTATTAGCTTACCTCTATTGAACAAACATACCATGTGAAAATGTTCATAGACTTTCTCTCAAGTAAATTTGTAGTCTAATGCAAGAATCTACTAATCCAAAAAAAAAAATCAAATGTTTTATGAAAGCAATTCCCATGTAGAAAGATTCATTTCCATTATTATCTAGAGGATGAAATAATTGAGAATTCAAAGTTTAGATGGGTTGATACTGAAAAAGGGGGTGGTGTACAGATGGGTGTGGGAGTAAAACAGTAATTATAAGTATTTGTTTAATGATAATTGTTCAAACTAAGTCAGGTCGATCTACTTATTACTCGTGATTGATGCAAGAACCTTGAGAATAGAGATGTGCTCTTTAGACTCTATGGCCCATTCAAACTAGAATTCCTGACATATCTCCATTAGAAACTCTGTGATTTGAGCTCAATTCCAATCAGCTGCTCTGACCCAAGTGATCCTTTTTGTTATATCACATCTTTAATGCTGAAATATTGTTCATATCAGCACTGGGGAATCCTTCACATAGCAATTGGGAGCTGGGCCCTTTTCAGTTTTGGGCTTCAAGTATCTCGAGAATATGGCTCGTTCACTTTTCTATTGATATATGTTCTTGGAGGCATTTCTGCAAACCTAATCAGCTTTCTACACACACCAGAGCCAACTGTTGGTGGGACGGTAAGCTACCTAATTGAGTTTACTCTGCCACCTATACTATTGTTATGAACTCTTTTGCAATCTTCACCGAAAGTTGTAATGACTATGGTATAATGATTGAGCTGTTATTTTTGCTTTCGATCAATCACTCTGCTATCTTTGAGTGAGAATCGATATGTATTGGAGTTATTTGTTGGGACTGAAATAGCTGGGCGTCGTCTGTAGGTGCTCCTTTCGATATGTTCTTTGCTGACTGATCCAAACCCAGACGATCCTCTTGTGCCTGAGATTGCTCACATGTACAAGACTGACAGAAACAAGTATGAGACTACTGCTCGATCCTGGACTCAGAAGTATGCTATGGGGTAGAGGCTCCTAATTTGCAGGAGGACATTATTCTAATAATAATAAATATTGAAAGAAAAAGGCTGCACTTTGCTAACAATTTAAAATGTTGGCCAGGTCATTGTCTTGTGTTGGGAAGGTGAGAATCAATTGCTCCATGGTATTTGCAAGTATGCTCTTGTTTGATAGAGGCTGCCAGTTATATGATATTATATTTGTTATTTGTTCTAGTAATTGGAATTGATATTTATTTTGGCAAAGCCTCTTCTTCATGTCACTAACTAGTTAGCTAATATTATTATTGTTATTTCTGGTGCAGATCTTGGAAAGAAAGAATTGCAAAGACTTGAAATGAGAGGAATTAAAGAAAAAAGATCATTGTATTGAGAAATATTCTGCTTGTTAATGATTAGGTGTACTTTTTTCCCCTCATGGATTGGATCCCTTTGTATAAATGAATATTTCAATTTGATATGACTATTTTGAGTTGAATGTTTATTTTGTATATTTAAATTTCAATTAATATACAATAATTATTAAATGTTGTTAGAACTTGTAAAAGACAACGCTGAAAATAGACTACGACAACAGTTGTCAAAGCGTTGTTGTAAGTAGAGCAGACAAGAGCAACATACCTACGACAACGCTGAAAAACCGTTGTCTATGAGCGTTGGACCGTTGTTGTAGGTATATAAGACAACGGTTTAAAAACCGTTGTCTATGATCGTCCGACCATTGTGGTAGGTATATAAGACAACGGTTAAAAACCGTTGTCTATGAGCGTCTGACCGTTGTGGTAGGTATATAAGACAACGGTTAAAAACCGTTGTCTATGAGCGTACCAACCGTTGTGGTAGGTACTTAAGACAACGGTTAAAAACCGTTGTCTATGAGCGAAATTTGCTGACCCCTACGACAACGATGGCTACGACAAGGCTGCTTTTAGACCTACGACAACGGTTTTTAACCGTTGTCTATGTGCGAAATTCTTGTAGTGCTTGTACTAACAACATTTCCTAGTTTTAGGGAAGTAGTTATTTTCTCCTTTTCTTGATAGGATTCAAAGTGATTATTTAAAGATCAAACATGTGAGATTGAAGAAGTCAAAACACGTGAGGATTGGAAGAGAATGTGAGGTCAAGATTGAAGGAAAGATTGATCAAGTCAAGATTTCAAGAACATGAAGAAGTCAAGGAGAACAAGTCCAAGGAAGTGGAAGAGGAAGAAGAACACGTCCACTCCATCATTATGTGAGATCATGGAGATCATAGAGCACTCCAAGATCATGAGAAGTGGAGTCTACACAGTGTATTTCGAGCTCTATAAATAGGTGAAGACTGCTGAAGATCAATACACACAGAAATCGAGAGTTCAAGCAGTCTTAAGTCTAGCAGTACACTGGTGTCGAGTCTTGTGGATCATGGAGATCATGGAGCACTCCAAGATCATGAGAAGTGGAGTCTACACAGTGTACTTCATGTTGGAAAAGGATGTGGTGTATTTGAAAATGACTTGGAAAACAAATAGGTAAAGTCGAGGCAAGAGTTGGACTCTTTCTCCGTAAGACGAAATTGCCCCGTATTCAATGCTTTACGGTCTACGGCACACGTCCCCAAGATACAACGACTTTCTAACTTAAGGATCGCAGCACAACGAATCCAAAAGTTTTCCGGCGAACAAAAGAGATATTTGGAACTTTCTAGGACAAGATGAAAAGAATACTACAATTGCTAGAATGCTATGAATGCAAGTTGTAGTGGAGTGAATGAAATGATTGAATGTGGGATCTATTTATAGAAGTTGAATAGGTGTTGTGTCTTTTCATAATAGACACCTTTTTGGTTTGAATTGATGTCTTTTCATAATGAGACACATTTTCATGAAATGATGTCTTTTCATGATTAGACATCTATTCATTTGAATTGAAGTCTTTTCATTATTAGACACATCTTTCTATGAAATAGTGTGTCTAATTGGAATGGTTGCATCCCTTTAATTTGGGTTGCATCAATTCAATTCAAACTCACACCCTTTCACACCTTCACACCTCTTCAATTTAAGTTGCCAACTTTAAGCATTAATTTCTCATTCATCCAAAATTGGATTTGAGAAAATAAATACTCTAAATTTATCTACTCGAAACGTAGATTTTAAATTTGCAACTTAATTTCATTTTTGACAAACAAAACACCATGTAATCAAATTGGTCAAAGATTGGTCAACACCAACTTTTCCAAACCAATTTCCAACAATCCCCCACATGAATGAAATTAATGCATATGCAAATGCAGACACTTTAGAAAGTTCCATCGAACTGCTATTGCATCAGGATAGGTAGCTTCCGGCTTTGAACCTTCCTTAGTAAGATGCTATCGGATTTACTTGCTACTCGGTGAACGCGATGTCTTGAACCGGTTAGCTTTTTGTGTAAACCAAGACAATAACCACCACAAGAAATTTGGGAAATCATGACGACTAGTTTCGTCATGTAAATATCATTTTTCATCACCAAAGACTATTCACAACGAATATTTTGCGTCGCAATGATCGTCATTGTAGGTGCGTGGCAAAAGGTATATGTGACGATTTAAAAATTTGTTACCAAATAGTCGAGATACGGTGACGAAAACGGTTATTGTCACTATTATTCTCATTTTCTGTGACAAATAATATGTCGTTAATATGATGAAATTTTGTTATCAATTCTATTGTTTCGTCATGAAAATAAAACTTTAAGTGACAAAGCTATACTTTGTCACCAAAAACAATGATTTTAGTGACAAATATTAATTTTTATTCAAACTCATTAAATATAAGTGATGACTTTATCGTCATAATTTGCTTACATATTTCGTCATATTTTATAATTTTGTCATGAAAAAATTGTTTTATAGTTACGAAATATGAATTGTCAGCAAATTAAAATAATATATTGACAGAAAAGAAACGTCACAGAAGACCAAACTTTCAGCAACAAATTATTTAGTGTCATTAAATCACTAACAATCACGACAAAATGTTTGTCTTGAAAAAACTTAAATGTTGTGACAACTATATTGATTGTCACAAATAAAATAATAGTGACGACAAAGTTCGTCATAAAAAATGAATATTTGATGATAATGTTTAATCGTCACTATACATATGGCTATGGAGACAATCGACTTCTTGTGAATAATAATGTTAACGACAATTTTTTTCACCTAAAATGTCATCATTTGACAATACTCGTATGTATCTGCGACGGTATAAATCATCACAAATCCTAATAAGATGACTAAATTATCAATCGTCAATAATTAAATTTATATAATACTATTTCATTTTGTTAAAAGCAAATTAATCTATTGATGATATGTTTGAATGTCATCGTTTTATTGTTTCTACATGCATGAAACAATATTAATTGTTTGTAAAGTGAAGTATGCGTGAATAATATATATGAATCACAAATCCAATTATAATCAATAAACCTCGAGAAATATAAATATCCATAAAATAAAAATTCAAAACACTACTCAAAAACAATGAAATGTAGTTCAATAAAACAATAATATGATATCCTTATTACCAACTTTTAAGTCAATATATAAGAACTTCTTCAACCATCCAAACGAGTGAAGATTCACCTACAAATTTGAGAATAAAAACAGTACATCAACAAAATGTTCAAAACATTGATTACACAATATTTAATTTCAAAAGAAAGAAAGAAAAGATATAAAAATTTGAACATAGAAGTAAGCAAACCTTAATAATGATTTAGATGTCTAGCCCTTTGTCTGCCAAAAAAGCCATAAGCTTGTTTATATTTGCACCTTGTTGAGTCATTTGGCCTTTTAAATCAGTCATTTCTATCTTGAGATCATTCACCTCAGCCTCAGACTGTTGCAATTTTTGTTGAGTCTCTTGAAGTTCCTTTTGAAGTTGTTGTTTTGTAGAATCGTTCAATATGTTGCGTCTGCTTGGAGGTTTGGGACCATAGCCAAGGCCCTTTATATATCCAGTTCCAAGGCCCAAGACCTCGAATACAATTTCTTCGGAGCTCTTCTCGATCCCTTGTTCTCTATATTCTTCACGCTTCTTTATCATCAACTCCTATTTGAACAAGTGAATGTATAGAGTTCTAGTTAGTAACATGTTAATTAATTGAATTTATTTCTAAAAAATATGTAACTTACCCATTTTGTTTTGCCTCAATGGATTTCCACCCATCATTCACTGAACAATCTTTCTCTGAGCAATGTGTGCGTTTATACAACTCAATTCTATCACAAGGTTCCCCACTCAACTCCTTTTTGGACTAACATAATCAAAATGGAAAATCATATCACATTTAACAAAAATCACAAAAATAATAAGTCAAAATCTGATTCATGTCCATAGAAACTAAATTTAAAACAATTTATCCATGACAATAACATTTAACATAGATTTCTAAAATAACTCCGCTTCATACTATTAAATTATATACAAAGTATCGTAATTTTGCAAACCATAATAAGTGAATATTACACCAGGTTTAACAAAATTAAGATATAGTCTATCATCTAGAGAAAATATCTCTAATTACTAAAGAGAAAAGATGCATGGACACACACTATCAAAACATGGTTACTACAATTGCAGCATTCCGTAACAAATGATTTCCAAAACCATAGTGAAAACAGCCTCTTCCATCTACTATATACTTCCTCTTCTAATACATCAAAGATTATAAGATAATATAAAAAAACTACTGGTGAGAAAATCCAACTTCTGCCGAGCAGAGAATTATGGTTCACGATCTTTACTCTACTCAAGCAGCACATATATTGCCTGAAAAGAAAGTAATATACCTCATAAATAAAATAAGTTTATGTTCACTGTGTATTATCAAAAATTTAATGGCCAAAACCTACTCGTCTGTCCCAGTTAATGCCGTACAATAATAATGAAATAATTGACCATCCAACCACTCAAAACATAAGTACAATGAGAATGAAAACATTAAAGATCATTATATCCACACAATCTGTCAGCACTATCTATACAAAGGAAAGGTGTCTTATGTTTTCGTGTGCAAATGGACATTAGCATAGATTACATTATACCATGGGGCTCAAGAAGCGAATGAATCTAGGGTAATTATTATAATTAACCTCCACTCTACACATCTATGTTAATAATTAACATTTTCAACCCTGACAGCACATTAAAATCACTCACAAACAAAACATGAGAAGAATAGATACTAAAAATCACTCACAAACAAAACATGAGAAGAATAGATACTAAGTAGTCAATATCTATATAGTGCTAACAAATATTTCAGAATACCCAGATTTACAAAGCAATGAAACAACACAAACTAACATAATATCTTAATTACAACTAAAATTCCACACAAAATCAGTCAATTCTTGATTCGGGGCATGCTCAATCTATTCATCACATATGTAAAGTAGAATAATTTAACAAACATGTAAACCACCATTTAGTATGTCACTAAAAAACAGAAGAATGAAAAATTTATCACCCAATTGTTGAATATATGAAGTGATTTTACATGATGAATAATTGGAAAAGGACAGAAATTCTATTCTACAAACATACCTCACAAAAAATGCACAGTGATCGAGTCTTTTCCCCACTAAATACACTAGTCAATGATAATGAAGAAAACTAGGTTTGTTGGGGTGATACAATCAAAACCTAGAGATTATATGCACAAGAGAGAAAAGAAGAAGATATGCTTACCAAAATCGGAATTCGATTTCCCGCACTCTCCTTTCAATATCCCGCTAATATCTTCCCAAAATAAAATCAAAAAAACAAAATAATGAATAGATATGGGAGGCTGATATCTTCCCGAAATGAATGGAAAGAAAAGGGGAATTAGATAAAATAGATATTTTGGGCACATATTTTCAATGCGTATGAAATTGTTTTGCAATTTGGATTTAAAACAATATTTGATGAAGGGGAGAATTAGGGAAGAGGGAAAGAAAGGGATTTAGGGGGTTGCGGAGGGGGACGACTGGAGGTGAAGTAGGGGAGACTTTTGAATAGATTTGGTTTCATAATATTTGATATTTTATTAATGGAATTATTTTAATATTTTAATTGTTAATTAACATGGATTTCTCAACAATAACACACTTTGGGCATGTAGTTTTAACTATATGAAGAACTCTATCTTATATTTTGCTGTGTTGTAGAAGTTAATCGAGCTTCCTTTTTTATTATCTTATATAAAATTCTTATATTTTATAGTAATAGTAATTATCAACATTAAATTTAATATTATTTATTAGCATTATTAATTGCCTTTACAATTTGACAGGAAAAATTCATTTTACGTCCATATAAAACGTTATTATTCATTTTACATCCATTTATTTTTAGAATTTCACGTTTAGTCCAATTACAATCAAAATCGACCAATTTTGATCCTTTTGGCCGCCGGAGATCGATTTCTGACTGAGTTCAGCAGATATGACTTTAATTGGAATCGCCCCCAATTGACAAAAATTGGTCAATTTGGTTTTAATTGGACTAAATGTGAAACCCTAAAATAAATGGACATAAAATGGACAGTAGTGTTTTAAATGGATGTAAAACGAAAATTTCCCCAATTTGACCTATTTAAGTTTAATTTTAAAATACATAGAAACTTAATAAAACTTAATAAAACATACACATTGGAAGTAAGAAATAATAATGCATTGAATACATGCTAGATCAAAAATGCAAGAAAATTGAATGAAAACTTGGAATAACCATAGAGTGACATGTGTTCTCTAATGGTTATTCCTTTAGTATATATAAACTAGCGTAAGCCCCGTATATTACACGGATATTTTAATACTAATTAAAAATTTTAAAAATTGTTAGTTATAGAGAAATTTAATAATTATTATTATTATTATCATTAACTTTTAATTTAATTAGTATGAATTTAAATTTTAATTGTGCTAATTTTTTAATTTTCAATTTATATAATTACAAACATCAACTTAATTAAAATGTTTGTCCAAAATTTCATAATTTTATTATGAATCATAGTTATTAACACTTTGTTGTTCAATTATTATTATGTCATAAAATGTTCTATTATAATAGATCATAAATACTAAATGAATTAATTGAAAATTTAAATTATAATTAAATAGGATTAATCAGAGAGTGACATGTGTCACTCTTGGTTATTCCTTTAGTATAGATATAGATAAATAAATATATAAAAGATAGTTATTAAAATTAAATGCACACAAACTTTAAGATACTATATACATTTTATAATTACAACTCTTGGAATTTTTATATATGTCCATGTATCACATGAGTACTAATTGATATTGAATTGTTTTCCCCAAATTAATAATTTATATACATCGAACCTGAAATATTTAAATTTTATGATCGTGTATCACTTGAGTAATAATTAGATTGAAATTACTCTTAAGAGATTTTTTGTTTTTATTTTGTTTTTGGCTTTTGTGTTCAACATTTATGTGCTAAAATATTAAGATAGTAAAATTTATGTGTTCATGCATCGCATGTGACCAATACTATTTTCTTTTTAAAAGAGATGAGAATATAACAAGTATAATTGATGTAATTAAAAAGAAATACTACATCGTAGCTTTCTTTTCTTGGTATTCTTTTAAGATATTTTTTAAATTCAAAAGATGATGGATCACAATTAATTCTTACATTTCATTATCTACAAAATTAAGTTGGAACACGAGAAAACATGAGAAACAATTTAGCATTCAGAACTAAAAAGAGTATCAAACTTTACAATGGTAGTAGGAAAACGAAAAAAGAAAAAAAAATCCTACATGCACATCAGCCATGCTCACTTGTTTCTGCTACATTGCATGGCATGAATGGATTGATAGTGGAGGAGCCGTGCATTAGCAGGCGACCAGCACCAAATCAAATGGCAACAGCCCTGGCCGAGAAATAGAGCACAACAAAGCTCAAACCCAAAATGCCCAACAACAGCCCAAGAAAGAAGGAAAAAGCAGCCTAGAAGAGCATCCAAAACAGCCATGCTGCCCATGCATCAAAGCACACAGACAGAACCACAACCCCTCAAACAGAGCAGCAAAAAGCAACAACGAAAACACCCCTGTGCCAATCAGCCAAAAACAGACAGCAGCAGATCAGCCATCTTCTTGCGTTCCAGGCCAATGAAGTAGCAACACCATAGCAACAAAAAACAGTAGAAACAAATCAGCCATACAATGAAAAACAAATCCTTCCAGGCCAATAAAACAGCAGCACCAAACTAGCAATGGATCAGACAACCACACCATACACAAAGCAAACATAAACAGCAACACAAAGCAAGAAAAACGACATAAATAGATCAACCATTAGTCCATAATAGACCCTTTTAAAATATTCAAGTTCTGAAAGTGTAATGACTTGTGATTTAATGGAGATGATCAGATCGATTTTCTACCGCAAATTGTCATAGCAAACCATCTAACAAGACAATATGCAAACACAATTCGATGCCCGAAGCACATAAAAAAACGCAAACCTGTCCTGCTGCATCTTTGACAAAAGTGGGCTCCTCTGAAAAGTCAACCCAGCATTAAATTTTTCCGCAACCTGAACAACATCTGATTATTCATAAATCAGTGAAGAAACATCCATCAGTGCACGCACATAACTGCCAAGAATTGCTAAATACTGAACATAAGATGAGACCTTTAAACAAGCTGGCAAACAGGGAAAGTCCAGAACAATAACCCAAGGGGGGAAATTATTAGTATCTGAACACTATTGATGTTTTCCAACTTCACAATCCCCTTTTTTTTACTGCCCATTACCCCATTCCAAGTAATCAATTGCACTTTACCATCTCTGGCAAAACATTCCGCCCAAATTTCATCATGAGATTTAAAGTCTACATTTCAATATACCTTGCCTTAACATTCACACACCCGATCATCTCTACTGAATAATCTTCTGGACATAGTAATCGGCGAAAAGAAATAGTTCAAATCGTAAACTCCAAAACCCCCAAAAAACTCAAATCCAATGATCAGATCTATTTTCTACCGCAAATTTAAAAAAATGAAAACCAATGATCAGATCGATTTTCTACCGCAAATTGTCATAGCAAACCATCTAACGAGACAATATGCAAACACAATTCGATGCTCGAAGCACATAAAAAAACGCAAATTAATATAAAACTGACCCTTTTCTCCATCTTCAATTTCTTGATAATTCATCAACTCTTTTCAACTAATTTCAGCCACTTCTTCCCTGATTGTTTTGCCAGAACCCATGGCGATTCATCGAGGTTTTCTCATCGTTGCATCGATCTTGATTTCGTGTTTATCCACTTCCTATGGTGTTACAACCTTCTCTTCTCTCCAGAGAACCCTCCTTGTCACTGCTTCACCTCAACCAGGCCAAGGTAACTAACTAACAAGCCTGTCACTGATCTCAATTTGCTATTTGTCAGTTATGTCTAAAAGTGTCCAAGTTATCATATATGTGCAGTGCTAAAAGGTGGGGAAGATAATATCACCGTAGCATGGTCACTCAACACGAGCTTCCCAGCCGGAGTAGACTCCGCCTACAAAACCGTAAAAGTAAAGCTCTGCTACGCACCGATTAGCCAAGTAGATCGAGGATGGAGAAAGACAGTAGACGAGATGAAAAAGGACAAGACATGCCAACACAAGATCGTTGCAAGGCCTTACAGTGGCTCTACTCCGAAGAGGAGATGCTGAAGATGAATCTGTTTTTTTAGGGCTTTTAATTTGGGGAAAACTGAGATAAAATATATTATATTACTCTTTGTGTAAATTCTATATTGTTCAATGTCGTTGTTGAAGTGGTTTGCCTACCATGATTTTAATGGAGGTCCTGGGTTCGAGTATCAATCACCCATCTTTTTACTTATAATTGAAATAATTTGAAATATTAATATTTACGCGAAATCTACATTGTTGAAGGCCGTCAGAGTGGTTGGTTTGCCCTGGTCTTAACAGAAGGTCTTGTGTTCGACTCTCAATCATTTTTTATTTTTTTATTATTTTACTTATAATTGTAATATTTTAGTAATGAGAAATTATTATCTTACAATTTAAGTTGAATCATAAAGTATAGTTACTTATTAAAATAATTAATTAACAAGGAAACATTATCTCATTATATATAATTAAAATATAAAGTTTACATAATCTACTTTGTCATCCTCATATGTAATAAAAAACAAATAAACATGAAAATGATGAACTATTATAACGAAATAGATTATCACCAAGCATTTCCTTAATGATGAAAATAATTTTATTAATTTTATAGTGACGAAGTAATATCTTGTTGTGATTAAAAAAAAAAGTGATGAAAATTTTGTTATATTTTAATTCTTTTTTTCATCATGAAAATTTTACCAACAAAAATGAAATAATATCATACCTCCAAATGAAGTAATGACAAATTAAAGTTCAGCGTCGCCAAATATGAACATTGACGACGAACTAATAACGTCAGTATTTGTTTCAAAGAATTCATGACAAAAATTATCATTGTCAAGAAAATTTATCAAATAGTGACGGTCAATATCGTCACCAATTACGGTTTGTTTATCACTAAAAAACCCACCTCTAAAATTTTGATGGAAAATCTAATTTGGAAGAATATTGTGATGGATATTATTTAATTGTCATAAAATATGCAAATTAGTGACGATAAAAATATTTAATGATGACAAAAATAAATAATGTCACCAAAATACATATAGTAATGACGAAAATGGAATTCGTCACTATTAATTAAGAAATCGTGACAAAATTTCATCTGTTGCCAAAAAATTCGTCATAAAAAGTGTTATTTCTTGTAGTGAACATTTACACAATAGTAGTTCTAATATTCTTTTGTTCTCACGTTGTGTCCATTTCGGCCCTGGACCATATCTTGGTTCATAAGTGCTTCATTGAGGCGGCCATCCTCGCACTTACATAGGTGACTACCTATTAGGACTATATCCAGAGAGTAACCTGTAATACTCCACCTTATTAGGTATAGGCGTCATTAAAAGCTTTATAAGCTTACCCTCACCACACGTCAACAGGATTTTATCTATTCGCACTTGGACAGCTGCGAGAATGAGGCATTAGATGTGCTCCAAGTGCACATTTGAACCATCCATAACTTAGTTGTCTCATTGAACCAAGTTCGTGGGATCTCCACTCATCATGGTTGAGTTACCGTTATGAACGTTCTTTAGTGTGTGGATTTTAACCCCATTCCCCTTACTGCATTGTACATTTGATCTCTATTTATGCCTTTTGTCAACGGATCCGCTATGTTTTCTTTTGACTTCACATAGTCAATGGCAATTATTCCATTAGAGATCAATTGTCTAACGGTATTATGTCTCCTACGAATGTGTCGAGACTTACCGTTATACATACAACTTTGTGCCCTCCCTATAGCAGACATACTATCACAATGAATCATAACAGGAGACACTGGTTTGTTCCAACATGGAATATCCTCTAAAAAATTTCTTAGCCATTCAGCTTCTTCGCCGGCTTTGTCTAGTGCAATGAACTCAGACTCCATAGTGGATCGAGCTATGCATGTTTGTTTAGAGGATTTCCAGGACACGGCTCCTCCACCTATAGTGAACACATAGCCACTAGTGGACTTGGAGTCCTTTGTGTCTGATATCCAATTAGCATCACTGTAACCTTCCAATACAGCTGGATATCTTGTATAAAGTATGCTATAACTTAGAGTATGTTTCAAATACCTAAGTACTCTTGTCAAGGCAGCCCAATGATCTTTTCCTGGATTGCTCGTGAATCTACTAAGTTTGCTTACTGAATATGCAATGTCAGGACGTGTACAGTTTGTAAGGTACATTAAACTGCCAATAATCCTTGCATATTTCAGTTGGGATACTGGGTCTCCTCTATTTTTTGCTAAGTGTAGAGTTAAGTCTACTGGAGTCTTAGCAGGGGGTAGGTCGCAGGCTTCGAATTTCTTGAATACACTCTCAACGTAGTGAGATTGTGACAAGACAATTCCATCGGATGTCCTAGAGATCTTTATCCCTAGTATAACATCTGCCAAACCCATATCCTTCATGTCAAAATTTTTCTTCAACATGTTCTTAGTTTTCACGATTATCTCATGATTGTTGCCCATGATCAACATGTCGTCTACATATAGACAAACAATCACATATTCATCCGGTGTGCCCTTAATGTATACACATTTGTCGCACTCGTTGATATGAAAACCATTTGACATCATAGTTCTGTCAAACTTTTCATGCCATTGTTTGGGTGCTTGCTTAAGCCCATACAAAGACTTGACAAGTTTACATACTTTATGTTCTTGTCCCGGCACAACAAACCCTTCAGGTTGTTCCATGTAAATTTCCTCTTCTAACTCTCCATTTAGGAACGCTGTTTTTACATCCATTTGATGTATCTCAAGGTTATGCAGTGCAGCAATGACGATGAGTACTCTGATGGAAGTGATCCTTGTAACTGGAGAGTATGTATCAAAGAAGTCATACCCTTCCTTTTGTTTGAACCCCTTTGCTACTAAACGAGCTTTGTACTTGTCAATTGATCCATCAGCTTTGTACTTCCTTTTAAGGATCCATTTACATCCTAAAGGTTTGCATCCCGGTGGGAGATCAACTATTTCCCACGTATGATTCTGCATGATGGACTCAATCTCACTATTGATAGCCTCTTTCCAGAGAGGAGCATCTTGACTAGACAATGCCTCTTGAATTGTCCTGGGTTCACTATCTAACATGTATGTTAGGAAATCTGGACCAAACGTCTTGGCCACTTTGCTTCTTTTGCTGCGTCTTAGTTCTTCTTCAATAGGAGGAGAATTATTTACAGCTTCACAAGTTCTTTTATTCGAACTTATCTCTTTCCTTTCTTTGCTCGGAAAGACATTCTCAAAGAATGTTGCATTCCTTGATTCTATGATCATTCCTTCATTTATATCAGGAATCTCCGATTTATGCACTAGAAATCGGTAAGCACTACTTTGATATGCATATCCAATAAAAATACAATCAATTGTTTTAGGGCCTATTCTAACCTGTTTAGGTTTTGGTACTTCGACCTTTGCTAGACACCCCCACACTTTTAGGAAATTAAAGGAAGGTTGTCTTCCTTTCCATAATTCATATGGAGTTTTTTCTAATTTCTTGTGTGGTAATTTGTTAAGAATGTGATTAGCTGAAAGGATGGCTTCCCCCCACATGTTATGAGGTAAGCCAGAGCTTATCAACATAGCATTCATCATCTCTTTCAGAGTCCTGTTTTTGCGTTCTGCAACGCCATTTGACTGAGGTGAGTATGGAGCAGTTGTTTGATGAATAATGCCATGTTCTATGCAAAATTCTTCAAACGGAGCAACGTATTCTCCCCCTCTGTCACTCCGAATTGTTTTGATTTTCAAGCTAAGTTGATTCTCAACTTCATTCTTATAACATTTGAAGGCTTCAAGAGCTTCGTCTTTTCCTTTCAAAAGAAATACATAACAATATCTGGTGCAATCATCTATAAATGTGATAAAGTACTTTTTACCACCTCTAGTTTGCACTAGTTTCATATCACATATGTCAGTATGAATAAGTTCTAGAGGCGTAGTACTTCTTTCCACTGAATGGAAAGGTGTTTTGGCCATTTTTGCCTCAACACAAGTTTCACATTTGTTTTGTGGATCGAAATCTATTGCAGGTATTAAATTTAAACTTACTAACTTCTTTAGTTTGTTTAAACTTACATGTCCTAATCTATCATGCCATAAATTAGAACACTCAAGCAAGTAAGAAGAATTAATAACTTTATTATCACGCTTAATAGTTATTACATTCATCTTAAAGAGCCCATTTTCAAGGTAGCCCTTTCCTATAAATTGACCACATTTGGTCAGTACAAACTTATCGGCTTCAAATACTAGCTTAAAACCGGCTTTGCTTAACAAGGAACCGGATACTAAATTCTTGCGAATGTCTGGGACATGCAGCACATCCACAAGCGTCAGCTCTTTCCCTGAGGTCATCTTCAGTACCACCCTTCCCAATCCAACTACGTTGGAGGTTGCAGAGTTTCCCATGAACAACTTTCTACCGGTGATGGGTGTGTAGCTTGAAAACATCTCTCTTTCTGAACATATGTGGCGTGTAGCCCCAGTGTCCACCCACCACTCTCTTGGATTATCCACCAAGTTGGCTTCAAATACAACAGCTGATAGGTTTAACTCATTCATACTCAGAGATATTGATTTTTCCTCAGTTAGATTAGCCTGACTTCGATTATCTTTCTTGGGTTGTCGACAATCCTTTGCCATGTGACCGGGTTTGTCGCAGTTGTAGCAGTTGCCCTTTATCTTTCTAACTTTCTTTTGCTTTGGCTCCTGCTGTTGCTTCATGCCCGTCAACTTTCTCTTTTTAGTAGTACTTGCCTCAGCCAGGTTTGCTTTTGCCTCCATAATTGTCCTGCCGCTCTTGACTTCAGTTTTTCGGTTGTCTTCTTCAATCCTTAGTCTCACGATCAGGTCCTCAAGCCCCATTTCTTTCCGTTTGTGCTTGAGATAGTTCTTGAACTCTTTCCAAAGAGGCGGTAGCTTTTCAATTATAGCAGCTACTTGGAAAGATTCACTGAGTTGCATTCCTTCAGCATGAATGTTGTGGAGGATTAATTGCAACTCTCGTACTTGGTCTAAAACCGTCTTGGAATCCACCATTTTGAAATCCAAGAACCTACCGACGATGAATTTTTTCGATCCAGCATCTTCGGTCTTGTATTTCTTTTCTAGTGAATCCCACAACTCTTTCGCAGTTTTTGTCACTGCGTAAACATTGTAGAGAGAGTCGTCGAGTCCATTAAGGATATAGTTGCGACACAGGAAATCACTGTGATTCCATGCATCCAACGCAGTCCTCTTTTGGTCATCGACTTCATCATCCCCCACAGTTGGTGCGTCTTCTTTCAAGAAACGAACCAAATTCAACGTTGTTAGGTAGAACAACATTTTCTGTTGCCACCTCTTAAATTCAGTCCCGTCGAATTTCGCCGGCCTCTCTGCATAAACTGGTGCTGTAGGAACAGAAGTAGCCATCTTCAATTACACAAGATTTCGTCTTACGCTGTTGGAAAAGGATGTGGTGTATTTGAAAATGACTTGGAAAACAAATAGGTAAAGTCGAGGCAAGAGTTGGACTCTTTCTCCGTAAGACGAAATTGCCCCGTATTCAATGCTTTACGGTCTACGGCACACGTCCCCAAGATACAACGACTTTCTAACTTAAGGATCGCAGCACAACGAATCCAAAAGTTTTCCGGCGAACAAAAGAGATATTTGGAACTTTCTAGGACAAGATGAAAAGAATACTACAATTGCTAGAATGCTATGAATGCAAGTTGTAGTGGAGTGAATGAAATGATTGAATGTGGGATCTATTTATAGAAGTTGAATAGGTGTTGTGTCTTTTCATAATAGACACCTTTTTGGTTTGAATTGATGTCTTTTCATAATGAGACACATTTTCATGAAATGATGTCTTTTCATGATTAGACATCTATTCATTTGAATTGAAGTCTTTTCATTATTAGACACATCTTTCTATGAAATAGTGTGTCTAATTGGAATGGTTGCATCCCTTTAATTTGGGTTGCATCAATTCAATTCAAACTCACACCCTTTCACACCTTCACACCTCTTCAATTTAAGTTGCCAACTTTAAGCATTAATTTCTCATTCATCCAAAATTGGATTTGAGAAAATAAATACTCTAAATTTATCTACTCGAAACGTAGATTTTAAATTTGCAACTTAATTTCGTTTTTGACAAACGAAACACCATGTAATCAAATTGGTCAAAGATTGGTCAACACCAACTTTTCCAAACCAATTTCCAACAATTCAAGCTCTATAAATAGGTGAAGACTGCTGAAGATCAATACACACAGAAATCGAGAGTTCAAGCAGTCTTAAGTCTAGCAATACACTGGTGTCGAGTCTTGTGTTGTTCATATTGAGGTAACACCGTTTTCTTGTATTGTCATAGAGTTTGCATACTCTTGACTTTATAGTATAGGTGTTCAGAGTGTTCAACTGTGAGGTTGTATACGTCCCTAAGTTGCTTAGATAGATTCTAAGGACATAATGTGTCTTTGTACGGAAGAATCTCTTTTAGAGGTTGTTATATCTCCTTGTATTCATACCAAAGAGCAATAAAAGAGTTTTCGCCCTGAAGGCATTCCACGAGTACTATACTCGTGGATATATCGTTTGTATTCTACAACTTTTAATTTCGATCTTTTTTCCGCTGTGTGTTACGCTGGTGTTGTCAACACCATTGACAACACCGTGTACTTTGATTGATTTATTTTTGTATTGCAAATCTACGTAGGACTTTCAAATATATATATATATATATCTTAAAAAATTGAGGATATTACATTCTTCGTGCTCATCATTGTAAACTACATTCGACCCAAAGTTAGGGTTGTAAACTACCAAATTCATGTCTTTACCATCAAAATTCAAATTATTAAGTGAAAAAAAAGGGAAAAAAAAAACAAATATGATTATTTATCAATTTAAAACTAGATTTGTGTGTGAGAAACTTCAAAAAATTTATTTTAAAAGACCCCTAAACTTCAAATTACAACATAAAATAAAGTTGCAACTGAAAAATAACCTCATTTCAAATTGAATTTTGCATCAAATCTCGTACAAAACCTAAAATTCAACCTCTCTTCAAATGTAAAAGATGGATTTATGTTAGGACATGTGAATTGCTTAACAAAAACGTGTGATTAATCAAAAAATTTTATTTCTTGATTGACATAAATAGTTAATAGATTTTTGTTTTTAGAGGTGTTACAAAAATATGAACGATGTAAAAAAAAAAAAAGTGAAGTGTAAAAACTTATTGTTGATTATTTTATTACGATTTACAACCACACCCCATCATGTCGCATGATCTATTGTCCGTCGAATTAATGCATGTGGCATTTTCCAATGAAGGATATAAATCGGCCTTATCTGATAGTCACGTGTATTGGTTCACCTCGTCTCATCCAGATCCGATCCTACGGTCCATGTTCCATCCTCATACAAAAAGCTGCTCGACCTTTAACGACCATTCCCTCCATAAATATATCAGTACACGAGGACGAACAAACAGACTATCGTGCACTCTCTTTGCTAACTTGAGCTGCCTCTCCTAACCTGCGCCACATGGGATTACTCGACCATCTCTGGGACGACACCGTGGCGGGCCCCCGGCCCGATATCGGCCTCGGAAAACTCAGAAAAGATAACTTCCGATCAAACCCCGGCAAGGGTATATGCTACTACTGCACTCATTTTGTACAAAATCGATGAATCTTTGTCGTGTAATTGAGAATCTAAGTATCTAAATTATGTTATGGTATTGCAGAATCTGAAGTGGAGAACAGTGGACAATCATTTGGAGAAGAAGCAGTGAGAGTGACTAGAAGCATAATGATCGTGAAGCCGCCGCAACAGGATTCGCCGCCGGCTTCCCCCGGCGGCGCCGCCACTCCTCCGGCATCCCCTTTCGCCGGTAAGCTTTGGAATCAAAAGTCAGTTATGAAGTAGGTAGAAGATTCATGGGGTACTCGCGCGCGGTTAATCTTTGGGATCTAGGGCAGGGGCAATTGAGTCATTTTGGGTTGGTTGCTCATTTGGGGCTAATTTGGTAATTGTCAGTAGTGTCAGAAAATTTCACAACTTGGGCCCTTGTCTGCGTATTGTGTGTGGTAGGGCCCGGAGAATCACATTCCTTGCATGTTGTGTAATAATTTTAATTTAAAAAATTTATCCATTAATCACCATCATGATCTCTAAATAAATAAATAAATCCACTACATAATTGTCTAAGGCTGCTAAATTTCAACTTATAATAATGTTTTTCAAGGAATTGATGATTAGTTATCAAATTTCAAATTTAATATCATTAAATTCTTGAAATAGGGATTTTTATTACATTGTTTAGATCCAATGGATCTAAGTTAGTCTATAACTGAGAAATATTGAATCTCAAATTCATAATTTATATTTATGCAACGATCTCATTTAAGTTTTTTTTAAAGTTTATGTCCCAATCTAACATAACACATAAGAAGTTGTGATTTCATTTTTTGAGTGAATTTAATATATATGAATTCGATTAATTACTAGAAATTATGTGTTGATCATCACTTAATTTAAATCTGATCCACGAGGGTTTGTGAGCACATTATATACGAGCATGTTGAGAAAGTGTTAATATATGAAATTGAACAATGTTAGGATAGATTGTAGAAAACTGGTAGGGTCCTTAGATTCTAATTTGAAACCTAGACATGCTTTTCGAGCCATATCTCTAACTTTGAGTTATGTTGATGATGATGTTTATTTAATTAGGGGGAGAAAGAAGAGAAGCCTTTCGTTTCCGAAGGAGATCGGCCTCATTTGTATATGAAAAGGCTGGCGGAATCGGGCAATCAAGAAGTCCTCATCCTCCATACAACGTGTGAAATTTAAGATACTTTGTTTTTCTCGTGCTTTAAATATAATAATATCCGTTCCTTTTTGAGGAAATCAGAACAACTGTGTTGGTAGTTTGTAAAGCTCTGTATATATGTTGCCTATAGGTTACCTGAGTGTTGCTAAGCAACATCGGAGCCGGTTATAGTCGTATGTATTTGTATATTTATCATGCTCCTCTTTATATAAAAAATTTGCATCCCTCCTCCTGCGTCAACTCTTCTCAATCATCGCAAGTACTCTACACATATTAGTGTCACAATTTTTTAATCTTTTCTATTCCTCTTCACTTTACTTTTCTTTAATAATAAGAAATATTATTTAATATACTATTTTGACCCAAAAGATATGACAGATCATTAACTGTGACGGTTTACAAATTAAACTAGTGCATAATAGATAGGATAGACGGTCGACTGTAACTGTTTATGTCCATTGTGACGGTTTATAAATTGAAATAGTGCAAAATTAAAATTTGTAGATAGTGTAAAATTAACATATAGTTAACGGTTTGCATATTAAAATAGTACAAAATGAACATAAAAAAGGGTGTGTATTGTTAGAGATGTTCTAAAAGAAATTGATGCTTATAAATTAAGTTTCACAAAAAATTTTATGTATCGGTTGCACGAATCTGGGATCCGTGCAACCGGATCAACCCGCCCACGCTCCCCAAAACGCGCTCCCACGCACGTCCCGCGCGTCCCACGCGCTTGAGTGGATGCGCTCAAATCCACTCAAATTCGTTCGTTAATGATACCTTTTGGTTATGTTAAGGATATCATTGAAATTCTGATTTCTGGTTACATACCACATTATGTTAACAATACCTTTAAGTGATGTTCAGGAAACCTTTAGGTGATGTTAACAATACATTTGAAATCCTGATTTCAGGTTACATATCATGTTATGTTAAGAATACATTTAGGTGATGTTAAAGATACCTTTAGGTGATGTTAAGGATACCTTTGAAATCCTGATTTCAGGTTACATACATTTACATTATGTTAAGAATACTTTTAGGTGATGTTAATGATACCTTTATGTGATGTTAACAATATCTTTAAAATCCTGATTTGATACCCTTAGAATTCACTCCAGGTCATATATCTTTACGTTATATTAAGGATATCTTTAGGTTATATTAGGGATACCTTTATGTTATGTTAGAGATATCTTTGTGTACAAAATGTGTAACACAACTATGTTATGGATAATGTATCTCTAACATAACATAAATGTATCTCTAACATAACCTAAAGGTATGTCTAACGTAACATAAAGATATGAAATCTGGGCATAAAGATATCATTAACATAACCTAAAAATATCCCTAAACATTACCTAAAGGTATCCTTAACATAAAGTAAAAGTTATGACCAAAATTTCAAAAAAGCAGTGCGAAAAAAAAATGGAAAAACGGATTTGATAGCCCGGATCCGACCTAATTGCATAAATCTAAGATTCATGCAACCGATGCACAGGAGAATTACTCATTAAGTTTTTGGTTTTATTATATCATGAAGATTACCTTTGACCCACAACAATTATAAATGAAGTGAATACCTTAAAAATGATGATTTATCACGTGTTGAATTCCATTCTTACCCACTGTTCTAACAATTGTTTTGGTACTTGTCCAAATCTATAAAGTGAGTCAACAAGTTTACAACCTTAAACTTGTTGACATTTAACAACACATATTCATTTTAATATATATGCTAGGATTCTTATAAGAAGACAAAAGAAGATTTTGAAGAAAATCAAAATATATGATAAAAAATTCTATTCATGTATGGAGATTTTTTTTTTTTTGACAAAAAATTAACCTCAAATTACTTCCAAAATGTTAATATTCGGTGTCCACAGTACTACAAAACTCATATCCATTAATCAAAAATTGATCCAACTACTTAATAAAAAGGGTAGAAAAGAAGCAGCGTACAAGACTACAGAAAGAGAACACCTAGTCAAGGTGGGTAGAGCCAGAGAAAAGGCGAATAGGAAAAACCACGATCCCCTGGTCAAAGAGACCAAAGCCCATATCATCATCTGATTCCTCCTTCTCCTCAACTTTCTCCACTTTCTTGGACTCTGCTGCAGCCGGAGCAGCAGCACCGCCTCCTCCACCAGCAGAAGCTGCAACTGCAACACCACCACCACCACCGGCGGGAACAGATGCCAACTTCTCACGCCCAAAGGCAATGAGCTCCGTAATATCTTTTCCCTTAACTTGGGTCAAAAGAAGCTCAATCTGATCATCACTGGATTCAGCTCTAACACAGCCGAGGATGTCCTTCAAATCAGCGGCGGAAGGGCTGGCATTGCCTCCCAAAACAGCAAGCAAATAGGCAGCAATAAGCTTCATTTCTATGCGTGGATCGGCGTCCGAAGACTGAGCGGAGGCGTCGGCCAAGAGTGATGTGCATTGTGAAGTGAGATAATAGAAAATAAACTAAAAAATCTCTACATTAGCCCAGATTCGGGGTCAATTATGACCTCGAAGTGTTGCTAGTTGCGGTTGTTGTGGCGGAAGCCCGGCGGGCCCGGGCCTTGCCAACGGCCGCTCCTGCAACTAGTGCTCTTCGCGGAAGTCTTGGACTTCCGATTCTGGGATGCCGGTGTTACGCGGCACCCACAGGAGATAGCTCCCTGTGTGTCTGGTCGATCTTCCAGACAAGCTCTCCGGAGGAACCTCCTCGTACCAATTGGGCGAGGCAGGTCTCCGGCGACCTGGGGGATAAAATAGTTGAGACAGATGCCTCAGATATTGGATTTGGAGGGATTTTAAAATAAATTAATCCTTTAAATAAACAAGAAATTCTTGTTAGATTTTATTCTGGAAAATGGAATCCAGCCCAGAAAAATTATGCTACTGTTGCGAAAGAAATTCTTTCTATTGTCAAAAGCATTATAAAATTTCAAGATGATTTATATAATCAAAAATTTATTGTTAAGACAGATTATCAAGCAGCTAAAGGAATCTTTAAAAAAGATTTTAAACATGATATATCTAAGCAAATGTTTGCTAGATGGCAGACTTATTTAGCCCCTTTTGATTTTGAAATTATTTATAAGAAAGGGAAAGATAATCATCTTCCTGATTTCTTAACAAGAGAATTTCTTAAATGAATGCAGGTATGTCTTTTGGAGGCCCTGGAGGCCATGATGGATTTTCCTCTTATAGAGGAAGAGGAAATAGAGGAGGAAGATTTCCTTCTCGAGGAGGCAAATCACCTATTGTATCTCATGGTACAAAACATCTTTTCAACCAGAATATTTCTGAAAGTTTACAAGGTAATATTCCTGAAAAAAAATCATCCTTTATACAAGGATTTCCAGAAATTCCTGGAACAAAGAAAAGAGGAAGATATTCCTGAAAGTTCTGATTCACAAGCATCATATGCAAAAATTACAAATGAAGAAAGAAGTGAATCAATCATGTTTATCAAACATGAATATAAAGAAATTATTCTTCTTATAGAAGAAAAAGATATTCAATGGGTTGATAATCCTTGGAATGTTTTGGAAAAATATCTTCCAAATACCTTTTATACAAATGGTTCATATAAACCAAGAGGATTTTATGAAAACCTCCTTCTTTCTTTAAAAAGTGTGGATATTGAACACACTAATCCTGGAAATAGCCAAAATGATTATGCTTATTCAAAGTTTATAGTCAAACAGATTATATCTGTAGAAGAATGGGGAATTTCTCCATTAACTGAAAGAGAGGTTATGAATCCAATAACCAAAGCCTGATTTAAATTTAATTACTGGGATTATGTTGAAAGCTTTGATAAAGCTCTTTTCTTTGAAAATAAAAAGAAAAAACATACTTGACTTATAAAAATCTGTGGAAATTGTTTTCACAAAATCATACCAAATTGGTTTTTCTTATGGTGGGATAAATATGGTCCTTCGGTGGAAATTCTACCAGAAAAAATTAAAAATCTTATGGAAGATTGGATTCTTTCTACACCAATTGTTCAGAAAGCCTCAATTACGGGGTAAACACTTTGTTGGTTCTTTATGGAATCAAGCATCTCTTGGATCTGGAAGTGGAGTCCAGAATTTGGATATACTGACAGGGGAATCCCTTGTCTTTGGAGAATAGGTTATTCGAAGTTCTGGGATAAATTATCCAGAATTGATCCAGAAACTGGAGAAATTGGAATTCAAGAGACAATAAATCATCTTGAAGAAATAATAAAGCTTAATAAGCTTAAAAAAGAAGAAAAAGATAAAAAGAATATATCTCAAAGTCCTTTTCAAAGGATTTTAAAGAAATACTCTGGTTCTCTTTCAAAAGAGAAGATTCTTGAATTATATATTGAAGAAATGAAGCAAGATTTGCTTAGTCAACCAGAATTTTGTGGTGAAATCTTGACTAGGGGCTAAATAAGTCTGCCATCTAGCAAACATTTGCTTAGATATATCATGTTTAAAATCTTTTTTAAAGATTCCTTTAGCTGCTTGACAATCTGTCTTAACAATAAATTTTTGATTATATAAATCATCTTGAAATTTTATAATGCTTTTGACAATAGAAAGAATTTCTTTCGCAACAGTAGCATAATTTTTCTGGGCTGGATTCTATTTTCCAGAATAAAATCTAACAAGAATTTCTTGTTTAGTTAAAGGATTAATTTGTTTTAAAATCCCTCCAAATCCAATATCTGAGGCATCTGTCTCAACTATTTTATCCAATTTTGGATTTGCTAAGGAAAGACAAGGAATATTTCTAACATTTTCTTTAATAATTTTAACAGTATTGGTATGTTTATCTGTCCATGGAGATGGATCTTTTTTAAGCCTATCATATAAAATAACTGTAATTTTTGAAATATTTTCAATAAAGGGAGCAATATAATTAAGACTTCCTAAAAACTTTTGTAATTGAGTTTTATCTGTAATAATATCTGGAAATTTGTTTCCAAATTCCATACTTCTTTGAATTGGAATAATTTTTCCATTATCAATATTATGACCAAGAAATCTGATATTCGTCTGAAAAATACTCATTTTTGGTTTTGATATAACAAGACCATTTTGAATAATCAACTTCTTGAAAATCTCTAAATGTTTGAAATGAGATTCAATATCTTTAGAAAAAACAAGAATATCATCAATATAAACAATTATAAAATTGCTAAAAGGAATGAAAATATCATTCATAATCTGCTGGAATTCAGATGGAGCATTTTTTAAACCAAAAGATAAAACAGTCCATTCATAATGCCCAATAGGAACATTAAAAGCAGTTTTATATCTATCAGATTTACTTATTTCAATTTGCCAATATCCTGACTTTAAATCAAATTTTGAAAATATTAAGGCTCCAAAAAGTCTATCAATAAGATCTTTTTTATTTGGTATAGGATGTCTTATCCATTTTAAAACCTTATTTAAAGGTTTATAATTTATAACAAGTCTGGGAACAACCATTTCTTGTTCAGAATGTTTATTAACATAAAAAGCCGTGCAAGACCAAGACGACTGTGAAGGTGTTATTAAACCTTTTTCAAGAAGAGATTTAATCTCATTTTTACAAAGTTCTAGGTATTCTGAATTCATTTGACAAAGTCTAGACTTTGTAGGTATATCTTTTTCATTAAAAGAATCTTCATAAGGAAGAGAGACAACATACTTTTTTCTATCCCAAAAAGCATTTGGATGATCATTACAGATCTCAAGAGAAAACTTATTATGAACAAGTTTAATTTTTACTTGTAATTTTGAATTTTTTAATTTATCATTTATAGTAAGGAAATTAATTTCTTCCTTTAAAGAATTTATGTGAAATAATTTTCTATCCATTTATTCTTTTATTTCATTAAGAACTTTTCTGACTGGTTTATTTATAAATTCAAAAAATATGGGTTTATCATTGAAAGTTTCAGTCAAACCTTTTCCATCCACTCTTATTAGAGGATATATCTCATATATAAAAGGTAATCCAAGAATTAATTGACTTGAAATATCTTTAGTTAAAAGAAAGCTAGTAGAAATACAATTTCCATCTTTGCATATCAAAGTATTTGGAAGCTTATAATTAATATCTAAAGATCCTCCTCCAGCATGTGAAAGAGAATGAGAAGTTTTATGAAAATATCTTGAAGGTATTAATCCTTTTTGTATAACATTAAGATCAGCACCGCTATCAATCATAGCCACAAAATCTTTTTTATAACTTTTATCAATTAAAAGTATTATTTTAACATACCATTTTTGTGAAGTAATTATATTCATTACTTTTATAAATCCTTCTGGAGTTTTATATTTGTTTATTAAAGATAAAAAAAATTCATCATTATCTGATTTTTCTGTATTATTTTCAATAATAGATATTCTATTATGCAAATCAATATTATTATTATGTAAAATTTTTCTTCTTTTTTTTTTAAATTTTCTATTTCTTTAACTAAATCATTGATAGTAATAGGATTTTGCTTTCCATATTTTTGTTTTAAAAATTTATTAACTTCTTGCATAGAATAAGTTCTATTTGGTATGATAGTTTCTTCATTTTTATAGCTTGTTGAAGGTTTATCTTCCATTTGATCTATTAATTTAGATCTTAAATCATTTAATATTTTTAAGTAATTCAATAAAATGATTATTATCAATAACATTAATGTTAGCATCTTGAAATTGAGATAGAAGTTTATAAAATTCATCTCCTTTTTCATCAATATCACTAACATGATTTTTACAAGAATTTCCTTGTTGGCAATCATCGCACCTACATTCTTCTTTTTCTGAAGAAGTTGAAGCAAAACTTTCATTATCTGAATTTTCTTCTGAAGGAGTTTTTTCATTATTTGAAACTTCAGAATCAGAGTTAATCATAATTGTTAACAAAGCTTGTTTAATATCATCACTAATTTTTAATTCATTTATTTTCTTTTTGGTCCAGCATTCATTTGCATAATGACCTGGTTTTCCACATTTATGACAAATTATTTCTCTTTTATTTTTAGAAGAAGAGTTTCCTTTATGAAAGGTTTCTTTACGTCTTCTTTTTTCTTTATAATGACGTCTTTTTTTATAGGGTTTTTCTATTTTATCTCTAGAAGATTTTCTTCTATAACTTTTCTCATTTTTTTCTTTTCCTTTATTAGGAATATCCATTCCAAACTGATCACAGAAATAACCTAATTGTTTTATTTCAGTTTGACTTTGTAACTTAATCTGTTTACTAAGTTTTAATTCATTGCAGAGGGTCAATCCTTCTTGGACACAACTGCTGATTAAACTTCCATACGTATATTCCTCATAAGGAATATTAAGATTATCTTTTCTAATATTCTTTTTAATTCTTTCAGCAAAAAGATTAGGAAGACCATCAATAAATTTGGCTTTCCAATGAGTAGCATTACAATCATGTAATTCAAAAACTCTAGATAAAAAAATATCTTTATACCAACGAAATCTGTTAGTGTTCTACATCTTAGATTACTAAGAAGAGTTCTAATATTTTCACTATTATCTGTGAATTTACCAGTGAAATGTTCAATTATAGTCATTACTAAAATATAAACCACATTCTCAATTTGAACATCATTTTCAATTTTTACTGAGCTAAGAATACTATTTTTCTGAGCTTGAGATAAATAATTATCCCACCAACCTTTTAATTGACCGGTAAAACCTGATATTATCATTTTAGCAATATTGCTATCAGTATTATTTGCTGAAGTACAAACAGTACTATACATAAGCATTCTATGAGCTAAATTGTAAATTTGCTTATCAGCACAACCATCAAGATTCCATTCATAAATACATTTACCATTATAGCTTTTTTCTGTGAAGAAATCTTGTTCTTCATGTAAAACATCCATAGGAGTGGGTCTACTATAATAGTATTTTTGTTGTGTAGGCCTATCTGCCCACTTCATTTTATTAATTATTTCTTTTTCATGAATCTCTTGATCAGATAATTCATCTTTGAAAGTAGAGATATTAAATTTTTAAAATTTTCATTTATATCTATAATAAGATCTTCTATTTTAGAGGATTTTAATTTAAAATCTTTTATCTATGGTGGAGGTTGAATTGAAGAAGCTGCTACTTTAATTATATCAGTTTCTTTCTTTTGTTCAATATGAACATCTGGTTTTATTTGTTTGATAGCAGAAATTATATTTTCTATTTTACTATGTAGAGATACTAATTCTTCTCCAACAATGTTTAAATACAAATTTGTATAATTTTTTTTTCCATTAAGATATTAATGTGTTTAATTGTAACTTGTAAAGTTTCATTTTCAATTATCTTTGAAAAAGCTGTAAAATTCATAATTTTATTGTTTTTCTTCATCTGAAAAGGAGTACTTGGCGGATATGAAGATTTTTGCTCCTGTCCTGTTATTAATTTATATGTTCTAGAACATCAATATGTTCTATAATATAGGTTTTTATAAACCAGGGAACAAAAAACATTATTTTATTATGTTTTTCACAAGTTTGATAAAACTCATTTTCAATATATTTCAAATTTTCTGAGAAATTCTCAAAAAACCATTTTCTAAAAAGCATCCATTTTGGACTTTTAAATTCTTTTTGGATACTCTGTCTAGCAGGTGATCCTTTTGAAAAATCAATTTCTTTAATATTCATCATTAAAGATTAAAAGGTGCGTCTGACATATTATCAGAATTTTCTTTGTAAGCAAAATCTCTTACAATATTATCTCTGTCTATAAAGACTTTATCTATGTGATCTTTATTATAGGATTCTCTTTCTTCTTTAATTTGAGAAGTTGAAGCTCTAGATGTTTGTGTTGGTTTATTAACCCAATAATCTAAAGGAGATATAAAAGACCTAGATGATCTAGTTCTATTCATAGTATTAACCATAGATCTTGAAGAAGAAGGTAATAATTTTCTTTGTTCATTAGAAAATTGAATATGGATTTTTCGTTCATCATTTTGGAAAATATTTTTTAAATCATTACTTATTAAGGGTTCTTTTTGAACTCCTTGTTCAATAATCCATTCTTTAGGAAAATCTATTTCTTCCCATTTTATAGATCTTCTAGTAGTAATATTAGATCTATTGAAATTTGTTTCAATTAATATTGTTTCATTTAACATCTTATCAAGAAGTTTACACCTTGGATTCATAGTATACAAAGGTTTATAGTAAAATCTATAACATATGCAGATTAATTCAGATCCTGGTATATAATCATACCCATTTGTTTTAACATTTAAAGTTAAAGCACTTAAAATGTTAGGATCTGAAAGAGATAAACACAAATCAGGATAAACATCAAAATATACTGGTCCATGTGCCAGACTGGATTGTATTATTCCCATTAAAGATTTATTCCAAGTTATATTTCTTCCATCTCTTAAAGCTGCTATAAAGCTTTCAGGTAAACCTTTAAGAGTTAAAGGCCTAAATGCAATTTGCATTAATCCTATATGACTATAGCTATGTGATTTCATAAAAGGTAAAATATCTTTTTTATCAAGAAGATTTAGAACCATTTCTTGTCTATCAAGAGGTATAGAAGATTCTGTTGTT
Source organism: Scutellaria baicalensis (assembly GCA_005771605.1). Taxonomy (NCBI): domain Eukaryota; kingdom Viridiplantae; phylum Streptophyta; class Magnoliopsida; order Lamiales; family Lamiaceae; genus Scutellaria; species Scutellaria baicalensis. The sequence continues at coordinate 47,203,482 of CM016722.1, forward strand.
TTAACCAATTGTTTTAAACCAATTTTTTCAAAGGTACCTATTTGGTAAACCTTTCTGGGTTCAACCCTCGGAATAGTCCACTTATTAAGCAGATCTAGATTTTGAGGAACATCATATTCCTCTGTCATACTATTTTTAACAGTATGTTTTGTTCCAAACAGATTCATTGAATCAGACAGTTATATGTTATATCACAGTTTCTTTTTACATGGCTCTGATACCATTTCTTACCCAGGAGAGGTCATGAATTAAGGCGTAAGGATCTTTTACAAAAACTTCCAATCTAAGGATTTTACTGAGATATAGACATTTTGATGTTTGATTTTCCACTTCAAACCCTGAACATGTCTGAACGCCCACTCTGACTTTAGCGGCAATAAAAACGGGCTGAACATTAGGAACTTACAAACATCTCAGTCTAAAACTCAAACCTGACTGAGTTTCTAACATTTCCATTAATTCATGATTTTCCTTTTCTTATAATATTTTAACCATGTTTTCAAGAATCAACTATGATCTAACATATATAACTTAGTCTTCCATATAGGAGGCGATCATTATAACAAAAATTTAAAAACAGTAATATAAAACAACCTTTAATATAATAAAAACACCAGCATAAGAAGTAGAAGAAGAAGAACACTATTTTTATATATATATATATATATATCTTTAAAATTCAAGCTATATAATATTCATTTTGTGTATGTCGATTTGTGTGATGTACAAATTAAGATTAGTATCCGAATGATATTATTCTAGATGCGGACAAATAAGTGTCCATAAAAATGCAGTCTTTTCTTTAATCGAAATTCGTAGCAATTAAACGTGCATTTTAATTTCCATTTCCTTAAAGTTCACTTTCAAAGATCCATTTATTCATAGTACTTCGTTTACAAATAGTATGTAAATTGGTCCAACTATCATGTGAGACCCGTGTATTTTATGATATCTTAATACTAGCTAATTTAAAAAATTGCAAATTATTATTTATTTATCATTAATTCTTATTAATTAGTATGTAATAAATTTAATGCAATTGCAATAATCAAATTCAATTAAAATGTTTTGTCTAAAGTTCCATAAGTTATAATTTTGCTAGCAATCATTTTTGTTAACTTTCTGTTTTTCAATAATCATTATCTCATTAAATATGTATTTAAAATAAATGAAAAATATTAAATGAATTAATTGAAATTGAAATTAAAATTAAAATTTTGAATGGTAAATATAGTTAAATAGAAACGACATGTGTAAGACTTAATTATTTTTTTAAAATAGATATAGATAGCTTCTTCCTCGAAAGAAGATACTTGGGGAACTCATTTCTTCTATAGGAAACTCATAAAGTAATAAAAAAATTCATTGAAATCGTATTGTGCTCTTTTAAATTCCATTTGGTCAGCTGAAAATCATGATTAATCTTGATATCATTTACTCTTTTCTTTTGATAAATTTGTTCTTTCTTCACTGGAAAAATATTCATTAAGATAATGCTTGGATGGAAAATAATTAAGGGCTTCCTTGGACTCAACAACAATTTCAAAATGAGTTGATCAATGGAAATTAATTAATGAGGTGTAATTTTAAATTTATGAGCTATGTTTTTCTATTAATAATCATTTCTATCCAATCAACCATCAACATTGGTTAAAATTGATCCATGTCAAAGTTCAAAATTTGTTCTCTCAATCTCCCATCCATTTTGAGGTGGTCTCCTACAACTTAGATCGGGTTCGGATCGATCCGGATCTGCGCACTTTTTTTTCTTTCTAATTTATATTTTTTCGCTTTATGTTATGTGAATCTAACATTTATGTCATATAAGTGTCATCTTTATGTATAAATACAGTGACCTTTATGTATAAATACACTGAAAAAATTCTAAATTTTTTCATTTTTTCTCAAGTTATGGATTATAAAGGTTATCATATTTGTACATAAAGGTCTCAATATGAAGCGGAAAAACCTGAAAATCTTTATTTTTTCTCAAGTTACTAAACATATAGATCATAACATTTATATATAAAAGTTACATATAACATAAATGTCACATCCTTACAACATAAAAGTAACAACTTGAAGTGAAAAAAAAAAACTCAGATGCATGTATCCTGATTGGTCCGCCCCAATTATACCAATGTTGATCCGTGCACCTGGTGCACATGAAAATTTACCCTAAGTGTTCGTGATAATATAATTACACATGTTTCTAATAATACTAATCATCCAATTTTTTTTTTCTAATTTACAACCACTGCCACTTTTCCGCACATGATTTAATAGTAAAAGTACAAAAATATAATTCTTCAAATTCTACAACTAACACAGCACTCTTACTATTATCCAAACTCCCCAAAACATTTATTCTAATTTCCGAAAAGAAAAATTCCTGTGGGCTCGGCCTAAGATTTGCCCAGCCCACTTGGCGGCCCACTACCATAGTTTCTAACAAATATAAAGTGTTATTGAAATTAAAAATTCCTTTTCTAAAAATAAAGAAACATTCTCTTTTTAATTAAAAATTTGAAATTATTTTTTTTAGTGAATAAATATTGTTGGGATCGTTATATTTTGTAGGAACTCCAATTTTTAACCATCTCTACTTATAGATATTATTTTTTGTCAAGTTAAGTTTTAAATTTTATCCTTTTTAATTAAGAGAATGATTTTTATGCAGTCATACTCCTCTAATGTGATGTAATATGATTGTACACGCGATATTAATTTTGGAATGGGAGGTGTAATATAATGGTACAAGCTACACTAATAATGGTATGAATGTGTAATATGGTGGTACATATCACATTCATCTTGGTACATGCGGGGTGTACTTTGGTGATACGGGTTGGTATGAGGTCATAAATAATTAGGTATATACCATGACAAAAGAAAATATTCTCTTGACTAAAAAACAATATTTTCAAATTCTTGGTTGAAAAGGAATCACAAACATATTGTATCAAATATAATCCGCTGATCGAAAAGTTATTCAAGGCATAACTGAATGACAAATGAGACAGACTGGTAGTCCTCTTGGAGCTAAAACAGCCCCTTCAGAGCAAATACCTTACTAATAGCATTAGCTAAGGCTAACCTCAAAATGAAGTTATTCTAACATATTCTAAAGATGGCAAAAACTTGCGTACCCCCAGTGCACCGTACCCCCAAAGGTATTATTAGTTTGGTATTAGGAATATATCCATGAGGTATTATTGGTGTATTCATAAGGTATTAGTCGTATATTCTTGAAGGTATTAGTGGTATACTCATAAGGTATTAGTTGCATATTCATAAGGTATTACGTGTATAATTGAAATATATGTTTTAGTGAAGGTATCATTCAAGGTATTACTTGTTACATGTTAAGGTATAACTCATATTACTTAAAGGTATTACAATAAGTATTTTGGGGCACGGTGCCCCCGGGGGCACGCAAGTCCTACTCTCTAAAGATTACGCCGCACAACTTTAGTGAGTTTCGATTATTATCTTCAAATTAATCGAGTCAGAAGATAAACGGGTCGATTGAAAAAAGAAGACCAAAAAAGTAAATGATGGTAGGGTTCCCCTCCCCCGGGGGATTTGGGGAGGGACAGGTGAGAGAATTAGGGTTAGTGTAAGAAGCAAAGGTATGGAAATTGCCCCCCATACACTAGACATATATATACTATATCAGGTTCTACACTACCTACACTCACTTCTTTTTCACCCTTCTTTTCTTCTCATTCATCTTTTACACACCCATATTTATCTCTTTCTTTTCCCCCCTAAAAACTAAGTTTTGTACAAATAACTTTTGGGACCTATATAAATCTCCAAAATTGAATAGTTTAATGTTAATTATAAACTACACACTTCAATTGAAACAAAAGTTTAGTAATTCATTCAATAAATAAAAAGTGTAGTAAGCAAAAGAAAAGGCCAAATTTTTTTTTTTAAAATTATTGGTAGCATATATATATAAATACAAAACAACAGTATTAAATTAGTTCAATCAGATCCTCTATTTCGAATTGACGTCTAGAGGAAGTCGCGCAGAGCACGCAACTCTCAAACTCCATTGACAAATAGAATTCTCCTATCCCATCCATCATCACTATATCTGCACGACACCGTTTTAATGTGGCCAAATGTTGTGTTATCACAAAAACCATTTTTCCATCCCCTAACAAGTGTACTTGACGCAGATAATTTAATATGCCTAATTTTTGGACGATGTTCCTCCTTGTTGCTCTCAATATTCATAATTATCTTTACATGATATTTAATTATGAAATATATAATTTTTATGAATTAAAATCTCTTAAAAAGTGAAATTGTTTGGTGTGGAAATGAGTAATAAACTTTAAGAGGAACTAATTGACTCTTATTTTCATAAATCTGGACCAAAAATTTCAGCAATTGAGATGTGCATTCAAGGAATATTACATTTGGCATAGATATATTCTCGTGTAATTCAAATTAACCTATGCATTTGAAGATTTGGCTATACAAAGAGTTGAGCATAATTGCAAGTCTAGTGCACTTGTACAAATTAAAAGCCTTGCAAGTCAAGGCTAAAAGAAAACGAATAAGATTTAAGTAATGTTGAAAAGATTTCAATGCAAAATTCTACATAATATTTAAGGTGTTTATTATAGCACATACAAATATATATGTGTTTCTCGAAGACCATCAAGAAGACACATTCAAATTAAAATCAAGTTCGAATTAGTATTGCAAATGGAGAGATCTTGCATGGAGGATTGATATCGAATAATCAATTCCACGAAAAATTAAAATAAAGAAAATAAAACTTATGTTAGACAGTCTCACGAATGGTTTTCGTAAGATGGAACATTATTATTCACAATCCAAACCCATTTCAAGAAAATTACGTATGAAACTTTGAGATATGGATTGTGGGTTGACCAATCTCACGTAAATATATCCATGAGATGGTATCACATAAGAATCACTTTAAGGATAAAAATCAAAAGAGATTGATTCATGTAGGGTGAAATACAATTTATTTCTCTTGATCAAATAAAAGTTTAACATGTACAATCTTTTGTATGTAATCAATTACTTGTAATACTAAATTCACTGTTCAAATTTTGTTATAGCTAATAACAAGGTTTTATAATTCCTCAATCTCAAAATAATTATTGTTCAAAATTGTTTCAACGAGATTAAAAAATATATAATTGGTATAATCATGCATGGGTACAAAATAACTGTTTTGTTTAAAGTTAATAAGCTACCATCTCCAACAGTGTACATAATTTTAGTGTTAATTTTGCGCTATCTTATTAAACCAACACCGAAAGTGTGCAACATAATTTTAGTGTTAATTTTGCGGTATCTTATTAAAGTACTGTCACCGAAAGTGTGCACTATCTTATGCACTAAAAGAGAATATTCTAAATATTAGAGTATCTCCAATAGTGCGCTATCAAATTGTGATAGCGTGTGTTCTCCATCTCCAACAGTGATTAAAACTTCTGCGTCAACTTATCTCAAATGCATGTTTTGCGCCAAGTTTCCACACGTCCTGTGCCAAGTTAGTTTCTTTTCTTTTTCTTTTTTATTTTCATGTTAAAAAAATTAATTATAAGGAATATTCTAGAATATTCTTTTTTGGAAATTATTGACAATTATTACATAAAAATAGTGTAAGATTAACAATAAAATCATATACACTGTTGGAGATGGTCTTATTAATTATAAAATAAATTAAAATTAAAAGAAAATAAAATGAAAAAGAAACAGAAAATGTGAAGGAAATAGATGGCGCACAACTTTGACCCGTGAAAAGTTGATGCAGAAGTGGCGGTTGAGAATTCTTGGCGCAGAGATATACACCATTATAGGAGATAAAAATACAAGCTATCAACTTGAGTTGGCGCATTGTTCGAGATGCTCATAGTTAAGGTATACATTAAACAAAAAAATAGTAAAAAAAAAAAACGTAGAATATGGAAAAAAAAAACTAACTCTTCTTGATAATCGAATATATATGAGTGAGTATGGAGATAACAAATATGTATATATAGATGACATCATTACTTTACTTGACGATAATAAAAAGTAATGAAATATAAGATGAAACACTAAATCAAAATAAAAAATCGAGTTTCCCTCCTCCGACCATCAGTGGGTGGGGAAGGGCTTTGTAGAGTAGATTTTTGAGTCATGAGTTTCCCTTTATGGGGTGGTTGTTGCATATACATATTGACAAAAACTTATATATCCATGGGGCACATAGGACACAGATTTAAGTGTTATATATATATATATATATATATATATACTCTTCAGATGTTATATATATACCTTATAGGTGTTATGTTTCCTCGTGCTATAAATATACTCTACATGTATCATATGTATATAAGAGTATTCATATGATACCTGAAGATTATATACATGATACCTGTAGAGTATATATTTAACATCATATGATAATTAATTTGGGGGCACCATGTCTCTGAAGCACACAAGTGTCACTCATACATATTTAGGATCTTGTGATTTTTAATTTCTAGTTATATTTCTAATTGTGTTTGCTTTATTTGATCTCCCACTATTAATAGATTGAGAGCAGTTATTGCCAATAATTATTTGAGATTTCTCTAGGAATTTATCACTATTTTCAGTACGGAATTTTTTTTTTTTTTGAAAAGATTTTCAGTGGATTTTTATTGAAATAATTTTTCAATCATTTTGATTTCCTTGATTTTCAAATATCAGGTTCATCTCGATCGATCACAATAGACGACTCATCAATTGAACTTGAGATGCTTATTGTAAACCAACAGAGATCATTCGACTAACTATTTTTAATTGAGCTTAATGTCCGTTTATATTCATTTGTCAGTCTTAATGAATATAAACAGTCAAAAAAATTTGTTCGGTTATGTTTATAAACATGTTCGTGAACATTTTTATTTACTGATTGTTTAATATTCGTACATTAGTCATTCATGATTCATTAGTTTAACAATTGTGTATTTATTTATTTAATATTCATTTACGTTTATTTAGTACTTTTAATATCTTTTTGACATAACTCATTTATATTTAATTAATTTATTATATTATACATTTTGTCTTTCAATTGAGTGTTCATAAACATATATTTCTAGTTTTAGCATGAACAGACCAACTTTTTCATTGTAAAAAATTGATAAACATGTGTGTTTTTTTTAACGTTCTCGAATATATTTTGATTATTAGATAAATGAACATATATAATACGTTCTCAAGGTAAATTAGTGAACCTAAATAAACATTTCTTTGTTCAAACTCAAGACTCTCTTAAGAAAAAAAAAAAAGACATCTTACTTACAAATTTTCCCACACATTAATTAAATTCAATTATTGAAAAGTCAAATAAATAAATATATAATGCTTGAGACAATTAATGTACTTGAAACATTAAAACACAGTCCCTTAAATTAAAACTCAATTATCTAGCTTTTTTAAAAGTAAAAAGAAATATCCATCTATTTAGTACGTTCTATATTAATTACATGACTGGTGTCATAATCTTAATTGTAGTTATTTATCAACCCAACATAGAAATAGTTTAATATGAATCGTTACTTTCACGAAAAAAAGGAGACTTGAGTTTGAATTGATCATGATATTAATTATTATATGCAAGTGTCTGCGGTTTATTAGATAGTGGGATTCCCCAATTATATATATGGGCAAGTGTATAATGCTTTGCAAAATCTCACTATTTATATAGCACCAATTTTAGGGGTTATAGTTGTCTATGGCTGCTACCCTAAACACCAATGAATACATTAATATGTATCTACTGTTGACGTGCTAAATATCCAACATATCATTTTTCATATGATGAAGGGATGTGAACATTACATGTCAGCGGTGAGCATATTAAGCTTTCCGTTTGGGCATTTTAGCATATTATAACTTGGGTAAAATGGTGGATGATTTACATGAGAAATGATCATTTTTTTCCATTAACCCAACCAATTTCCATAAATTTATATGTGAATTGTGAAGTGTTGGTTAAAAGTTGACCCGTCTCACACAAAATGATATACACATGAGACAGTCTCACGTAAAATTTACTCAAGTTTTTAAAAAATATTATATTATCTTTCTGAAAAATATGAGCCATCGCTAATATTAACCATTTTTTAAATCATTTAGGTTAATCATCAATATCAGTAAGATGAAATTAACTACTTATTAATTCAGATTTAAAGATTTGTGAAGAAGAATTTGACACGTAATATTTTCCTTCGGAATTCATAGAAAATGAACTGAAATTAAATATATTCTTATATCGTGGGATTATGTTGAAAATTGTGATAATTATAGGATCGAAATTGAGAAACACCATAATTACTAAACTCAGAATTGAATATCAAAGTTTGCAAATCTTTTCATTTATTTAAGAGGTTGAAAATCTCAAAATTTACGAGCCACGTTTCAGTTTCCGTAAAAATTACTACTATAAATTATGGCGAAAGAAAAAGATTGACTTAAATAGAACTATCAAACTAAAATTGATAAATTTTAACTTAGTAATCTAATTAACACTTAACAGGTCTAAATCTCCCCATTTTTAAAGTATAGAAAATTATCAGATCGAGGGACATAATTTAGTATTTCAAGGACTAATTCAATTTGGGAAGACATAATTTTTGAATAGTAGTACTGTTTTGTCAAAGTGATATTTGTAATTTCTTCAAACAGTTATTTTCCTTATAATTTAGCTTTTCCAAAACAAACCAAACAATTGAATCAATCAAAAAGTGTTGCACCAACTTTGTAGATTGTGAGTGACTTATAACTCTCACACACATGTATATATCTATATAGAGGTAAATGAGTAAATGTTTCTTATGCCATAACCAGAAATCCTCCACTGGCCAAGTTTTACGTAGATGAGGGTTTTGCCCTAATTCTTGAATGAATAAGTTTTATATACGACATTGTTTCGTGATTTTATTTATGTGAGGCAAAGTTTTAAATAAGAAAATTAACGTTGATTAATTTAGTGGAAGTTTTCAAGAAACTTTTTTAGGGTTACATTTACTATCAAGACTATCACTTTTTTCCCCATTGGGCATGTGTCTAAACAGATCAAAAAAGTTCTTCGATCACAAGTGAATTTTTTGAAAATTTTCTTTTGCTACCTAAACTCAAAATTTGATACGTTTTCCGGCCTAAGTCTCCAGAAAACTCAAAGACACAATCCACATTCAAATATCAACTAAAATGCATGAGTTATCATTTTCGAATTCAAATTATAACTCTAAGTGAATCCAACAATTCTCATTGGATCGAACAGAATTGTTCCAACCCCTAGAGAAATCTCTTGTTGAACAAATCTCGTTCGATCAATGATCGGATAGATTGAGAATCAAAGGGAAAAAGTAGGTCAGCAAATGGTTGAAATGAATAGAAGGGTGAGAAACTAGAAAGAAAAAAAATAAAATGTGGAATGGTAAAAAAAAAGAAAAAAGAGTTGTTGACTTTGGAAGAAATTATAGAGAGAAAGGTTACCTATAGTTGTGAGACACCTGATAGGTTAGGTACCATGGCTACACCCAACTTGCTTTTTTCTTGCGTTACATATATATATGCTGTCCAATCTTATAGGGACACTCTTAATGCTCATACTAGTACTATTCTGCTACAATTCCCTTTTTTTATTTAAATATAATAATTAACTAACATAATTTCTAAAATAATAAATTTTGTTAAATTAATAAGGCCACCAGTAGAATAATGCAATCAACTCTATGGTAACTATATGGATGAGTCCCCCCCCCCACAATTTCCGTTTTTTTTTTACAAAATTGATGTCGAAACAGGTTGTCATGAAATTTCGTTAGAATATAGATATAATATCAGCAAATATCTTATCAGTGTCAATATGGTTGACTTCATAGTAGAAATTGTTGGAGAATTGGTGAAATATTTCGGATAGTTTTTTAAAAATAATACTACCTCCATCCCAAAATAAATGACGTTTTAGCCTTTTGCACATACGTTAAGAAATGTGATAAAAAATCCAATCTACCTCTATTTAAGTTTAATTAATGAGGAGTTTTTATGATCTCTTTAACACATTTAATTTGAGATGAGTAAATAAATGCATATTTTGTACTAGTATATATATTGTATGTAAATATGTTTTGAAATACGAAAACGACAATTATTTTGGGACAAATTTTAGTTGCTAAAACGTCATTTATTTTGGGACGTAGGTAGTAATAGAATTTTGTAATTTAATTATGTAATGCATGTGATCACCACTTTTTTAATGAGATAGATTAATGGATTTTATATCTTAATATACTATCATAATTAGCACATTATAATTTTATTGTGTATAAGATAAAAAAATTATCAATATTGAAATAGTTCTCTGCACACATCTACAAGCATTCTCCAATATTATTTGGATCAAGATGACATGTCATCTTATTAATTTGAACCTCATGAGAGTTCATTTTTGTATTAGTAATAATGAATCTAAATATTCTGAGTTTTTGTTATGATGCCAAACAATATTTATATACGTGGTTTACTATCTCTGTATTTGTTGTAAATATTCATTTTGTTTGCAATTTTAAATTGAATATATGCATTAAGACTGGTTTTAAATATTCTGCAAATATCATGTTCAAAATTCATTTTCTTATTTCTTTTAAACCAAAGTTTCCAATAATTTTACCGAAATTCCCATCAATATTTATGTAAAATTAAGATATTATTTCTATCCAAACCGAATTTTTGGTCCCAGAATAAATACAAGAAAATAAAAGGCATTGATTGATTAATTAATTTCAAAGGATAACTGCAAAGGATAAGCAGTATGTATATAAGAAAAAGATTTACTGAGGCAGAAGGGTGCAGTGTGAAATTGAGGTCAAATCTTAAGAAAATATATAATGTCTCATCATCATTTCATTTCTTGCTTTTGAATTTCAACTCTGTTTCTGATGATGCAGCCCAGAATATATTTAAGGAGTTTGCATGGGCAAATATGTGTTTTCCCTTTCAATTTTGCTGCTCAAAATAAATACATAAATAAATCAATACTAGTTGTATGCTACTTGATTGCTTTTCTTGCATGATGATGATGAGAATTTAAAGAATGCCCACTCCAAGACTCCATCGCTTTAACTCACCCCAACCCCCCTCCCTCTCTCTCTCTCTCTCTCTCTCTCTCTCTCTCTCTCTCTCTCTCTCTCATCTATATTATAAATAGATGAGCTTTGCCTTCAACCTTTATGCAACAAAATATTGGTTAGAGCTATATATGGTCTCTGATATTTGATGGTAGTACAGGGTGGGTACCCTAGTTGGAGAAGCAGGGCACGTGCATGTCTTTCACGGAACAAATATATCGATATCTTTCATCACAATGTCTTTCGAATTTGCACGTGCTCCCCTTCTCCAACACGGGTTCTTCTCTCTTTCGAGATCGTCCCTATCAAACTTCTTCCAAATCTATGGTAATTATCTATGAATATTGTGCTAGCTAGCATGAGGATACTATAATGCTTATCTAATTTTAATTTCTTGTAGCAATAATATATATATATATATATACATTTGTTGTTTTAAATTAATCTCTATGCATTTCTTGTTTCTTTCCATTTTTCTAGTGCTGTTAGGGACATGAAATTAGAGAATATTAATATTACAGAATGATAATGTTCATTTGTCAACACTAGTTTTGTATCACATGTGATGTTGTCATCATGACATTCAAATGATGTGTTCATGTATTAGATTATACTTATGCATACGTCAGCAGATAGATATGTTGGTTCTCTGATCGATCGATGAAGCTGGGGGGCCAATAACTGGATTCTTCAATTGTACGAACTGTACGGAAAGCAAAATTTTCACTTTTTAATCATCTTTTGAATTTATTTTTTATTTAGATTTTACGTGGGAAATTAGGGATGCCAAAATTATAATGAGAAATTAATTGAGAATCTATATTAAGAATTAATGTGAATAATTTTCACCAATTTCTATTTGTTTCCATATTGTTTGAGTACAATATCATAAACCATTAAGTTTTTGTACCAACTAACTTTTTTTTTTTTTAATATATGTTCCATATCTCCACTTGCAATAGTGAAAATACTGATTTAATAAATGATCAATTGTACTTATAAATTCTCTAAACTATATAACTGTTTGTATTTACCCATCAATATATATAACTTTTTGTAGTACTACATCCTTTAAACTATCCAAGTTTTTGTACTAGAAAAATGTTTTTATACTTTTAATATTTAGAATAAAAGTTAATTTGTAAGGGTATTTATAGAAGTTTTTAGAGTTAATAAAACAGATAGATGCAACTGTATACATAGTTTGATGGAATATGTGCAACAAATTAAAACTTATTATAAATGGATAAAAAAAGAATAATTTAGAAAGGAAGTTTAATTCAATTAATCATTAATTATTAATAGTTTAGACTAAGAGGTTTATAATATAGTATATCTACACACACAAATTGAATTAAGTAAAGACAAATGAACCTATGATCCATGTACCACTCTTGGCCAGGCCACACATCCAAAAACGTGCTCTCCGCACCTGGGTGGAAGTGCCCAAACCCATCCAAAATATGATTTAGGTGTTTTACATTTATGTTATGTTAGACTTACCTTTATATTATATATTAGTCCTAAATTTAATTGTTTTATCTATACGTTAGCATATTTTTAGACTGTCATGATGACCCTTTATACCTTAGTTATGTTGGTCATATCTTTTACTAATGTTAATTGTACCTTTATATGTCATATATGGTATGACTAGTTGATATAAAAGTATGACTAATATCACATAAAAGTATAAGTAATACCACATTAAAGTAGACATGTATAAATTGTTTCGAAATTAGGGTTTCCTTTTTTAAAAGCTAAAGTATATATATAAAGGTATGATTAATATAATATAAATGTAAGACTAATATAACATGGAGATTATGACCAAAAACAAAAATTCAGATGTGAAAAAAAAAAAAAAAAGGGTGAGCTGGCTAGGTTGACCCAAATTCAACTCGGATGCATAGATTTGAGATTCATGTACCTGATTTATAGGGGACTTACTCATGATAAATATCTATATATAATGGTCGTGAAGAGCTGACTATTCTTTATTTCGAACTAATTAAGAATAGTTTATACAATTATTTAGTTTAAACTGGCCTCCAAAATGAATCTAAACCTATTTATATTCCCGATGCCAGGGCACTAATATAAGTGTAACCTCAAGTCCATTGGGCCTCCAATTCATACATACCAAAGATTGACAAACACCTAATGTTATTAATTTCATCAAATTATTATCAAGCAATCGCATATATAATTAAATGGAAAGATTTTTTTACCCAACCTTAGATTTTATTTATTTTTAATTGAGGTGTTATACAACCTAAATGAATTAAAATCTCATGAGTTGATTTTATGTTGTTGATGGATGTTTAATTCTTTTTATATGAGATCTTTTTTTTTTTTTTTGTCCAATGTTTTTTCATAACTTGCACTTAGAGCTTGTCTCTAGTATGACATAAAAACACATGTGAGATTGTTTTATAGATAGTTTGTTGAAACGAATTTTCACTCATTAATTGAATTCATTTTCACTTATAATAATTGAATTCATCTCTAGTAAGTTATGAGTTATTTCATCTTACATGACAAGATCTGTATGATTTTCGGAAGGTATTTAAGCATCATATTATAAAAATTAAAATTTGCATATGCTATTTTTTCAATCTAATAAATTCACAAAATTGCAAATTTTATCTTTTAAAAATTCCAAGTCTTCATTCAACCTCTAGATCGTGTTTGAATTTTTTTCTTGCTAACATGAACATAAAAAAAATCATCAAATGTACAATTGTTGTATACTACTATACATTACATGTACTTAAATTTCTATTTTAACAAAACATTTGAATGATTGCAAAAATAGCATGACCATATAATACATGAATGAAAGAAAATTCGATCATTAACCAATAATCGAATTTTTCTTACTGATGATTGACGTGTCACTTCCACATATTAAGAAAAAATTCCATACATTAATGAAATTAATTCACGTTATTTATCTCTCAATATTTCTATTAAGCTAGACAAAACCAATGCCTATCCACTAATATGTACTTGATGATTTTTGTTTTTGACAATTACAAAAGTGGTTGCTCTTTTCCATTTTCATCGTTGACAAATCGACGTGTTGGATACATCAACAAGAAAAAGATTCAAACATGTAGAGACCGTAAATAAAAGAGTTTCCACCCTAAAATACCACATTACATATAATGAAAATAAATTTTACACTATAATATAAGATAATATGGATAATGCCATGAATTATAACTTATTGTTACAAAATACCACATTTTACTGATTTTACTGTAACAAATTTGCAGACTGATTTTTACTGACTTTTTTGCAGGAGGAATCCGAATTTTTGCAGGAGAGTTTGACTACTTTATTTACTTTATTGTGCAATAATGAATGTAAAAACTACCACCCACCCCCATTAATTTCACCCCACTTCACCTCCCTCAACCTTTCATTCAAACATCCATACATATGTTCAAAATTTTTTTACCTCCATAGCCATAAAATTCACGATTTGTTAGTGGAATTTTTTTACAAATTACAGCGATTTTAGAAGATTTGTTCGGACGAGATTGTTCGGAGTGGAAGATTTGTTCGGACAAGATTGTTCGGAGGAAGAAAGAAAGTTCGAGAATCAAATTTCAAACCAACAATGGAAGATCAAGTTAGTTAATTTCTACTTGTTTTTTTAGATTGAAGCATGTATTAGTGTTTTTGTTTTATAGATTAAGCATGTATTAGTGTTTTTGTTTTTTTAGATTAAGCATGTATTAGTGTTCTTGGTTTTTTAGATTGAAGCATGTATTAATGTATTAGTGCTTGTTTTTTTAGATTAAAGCATGTATTAGTGTGTTTGTTTATTTAGATTAAGCATAGCATGTATTATTGTTTTTACTTTCGGTTGTTTATTTTTGATTTAAGCATGTTTTAGTTGAAATGTAGTTAAATGATATGGGTTGAGGGGAAGATAAAATTTTCGAGTTATTCGAAAATTAGTGATTGTTAGAATAAGCTTATTTTCATAATTAAGATAAATTTCGAATAATATATCTTATAAATTTCGCATAACCCTAAAAATTAGGGTTATTCGAAACTTATCTTAATAGTTAATATAAATTTCGAATAACCCTAAAAATATAGGGTTATCCGAAATATATCTTCATAAGAAAGATAAATTTCGAATAAGGGTTATCCGAAATATATCTTCATAAGTAAGATAAATTTCGAATAACCCTCATTTTTAGGGTTATTCGAAATTTAAGAAGATAAATTTCGAATAACCCTAAAAATGAGTGTTATTCGAAATTTATCTTCATTTTGAAAATTATCTTCAATAACCCTAAAAATTTAGGTTATTCGAAATTTATCTTCATTATGAAGATAAATTTCGAATAACCCTAAAAATTTAGGGTTATTCGAAAATTATGAAGATAAATTTCGAATAACCCTAAATTTGTAGGGTTATTTGAAAATTATCTTCATAATTAATCTTCATTTCGAAAATTATCTTTAGAATGAAGATAATTTTCGAATAACCCTAAAAATTTAGGGTTATTCGAAAATTATCTTCTTATTAATTTCGAATAACCCTGAAAATTTAGGGTTATTCGAAAATTATCTTCATAATTAAGATAAATTTCGAATAACCCTAACTTTTAGGGTTATTCGAAATTTATCTTCATTATGAAGATAATTTTCGAATAACCCTAAAATTTTAGGGTTATTCAAAATTTATCTTAATAATTAATCTTCATTTCGAAAATTATCTTTAGAATGAAGATAATTTTCGAATAACCCTACATTTGTAGGGTTATTCGAAAATTATCTTTTTATTAATTTCGAATAACCCTAAAAATTTAGGGTTATTCGAAAATTATCTTCATAATTAAGATAAATTTCGAATAACCTTAATTTTTAGGGTTATTCGAAATTTATCTTCATTATGAAGATAATTTTCGAATAACCCTAAAAATGTAGGGTTATTCGAAATTTAAGACGACCCGGGCGGGTTGCATGGCACCCGACCCGGGTCTGACTTTCGGCATTTATGCTGATTTTATAATAGGCACACGACCCGGGCGGGTTGCAGGGCACCCGACCCGGGTCTGACTTTCGGCATTTATGCTGACTTTATAATTGGCACACGACCCGAGCTGTTGCATGATTTTAATTCAAAATTATATTTAAATATGCTTGTAATTATAATTCATAATTTATTAAATAATTATTTGTGCCATTTATTTTTATTTAATAATTCGTATTTTTATATGTGTAGTTGGACTGGGCACGAGAGGGTTATCAGCATCGCATGGCATATATTTGCGGATATGTCCGTCTTAGTCTACTTGCTGAGATCAAGACACAATTGCGACGGATAGGCATTGACTGTGTCCGTCAGTTCTGGAGATGCTCGTTCGGCCATTTTTTGCAATGGAAGACGAACACAGAGTCTTGCAAGGCCTTTTGCACGTCCTCATCTCTCGTCAGGTGTGTGGGACACGAATCCCTCTGGACGAGAGATGGTTTGTGATAGGGGAGGACCACACCATTTGTCGGTTCGGGAGGCAGGAGTTTGCTTTGATTACCGGTTTGAAGTTTGGTGATTCACCTTTTGACCTATCAGGGGATCACACTCCCGCCCACGGTGCAGTATACTACAGAGTTCACAAAGACTCAAACAACCGTCGTGTGTTCGTTTCTGAGCTCCTAGATCGATTCTTATCTAGAGAGTTTCAAGACAGCCCACAGGATACGATTAAGATCGCGAAGATCTTGATTGTGTACTGTATTCTATTGGGATTAGAGCCTGGGAAGACATGTGTCGACTTATGGGTGTGGGACTTAGTCGAGCAGGAGGAGCTTTGGGAGAGCTTTCCATGGGGGAAGATAAGCTTCCTCAACTTGCTACGATACTTTGATAGAATACCGAAGGAAGTGCCGCCCGGGTCCAATGTCCCTTCTTACCACTTCTACGGGTTCTCAGTAGTCCTGCTGGTATGTGTATTCAGTTATTACTTCTGTTGATTTATTATTAATGTTGTTGACGCATGAAATTATGTATTTTCCTCCCCAGCTATGGGCTTTTGAAGCGATCCCCATATCGTCGTCATTTGCCGGGCGTAGATTGAACAGCCCACTACAGAGACCTCGCTGTATGAAGTGGTCTCTTGTGAGGTCTGAGGTCGATGTTATACATGTTCTTAGCGGCCATGTATTTTACTTTTAATTTTAATATTTTTCGTCAATATAGATCAGGGGTATGTGATTTGTTTGTGAAATAAACTCAATAGGGTATTCAGTGTATTCAACGGCTGGAACCCGAAGATGAAGAGACCTTGCAGCCGTACTGGAGGGATATCGAGGACGACGTTTTCAGGGGGGTCCAGTATGTCGGGACGCGACGTGGCCGTCCACCTGCGTACTAATGTTGCTGCACCTACGATAGCTCATGAAACAGTTGGTACATCGAGTCGACAGGCTGTACGAACATCTCGTCGACCGAGGGCCGGTGGTCGGGCACGACCGGTGATTCGGGACGAGCCAGTTGATGAGGAGGAAGGTGATCGTGCCCAACCGTTTGCTCACGGCCACCATACTGGAGATTTTGAGGCCCTATTCACTGCGGTTGACAACGTGGATGGGTGGTAGAATGGACGAGATGACTGACAGGTTCGATCGTCGATGCGACTCATTGGGTGGTAGATTGGACAAGATGACTGACAGGTTCGATCGTCGGTGCGACACATTGCGGGATGAGATTGTGCAGCACGTCACCGAGAGGGTTGATAGGGAATCACAATGCTTGGAGGGGTTGATGCCCGGTACGCTCAGAGACGAGATGAGGGCATACTATAGCTCTGTTTTCACAGCTGCTAGTCAAGCAAGGTCATACGGGCGTACACCCGCTCCGAGTGAGCCCACGACCAGCTCGGGTAGACCTGTAGGCCATACCTATTCATTTCAGTGCCGATGGAGATGCACGACCCCCCAGTGTGCCTGGTCAGCCCATTGGCGTCCCCACGGTCGGTCCTGTTGGGGACGTAGTGCGACGGAGACAGCCATCTGCATTCGTCTGCAGTCCTTTCTTGGCGGAGGAGACGCATAGCTTAAAGGGGAGCAAATGGACCGACCTGATAGAATACTGCAAAGCAGAGGATGACTCGGTTTTGGGGTAAGCATACCGAACTTTAGTTCTCAACTTTTGTTTTTTCTCAACACTATAAAAATTGGGTTATTTGAATGTTCGATAATTATTTCTAATATTACTTGTTATTCGAAAATTATTTCTAATATTCGAATAATTAATTCTTAATTATTCATTATTACAAAATTACTTGTTCGAAAATTACTTTAATCACTCATTATTCGAAAATTATTTCTAATATTCCAACAAGTAAATTACTCATTATTACAAATAATTTTGAAAACCCCAAAAAATATGGTTATTACGAATAACCCTTTTTTTTCAGGGTTATTCGAAATTTTTCTGTAATTTTCGAATAACCCTTAAAATTAGGGTTATTCGATTATTCGAAAATTACAACCCAAAAAATTTAGGGTTATTCGAATAACCCAATTTTTATAGGGTTATTCGAAGATTACAAAATAATTTTCGAATAACCCCTAAAAAATAGGGTTGTTTCGAACAACCCTATTTTTTAGGGGTTATTCGAAAATTATTTTGTAATCTTCGAATAACCCTATAAAAATTGGGTTATGATAATTATTTCTAATATTACTTGTTATTCGAAAATTATTTCTAATATTCGAATAATTTATTACAAAATTACTTGTTGGAAAATTACTTTAATCACTCATTATTCGAAAATTATTTCTAATATTATAACAAGTAAATTACTCATTATTCGAAAATTACTTGTTAATTACTCATTATTCGTATTTTTTTTCTAATATTCAAATAACCAATAATTTATTCCCTATTTCTTCTAACTTAAACAATATTTATTCATTTCTTCTAACTTATTTGAACTTAAACAATAATATATCTAACTTAAACAATATTATATCAAATAATATATATGTTAAGCTATTCCAAAATACTTTTTAACACGTCGAAAATATGTTAACAATCCTATTTAATATATAACTAAATGTAAATTACTAATTTATGAAATATTAAGATTGAAATTTAAGAGTATACTATTACTTACTTGAGAGTTCGAAGGGAGATGTTGAGAGTTGGAAGGGAGATGATGTACCAAACTACTTCCACAAATTCAATTGTAAGCTTAGAGTAAAGTTTGTTGAATGAATTCTCTTATAAAATTCACATCTTTAAATAGATGCAAATTTTATGTACGACCCGTGAATGTTGATTCGTACTCTGAATCTGAATCTCATTTCATTCTGAAAAAGTAAAATAAATACTATTTTTGATTTTGTAAAAGTAAATTAAACACTATTTCATTCTGAAAAGTAAAAATAAATACTATTTCATTGTGAAAAATTTAATAAACGTTAAAATAAACACTATTTTAATTCTGAAAAGTAAAATACACTGTTTAATAGTCAAATAAATAGTTTTGTAATATCATTTTCACACTGTAAAAAGTAAATTTAAAGTCACCAGAGAAATAAATTGCAATTTTGAATAAAATTGTACCAACAATAATAATAGGACAAAAATAAACAATGGGAAAAAAAGAAAAATATAAATCTAAAATAAATAAATTTAAAAAAAAGAAAAAAAATTCGAATAACCCAAAAATATAGGGTTATTCGAAAATTACTTTTATTGTTCGAATAACCCTAATTTTTAGGGTTATTCGAAAATATAAAATAAGTTATTCGAAATTAAATGTAATTTTCGAATAAGCAACAAAATATAGGTTATTCGAAAATTACTTTTAATTTTCGAATAACCCTGGATTTTGTTTGTTATTCGAAAATCCTAATATATACATCAAATCATTCCAATCATGACAAATTTCAATCATTACCCAATAATCAAAAGTTGTAATCATTAGAAAAAAAAAGTGGTAGTTTGCTATATTAAGTTATGTTGGATGGCATTTTTTTATATAAAGTTATATTGAATGGTAAAATTTTAATTTTTTATATAAAAGATGGCATTTTGATGCATTTTCTCTAAATCACATCTATGTATATAAGTTTAATTATTTTACACCCATTCAAATATTTAGTTCAATTGCGCTATTATTTCTAGACAATACGAAATGAAACACGATTTGTAACAGAAAAATCCAAGAAAGCAAAAAAAAAAAAAGTTAATCATAAATATTTTGTGTAACTGGTGCATGGATCTAGGATTCATGTATCCCGGGTTGACCCGCCCCATGCACCTTTGACGCGCATTTTCATGCACCCCAACGCACCCCCACGCGTCTGGTGGGTTCGCTCAAACTCACCAAGATTCACTCCAGGCAGTCATACCCTAACATAACGTGAGATTCACTCTAACATAACATGAATGTATGATTAACATCGTTTTTTACTTTAATGTTATGTTAATGTAACTTTCATGTTATGTTAGTGTTACCTTCATATTATATTAGTGTTACCTTCGTGTTATTTTAGTTCAGTGATTTTAAACTAAGAGTATGAAATCTGGAGATGGGGTAACGCGAAGGTAACTCTAACATAACACGAAGGTAACAGTAATATAACGTGAAGGTAACGACCAAAACACGTGAAAAAAGTAAAGAGGTGCGGGTTGGGAGGGCCAGCCCAGACTGCACGCGGCCCAATTGTACGGGATCTCAGATCCGTGCAATTGGTGCACAGGAGAGTAACTCATTTTCAAAGACAATATATACATAGTGATGAAATGGTTAGTCCAAATACGAAAAGTGGGGTTTAATTGTGGGTAGGGTCATAGTAAACACCACTGCACTCGCACTTCCATGCTTGTGGATAGGGTTCTTCATCGATGACGTCACCCAATGGCGGATGCACAGAAACCAGAACAGGCTTACATGGTGTGCATCCACCGCACTGCCCATTGCAATCCGGTGGACTCGACCCCACCAGATTGCAACCCAACACTTCTTCACCACATGCTGCAGATACAAGATATATGGAGAAGACACACATGATCAATAACATTACCTTCTTCATCTTTATACTATTATTCCTTTCTCTTTTCTTTTATTTTTTCTTCTTTTTTTTTATAAAAAAAATCGAGATTAATCAAGAAATTTATGTAAAGCTTATGAATGTTATGGTGACCCTATTGAGATATATATATATATATATATATTATATAGAGTATGAGATCTTCAAGAAAATCAACATTATTTGGAAAAGAAAATTAAAGGCAAATATTGTTGATCTTGTGCTTAATGATTATGATTTTCTTTTGAAGTTATAAAGGCGTGTATGTTTTTAATGGGAAAAATTCATTTTACATCCACTTAAAATGCTACTGTACGTTTTTGGTCTACCAATTTTTAGGGTTTCAAATTTAGTCCATTTAATTTTAAAATCGCTCAATTTGTGTCCTTTGGTGGCGAAAATTGTTATTCCGGCTAGTTTGCCGGCGATTACATCTCAATCGCCCCCAATTTTTTTTTTCAGGCTGTGTTCAGCTGATGTGTCATTTTGGAACACATGTGACAACACCATTTAATTTTCACATAGATCTAATAATAATAATAAAGGAAAAACATTTAAAAAAATGAAAAAATGAAAAATCTGCTTCTTCTTCCGGCCGCCGCCACTCGCACCCGTCGCTCTCGCCGGCAGATCTGGAAGACTATGGAGACGAAGACTATGGAAGAAGACGAGACATGGAGACGGCAGATCTGTTCTCGCTCCCATCGCCGCCGCAGAATCTGCTCCACCACCGTTCTGGCGGCGGTGTCCGCCATTAGAGCTCTTCTCCAGTGAGTCGAAACTCTCCTCGTTGAAGCAATGGCCACATCTGCTGACAATTTGATCGCCTTTTTTCTCTCCAGAATCGTCATCTCCTTCTTCAGATTGCTGTATATTTGGAGACCCTTTATCCCTGAAGATTTATTGCTCTGTTTGTTAATTCGAGGCATAGTGTTAGCCGGCGATGGGCCCATCGCCGGCAGTGGTGGTGGTTGGTGGAGGAGGTGACGGGGCTGGGGGAGGGGGTGGCTGGGTAGGTTAAATAAATTTGATTTAATCCAGGGACCTCTTTGCAATTAGTATATTTTCTTTTTCTTTTTTTCACTTTTTTATTGTATTATTAACCACATCAGCTAAAATAAGTCATATCATTTTCTCCGACGAGCCACATCAGCAAATCTAGCAAAATTGGGGGCGATTGTATCTCAATCGCCCCCAAATGACACAAATTGAGCGATTTTAAAATTAATTGGACTAAATTTGAAACCCTAAAAATTGGTGGACCAAAAATGGACAATAGCGTTTTAAGTGGACGTAAAATGAATTTTTCCCTGTTTTTAATCTGATTTACCATGTAGATATATAGATAGATCTATGATCCAAATACATTATTTTCAATCTTTTTTTTAATTTTAATGATGGCATATTTCCACCCTTTATGGTTATATGATCCACATTATTATCAGATTATTATCCCTTTTTAATGATAATATATTATATGGTTATTTATTGAATATTCATGCAATTTGTTGGATATGGTGATATACATGGCTACGTTTCTGAAGCTACATGCATGCTTGGCTAAAGCTGAAGTGAAGAAGAAACGTGTTACTCGTATTGGCGCTTTTGTTAGTTTCTATGGATTAGGGGCCTTTTAGTCTTTTGAGTAAAGTTGCTTTAGATACTAATAGAGTTGCATTTCCTCTTTCACGTTTTTATCTTCTTCTTCATCGTGAGCTAGGCTGTTATTCTTGTTACATTTTTGTTACAGCTAGCTTAGGAAACAAGCTGTATATAATCTCCATTTCCTCATTTTATCATGTATGTTTTTCATATCAATAAATGTTGTCTTTCTCTTCCTCTCTCTATAGCCTTCATGGCTTACATACATACATATGTTTGAGTTCTAATATGGTACCAGAGCCATAGAATGGCGAATCAGTTTAATAGTAGCTGGCCGGCGTTGACTACCGGTGGTGGCAGAGGCAACGGATCTGGATCTACTCATTCTAGATCTACAATTGATAGTGAAGTTTTCCACATAGCAAGTTCTGATAGTCCAGGAATGATGTTGGTATCTAATCCTCTGAATGGTACCAACTATCTATCATGGAAGACATCCATGACGATAGCACTTGGAGCTAAATCAAAGCTAGGATTTATCAATGGAGTCATTGTTGAACCACCTGAAACTGATGAATCTTATGAAGCTTGGAAGAAGAATGACTATATGGTAGTCTCATGGATCTTGAATTTTCTTTCAAAGGATATTGTGGAAAGCTTTGTTTACTCAAAAAATGCCAAGGATCTTTGGGAGAGGATTGCTGGAAGATATGGTCAATCAAATGGACCACTGTTATACAAACTTCAGAGAGAGATTTCCACCATTAATCAAGGTAATGACAATATTATGTTGTATTTTTCTAAAATTCAGAAGCTATGGGATCAACTTGATAATTTGAGACCTGCTATTATCTGTGATTGCATTATTGGTAGAAATGTGATTGAATCTGAAAAGCAGACTAAACTCTTACAGTTTCTAATGGGTTTGAACGAAGTATATGAGCCTATCAAATCACAGATCCTCTTAATGGAACCATTGCCTGATGTGGATAAGACTTATTCTCTTTTACTAAGGGTTGAACAACAAAATAATACCGATATAACATTCAGTGAAGGATATGAGAATGCAGCTATGGTAGGCAGGAGTGGATATAGAAGAGGAATAAATGGAAGAGGAGGAAGAGGTAGAGGCTTCATAAGGAGAACTAAAGAGGAGAAAACCAAACTTATATGTCAACATTGCTATGGACCTGGCCATGATATATCTGAGTGTTTCAAATTGCATGGAGTGCCAGATTGGTATGTTAAACTCAAAGAACAAAGAAATGCTGGTTTTGGCTATAACAACTATACTGCTAGCTCAAACAGTAATTCAGGAGGATATGCAAATTGTACTAACACTGCAGAAAATACACAAGGTATTATGGATGAAAAGAAATATGCTAGTTCAATTACTTCAACTGATATCTCAAGGATGATTTAGCAGGAGTTGAAGAGGTTCTTTGGAGGGAAAGAGCAGATTGGAGAAAATGCTGAGATTAATGACAATGATTATGTGCAGTTTGTCAACACAGCAGGTACATCTACACCTAACATTTATCATTTGTTGAATGTAGTAGAAGGCATAAGTGATGGTTCTTGGATTCTAGATACTGGTGCAAGTAGACATATGTGTAGCAATAAGGCTATCATGCATTCTATATATATCCTACCTAAACCTGCATCTGTACATTTACCTAATGGAACCATTATAAAAGTCACTCATACTGGCAAAGTTGATATCAATGATGATATTATTCTTACTGATGTCCTATACATACCTTCTTTTAAATATAACCTCTTGTCCATACCTCAACTCACCAATACATCACACATAAACTGCATTTTCACCTCACAAAAATGCCTTTTACAGGACCTTACTGAAAAGACTGTTGCTGTTGGAAAGATGGTAGGCAAACTATATATACTGGAAGAGTCTTCTAACAAAGCTCATCATGCCTCTGTTCTACATAATTCATCTTGCAATTCAGCCTCTCTTCTTACTTGGCATCAGTCATTAGGACATGCTTCTGTAGGTATTTTGGAACACCTTGATTTCCTTAAATCTCTTTGTACTCATGAATCTATTGAGCAAATACAATCTTGTGATTCATGTTTTAAGGGAAAATTTCATAGATTTCCTTTTCAGAATTCATGTGTCAATGCTTCTGCTTCTTTTGATCTCATTCATATTGATGTTTGGGGACCGTGCAAGGAGGAATCCATCACCAATACTCCTTACTTCTTGACCATACTTGATGATTTTAGTAGAGCTACTTGGACATATATTTTCAAGCAAAAAAGTCAGGTTCCTAACATTTTGAAATCCTTTGTTCATATGGTGCTTACTCAGTTCCAAAAATCTGTTAAAACCATTAGGAGTGACAATGGTCTTGAATTTATTAATGCTCAATGCTCTGAATTCTTTGCAACTTTAGGTATAATTCATCAAACCTCTTGTCCCTATACACCACAACAAAATGGGAGGGTAGAAAGAAAACATAGGACCTTACTTGACATTGCTAGATCCATGATGTTTTGTTCTAATTTACCCACACATTTTCTGGCCTTACTCCATATTGTATTCCACATACATTGTGAATAGACTTCCATGTTCTATCCTTAATTGGAAAACTCCCTTTGAAGCTTTGCATGGACACAAACCAGATTATACACAGATTCATCCTTTTGGTTGCTCAGCTTATTCTGCCAATATTTATCCTAACAAGCACAAATTCTCTCCTAGATCTCACAAGTGTGTTTTCCTTGGTTTTGTTTTAGGAAAGAAAGGTTATCTTCTTTATGATCTAGATCAAAACACAACTCTTGTATCCAGAGATGTCAAGTTCTTCCCTATACATTTTCCCTATTCCTCTTCTACACACCCTTCTATATCTGTTACTTTTCCTATCATTCCAAGTGTTGAAGATACTTCCAGTATAAATGATACCTCACCAATTCAGTCTAACACTCCTCAATCTGATCAATCTTTGCCAAATAACTCCATCACAGATTCACATACTAGACCATTCAGAACCAAACACCAACCCATTTGGCATAATGATTATGCGCTGAATCACACATATACTACATCTACTTCACCCAATACACCTTTGCATAAGCATGTTGTCTTTAATTCTACATATGTGGATTACTTAAACCAAGTATCTAGCATTAAAGAACCCTCAACTTATGCTGAGACTGCTAATCAACAAGAGTGGGTTGAGGCTATGAAAGTAAAATTGTCTGCATTGGAGAAGAATAACACTTGGGAGATCACTACTTTACCTAAAGGGAAAAAGGCAATTGGGTGCAAATGGGTGTTTAAGGTCAAACTTAAGCCTGATGGCAGCATTGAAAGGTATAAGGCCAGGCTTGTAGCCAAAGGATTCAACCAAGTTTATGGGCTTGACTACACTGAAAGTTTCTCTCCAGTGGTTAAAATGGTTACTGTGAGATTCTTTATTGCATTTGCTACACAGAAGTGTTGGCCATTATATCAAATTGACATCAATAATGCTTTCTTGCATGGCTATCTTCACAATGAGTTATATATGAAACCACCAGAGGGTTATGCAGCAGCTAGGCATGGGGAAGTTTGTAAGCTCACAAGGAGTTTATATGGGTTGAAACAGGCCTCTAGGGAGTGGAATCATGAATTATCAGCTAAGCTTTTGCAATATGGTTTTACACAATCTGTTCATGATCACTGTCTTTACATCATGGCCACAGATACTTCATTTTTGGCTCTCTTGGTCTATGTTGATGATATTCTAATAACAGGCTTAGATAATGCTCAAGTGGAGAGTTTGAAGGTGTTCTTGGATAGGGCTTTCACAATTAAGGATTTGGGGTATGCCAAATATTTTTTAGGAATGGAAATAGCAAGGGGATCTGATGGTACATACTTATGCCAAAGAAAGTATATATTGGATCTTTTGAGAGATAATGACATTGAAAATTGCAGACCAGCTTCTACACCTTTGATTCCTGGTTCACATTTGACCTTAGAAGATGGAGATCCTTTACATGATCCTGATAAGTTCAGAAGGGTCATTGGCAAGTTGTTGTACCTCAATCTTACCAGGCCAGACATCACCTATTCTGTGCAGCAGCTGAGCCAATTTGTCTCTAATCCTCATACATCTCACTGGAATGCCTTGATCCATATTCTGAGATATCTGAATGGAACTCCTACCCTTGGTTTGTTTTATCCATCTCATTCTTCTTTGATTATATCAGCATATAGTGATGCTGATTGGGCGGCTTGCAAAGATACTAGGCGTTCTATTACTGGGTATTGTGTGTTTTTGGGTAATTCCATCATTTCTTGGAAGAGCAAAAAGCAGAATACTGTATCTAAGTCCACAGCCGAAGCTGAGTATCGCTCCTTAAGTGCTACTGTAAGTGAATTGGAGTGGATCTCATTTTTATGTCATGATTTCAAGTTACTATTGTCTCTCCCGATATCTCTTCATTGTGATAATCAGGCAGCCATCCACATCACTGCGAATCCAGTGTTTCATGAGCGTACTAAACACCTGGAGATTGATTGTCATGTGGTGCGTGATAAGTTTAAGACTGGTTTTATCATCCTTATCCATGTACCATCTCAGTTTCAGTTTGCCGATGTTTTCACGAAGGTTCTTGGGCCTACACGATTTCTTTATCTTCTTTCCAAGTTAGGAATGGTGATTTTTCCCCCATTCCTACTTGAGGGGGGCTATTGGATATGGTGATATACATGGCTACGTTTCTGAAGCTACATGCATGCTTGGCTAAAGCTGAAGTGAAGAAGAAACGTGTTACTTGTATTGGCGCTTTTGTTAGTTTCTATGGATTAGGGGCCTTTTAGTCTTTTGAGTAAAGTTGCTTTAGATACTAATAGAGTTGCATTTCCTCTTTCACGTTTTTATCTTCTTCTTCATCGTGAGCTAGGCTGTTATTCTTGTTACATTTCTGTTATAGCTAGCTTAGGAAACAAGCTGTATATAATCTCCATTTCCTCATTTTATCATGTATGTTTTTCATATCAATAAAGGTTGTCTTTCTCTTCCTCTCTCTATAGCCTTCATGGCTTACATACATACATACATATGTTTGAGTTTTAATACAATTAATAATCTTTTGCTATACTACTTTTTGAGTGAACATTTCTTACGTGGACCGTCTCGGTTTGAGAAGGTGAATGCATGCTCGATGTCGATGTATATGGATCAACATCGATCCATATATAATATAATCAACTCAAATCTAAATTTCATTTAACTAAGTTTGTGGGACTAATTAATACTCGATTAGGAAAGCGAATTAGTTCAGTTTGATTAGATATATATGTCTCGAAATGGATTTCAATTCACATATATGTTTTTTTGGGCGAAATTTTCAAACAATTAAAAAACAAATATATTAATAGAGAAAAAAAAAAAAAAGAACACCTTTTAAACTTACATCACACATTTTGATGTCTTAATTATTTAATTAGGACAAATATGAAGTACATTATGTTATAAGTAGATGATCAAGAATAAAGGACTTCAGGCACTTGAAGAGGATAGTCTTGGATTTTATGGGACCAAACATTATTAGAAGCATGGAATGTAGGGTTAGAAACACACTTCCAAACAGCACTATTACACTTGAAACCACTTCCAAAAGCCAACTGCCAAACCCTATCCCCTCTCTTCACTCTTCCCTTGCATTCCAAGTAAGCAAGAGAGTACCACGTCGAAGAAGACGATGTGTTTCCGAATCTATGAAGTGTCATTTTGGAGGCTTCCACGTCTCTCTCCGTTAACTTCAACCGATCTTTTATCCCTTCGATCACAGCCCTTCCACCAGCATGGATGCAGAAATGGTGAAAAGCTTTCTTGAAATTTGGAATCATGTTTTGCCCTCTTTTTCTTGCAGGTGCCCATATCTTCCTCCATGCTAATGAGACTCCATATTTTATTTGTTCGGAATAGGGCAACACTAGTGGTCCTAATTCTGCCATGTTTGTCTTCAATGCATCTCCTGCAACCTATATCAAAAGTAGGTAGGTAAAGATTATTAGATGGTTTCTATATATATAATCACTCGACAAAAACAATTAATATCTAAGGCCATTGCCAATCCGATTCTTCTATTTGATAAAATGTACTTATGAGATTGTACAAATGTTCTGTATTTGAAAGTATAGCATTTATTTTGTAAATGATGACATTACCAATGTACACTAGTCATCTATTGAAAACAATGGAACATAAGATGAAACACAATTTGGAACATATGATCCAATTCCTTAAAAAACTCATACACCAAAGTGTTTTTCTTTTTAGCTCTCCAGATAAACAAAAGGAGCAGCAATTTGCAAATTGACATCTCTGTAGGGGAAAAATTCATTTTGAATCATTTCCGAGAGCCACTATCCGTTATTAGTCCTGTAAAAATGCACGTTTTAATTTTGGTCCTGTAATTGAAAATTTTGTCCAATTTTGGTCCTTTTTTGCCGGATTTTCGATTTCCTGGTCACATTTCTGCGAGTGCGCGCACTACTCTCGCTCCCAATTTGTTGTCGGAAAATAAAAAATCCGGTGAAGAAAGGACCAACATTGGACAAAATTTTCAATTACAAGACCAAAATTGAAAAATAGTACTAAAATTAGAAGAAATGTTCAATTGCAGGACCAAAGGTGCACTTTTACCGGATAGAAAACGAACCGTAGCTTTGAAAGAGGACGAAAAATGAGTTTTTCCGTGTACGTGAACAATGTCTCATCCTCAATTTGCACATTAATGCATGATTAAACAAAAATGATAGATAGGGTTAGAAAAATTGGTGTTGATGATAAGTGAAACCTGAACGATAGATCTAGAAAGGGAGACTCCAACTTTGCCTTCATCATCTGCTTCATGCATAACACTCTTGTAGGCCCCAGTTTTAGACCCCAAATGTGTCCTAACAATGTGCACCAGCTCATACTTTGCCCTACCTCCATCACATTTCTTGTTGGACAGCAAAATGGCAGCACCCCCCATTCTGAACAAGCAGTTGGCAAGCAACATCGACTTCTTCTTCCCTTCATAGAAGTTCCTCGACACCGACTCCGTGCTCACGACCAATGCCAGGCAGTTCTTGTGCACTTTAAGGATGTCCTTAGCCAGATTGATGGACAGGATCCCCGCGCTGCACCCCATGCCTGAAAGGTTGAAGCTCTTCACATCACTCCTGAGCCCGAAGGCGGTGACCAGGAGTGATGCGAGAGAGGGGGTGGGGCTCGTCAGGCTGCAGTTGGTGATCACGATGTCGATGCTTCTGGGGTCCACGTGGTGGGATTCCAGAATGTTCCGGACGACGGGGAGGATTATGGTTTTGATTTCTTGCATGGTGGCGGAGAGAGAGGCGTCGACTGGGAGCTTGTGCATGCCGGTTGGGAGGTAGGTTTGGTTGCTGATTCCTGAGCGTTGGATGAGCTTGGTTTGGAAGTCTATGGATTCTTGATCCCAACGATCACTGATCTCGAGGTGCTCGACGAAGGAGGAGATGGGGACCCGGCAGCTGGAGGGGGGGTCGGAGCATTTGAAGCCGAGGAGGTAGACTCGGTTGGGCTTGTAGAGAGAGTAGATGAGAGAGAGAAGGAGGGCTGTTAGGGCTAAGTATGTGAATGAAAATGTGAGCATTTCGGACACTGTGGTTTGTGATGTGTACTCCACCATGCTTCTTACTTACTTGTTCATGATTTGATGGAGAAGTGAAGTATTTATTTATACATGGGATTTTGGTGGTTTCTTGAAATGAGAATGTGTTGTGCTTTTGGAGAGCATAACTGTCGGAGGACAAGAAGGTCATGCAATTTATATTGGACTTCATTAACCCTTGTTAATCCTTTTTCCACTCAACCAAAAGATAATGGTGAGATTTGTAGTGATCAATATGACTCTCATTTTCTTATTTTATTTACATGTTTTGAAGACCTTAAAATGGGTCAAAATTGACTCCGGCCCCTAAAGTTATACTTCCATTTCTACCTTTTTCCTAAGGTTTCTTAGAAACATTAATTTTAGGCAACACTGTACTAGTAGTGGAAGTTTCCCTTAAAAAAAGAATGGTTTAAAGTGGAAGTAGATTGGATAAAGGACCCACCACCAAAGTAGATGTGATGTGATTTTGTGTGAATCAATTTCTCACGACTATGGAAGTAAGCAAGCAATAAACAAGGAAGCCCATAAACAATAAAGAGTACGGAATTGAATTTTCCCAGACACTGCATGTTTAAACTTTGTGTGAAATAAAGTCTGTCCTCATGTTTATACTTTTTTAGTTCTTTGTCACATTGCTTGGATACATCCCACCATATATATCACATTTAACTCAGGGTCTACTATCGAATGTGAGGAATTCTTGAATTGAACCATTCATCGACTTAAATATGTTTTATTGATCATTTATTTTACTTTAACATTATTTCTTTAATGTTTCAAACAACATACAATATACAACCATCTTAATTTTCAATTTCAAACCCACCCCATATATTATTATTGAGAAACATACTTTACAAAATAACGAGTTTCATGTGGGACTGTTTCACAGATATGTTCCGTGAGATGAGTCAATTCATATCCCATATTTTACAATACGCATATAAATTAGTGGAAGCTAATTTGGTTCATGAGTTAAAATGATTTATTTCACAAAACTTTTCGTGAAACTATGTCACGCAAGTTTTTTATATTAAAAAAATAGATTAATTCCGAAAAGATTAATGGGTCAAAAGCATAATAATTAAATGAGAAAAAAGAAATGTAGGAAGCAAAGGAGAGGAGACAAAGAAACGAGGAGAGCACGCATAAGTGAGAATGACAACAACATGTCCAAACCATCCAACCAAATTTCATCTCTTCTTACATAAGCTTAACCCAAAAAAAAATAATAATAATAATAATAATTCTTTTTTGAGTTTGCTTCATACATGATTATTATGAGATATAATAATAATGATCATATTCATCATCATCTTTGATCATTTCCGTTTCAATCCACAAAATCCAATCCAACCAAATCCTAATATTCCCACCACCAACCCCATTCTTCTTTTCTTACCCTCAATTTGATTGAATTGGAGAAAAAGAAGATGATGACAATGGAGGGTATGATGGATGAGGGTGTTTTGGATGATGTAATCCGGCGATTACTCGAAGGAAAAGGGGGCAAACAGGTCCAGTTGTCGGAGGTCGAGATCCGCCAGCTCTGCGTCAACGCCCGTCAAATTTTCCTCTCTCAGCCCAATCTCCTCCGCCTCCGCCCTCCTATCAGGATCTGCGGTCTCTCTCTCTCTCTCTCTCTCTCTCTCACCATTGTTTGTTGTGGCAATTGATAATTTTGACTTCCTTGTGGACAAATTGATGTTGGTGTTGGGAAATGTGAAGTGGGATTTATGATTGTTTGGTTGAAAATTGAGGTTGCATAGATTCTGGCCTAGTTTTGTTCGGATTTGGTGTAATGTGTTTTTTTGTTGATCCAGGTTTTCTTGCTCCTGGTTATTGATGTTTATGAAAGTGGTGAAATTTGTGTTTTTTTTTTTTTTTTTCTTTTTCTTACAGTGGATTGAATCTGATGGGTTTGAAATGTGATAAAGTTCACGTCTTTAGCATTGAGAACTGATTTTAGAAGATTGTGCTGAATGAGAGACATGATAGAGGTTTTCTATTGCATAGTACTACTATCTTGTTGTGTCACAACTCACAATGTATATGAACTTCAACCTCATTATGTCTTCCTATCTAAATGATCGTTTCACCCCAAAAGGTTTCATTTTCGTACGAATACAGTTGTTATGGGAGTTTTCTCCTTCTGTCTGCCTATATAATGATCTTCTGACCTTATCAATCATTTCATGCATTCATTTGTTTCTATTTATGCACTGACAAGGAAAGAATAGTTGTCAAGATTTGAGATGATAAGAGCCACGAAGGATGCAATGCAAGTTTACCATTTTCTCCTTGTCCGAACCTTCAGTATTTGATTATTTCTGTGTTACTTCCAAAACTGAATTAGATTGCCTACCTAAATCATCAGCTCACCTCCATATACAATGATTTTTGTTTTGTATACAATGTGAGCACTATTTCTAGGAAATATAGTGGGAAATTGTGACACGATATATACTAGTCTAACTAGCTAGAAATAATAGACTTGAGAACGTTAATAAACGGCTATGATTTGTAGCCTATACTGATTTTAATGGGGACGATATTTTAACAGGTGACATTCATGGACAGTACAAGGACCTCTTGAGGCTCTTTGAATATGGTGGATTTCCCCCTACTGCAAATTACCTCTTTCTCGGGGATTATGTTGACAGAGGCAAACAGAGTTTGGAAACAATATGTTTGCTATTAGCTTACAAAGTAAGGTATCCAGATAAAATTTTCCTCTTAAGGGGAAACCACGAGGATGCCAAAATCAACCGTATTTATGGATTTTACGACGAATGTAAGAGGCGATTCAATGTTCGGCTATGGAAGATTTTCACCGACTGCTTTAATTGTTTGCCCGTATGTGCGCTCATAGATGACAAGATAATTTGCATGCATGGTGGACTTTCTCCAGAGTTGAAACAGTTGGATCAGATAAACGAGATTCAAAGGCCGACTGATATTCCAGATAACGGTTTACTATGTGACTTGCTTTGGGCTGATCCTCATCCTAGGATTAAGGGTTGGGCTGATAGCGATAGGGGCGTTTCTTGTACTTTTGGGCCTGATGTGGTTGCTGAGTTCTTGGACAAGAATGATTTGGACCTCATTTGCAGGGGTCATCAGGTATACAATTGTTCTTCTTTAGCATGATTTGGTTCGTTTTCTTTATTCTTCAGAGGTTCTTGTTGAACTGCAAATCACTGAAATTGAAAATAATTCTATTGAAGGTAGCAGCTCTAGAATGTTGCCATCCTCAAATAAGCTCTCAGATATACTAAATAGATTGGCTAGAAATCTTTGTTCTGTTTTCTGCATATACAGTTGCTGCTTTCTTATTTATTTATTTATTTACAACTTGGTTCTGGTCAAAGTTTTATTTCAAATTTCTATAGGTTAATTGCAATTTTGGTACCCAAACCATACCCCCTTTTTTAGTTTTGATACCCCACATTCCGTGACTTGCAAAGTTGATACACAAGTTGGTACCTTCTGTCGGGTTTTCCATCAAGATTGACATAAATCTACCAAACCCTCGGATTTTGGAGGGATTGTCTCAAACTCTCAATTCTTATTTCCTCCTTCCAATTCTAGACTAATTTTAGTCGTCCTTTTAAAAATCCCCAAATTCCTCCCATCTGGACGGAAAGCTGACACAAGGTAACAAATGTGTTATTATTTCAAATATTAGGTATGAACTTTGCGAGTCGCATGACGTGGGATATCAAAGGTGTATAGTTTTGGAAAATTAACCCAATTTCCATACCAAATAAAAAGAAGTTAAGAAGTTTAAATTGGTGTCTGGTTTTCTTTTCACAGTTCCCCTGTAGAGGTCATGGTTTCAGATAAAGGGCGTTACTGAAAATCGTTTCCGTACATGTCTCAAAATTTTGTTTCCTGCAATTCTTGTCTAATTATTTTACAGCTGTCGGTTAATCTTCTAAATATGATGATGCAGGTTGTGGAGGATGGATACGAGTTCTTTGCTAGAAGAAGACTTGTCACTTTATTTTCAGCTCCAAACTACGGTGGAGAATTCGACAATGCTGGTGCTCTTTTGAACGTTGATGAATCACTGACGTGTTCTTTTGAGATAATTAAACCTGCAGCAACCGGTTCAAAGACAACCCTAAAAAAGGTACCTTCATCTTCATACACGTTCTCTCTTGGCCTAGGACACCTCACTTATTCTCTGTATTTTAACAGCCTCCGAAAATTGGAGCCAGTTGATCGGTACTGGGAAAATTGTATATGGAAGTTTGTGGCAGTGAGTAGGATAAGCGGAATGCCATATCGTACAAGCTGTGTTCGTCTTTTTCATACGTACATACGATCATCACGTTGAATTAGAAAGAAAACATGTGTAAATTGGAGAGAGTGAAGGTGTTTTGTTTCACTCAGTTGACAAGGTAACCTCCATTAATGTTGAGAAATTTAAGCATGGTGTCTGTTTGTTGCATTTGCTAATTTCAACCCTAGTGTTGAGAAATTTTAAACACTTTGGAATGTGTTTTCTGATATCATGTTTGTATATCCATTCTCACTTTTGTATTTACAGAAATTACTTTGTTCATAAATCAACCACTACTAACTTTTTTCTTTTAGTTAAGTACATACACAAAAAGATTGTGAATAATGTGATTTATCTGGTATAAAATATGTAATCATTTTTATTATTGTTTTTATAAGCAAAATGAATGGATGTACTTATTTTTGTTACATGCTCAAAGCATAAACATCAATATATGTTCAATTTCTTTAACTTCAATTGGTTTCTGTGTGTTTTAAACTTATATTAATAAAGCATTACTAGAACTACTATTATATAAAAACAGAAGACAATAATAATCTTTTCAAATTTGGCAGCAATAGCAAAAAAAAAAAAAAAGGAAAAAAAAAAGATATCATATGAAACACAACAAAGAATGAACAATGAGTTAATACTACAAGAAATTTTCATATAGACAATGGTACTAATATAATGGTCTTTTGAAAAACCCTTGTCTTATCGTTGTCGTAGGAGTCTAAGACAACCGTTAAAAATCATTGTCTATAAACACTTTTTTCTGACCCTACAACAACAACAGATTTATAGCTATGACAATAGTTGAATACTTGTCTATGTGCATTTTTCTTATAGTGTAAAATTAAGAAAATGTGGTGTATGTATTAAAATTTTGTTGTCAGTTTAGACAATGGTAGATGTTGTTGATCATAAATACCACATTAATTTTACATACTGAAATGAAATTAAAACAAGTGGTTAATAAGATGTGAAAGGTAGATAAATGTATGGATTACAAATCTTAAACACATATGTTTTCAAATTCATGAATGTTAACTAAGTAACCTCAAAAGTTGTAACAATGAACAATTTGTAGCTCTCATGTAAAACAAAAAATATATGATCAATAAAAATGGGTCAATTCATTTAACACGATTGTTATCGGTCTCACATAAATATAAGGCTACACCTCACATGTAAGGTTTTATGTCAGATGATCTTATGAGTTTTGATATCTCCAATCTTTACTTACACTACACAGTAAATTTTCCTCACAGAATTCAGTTTCAATTAAGTTACAACTTCAGAAAATCTCATTGTTTAAAATTCAAACAACAACATTATTATTTTTCTCTCGAAATATAAAATAAATCATAAGTACAAAAAGAATGTATAGATAAGATTGGAAAATGGAGAAATTGATGAGTATATATGTGTGTGTGTGTAGTGATTAGTTAATCAACATTGTTCATCAGAAGAAGCTGGAAGCAGTGGCTCTGTATTAAGATTTTCTTGAAAATCTGGTGGTAATATTGACGTCGACGATGATTTAGTGTTATAAATTGCATAAAGAATCAATTGAAGAATTCCCAGTACAAATCCAAATCCATTTGGTACCTGCATGTCGTCATTTCATCATTTTACATATAACCATCAATATTTCTTCTTGTTAATATATAATAATTGAATGCAAATTTTCCATTTTACTCTTTTTGTTTTACTCCTTTTGTCTTAAAATACTTTAACATTTATTATATGTACTTTTAAAATATAAAAGACACTGCAAAAGTACTTAATTTTGAACGCTATGACTTCAATTAAATAGTATTTGTTTTAAAATTCAGTTTTAATTAAGTTATGGTACGTAATTTTTATTAATTATATCTGAATTTAATAGAGTTAAATATTAAATGTAGTGAAATTAATATTGTGTGCTTTGATAATATTTTTAAAAATATATATGACATACTAACATTATGTTATATTATTTGTCGATCGAATTAACTATTTAACCAAAATATATTGGTTTATTATCAAATGCCATTGCTATAGCTTGATTGATTCTTCTAATTATAATAGTCAAGGCTTAACAAGCAAAGTACCTATGCTATGATATCCTGAAATTTGAGATAAAAAAAAAAATCGAAAAAAGAGAGTTAAGTTTGTGTTTATATATTGAAAGGCCATTTTGGTTTAATATGCAAAATGAGAGAGAGAGAGAGAGAGAGAGAGAGAGAGAGAGAGAGAGAGATTACTCCAAGAAACCAGTCGTTGACAAGGAGGGCATAGAAAGTCCAAACCCCTCCATTCAGGAATAAGAAGAATGAGAGTAGAAATGGCATATACTTCACACTCTTTGTTGTCACCACCCTTTTCTGCACCCAAAAACCAATTATATATAATTAGTTGCTATATATTTTCCTCCAAAATTTAGTGACTGAATTCTCATGATCTTTAGTATAACTATGGATATTTCAACACAAATTAACAATATCGATCGATCTCTCTAATATTTGATTATAAATTTGTCATTAATTGATGTTGTAATTGTAAGTTTGTAACTTCTTGTCATTATCATGCATGTTCTCAATTTTAGTGACAAATGTTCCACAAAAATTTATATGAGACTATTTCACCGGCCAAGACCTTACGTGAGACAGAACTGTATATGGCATGACAGAATTGACCTGCTTTTAGTAATTCATATATATGAACTGATCTGTTAATTTTACGTAAAGTCTTACGTGTAATCGTCTCACGAATCTACTCCTAGATCATTAAAATTGAACAGAGAGGAGGGAAGAGAGTGAGTTACCATGGCTGAAAGAGGTGAAGCATACATGACAATATTGAGGGCAGAAGAGATGGAGCCAATTGCATCAATCCTCATGTCCCCATTCAATACAAAATATGTGACCAATACAGCTGCCAATAGAAATCCAATATCTACCACTCCAAACAATATTGCTGTCTTTGCCTGTCCCATTAATAATACAAACCATTATTATTTTTTAGATAATCGTAACACATACACACACATAAATTACTGAGAGAATTAAAATTTAATTTGATCAAAGGCAATGAAAAGTATAGGTTAGTATATTTAACCATCAATGCATATTCACGCAAAACTAAATGATAAAATAATGAATATGTAAAAAGTTCTAAATAAATAAATAAAAACTTCATTAAAAAAATCAACATATTTAATTATTTTTGCCACTTTCTGCACGTCTAAGATGGAGTGGGTAGGTGGGCTTTGAATACATATCTCGTGGATCACCCACCACTTTCTCAATGATATTGATTTGATTATGTACAATTTGCATCATATATTAGTATATATTTGATCGATCTTTTGTGTTTCAAAGTCCTTCAAAGATGCTTAACGTGGAAACATAAGTTTCCTTAAACAAAATTTTTCCGGAGATACTAACTTTTAGTTTGGGTGATTTTAGGAGAAAAAACCTGAAACCCCAAAATTTCAAACTAAATTAATTACATGAATTAATCGAGTCTAATCACAGACATTAATTTCGGGTCGATTCGCCTCAGCAAAAGCCCAAATCTCATGCGATTAATGGACCCCAAATGCATGATTTCGGATATGTTGTTCTAAAATCGCTCAAATTAATTTAAAAGTTAAATCCTAGATTGGAGCCTGAAAAGTTTGATATTTCATTGATGAATGACCTAGTCCTTATAATTAAAAAAAAAAAAATGAAATTGTAAACTTCAAAGAATGAACCTAAAAGATTATAAGTAATGATCATCATCATTAAAAAAGAAGTGAAACAAGTTGATTGTAGAGAATATGACAATGAGGTGATGAGCATAAATACCCTTTTGAAAGGAGGAGCAAAGAATAGAAACAAAGAGACATATATGATCTCAACCACCACTCCAAAGCCATTGACAGTTGCTACAAGATAACTATCAGGTTTTGTGATTCCATAGTATGTCCAAAGACATGAATTCAGCAGTGTACAAATGTAAGGAAGGCTCTCGAATTCCTCGGTCGATCGATTCTTTACAATCCTCACGAATGTTTTTCTGCAATCAAGATTCATTTTCCATGAACATGGTATTGTAAATTAGGACGAATGAGCATGCATGTATATTGACTTACTTACGTTGGAGAAAGAAACATGAGAACTGAGATTATGTTCCCTGCAAAAATCATCATGTGCTTAATTACCATAATCATGAGTTTCTAATTTAGACATAAGTTGAATAGTACTAGAAATAAATGCAATACCTATGACACCAACAATGAATGCTAAACCCTCCATGGATAAATAAATTTTGGTCTCTGCAGAAGAGAAGCAAATTTAAAAGAAAGTGATAATTAATGGAGGAAAAGATTGATATTTTTGTATGCTTTATAAAAGGCTGTCACGATGTATATGTCAAGAATAGTTTTGTTGAAAACAGACTGGAATAGTAAAAGCTCATTTGCACACAGAAAAAAAAAAAATTTAAGATAATAATAATCATTATGGGATCAACAAAACTCGCGTGCACCGTCGCACATGCGACGAAATTTCCAGATCAATACTTTATAGCTGAAAAGACATACTTAGGATGAAAAGACATACTTTTTACTCATGTTATACCTGTAAAAATAACTTATAAAACACATACTTACAAGCTGAAAAACACATACTTATACCTATAAAGAACATACTTGAATTTGGTCGCATGTGGAACCAGTCCTCACAATAGACAACTCTTAGGGAGTATTAATAAGGATTAATCGCACTTATGGTTAGTTTCCAAGTCAAATGCACATTCACGTGACATATTTTATAGCTCGTTTACTGTCATATAGAAATATCAAAAAATAATTAAAATAGATAAGGACTGCATTATCTTTTTAATATATACGAGATATGGAAATCTTTGCATGTCCCCACTATATATATATATATATATATATATAATCACACTTGTAATTTAATACTAATACTAGAGAAAAAATAATCATGTGTCCACTACCTTTCAATATTTGAAAAGGTTACATACATATCATATCGACAGATGTGTTACAGTTTCCACTTATAAAAAATAATAATTCAAATGTGTATATATATATATATATATATATATAGAAGCTTATCCATCAAAGAATATGAAATAATATAATGTAATATATATAGGTACAAAAGCATTTTATAGGAGATGCGACATCTTCATTATTAGCTGTGTCTAATCGTGCTCACACACCCATTTTTAGGGTTATTTTATGAGAAGGTCTCCTACATACTTGGTATACCGTATTTTTCTGGTTATTTATGTTGTGTTAGTCGTACTTTTACGTAATTAGATATCTCTTTATGTATAATAAAATATTATATTTTTTTATGTAATTGTTTAACTTAAAAGTTATTATATAATATATAAAGGTAGTCTAACCTAACAACAAAATTTTAATGCAAAGAGAATGTTTTTTTCTTTTTAATCCACTAGTTATTCCTATGTAATATATAGATTCAAAAAGATTGTAATAATCTTATGCCTTTTGACAGTTAACTCACTTAGAATTCAAGATCAAGATTGTAATAATCTAAATTTCATCTAAAATAAGATTAACGGTTTCTTGAAGTAGAGACTAATCATTAATACTACAATTTTTTTTAAGTTATCTAATAAAAAAAGATATGACAATCAATTATATATCTATATATATTATTTGTTGAGTAGGACTCCTGTGAGACCGTCTCACGGATCCCTTTCCGTGAGACGGATCTTTTTGACCCGCTTTGACCCAGCCCATACCTCAAGCCCAACCCATACCTAAAAACCCAGCCCACACCTCATAGTCAAAGCCCAACCCACAGCTCATATGACAGATTTGTCAAAGCCCATAGCTGGAAGAAAACTGTCCAGAAAGGGGGAAAACCGTCGCACAAGCATCCACCGTCGCATGCAAGGAGAAGAAAACTGTCGTCGTACGAGTTGAAGTCGTCGCACCTCGCCGCACTCAGAACGTTGCCGCCGTCTTCTTAGATTGCACTGTCGCGGTTAGAATTTCCAGGTATGTTTCTCTGCTCTTTTTCATCAGCCTAATCAAACTGTCAAAACCTTTATTAATCCTTTTTTTTTTAAACTGTTTAGATCGAATGGAGGAAAACGATTGTGAAATATTTGAAGGAGATGCATTAGAATCTGAAATTGTTCAAGAAGTTGTATCAAACTTGGGAGGTACTTCTAATTTCTTCTTATTTTGCTAATTGTCATTAATTTTCATAGGCATATTAGGCTACAACATATCTGTGATTCTTTGCTTGCTAAATTATCAATAAGGCTATGTGATTATTGGGTGTATGAGTTATTTGGTGAAAATAAGCGAATCTGAAAAAACCAGATAGAAACTCATGTGCTTACAATGTGATACTTATGCGTTTAAAAGTGATACTTATGTGCTTAAAAGACATACCTGGACCTAGACCAAAATAGAGTGCAAACAAACAAATAAAAAAACAAGCAGACAATAGGTATACAAGTAGAATCAATACTCATATGCTAAAAAGGCTTACTAATGTGCTTAAAAGGAATATTTGGACACATCTCAATACAATACGAAAGCTATTTTGCTATTTTATTTTATTGAATTCAAGTATTAGAAATATATACATAAGTATAATTCATATAGTAATATATATGTGTTTTTCAGGCAACAGTGATGGTCCTGATATAACTGGAAATCTATTAGGTATGACAACAAACACCATCAATGAAATGTATGAGCTATATTGCAGTCATGCTCGAGCAATTGGTTTAGCGTACGTAAATCAACTAGTAGGATGTCAAATGATAATGACAATATTGTTTTGGAGAAATATTATGTTTGTTCTTGTGCTGGATTCAAAAGGAATGACAAATCTTATTCAGAGAACATGGAAGAGAATGTTGCAATATCATCAACAATGAAAAGGAGAGTTCCTGTTTTACGAACATGATGTCAAGCTTCATTAAGAGCAAAAATGAATGATGATGGAGTTTACAAAGTTATACATCATGTACTATTGCACAACCATGAATTAACTCGAAAGGAGTGGAGCCACTTTCATCGCTCAGAAAGGAAAATGAGTACTGAAAAAGGTAAAGCAATTAAAGAGATGATCTCTTCAAGAATAAGACCAACTGATTCATACCGTTATATGTCATATAATGCGGGTGGAGAGGAAAATGTTTGGCATACTTTGAAAGATCATCTGAACTTTGTTAATAGATTCAAGGTGAAGACAATAGAAGACGGTGATGCTCAAACAATGATTGAAATGTTGTATCAACAAGTTGCTGATGAGGATGACTTCTATTTTAGAGTCAAATTGGATGAAAACAGCAGGTTGAGTAATGTTTTCTGGAGGGACTCAATGATGAAGGAAGATTACAACATTTATAGAGATGTTGTGGTTTTTGACACAACGTATCGAACTAATCGATATAATTTGATTTGTGCACCGTTTGTAGGCATCAACAATCATTGGAAAAACACGATGTTTGGGTGTGTATTTTTATCTGATGAGAAAATTGAAAGTTTTGAGTGGCTTTTTGAAGCATTTAAGAAATCTATGGGTGGTAAATGTCCAATTACAATCTTCACAGATCAAGATCAAGCAATATCAAATGCAATAGAAAGGGTATTACAAAATTATTTTTCTGTACAGTAAAGGTATATGTTTTATACGTATAAGTATGTCTTTTAACCATTTAAGTATGTCTTTTGCAGGTGTTCCCTGGAACAAGACATAGACTATGTCTTTGGCACCTTTATCAAAATGCTATCAGTCGATTTAGGGAATTTAAACGTGATAGAACATTCAAAGAAGCATTTAACAAATGCTTGACAGGATGTGCAAATCCAAATGAATTTGAAGCATGTTGGCAATCAATGGTCTCAAATTATGGATTGGAAGAACATACATGGTTCACACGGTTGTACTCTTTGAAGGAAAAGTGGGCAACTAGACTGAGTAAAGATTTTTTTTCAGCCGGATTGTTATCTTCTCAACGAAGTGAAAGCACTAATAATGCCATTGGTTTCAACGCGAGAAAAACAACAAGCTTGACAGAATTTTTTGGCATTTACAAGGATACTATAAAACATTGGCGGACAAGAGAACAACTAGATGAATTTCAATGTTCAAAATCAAGGCCAGCATCTATACTTCCATTAACCGGATTGTTGAAACACGCTTCTGAGGTATACACACGATCTCATTTCAAAAATTTTGAGGCTGAATTTCTGAAATCTATATCAACCAGTTCTACTATTATCTTTCTTGATGAAAATATGATGGTCTATGATATTTCTTGTGAGGGTGAAGGATCTTGTCATGTTACTTTCAATGGTAAAAATTTGTTGATCACCTGTGATTGCAAAAAATTTGAAGAATGTGGGTTCTTGTACTGTCACTGTTTAAGAGTGCTTCATATGCATTCTATATAAAAGATACCTGACTTTTACATACTAAAGAGATGGACAAGATATGCAAAGTCAGAGATTTGGGAAAATTTGAGCAAAGAACAGCAATTGTCTAACAACAG
Organism: Scutellaria baicalensis; assembly: GCA_005771605.1. Classification (NCBI taxonomy): domain Eukaryota; kingdom Viridiplantae; phylum Streptophyta; class Magnoliopsida; order Lamiales; family Lamiaceae; genus Scutellaria; species Scutellaria baicalensis. The sequence continues at coordinate 47,246,817 of CM016722.1, forward strand.
AACAGGGTCCATACTTTGGCGTCATGAGATGACACGTAAGTATTATAATCTTGTTTTGAAAAGTGAACACTGTGAAGAAGCAAGAAAGACTCTTGAAAACGGATATGATAGAGATTGTTCTGTTATTCATGGAGTATTGAGTTCAAGAGATTCTATAAATCGATGCAATACTTCTACTGATTCAAGTTGTTCAGCAACTAATATTGTTTTGGATCCTACACGATCTAGTACAAAGGGGAGAAGACAAAGAATAAAAGGGCATTCAAAGAAAAAGAAGACTACCGATGCATCAATTCAACAAAAGGAGTTTGGAAGCAAGACTCCTAACTTGCATTTATTTTAATGATTTGTTAATTCTTCTTATTTTAGTGTTTTGAATTCTGTTCAAAAGACATACTTAGTACTTATATCAATTTATTTTTCAGATTTATATACTCATATACTCATTTTCATAATTAATACTTTTGTTGATAAAAGGCATACTTATGTGAATAAATTGCATACTGGACCAAAACAATATGAAGCAATGAATACTGATTTCAAAAATAAATATTTATATGCATAAGAGAAACATTTTTGCATAGAAGACATAATTTGAACAAACAAACTTAAACAAACAAATAAGAAATAATAAAACTAGAACCAATACTTATGCACATAAAAGACATACTTATTTGTATGAAAGGCATACTTGGACAAAAAATATGAGATAGGGAGTCGATAACAAGCAGTTATGGAAGAAAAATCATATCTTGATCTCTAGAAGTCCAAATTCGAATATTATTATCTTGTTGGAAAGCTAAGAGAGAGTTCTACACCTTTTATGTTGAAAGTTTTCTTCAATTCGGCCACCAAGAAAACAGAATATTACACTAGGCTGAAAGTCGTGTAAGAATGTCCTGATTTTCATCTTGACAGGATTCCAGTAAATTAGGCATAACTTGGTGTAGAAAACTGATCTTCGGCTGAAAGTAGAGTCATTGGATAGCTAATGTCAAGGGCTAAAACTTTTGTAAAGACATTAAAGTCAAATTCGAGCACAAAAAAGGTTAAAAAAAAGTCTGAAAGTCATAAACCGAGTGAAGTTGGGTCTCAATGCACAAGCTCAGTAAAAACAACGAAATTCGAAGCACTAACCTGACCCGGGTCGCCGGTAACCCGCCCGAGTCATGTGTCTTATGCCCCAACCGTCTCACATGCGACGACACTCGCGCACGGTCGACCGTGCCCCAGGACACGACCGTGCACAACTTCAGTGTATAAGTATGTCTTTTTCAATAATAAGTATGTGATTTTTCACTATAAGTATGTGATTTTTATCTCGCCCATGACCGTGCCCTGGGATAGACAGTGCCTCGCGTGAAAACTAAGAGCAATCTGTGGTGCACGGTCGTGTTCTGGGACACGGTCGAGATAAGTATGTGATTTTTGTCTATAAGTATGTCTTTTTGTGCTATAAGTATGTGTTCCCGCGCACGGTCGACCGTGTCCTGGGACACGACCGTGTCTCAGCACACGACCGTGCGTGAGTGCCGTCGCACATGAGACGGTCTCACAGGAGTCCAGCTCCCAAATTTATGTTTTTGTGGTTTGGTATAGGCTGGGACATTTGGATCCATCCGTGCCGTGTTCTGTTTGACCGTTTCAGATCCCATTTCTACTAAAACTCTCCACCAAACCTAATTGTGAAATATAAACGATCCGCATTTTTATATAATTAAATGAGTTACTGATTTCCAGAATAAATATTATATGCATAAGAAAAAATCAATACTTATGTGCCTAAAATCAATACTTATGTGAAAAAGTATATTAAAAATCAATATTTATCCAAAAAGTCATACTTATATGCCTAAAAGACATACTTGGACCAAAAAACATATAAAATATAACCTCAGAACCAATACTTATGCAGATAAAAGACATACTTATTCGTATAAAAGAAATACTTGGACAAAATATGAGGCAAATTCATACCCATTTCAGAATCAAATATTTCAAAATGAACAAGATTAGTTTCATCAACAGAATCTTGGCTCCATAGCCATACATTTTCACAAAACAAGCTTCCATAGCTCATCCAACATCTTCTTCAATTGCTCATCAACCACAATGAATTTAATTCCAAACGATTCAAACCAATAAGAAATTCAAAGTAAACAATCAACATTCAGAAAATACTCCATCTCTAACTATTATCCATGAATACATTAAGAAAATTCAACTAACTGCTAATATAATCTCCACACCAAATCTCAATCCATTAAAAATCCTGTGTATAGTTCTTAGCCCTTTTTCTTCTCAAGGACCACTTCAATCTTTTTTCTTCTTTCCACAAATCTCCACAAGTTCCGGTTTCTTCAACGAGAATTCACTTACTTTTTTGATCACATCAGCCTTCAACTCATTAATATCATGTAACAGAATTCGTACCAAATATTCACCTCTCAACAACCGTCGTATCAATGCCTTCAAAGAATTAAATAATTAATATAAATAATAAAATTTAATTGCAGCAAAATTATACATCAATGCCTAATAATTCATACCTTCCCTAAGTCCGGACATGTGTATACTTTTCCATCAAAACATTCCATGTGATTCATGAGAAAAACACCACAATCTTGATCTTTGCTGTTTTTCTTTTGCCAACTAAACTCAATGTTCTCAAGAACACATTTGAGAACAAGATCAGCCTTTGAGTGGTTCATTTCTTCAAGAAACACGGACAATTGTTTTTGCTATATCAAACGAAAGTATATCACTGAAAGATATAACACATACATATATACTTAAACGAATAAAATTTAAAAATTGCATACCACTTCTTCAACAACATAAATGTATATTTCTGGATCCACATGTTTTCTATTGTCAAGATAATGTATTTTTAGATCCAACAAATTCAGAACTGCGCCAATGTAATGATTCTGAATCTGAATTGGCACAAAAAACTAAAACAAATGCAAATACAAAAATAGCAAAGTTAGAATATTTACATATAATAATTGAAATAAATAATTGTGATCTTTCTTACCATATCAAATTTATCTAAAATGACATTGTTAAAGGTGCACCACCTTTTCCAGCAATCTCTCACACTTTTTCATTGGATTCAATCCTCACATCATCAAGAATTCTCTTCAAATAAAACTTGAACAAAAAAAAAAAAAAAACAGAAAACAGTAGTGACAAATCAATACTCATTTTCAGAATCAATACTTTACAGAATAAAAGACATACTTATATCCCTAAAAGTCATACTTGAACAAAAAAAATGAGGCAATGTATACTGGTAACAAGAATAAATATTTATGTGTATAACAGAAAAACATTTGTGCATAGAAGACATAATTTGAACAAACAAACTTGAACAAACAAATAAGAAATAATAAAATCAAAACCAATACTTATTTGTATAAAATGCATATTTGGACAAAAAATATGAGAGATACATACTGATTTTCAGACTTGGAACAAAAAACACTATGAAACACTTACACTATGTCCAGTATCAAAAAAGAAGCACTTTTGTTGATTTCCCAGGCGATCTGAAACATTTAGTATCTTCGCCCATGCATCGATAACACACGTATATATTTGTTCAAAAGAATTTAAGGACTGCACTTCTTCATATGAAATGGTAGTATTACCATTTCTGAACAGAAACTCACTACAACAATGTGCTCATATGGAAATTTGAGACAATGGAGATATCTCTCTTCAAAAGAAGTAAAGTCATTTGCACAACATCCTAGAAAAAAGGACACACTTGATTAGAATATGAAAGAAAGTTCAAAACAGTATAAGCAAAGTACTTATTTGCCTACTCAGAATAAACAAAAGGTATACTCAGAATTAAATATTTTTCTGCTTACAACATATACTTATCTGCCGAAAAGAAATACTTATAGTAAAAATAGAAAAATAACTTACATCTTTACACATCTCTTTTATGTTTGAAGCTGTTAGCTCCCCCTTCGGAACATTAAACTTTATTTCCTCATCCACTTCTTCCACAATTTCTTCCTCCTTTTCAGGAGCCATCTTGTCCTCATGAACATGAGCAGAGTGCTCTTTCTTACCCACATTTTTACCATCTGAAATTGGGTATCCATCAACTCATTCCCCTTGGCCATATTTCCCTGCCATTGCTTCCTTCTTCATCCTTTTTCTAAGCTTCTCGGTCGTCCAATGTTGAAGCAATGGCAGTGTACGTGGCTCTACTTCACCTTGCCATTTCATCCGGTGGAAGTAGATAATTTGCAGACATAAAACACACCCACTCACATTCTTTTGAGACATATTTCTATTGTAACTATCAACAGCTGTACAAAGCTTTTTCAAAATATAACTACACCAATCAAACTCACAAATTCTATCTACATCAACAATAGAATTATAAGCATTAAAGTCTACTAACCCATTTGTTGTTGGGGTCAAGAATGTAGATAAACTATACAATGTAAAAACACGTTTAAAATCAATCCCACCCTCTTTCAAAGAATCAACCAACAAACTACCCAACTTACTTACAGAGGTTTTCAAATCAATGTTCAAACGACTCAATGACCCTAAAACAATAGACTTCTGATTTTTACCTACTTCCACCACTCTTTCACCCGTCCTCGGCAAAAGAAATATGTCACATATATCATTAGCCGTGACAACAAAGCTCTTTTGTGGACCAATGGTTAACATCCTACTAATCCCATTGAAGTTAGAAGTTAACCATCTCATCAAATGAACTGGAATATACTTATCCAACTCCAATGTTAGTAATCCACCAAAGCCTATGGACCTTACATCCTCTTTTTGCTTCTCATTCAGGCTTTGCAAAACTTGATAAACACCTTGTGGACGACAATGGACAATAAATTCTCTACAAACAAATGAATACAGTAATAGTAAAGTCAGATTTCAGCATTTCTCAAATGCTATAAAACAAGATTGCTCAAATTGAAAGACAAACTTGAACAAAGAAATTAGAAACAGAAAAATCAGAATAAATACTTATGGGCAAAAAAGGCATACTTGTGTGAATAAATTGCATACTTGGACCAAAATCATATTGATTAATACTCATTTTAAGAATCAATACTTTTCAGAATAAAATGCATACTTATGCGCAAAAAAAGGCATACTTGTGTGAATAAATTACATACTTGGACCAAAAACATATTGATTAATACTCATTTTCAGAATCAATACTTATCAGAATAAAAGGCATACTTATGTGCCTAAAAAATATACTTATGAGGCAATGTATAATGATAACAAAAATAAAAAGGCATACTTATGTGAATAAATTGCATACTTGGACCAAAACATACTGATTAATACTCATTTCCAGAATCAGAATAAAAAGATATGGCTTTATCAAAAAGACTTGAAAACAGTAAAGTCAGATTTCAGCACTTATGTGCATAATAGCCATGTGATTCAAATGCTAGAAATCAGAATAGATACTTATGGCCAAAAAAAAGGCATACTTGTTCATATGTTTTACAAGACACATGCTCATATGTTTTACAAGACATACTTATATAATAAAAAGACATACTTATATATTATAAAGACATACCTGTCAACTCCTTTCTCCACACATTTTTCTTTCTCAACACCTTTTTTCACCCTCTTTTGGATAATAAATTCTCTACAAACAAATGAAAAACAGTAAAGTGAGAATTCAAATACTTATGTACAGAAAAAGCATACTTATGTCAAAAAGACTTGAAAACAGTCATCCTAGAAGTCAGATTTCAGCACATATGTGCATAAAAGATATACTTATGTGCATGAAAGTCATCCTCAAAAAATATGACAAAATAACAGCAAAAAACAATTAAGTCCAAACTACATAATAGTTAAATATATACAAACAATAATAGCCATGTGATTCAAATGCTATAAAACAAGTATGCCTGCCATTTATTCGAGGTGCCATTTATTCAAGGCATTTTCATAGTACGAGGATTAACTGCAATCATTCTGATTCAAGCAGCCTCTATAAAAAATGTCAGATCTATTTAAAACCACAATTCATGGAAGTAATAACTTGCATTCTGTAAGATTCAATTTGTAGAATATATTCAGCAACATACATAAACTAAAAACACATGCTCACATGTTTTAAAAGACATACTTATATATTAAAAAAACATACTTATATATTAAAAAAGCATACCTCTCAACTGTTTTCTCTGCACATTTCTTTTTCTCAACTGCTCTCTCCACACGTTTCTTCTTCTCAACTGCTTTCTCCACACATTTCTTCTTCTCAACTACTTTCTCCACACATTTCTTCTTCTCAACACCTTTTTTCACCCTCTTTTTAATTTTTTCTTTTTGATCTTCAACACTTACCTTCCTTTTTTTTTCTTCATCACGGATATCTCCTTTTTCTTCTTTCAACTCTTTTCTCTTGATACTCTTTGTTTCTACAACCTCCTTTTTCTCAAAACTTCCTCTCCGACCTCCTTCTTTCGAATGATCAATGATAGCTTTCTTCCCCATAATAACTTCAACAAACAATTTCGACCTAAGCAAATTACAATTTCAACAAAAAAGAGTTTCAGAAACCTAATCACATTCTCAAAACACAGAAAAAGAGATGAAACCTTAAACCCATTAACACCACTCAACTGGCTGGACTTTAATTTGGGCTTAATAAATAAGGCCAATAAACTGTTTCGGAAAAAATCCACCATGGATATGAAATTTCAAGCACTCTTACAAGACAAGACATATTGCAATAATTGGGAGGCACAGATGTTGAATACTACTTTGAAAGAAACTCAACACTGAAGAAAAATCCAATGAAAATCAGCACTCGAAACCATGTTTGCATCCTTACATTGTTTTTAGCAAATAAAACCATGTTTGCATGATTCCATAATTTTAACAGGAAACACCATGAAAAAACCCTAACTAATAAAAAAACCCATGAAATTGCATCTAAGATAAATAAAATCAAATTGAAAAACCCCAACTAATATAGCACTACTTACTGTTATTTCGCAGAGAAAAATGATGGCCGACGAAGACGATTAAGGTGGTGAAGGTGTATGGTGCGACGGTTCTCTCTAAGCTTGCTTGTGCGACGGTTTTCCCCCTTTTTGGACAATTTTCTTCCAGCTATGGGCTTTGACAAATCTGTCACATGAGCTGTGGGTTGGGCTTTGACTATGAGGTGTGGGCTGGGCTTTTAGGTATGGGCTGGGCTTGATGTATGGGCTGGGTCAAAGTGGGTCAAAAAGATCCGTCTCACGGAAGGGGATTCATGAGACGGTCTCATATGAGTTTTTGGGTTATTTGTTGGACCAATCAATTGGAACTTAAAAGATGGATAAAAGGAAGCAAATGCATTATAAAGGTGGATATGTAAGTAGCAAAACATTACTACATAAAAACCAGAATACAAATAATGGAAATGTCATTTACAATACTATTCTCTATTATGATATATTATTAATGGAAAATTGGGCCATCAAATATGAAAGCCCAAATGCTTATCTGCTTTCTTTAAAGCCCTTTTCGATGTCTTTTTGATCCAATAATTGCAACTGATATGGGGTCAAAGAAAGCGTCTTAATAATGTTGTGGCTATATTGTCTCATAGAGGATGTCTTTGGAGGGCTATTCCCTTTGCTGGCACTTCGATTCGTTGTGTTTGAATCCTGCATTTGAATCCCACCTCCACACACATGGGCCGACCCTTCCTCTTCCTCTTCCTTTTCCTCTTCACTTTCTTCTGGGCTCGACTTAATTACAAATTGTGGGTTCGAAAAGATAATAGATGAAATTCCAGCAAAAAAAAAAAAGAGTGTTTTGGAATATAATTAGGCAGAAATTAATTAGGTATATACATGTGTAAATTGGAGAGAGTGAAGTTGTTTTGTTTCACTCAGTTGACAAGGTAACCTCCATTAACATTGAGAAATTTAAGCATGGTGTCTGTTTGTTGCATTTGCTAATTTCAACCCTAGTGTTGAGAAATTTTAAACACTGTGGAATGTGTTTTCTGATATCATGTTTGTATATCCATTCTCACTTTTGTATTTACAGAAATTACTTTGTTCATAAATCAACCACTACTATCTTTTATCTTTTAGTTAAGTACATACACAAAAAGATTGTGAATAATGTGATTTATCTGGTATAAAATATGTAATCATTTTTATTATTGTTTCTATAAGCAAAATGAATGGATGTACTTATTTTTGTTACATGCTCAAAGCATAAACATCAATATATGTTCAATTTCTTTAACTTCAATTGGTTTCTATGTGTTTTAAACTTATATTAATGAAGCATTACTAGAACTACTATTATATAAAAACAGAAGACAATAATAATCTTTTCAAATTTGGCAGCAATAGCAAAAAAAAAAAAAAGGAAAAAAAAAAGATATCATATGAAACACAACAAAGAGTGAACAATGAGTTAATACTACAAGAAATTCTCATAAAGACAATGGTACTAATATAATGGTCTTTTGAAAAACCCTTGTCTTATCGTTGTCGTAGGGGTCTAAGACAACCGTTAAAAATCGTTGTCTATAAACACTTTTTTCTGACCCTACAACAACAACAGATTTATAGCTATGACAATAGTTAAACACTTGTCTATGTGCATTTTTCTTATAGTGTAAAATTAAGAAAATGTGGTGTATGTATTAAAATTTTGTTGTCAGTTTGGACAATGGTAGATGTTGTTGATCATAAATACCACATTAATTTTATATACTGAAATGAAATTAAAACAAGTGGTTAATAAGATGTGAAAGGTAGATAAATGTATGGATTACAAATCTTACACACATATGTTTTCAAATTCATGAATGTTAACTAAGTAACCTCAAAAGTTGTAACAATGAACAATTTGTAGCTCTCATGTAAAACAAAAAATATATGATCAATAAAAATGGGTCAATTCATTTAACACGATTGTTATCGGTCTCACATAAATATAAGGCTACACCTCACATGTAAGGTTTTATGTCAGATGATCTTATGAGTTTTGATATCTCCAATCTTTACTTACACTACACAGTAAATTTTCCTCACAGAATTCAGTTTCAATTAAGTTACAACTTCAGAAAATCTCATTGTTTAAAATTCAAACAACAACATTATTATTTTTCTCTCGAAATATAAAATAAATCATAAGTACAAAAAGAATGTATAGATAAGATTGGAAAATGGAGAAATTGATGAGTATATATGTGTGTGTGTGTAGTGATTAGTTAATCAACATTGTTCATCAGAAGAAGCTGGAAGCAGTGGCTCTGTATTAAGATTTTCTTGAAAATCTGGTGGTAATATTGACGTCGACGATGATTTAGTGTTATAAATTGCATAAAGAATCAATTGAAGAATTCCCAGTACAAATCCAAATCCATTTGGTACCTGCATGTCGTCATTTCATCATTTTACATATAACCATCAATATTTCTTCTTGTTAATATATAATAATTGAATGCAAATTTTCCATTTTACTCTTTTTGTCTTAAAATATTTTAACATTTATTATATGTACTTTTAAAATATAAAAGACACTGCAAAAGTACTTAATTTTGAACGCTATGACTTCAATTAATTAGTATTTGTTTTAAAATTCAGTTTTAATTAAGTTATGGTACGTAATTTTTATTAATTATATCTGAATTTAATAGAGTTAAATATTAAATGTAGTGAAATTAATATTGTGTGCTTTGATAATATTCTTAAAAATATATATGACATACTAACATTATGTTATATTATTTGTCGATCGAATTAACTACTTAACCAAAATATATTGGTTTATTATCAAATGCCATTGCTATAGCTTGGTTGATTCTTCTAATTATAATAGTCAAGGCTTAACAAGCAAAGTACCTATGCTATGATATCCTGAAATTTGAGATAAAAAAAAAAAATCGAAAAAAGAGAGTTAAGTTTGTGTTTATATATTGAAAGGCCATTTCGGTTTAATATGCAAAATTAGAGAGAGAGAGAGAGAGAGAGAGAGAGAGAGAGAGAGAGAGAGAGAGAGAGAGAGAGAGAGAGAGAGATTACTCCAAGAAACCAGTCGTTGACAAGGAGGGCATAGAAAGTCCAAACCCCTCCATTCAGGAATAAGAAGAATGAGAGTAGAAATGGCATATACTTCACACTCTTTGTTGTCACCACCCTTTTCTGCACCCAAAAACCAATTATATATAATTAGTTGCTATATATTTTCCTCCAAAATTTAGTGACTGAATTCTCATGATCTTTAGTATAACTATGGATATTTCAACACAAATTAACAATATCGGTCGATCTCTCTAATATTTGATTATAAATTTGTCATTAATTGATGTTGTAATTGTAAGTTTGTAACTTCTTGTCATTATCATGCATGTTCTCAATTTTAGTGACAAATGTTCCACAAAAATTTATATGAGACTATTTCACCGGCCAAGACCTTACGTGAGACAGAACTGTATATGGCATGACAGAATTGACCTGCTTTTAGTAATTCATATATATGAACTGATCTGTTAATTTTACGTAAAGTCTTACGTGAAATCGTCTCACGAATCTACTCCTAGATCATTAAAATTGAAGAGAGAGGAGGGAAGAGAGTGAGTTACCATGGCTGAAAGAGATGAAGCATACATGACAATATTGAGGGCAGAAGAGATGAAGCCAATTGCATCAATCCTCATGTCCCCATTCAATACAAAATATGTGACCAATACAGCTACCAATAGAAATCCAATATCTACCACTCCAAACAATATTGCTGTCTTTGCCTGTCCCATTAATAATACAAACCATTATTATTTTTTAGATAATCGTAACACATACACACACATATATTACTGAGAGAATTAAAATTTAATTTGATCAAAGGCTTTGAATACATATCTCGTGGATCAGCCACCACTTTCTCAATGATATTGATTTGATTATGTACAATTTGCATCATATATTAATATATATTTGATCAATCTTTTGTGTTTCAAAGTCCTTCAAAGATGCTTAACGTGGGAACATAAGTTTCCTTAAACAAAATTTTTCCGGAGATACTAACTTTTAATTTGGGTGATTTTAGGAGAAAAAACCTGAAATCCCAAAATTTCAAACTAAATTAATTACATGAATTTCGAGTCTAATCACAGACATTAATTTCGGGTCTATTCGCCTTAGCAAAAGCCCAAATCTCATGCGATTAATGGACCCCAAATGCATGATTTCGGATATTTTGTTCTAAAATCGCTCAAATTTAAAAGTTAAGTCCTAGTATTGAAGCCTGAAAAGTTAGATATTTTATTGATGAATGACCTAGTCCTTATATTTTTTTATAAAAAAATATATATACGAAATTTTAACCTTCAAAGAATGAACCTAAAAGATTATAAGTAATGATCATCATCATTAAAAAAGAAGTAAAACAAGTTGATTGTAGAGAATATGACAATGAGGTGATGAGCATAAATACCCTTTTGAAAGGAGTAGGAAAGAATATAAACAAAGAGACATATATGATCTCAACCACCACTCCAAAGCCATTGACAGTTGCTACAAGATAACTATCAGGCTTTGTGATTCCATAGTATGTCCAAAGACATGAATTCAGCAGTGTACAAATGTAAGGAAGGCTCTCGAATATATGTACAATCCTCACGAAGAGAGATATATGTACAATCCTCACGAATGTTTTTCTGCAATCAAGATTCATTTTCCATGAACATGGTATTGTAAATTAGGTCAAATGAGCATGCATGTATATTGGCTTACTTACGTTGGAGAAAGAAACATGAGAACTGAGATTATGTTCCCTGCAAAAATCATCATGCATGTGCTTAATTACCATAATCATGAGTTTCTAATTTAGACATAAGTTGAATAGTACTAGAAATAAATGCAATACCTATGACACCAACAATGAATGCTAAACCCTCCATGGATAAATAAATTTTGGTCTCTGCAGAAGAGAAGCAAATTTAAAAGAAAGTGATAATTAATGGAGGAAAAGATTGATATTTTTGTATGCTTTATAATGCTGATCAACGATGTATAAGTATATGTCAAGAAATAGTTATTGAAAACAGACTGGAAATGATGTAAGAAAGCTCATTTGTCACACAGAAAAAATATATGTTTAAGAAAATAATAATTAATTATGGGATTATTAATAAGGATTAATCGTTACTTATGGGTTATTTCCAAAGTCAAAGCCCATTTCACGTGACATATTTTATAGATCGTTTACTTTCATATAGAAATATCAAAAAATAATTAAAATAGATAAGGACTACATTATCTTTTTAATATTGAGATATGGAAATCTTTGCATGTGCCCACTATATATATATATATATATATATAATCACACTTGTAATTTAATACTAATAATAAAGAAAAAATAATCATCATGTGTCCACTACCTTTCAATATTTACATACATATCATATCGACAGATGTGTTACAGTTTCCACTTATAAAAAATAATAATTCAAATGTATATATATATAGAAGCTTATCCATCAAAGAATATGAAATAATATAATGTAATATATATAGGTACAAAAGCATTTTATAGGAGATGCGACATCTTCATTATTAGCTGTGTCTAATCGTGCTCACACACCCATTTTTAGGGTTATTTTATTGAGAAGGTCTCCTGCATACTTGGTATATCGTATTTTTCTGGTTATTTATGTTGTATTAATCGTACTTTTACGTAATTAGATATCTCTTTATGTATAATAAAATATTATATTTTTTTATGTAATTGTTTAGCTTAAAAGTTATTATATAATATATAAAGGTAGTCTAACCTAACAACAAAATTTTAATGCAAAGAGAATGTTTTTTTCTTTTTAATCCACTAGTTATTCCTATGTAATATATGGATTCAAAAAGATTGTAATAATCTTATGCCTTTTGACAGTTAACTCACTTAGAATTCAAGATCAAGATTGTAATAATCTAAATTTCATCTAAAATAAGATTAACTGTTTCTTGAAGTAGAGACTAATCATTAATACTGCAATTTTTTTGAAGTTATCTAATAAAAAAAGATATGACAATCAGTTATATATCTATATATTATTTGTTGGACCAATCAATTGGAACTTAAAAGTGGATAAAAGGAAGCAAATGCATTATAAAGGTGGATATGTAAGTAGCAAAACATTACTACATAAAAACCAGAATACAAATAATGGAAATGTCATTTACAATACTATTCTCTATTATGATATATTATTAATGGAAAATTGGGCCATCAAATATGAAAGCCCAAATGCTTATCTGCTTTCTTTAAAGCCCTTTTCGATGTCTTTTTGATCCAATAATTGCAACTGATATGGGGTCAAAGAAAGCGTCTTAAGAATGTTGTGGCTATATTGTCTCTTAGAGGATGTCTTTGGAGGGCTATTCCCTTTGCTGGCACTTCGATTCGTTGTGTTTGAATCCTGCATTTGAATCCCACCTCCACACGCATGGGCCGACCCTTCCTCTTCCTCTTCCTTTTCCTCTTCACTTTCTTCTGGGCTCGACTTAATATCTTTGTACATCGCGTACAATACTAGTTGGGCTGAGCCCAACAAGAACCCGATCCCATTCGGTACCTATAATGATCGTTTAAATTCAAAGAAATCGAACTGACTGACTTGAAATAGAGGATCCAACTCGTTACTTACCCCGATGTAAAAATCTTGAACAAGCAGAGCGTAGGCAGACCAAACGCCGCCGTTGAGGAATTGGAAAAAGGAAAGGAGAAACGGCATATATCTCACGCTTTTCATCTTTATCACTGTTCTCTACAATTAAATAATCAATTTTTATTATTAAAAATCAAAAGAAACTGAAAACAGAATATAATCAATATTGCTACATAACTCATCATTTTTTTAACCCATTAACTTTTCAATTCTAACACGTTACGGTACCTATAGGACCGGCGATCTAATCCTTTATCTTCTGAAAGTTCGGAAATTTAATTCAAATTCATCCCGAATAGCTATATCAGGCAAAATTTGAATGTGCTTAGCACGTGCACCATGGTTTCAGACTATTTTCGCCAAGTAACTAATTTGTTCTTGCAATTTTATCCAATCCATTAACTCTTATATGTCCTCATAGGGTGTCACGTGGTAATCACAAGCGAATTAAGTTCAATTTGATTCATCTTCGGACTGAATTTGGTTCAAATTTCTAAATTTTCAAAAGTTAGAAGATAAAATTGTGGGTTTGAAAAGATAATAGATGAAATTCCCAGGAAAAAAAAAAAAAAAGAGTGTATTGGAATATAATTAGGCAGAAATTAATTAGGTATATATATATATATACCATGGCAGAGAGAGGTGCAGCATACATGGCAATAGTCAATCCAGCACACAAAATTCCGACCACTGTGATTTTCATAGTTCCTCGTACTGCTAACAGAGCCAACATTATTACAACTCCAAGAAACCCTACATTCACTATTCCCACCAACACCACTGATTTCAGCTGCAAATATTCAATATATTTCAAACAATTAATCAATCCAAATAAATAAATAAAAAAAGAAACATTAACAAACAAACAAACATGATATGATGATGATTCAAACCTTGATCTTGCTAGGAACGTAGAAAAGGAAGAGGGCGACGTAGATAATATGGAGAGAAGCACCGGCAGCATTGACGGTGACGATGAGCAAACCACCGGTCTTAAGCAGGCCATAGAATGTCCACAAACTTGTAGTCAGCAATGTCGTTACGTACGGCACTCCGTTGTAATTCTCTGTCGATTTCTTCTTCACTATCTGCTTGAATGTCTTTCTGCATTTCCATTTTTCCCATTTAATTATATATGATCCATCTCCTCAATTAATTCATGTGTATTCAAAAATATTACATGCACTTACATTGGAGACGCGAACATAAGTATTGAAATCACATTACCTGATTAATAGTCAATATCCATCAAAATGATTAGTTAGTAGTTATTATTCATTATTAGATCAAAAAATGATGTAAGTAATATATTATTATTTATTACCAATAATTCCGAGAATGAAGCTTACACTAGCCATGGCTGCACCTGCTGCAAGTAATAAGAAATTAGTATATATATTGAATGAATAAAGATGAGATCATGAATGAGAGAGAAGAATGTAAGAAAAGGAGGTATATATGGTATAATAAATGATGAATGTGGGGATCATATATATATATATATATATAGCTAGGTTAGGAAAAGGTTGGCAATGGCTTTTAAATGAATCTAATATAAATAGTAGTGTAGATATTCTTTCATTCTATTTTCATCACAATTTTGCCACGTATATTAATTCTTCACCTTTATTTACCTTATTTATCATTTATTCCACTACTATCATTTTCAATCATCAATCTTATCTTATCATCCACAATGTGCCGTCAATCTATATATTGTCCCCACCCGCTTTCTCACTCGCTTTTTTAATCCGTCAATCTATATTGTCCCCACCCGCTTTCTCACTCTCTTTTTTAATTCTCTACATACGTACAAAAATCATTATAATTTTGTAACATATTAAGATAGGGAAAAAATTACATCTGGTCTCATATCTATTTTCTTTTTCGTAATTTGTCCAATAACTATTTACTTTTTTAATTTAATCTCGTAACTTAAATAATTGCTCACTTTTGGTCCCAATGTCGCCGGAATTTTTGAAATTGACCAAAAAATTGGGGGTTTCCGACAAGAACTAATGTCTGGAATATCAATGCTGACAAATGGGAAGGTGAAATTCGATTTCATCATTGCAAATATCAACTCACCTGATCTCCATGGATTCAAGCTTCTTCAACAAGCAGTGAACATGGATATACCGGCCATTTGTAAGCCAGTATATACATATATGCTAATTATTTCTTCAAATGTCTATCTTTGATGTCCCCAAAACATGTCCATATTAAATTATTACATCTTACATTGTTATGAACTCTTCTTGCTTAGTGTTATATGTGGATGACAATGTTCATTTTGCAACGAGTGCTCTTGAAAATGGGGCATTTCTGTATGTCAAGAAACCTCCAAGTGCTGATGCCTATGGCAGCACGTTGCGAGGGTTGGGATTCGTGCTCTGAGGGAAGGGGGGAGGCAAACACCATGCCACGTCATTAGTTCTTGTCGGAAATCCCCAATTTTCCGGCCAATTTCAAAAATTCCGGCGACATTGGGACTAAAAGTGAGCAATTATTTAAGTTACGAGACTAAATTAAAAAAGTAAATAATTGTGGGACGAATTACGAAAAAGGAAATAGATATGGGACCAGATGTGATTTTTTCCCTATTAAGATATTACTTACAAATCAAATTCATTTTCACAATATTCTTCTTCGTTTGAACCATAGTTATCAATAGTCTGGAATGATAGATGATGCCTATAAAACTATTTCATTTAATTTGTTGGAAAATGCCTGAAAATTGATTAATGTGGGTGTTGTTGCAATCCAAGAAATGAAGAAAAAGAAAAGAATTGGAAGATGACCATGCTAAAAGAAATCAAAATCTAATCAGCCTGCAATATATGTTAGATGCATGCCACATCGCAGGCATGTGATGTGATAAACCATTATAGATGTCGGTGAGATTTTATGCAGTTTTCCTTTTTTGGTTTTTTTTTGTGAGATGAGTCTCTTTTATCTATAAATCAAATTTATTTTAGAAATTTATATGTATATGTAAATGGTGAAGTGTGAGTTGTAAATTGATATATCTCATATAAAATGATTCGTTAGACGTTTTCATATGACTCACTTTTTTTTTTTTTTGGTATACAGCGGACAAACTTATCCATCAAACTTAATTTTCCAAGCGCTGCAGAGAAGGATAATTATTTTTTTGAAAGCTAAAAAATTAAAACTCTCTAAATCAAGAATAACATACATTTTATAACAATGTTTGTTCGGTTAATTATGCTTTTCTTGAACTGAAGGATTATATATCTATTATTATTAATGTTATAACAATATGCAAATAAATATATATGTTGTATAGTTGGCGATGTAAATATACTATATATCATGCATCCCTATACTACTAAAACAAGTCATGTTAGGTATTCACGTAGTAGATCAAATAAAACACACACAAATCATTAAAGGATAATACAAATTGTCACTAGAATATGACAAGCTAATAAAATACCTTCCATATTTTGTATATATAGTAGGTCTTGTATTAGATCGTCTCACTAATTGATTTGATCCAATCATCACGACTAAAAGTTGATCTGTCAATACCGTTGAATGGTTGATCCAAAAATATTAATGTAAACATATTAATGTAATTCGAAGAAAGATTTTAATGTAATCGAAAATTGTATGTATAATACACTTGCACACATACAATTTTCTCATAGATCTAATTTTATGAGATATGTGATCTTAAAAGTTCATAATTTAATACAAAATGAAGGTTGACTTGCGAAGAAAATGATGGGACATCTCACGGAATTATATTTTCATGACAGTTTATATATTAAGTTCTTTATTCTTTTTTTGAGACCATTTTACATATTTAATTTGGTGGGAACGGTGAATCCATAACTCTTAACACATAAAATATATATTTACTAGTGAATCGGAGTTTGGATTAATTTACAATAATAGAATTCATTTTGTCATGCATACGTAATTAAATTGGTAAAACTATCTAATTTCTATATATGATTAAACTAATACTGTGAATAGTCGACTAAAAAAAATCGTTTATCAACTACATTTATTATTGGCAACCCCCACCATGCATACGTAGGACAAAAAAAAGTTTTTTTTTTAAATAAAGATAAATTCAAATGCAGTGGCCAACCGTTGGGAATGTGGGGTGGACCAACCCATACAACAACCACCCCAACAGGCAACATCCACTTTTGTGACAAATGTCAATTTCTTATTGATTGTGGTAAATTTTAATGGATAATATTTATATCCTTGATAACTGATACTTCCTCCGTCCCCCTTATCTTTGCCACGGTTTGACCACACGGAGTTTAAGAAAAAACTGTTGACTTTGATGTGATGTGTTATTTTAATGTTTTTGAGTGGCAATTTTGTAATTAATGTGTACTTTTTGAGTGCAAAAGTTGTAAAATGAAAGAAATGGAAGGGTAAGGGAATAAATTTTTCTTTGCCATTTTTGGGCTGGCAAACTTAGTTGGGACAAATAAAAAAGGAAAGTAGGCAAAGTTAGCAGGGACGGAGGGAGTATTTATTTTATTTTTAAAAAAAAACCAAAATTCCTTTTTTTTATCTATAAATAGAGTGTAATATTGACATATTTTGAATCACAATAAAAAAATCTTTATTTTCTCTCAATCTAAAATTCTATCTTTTTTTACATTTTGAGATTCACTTTTTTCTCATATTATTTCCATAATTTCTTTCTTATTATGGATTCAAACAATCCTAATTACAAAAATTTGGTAATGATAATTGATTATATAATTTGTATCTTTTATGTTTGTAATTTAATATTTCATGCATCTTTTTTCATTTTTCGTATTCCCATTATTGTAATTTTAATATAATTACTGTAATTTTAATTTAATTATTGTGTTAGTATATTATTTTTCGTGTATTATCGAAACAAATTTTCTTACTATAATTGTGGAATTAAAATACAATTATTATATTTTTAATATAATTAAAAATTCTCAAAATAGTATATAATTTCATATAATTATTGTAGTGCATATATAGATGAGAGAAAAAATAATATTTTATTAAAAAGTTAGGTTGGGTTGGGTTGTTGATAAAGTATAAAAAAATTGGGATTTAGTTGGGTTGTAGATTGTATATGTGGATGAGAGAAAAATGAATATTTTATTAAGAGGTTGGGTTGTGATAGGTTGTGAATATAGATGAAAATATCCCGATATATTTCCGATATATCCCCGATATTTCCGTTTTTTAACGTGACCGAAACAAAAACGGGGTGTAATGATATATCTTCGATATTTTTATTTCTTTGTAAAAAAAATAAATGAAATATCAATAATTATTAGTTAAATTCGGTATCGATTTCGATATCGATAGCTTTAGGTAAAAATTATAGGAAAATTCATGAATATAAAGGAAATATCGGTAAAATATCGGTAAATAATGGAAAATATCGATAAATATCAGGAAAATCGGTAAATATCAAGAAAATATGGCTAAATATCGAGAAAATATCCGTAAATATCGCTAAATATTGAGAAAATATCGGTAATAATCGGAAAAATATATATACCGATATTTCCACCGAAACCGATATATCCATCGATATTTCTGTAAAATTAATATACCGATATATCTACCGAAATTGATATTTTCATCCTTGGTTGTGAATAAATGTAGTCTCACCATTCGAATCATCTATTATTTTAAGTACTACATTTATATCTCACATTTTCTTATATCACATTTTCTTATATTAAATATATGTCAAATGTTAACTAATAGTATCACTTGATATACATGATGATTATTTTAAAACAACAAATATAATTCTAAGTATAATCAAAGATCGATATTCTTATGTGCATTTTTTAAGCTAAATGGGCTGGGGCTACTTCAACTACAAAATATGACAAAACAAACTTAACTAGCAAAATTAAATAACTTTCGAAGTTACAGTTTCTTGTCCTGAAATATTTTCACCAATCTTAATTAATTATACATACATAAATATAATGTTAATCTTGTTATTATAAATATTGTATTAATAATTGCGGATAAATATAATGCTAATTTTGTTATTATAAAATGGATTTAATTGTTAGGTATTGGACATAAATCTTTATCAACTTTAGCAATTATTAAATAGTTGTTTCACGAAATTTGATAAAAGTTGGTTTCAATAATATTGCTTCAATACATTAGATTAGTTATATGGAGAGCATTGCACATGATTTTGAGATGGGTTGGAGTGGAGCATCTTTTGCCTAACCACTCTGCATTTAAATTTAATGATGTTTTCCTAACTAATTAAGACTTTTTTCAATAATCATTATCTCAATTGTTTAATTTTGGGGGAAACAAATTAAGGCATTGATTCAATATCTTTATCACCCATTCTAGAATGCAAAAACTAATGAGTAAGTCTTGTATGAGACCGTCTTACGGATCTTTTTTCGTGAGACGGGTCAACCCATAACCCACAATTAGCAATTTATATGAAAGTTTGTGGATATTGATTCAATTCATGGATAATAAGGATTCGTCTCACGGAAACTATCCTTGAGACCGACTCACATGAGTTTTTGCGAAAACTAATAAACCACGTTTTTCATTTTAATAATTATCGATAATTATCAAATTTGTCAAATAATATTAATGTCTTGAATTTAGATTAAATTGATTTTAATACATGATAGATTTTAGATAATATATAGCTAATTCTCAATTATTTAAGTGATTGTGGCCGTACATATATATTTGAAGTAATTATTCTTAACTTAAGTGCAGGACTAATGGATATTTGTCGGTTGGAGGAATAGAAAAAGATAACATAAATAAATTAATATATTAGGAACAAATTACGTACACGTATGCTCTTAATACATATAACTACTAAAATATGTTATTGTCTCTAATTTTTGAAATTAACATTTCTCAACCATTTATAGTTATGATCTTAATTTTATTAGTAAGAAGCAAAGCCTGTGCATTAATTATTCTTTAATGAGCAATATAATCATTCCTTAATACGAAATTGTATTTCTCACCAATCTGGAACACAGATCATGTCACATTTTTATAATTTAGATAGATTACAATTTGTGGTACTAATCCTACTGCATTGGCCACCTGGGTATTTAATAAACATAATTAGAAAGAGATGCAAAACTAATTAAAGAATTATTAGTTAGTTATATGAAATTAAATGATACTGGGATTTAATTATGTGATGTTGGAAACTACTTTCACAACAAGGGGCAGAATCTCTAGTAAATGAGATCAACGAAACCAAATACAAACAAAAAAAAGGAAGATATGCAACAAGTCGAGTTGAGTGTTTATTGATGGGAATTTATCCACCCAATAATTAGAATTCATTCAATTCCTAATAACCATAGATGAAAATATCTCAATATATCTCCGATATATCCTCGATATTTCTGTTTTTGGACGTGACCGAAACAAAAACGGGGTGTAACGATATATCTTCGATATTTTATTTCTTTGTAAAGAAATAAATGACATATCAATAATTATTAGTTATATATCTGTATCGATTTCGATATTGATGACTGTAGATAAAAATTATAGGAAAATTCATGAATATAAAGGAAATATCGGTAAATATTGGATAATATTGATAAATATTGGGAAAATATCGGTAAACATCGAGAAAATATCGGCAAATATCGCTAAATATCAGGAAAATATCGATAAATATCTAGAAAATATCGGTAAATATCGGTAAATATCGGGAAAATATCGGTAATAATCGGAAAAATATATGTACCGATATTTCCACCGAAATCGATAAATCCATCGATATTTCCCTAAAATTAAGGTACCGATATATCTAACAAAACACATATTTTCATCCTTGCTGATAACAGGCTTGCAGGAGCTTACTTAGTGACATTGCAACCAGCCCACAGTCCAATTGTCTAGGACCAAGGCCCACGGCCAAGGTCAGGAACTTTCAGCTAGTCCAACAAGTCCAGCCCACAGTCTAATTGTTAAGGACCAAGACCCACTAATCCAACAAGTCTAGCCCACAGTCCAATTGTCAAGGACCTTCAGCTAGTCCAACAAGTTCAGCCCACAGTCTAATTGTCAAGGACCAAGACCCACTAGTCCAACAAGTCCAGCCCACTGTCCAATTGTCAAGGACCTTCAGCTAGTCCAACAAGTTCAGCCCACAGTCTAATTGTCAAGGACCAAGACCCACTAGTCCAACAAGTTTAGCCCACAGTCCCAATTGTCAAGGACCAAGACCCACGAGCTTGCATAGTGACCTTGCAACTAGCCCACAGTCTAACCCACAGTCTAATTGTCAACAGTCCAATTGTCAAGGATGTGACCTTGCAACCTGCCCAAAGTCTAACCCACAGTCTAATTGTCAACAGTCCAATTGTCAAGGACCAAGACCCACGAGCTTGCTTAGTGACCTTGCAACCAGCCCACAGTCTAACCCACAGTTTAATTGTCAAGGACCAAGACCCACTAGTCCAACAAGTCCAGCCCACAGTCCAATTGTCAAGGACCAAGACCCACGAGCTTGCTTAGTGACCTTGCAACCAGCCCACAGTCTAATTGTCAAGGACCAAGGCCCACAACCAAGGTCAGGAACTTTCAGCTAGTCCAACAATCTTGCAACCAGCCCACAGTCTAATTGTCAAGGACCAAGCCCACAGTCCAATTGTCAAGGACCAAGACCCACGAGCTTGCTTAGTGACCTTGCAACCAGCCCACAGTCTAACCCACAGTCTAATTGTCAAGGACCAAGACCCACTAGTCCAACAAGTCCAGCCCACAGTCCAATTGTCAAGGACCAAGACCCACGAGCTTGCTTAGTGACCTTGCAACCAGCCCACAGTCTAATTGTCAAGGACCAAGGCCCACAACCAAGGTCAGGAACTTTCAGCTAGTCCAACAATCTTGCAACCAGCCCACAGTCTAATTGTCAAGGACCAAGCCCACAGTCCAATTGTCAAGGACCAAGACCCACGAGCTTGCTTAGTGACCTTGCAACCAGCCCACAGTCTAATTGTCAAGGACCAAGGCCCACAGCCAAGGTCAGGAACTTTCAGCTAGTCCAACAAATCCAGCCCACAGTCTAATTGTCAAGGACCAAGGCCCACGGCCAAGGTCAGGAACTTTCAGCTAGTCCAACAAGTCCAGCCCACAGTCTAATTGTCAAGGACCATCTAATTGTCAAGGAGCCCAGTCCAACAAGTCCAGCCCACAGTTTAATTGTCAAGGAGCCCACAGTCTAATTGTCAAGGACCATCTAATTGTCAAGGAGCCCACAGTGTCCAACAAGTCCAGCCCACAGTCTAATTGTCAAGGAGCCCACAGTCTAATTGTCAAGGACCATCTAATTGTCAAGGAGCCCACAGTCTAATTGTCAAGGACCAAGGCCCACGACCAAGGTCAGGAACTTTCAGCAAGTCCAACAAGTTAGTCCAACAAGTCCAGCCCACAGTCTAATTGTCAAGGAGCCCATAGTCTAATTGTCAAGGACCATCTAATTCCAGCCCAGTCAAGGAGCCCACAGTCTAATTGTCAAGGACCATCTAATTGTCAAGGAGCCCACAGTGTCCAACAAGTCCAGCCCACAGTCTAATTGTCAGGGAGCCCACAGTCTAATTGTCAAGGACCATCTAATTGTCAAGAAGCCCACAGTGAGCCCACAGTGTCCAACAAGTCCAGCCCACAGTCTAATTGTCAAGGAGCCCACAGTCTAATTGTCAAGGACCATCTAATTGTCAAGGAGCCCACAGTCTAATTGTCAAGGACCATCTAATTGTCAAGGAGCCCACAGTCTAATTGTCAAGAACCAAGGCCCACGGCCAAGGTCAGGAACTTTCAGCTAGTCCAACAAGTCCAGCCCATAGTCTAATTGTCAAGGAGCCCATAGTCTAATTATCAAGGACCATCTAATTCCAGCCCAGGACCAAGGCCAAGGTCAGGAACTTTCAGCTAGTCCAACAAATCCAGCCCACAGTCTAATTGTCAAGGAGGACAGGTATAACAAATCCAGCCCACAGTCTAATTGTCAAGTACCGATCTAATTGTCAAGGAGGACAGGTCTAATTGTCAAGGAGTCAGGAACCCTTCAGCTAGTCGGCCAAGGTCAAGAACTTTCAGCTAGTCCAACAAGTCCAGCCCACAGTCTAATTGTCAAGGACCGATCTAATTGTCAAGGAGTCCAACGGCCAAGGTCGGCCAAGGTCCAGCCCACAATCTAATTATCCAGCCCACAGTCTAATTATCAAGGAGTCCAACGGCCAAGGTCGGCCAAGGTCCAGCCCACAGTCTAATTATCAAGGAGTCAGGAACCCTTCAGCTAGTCCAACGGCCAAGGTAGGTCGGCCAAGGTCAGGAATCCCAGCTAGTCCAACAAGTCCAACCCACAGTCCAATTGTCAAGAACCAAGACCCTAGTCCAACAAGTCCAAGGTAGGTCGGCCAAGGTCAGGAACCCCAGCTAGTCCAACAAGTCCAACCCACAGTCCAATTGTCAAGAACCAAGACCCTAGTCCAACAAGTCCAACCCACAGTCCAATTGTCAAGAACCAAGACCTAGACCCAGCTAGTCCAACAAGTCCAACCCACAATCCAATTGTTAAGGACCAACCCACGATAAAGGTCGGGTCGGGTCGATCTGCGCGTGTGTGTTTTGTACAAACATGTTACTCAAAGAGTGTACCTATTACTAAGCAACCTCATAAGGCTTACTTTATGCTAGCGTTTCCAAGGTCTAACTTCCAATGTGGGATATTTAAGCACATTTCCCTACACCCAAAACCTTTCCATTCCCATCTGTAAATTACTACCTCTGTCCCAAGTTATTTTGCCTACTTTGACCGGTACGAAACCTAAGAAAAAATTATTTGACTTTGATGTGATGTGTTATTTTAATATTTTTGAGTGGCAATTTTGTAATTAATGTGTGCTTTTTGAGTGCAAAAGTTGTAAAATGAAAGAAATTGAGGGGTAAGGAAGTAAATTTTTCTTTGTCATTTTTGGGCTGGCAAAATTAGATGGGACAAACAAAAATGGAAAGTAGGCAAAATAGAGCGGGACGGAGGGAGTACTATCTTTAGAGATTAATTTCTTACTCACCAAAAATTGGTTTTGGGTGATTTAACATGTCTCGATTAATTACTACAAATTTAGATTAACTTTATGACACCCAATCCATAAAAGGATTTAATTTTAAGCAATTAACCATTGATTCAAATGGTTCCTAAACAATTTTCCAACATATGACTGGACCAATACAACACTAGAAATGTGTAAATACACTATTAGGCCAATGGGCTTCCAAAATATAATCTACATATTTGATAGTCCTAAAGATTTTTTTTTAAAATGCCATAAACAATATATATATATATATATATATCCTAAAGATTTTTTTTAAAATGCCATAAACAAGATATATATATATATATACATACATACATCATTTGTTATGAGTAAATACATTGGCACATATATTTTCCTCTAAATATAGGCCAAAACATTCCGATAGAATAAAAAGTTGTATGATTTTTTATGGGCTCAAACCAACCCGAATTAATATTAATGGCTATGTGATTTGTTGGTGTGTATATGACGCGTACTATTAATCTACTCCAATATTTTATTTTATTTTCAATTAAAAAGAGATGTAGAATTTTCCAACTTGATCGTAGGTCCTTTAGTTAGATGGGTGTAAATGAGGGATGAGATTGAGGGTTTTTTTTTTTTTTTTTTAAAGCTAATTCCTGATATTTAAAAAGTGTGACTTTTAGTTGACGATTTCAGTAGTAATCTGTGCAAAAAAATTAATTAACAAGACTGCATGATATTCTTGATTTTGTGATTCTAGCCACATTGAGTGTATATTCTTAAATGTCCTTAATTTTGTCAATATATGATGAGATAATGAGAAGTGAATTTGGACGATGATTTCATGCAAACAATAATGCTTCTAAATTCCTCATTCTGGTTTCAAAATAATTTACTTGTTAAAAAACACCACACTCAATCAATTGATTTGAATTGAAATTGGAATCAAACTCATTTTTATTACCATATTTCTGAAACTGCTAAATTTCTTACAACCATGAATTTCTCACACAACATTCATCCATCCATCCATCCATCAAACTAACAGGTACAAATTGTGTTAATTAATCCACATTTTCATAGCTTTCACCCTTCACTGTCCGATCGAGATCCTGTTTTTCTGTATCTTCGTACGAGTATTTCTCTTCGATGAATTCAGGAGAAGAGGATTTGTTCATATACGCAAAGTACACAATTAGCTGCAATGCACCTAGTACAATTCCAACTGCATTTGGTACCTGATAATTAAATGCAACCATAGAAATAACTCAGTCCCTTTATCACACATATATAGTTGAAATGGGGAAATTATCGCGACAAAATTGCAATTTTTTGGAAAGCTTACAAGGACATAGTAGTCTTTAAGAAGCATCGCGAAAGTGAACCAGACAGAAGCGTTGGCAAGAAGGGAGAACGACAAGAAAAACGACATGTATTGGACGCTTTTTGTCCGTACCACCGTGCTCTGTCCAATGACATCAAGATAAGCACAATTTCTCGTACAATGTTTTTAATTTAGACAATGCATGACTTCCTTACCACGGCTGATAAAGGAGCAGCATACATTCCGATAGTGAATGTTGCACACAACACTCCTATAAAAGTACGTCTAGATTTTCCATGGAATACTGCTAGCGTCGTAGCCAGCACTATTCCAAGGAAAACCAAATCGAGGAGAACAAATCCGAAATATTTGACCCTTCTCTCCTTGGAAGCGTAGAAGAGAAAAAGAACAAGGTAGGCTATTTGTGAGGCTATGCCTACGGCGTTTACTGTGACTATGAGCACCCCATCATCGGGATCAAGTGATCCGTACAATGTCCAAAGACTCGTGCTCAAAAGTGTTGTTATATATGGGACGCCTTTGTAGTTCTCTGATGATTTCTTCTTCACGATTTCCCTAAACGTCCCTCTGAAACACACAGCCATTCGAATTTAATCATTTGGATCATCTATTGTGCACAACAAATGGTACTTTCATGAACATGTTTAAATATTTGCAATTCAATATTGTACTAGTCCCTATGATTGTAGTTTAACAATTTGCACACTTACATTGAAGAAGAAAAACTTAAGATAGACACAATGTTACCTGCAAGAATTAAAATTAGGACAAGTTAGAAGGGAATTTACAAATATATGTAACATATATATTGAGAGCCAAATATTAGGGAAAATTAAGATTGTAAAATAATGTGCATCAAAGAATTGAAAGAAATGAACCTATGATGCCAACAATAAAGTCTGCTGCAACCATTGGAACCGAGATCTAAACAACCTTAATGAAGCAGATCAGAGTTATTGATTTTCAAAACTATAATGTGTTTATTAACTGAAATTTGATGATGTTTTTATGGGATTTGCCAATGTGGATGCCAATATTTGGATTTTCCCTTTCTGTCTATTTCAAATTTTAAAATGTGTTTGTGTAGCTTTTGATGTTACATTTGTATAGGTAGTTAATTATATCTGCATACTCAAAAAGAGTGGAATAATCATAGTCCATATAACCATATTAGTATAAAAAATATTCAAATTTTTCAAGGTTTCATTTGAACAGAGTGATCATTTGAAATGTATGGATTTCAAATGAGCAGATCTTATGTGAAACCGTCTTACGGATCTTGTTATGTGAATGGGTCAACTCATATGATCCACACTTAACAATTTATATTAGAATTTGTGAAAATGATGGGTTCAATTTATAGACAAAAATGATTTATCTCACGGAAACTACCAATGAGTTTTTATGATTTCAAATCCACTCAAATTAAAGGGAATGCAAACTAATCCTAATCATTTAGTTTGAACATGTACATATGGTAATTGGAATTTGTTTAATATTGTAAAATCTATCCAATTTTAAGTTGATATGGATAGATAGCACATTAAAAATTAATTATACGAAAAATATATATATATTATATCACGAGTAGTTCAGATGAGAAACATTTTTTATTCTAAATAAAATACTGAGAATGATTTAAGTTTATTTAGAGAAATGTGACGACACTGATGTTTATGAATCTGAACGATGAAGATACAAAGAGAAGAATCATAAAGTAAAAGGGTTTGTCCTAATTAATTAACATGTTATTATGCCCTTCCCAGATACATGCAGTTATTGTCGTATACATGATTCTCCATTTTGTTTCTTGTAATATTTCGATCAATTTCTTATTATTTTCTAATGAATACATTTTTGTATATTTTATAATAGGCGCATTATTTACAAACTTATAATAATTTTTTAAAAATAAAGATTCCATGACAGTGGTTCGTTTTTTGGTTTGTGTTGGGGTATATTGGTATCTTACTTATTCTATCCATTACAAGCATGATAACATTTCGAAAATGGAACCATGTTATATTCATAATTAATTGATTAGAGAGTTTGATCTTAATCAAGGGATAATCATAAATTTCTTGTTAAAATATTCGATTTTTGAACTTCTAACAATTCTAATGCGTGATAATTTCATCCTTAAATTATATGAAAAATTAAATTAATAAGTATATTGAATATCTAACCCACAGTATAATTATAAACTATATGGGTAATTCTATACACACCCCCATCAATACTAAACACACCCCATCTATACACACATTCTTAAAATAATAAAAAAAAAGAATGTGTGTATAGATGGGGTGTGTATAGAATTACCCAAACTATATATATCTTACTTCTAAACTTTGCCAATCATAAAATTTACCTCTCAACCAACCCGCAGATAGAATATTGCATCATCAAGTGCGTGGCAGAGAGGGACATAATCGTCAATTCATTCAACATATTGCCTTTTACACTTCAAACCATAAAAATGACTACAAAAAATAGATTTGCACTTTGCCATCGCATGACTACAAAAAAAAAAAAAAAAAATGACTAATTAAAGCACAAATTAAAATATCCTTTTTTTAGATTATTACTTCAAGAAAAATATTTTTATATTAATTAAGAATTTATGATAAATATATATTCAGTAAAACTGAATTAAAATTAAAATAAGTCTAGCTACCGTACAAAGATTAAATTTTAAGTTAAATTTATAGATCCAAATAATAAAATTGGTCAGGAAATTTCAAATCATACTTTAATCATCACTTATTATTTTTATAGTATTGAAATTAGTCATGGGAAATTTACTTTTTTTTTAATTATATATATATATATATATTAATCTTAATTAGTTTTTTATATTTATTCTTTCGACTAATTACATGAAATACACAGGTTCATATCTTTCTAATATATACTTTAACTACTAATGCATTATTATTATTTATTATTAATTAAATTTATTTACAAAATGTATTTCAATATTTTTATTAATTCCGTGCACGTGTATGACACGAGATCTACATTATAATGATGATGATGATAGAAAGCCATGTGGCAATACACTTGTTTTAAGACATCATACATACATTGTCCAAATAGATTGAGGCCAAAGAAAAAAGATACAAAAACAACTTGGTAACACAAACTAATAAAAGCAACCACAAGCAAGAAAGAAAACATGAATTAGGTTATTGAAATTAGGTGATATATATAAATGTGAATTAAGGGCCATATATAATTAATAAGCACCAAATGAAATTAGAAGGTAGAGAAGGTGTTAAAGAAGTGATGAATAGAAGCATTGATCTGATGAGGCCTCTCTTGATTGATGAAATGTCCAGTGTTTTCCATCACAACACATTCCTCCAACAATGGAACATCATTCTTGAACCCACCTCCATCCACATACTCCTTCACTCCTGGTGTTGTGTACACCATGTCTGCATCCCCCACTATGTACTTCACTGGAACTCCCACTACTTTTGCCCCTGTCCATGCTGACGTCATCTCCCAATTCCTACACACACTCTCTACTCGTCATCAATTTATAATGTGTCTATGTCTAGCTAGGGTTAAGAGGGAAAGCTTTTAATTTTAATTTCTTGGGAAAAAAGAGTGTGAGTTTCAATGACTTACAAATCTAGTGCTCTGTAGTAGTTGAGCCCTCCGGTGAAGCCGGTTTGGTTGTATTTTTGGGCGTAGTATTTGAGGTCTTCTTCGGTGAACCAATGGGGCAGTTTGATGGTGTTGGTGTCGGGTCCGAACGGGTTTTCATAGGGCAAGCGGGCCGGGCCGGGTGTTCGGTCCGAGAGGATTTTCTTGATCACTGCTTCCGCTCCATATGCTGCCATTTCTGATTCCATTTTTCCAGCTTCCTGTTGCATTGTTTCTCCTCTTAATAACAATTCATATGAATACATATATAGGATGAATTCCATATACATAATAATAGTAAAACACTAATATAAAAGTTGAAGTACTGTTCATTTTGAAATAATTTTTAATCAATGTAATTCTAATTTAAGTGAATTTGAATATGATTCATTGTAAATCCTATGATCCAAATATGAATATTCTCACATTTGAACATAACAACAAGAACGGCACATTTTCACACACGTGACTCAAATCCCACCAATTAGTTGATTCAAGCTAAGTGAAGTGACATCTAGTCTTTTCTATTAAAGTGAAAGTTGATAGTACAAATATTTCTTATCACCTAATTCCCAATCTTTAGCAATCAATTTTAATTCGGAACACCATTAATTAACTTCTACCTTTTACTTATGATATTATTTTTTTTAAAAGTGTATTCATCTTTTTAATCACTCCATCTCATTCAGGGTGAAGGCCAATACAACAACAATCATGATCCTCTAATTTATATGATATTTCAATATAATTAATCACAATATGATAACCGTAAAAGTAAAAGATGACATCATCAATTTACATATGACATGCATTCAAAATAATGTAATATAAGATGAAACAATTGTTGATATTCTTTAAAAATATTTATGTTATAAAAAATAAATTGAAGAAAGAAAAATAATACCATCTCCGTTCTACAAAGATATGATCACTTTTGTTTTCACACATATTAAGAAAATATTTAAAATTCATGTCATTATCTTTCATTAATTCTAACATTGCATGAACAAAAAATTGTTGTGAAAGTGCATAAGAAACTAAAGTGCGATGATTTAATATACATTTAATTAAAGACATGTATATATAATTATAAATTAAAAGTCATACTAATATACTAACTGACCTATCTTTATGACACAGATATAAATCTTTGTAGGATGAAGGGATTAATCAAATAATAGGTTTCAGAGGT
This sequence comes from Scutellaria baicalensis, assembly GCA_005771605.1. Lineage (NCBI taxonomy): Eukaryota > Viridiplantae > Streptophyta > Magnoliopsida > Lamiales > Lamiaceae > Scutellaria > Scutellaria baicalensis. The sequence goes on from CM016722.1 coordinate 47,277,800, forward strand.
GACAGATATTGGGTGGTTGTGGAGATTCATTAAAGTTGCCACTCCAAAAAAAGGAAAAATTCAGTGACAAAACATGATTTCCTAGCTGTAGCATTTATGGATACTTATATCCACCACCCTTTTCAACCAATCCAATCTTTTATTATTCAAATTATATTATTCAATACTCATTTCTATTTGGTCACGGGTTTCGAACAGTCCATTTCACGGGTCAACAACAAAAAGCATAAAGTCAAACTAACCTAATACAATTTTAGTTTCCTTTATGCATGTTTTCACAAGATCAAGTTACATGCACTAGTCCGTATACGGGTTTTATTTCATGAGTTCTACTTCCATACTTATAAAATATATTTATTCATTATTATAAATCAATTTTATTTTGTTAGTTATGGATTTTATAAATCAGAGTCCACTAATTGGACATGAATTTATTTTCAGGAATCAATTTATATTTCATTAAGATTGATGTATAAAGGATAGAAGGGAGACTGCAAGTTATGATTGGGCCTATGAGTTTTAGAAATCATCAATATAACAAATATATATGTACTTTTTTCCACAAATGTGAAATAAATCCTATAGTATAAAAGAAATTGGGCTAATTAAAATATCACTTTCGTACTAAGTTACAAACCTTACAAGAAAATTACTATCAATGTATATTAGTTATTGACAAATAACATTTTTAATTACGAAATCTACCTCATTTTCATAGATACATAACACATATCGACAAGATATCCCTAATCCACCACTTAATCAATAATGTGTAGTTGCAATCATCAATAATTTCAAGGAGGAGAGGATTCGGGTTTGTACGTCTTCCACCTAATTCGATTTATAGTGATTGGGTGTAGAAAATGGAAAATTTAATGGAAGATTTGGAACAATCTCATTGAAGAATGTTTGATCTGGTCTAGACATTTTTAATGATGATGCATCGTACTATTTTCATACCTACTCACATTCATATTTTTTCAACTTAATATTATAATTAATAATTGAATCTCATTTATATATGTTTTTTATAACTTATAACTTCTATAATTCTAATGAAGATTTAGGAAATTCCAACATACAATAGTTTATTTCAAGGCACAATTAGAAGAAAGAGAATATGAGTCGTTAATCTCTAGGAAATTAAAATGGGATACTGACCATTTATATATAACAATTTTTTTCCTCTACTAATAAAAAAACATTTTTTTATATTTATTAATTTTTCTACTTCGGCATAAAATTTTGAAACTTGGGGATCCAATCATCACGAAACTCAGATCAAAAGGTAGCAAAAAAAAAAAAGTAGAAAAAATGATTTTCTTTTAAATTAATTTTCTTCTTCAAAAAAAAAAAAAAAAAAAGGAAAGTGAAACATGTATATTTCAATTCTATATGTTAAGCTATGGTCAGTATTTCAGTTCATATTTTATTCTATAAATAATTAAAGAAATCTTTAATCTAATAATGCAGGTGATAATAGATAAATGTCAGACATGCAATCAATTTCCCATCTAAATCACAAAATATTTGCTAGACTAATTGTCACATTTTATTCTATTTATATACTTTCAATTAACGCATACATTTCAAAATGCATCATATTAAAAATAAAATAGCACCCAAATTAAATAAAAGAAATGAAAGGGAAAAAAAACCTGGAATCTGCACATATAGTAATCTTCTCCAAAGAAAGCTCGCATACTCTCCACCGGTTTCATGTACGGATTCCGGGGACGAAACGGCACCGTTAAAGAGACGAAGGCCTTCACCAAATCTGGCCGGAAAAGGCAGAGGTACCAGCCTATCATGGCGCCCCAGTCATGCGCCACCACCAACACCGGCTCCCCGCCGCCGAGGGACTGTATGAGCGCCACCATGTCACCCACCACGTGGAGGCACGAGTAGCTGGATGCCTCCGCCGGCGCATCCGTGTCGCCGAAGCCGCGGAGGTCCGGCGCCACCGCCCGGTATCCCAGGTCGGCGAACGCCGTTATCTGGTGGCGCCACGTGTACCACAGCTCCGGAAAGCCATGAATGAAAAGCACGACGGGCCCCTTCCCTTTCTCTGCTACATGCATCTTTATGCCATTCACACTAACTGTTCTGTGCTCAATGCCCTCCATCTCTCTCTCTCTCAAGTTTGCAGAATGAGGATGGGAATGGTGGTGTAGCTAGGTTATTTATTAGCACAGTTTTGCTGTAAATAGAGATTGATATTTGATATTAATATATAATTGTAGTAATTAATACTCCCTCCGTCCCTGCTAACTTTGCCAACTTTTCATTTTTGTTTATCCCATCTTATTTTACCAACCCAAAAATGGCAAAGAAATTTACTCTCTTACCCCTTCATTTCTTTCATTTTACAACTTTTGCACTAAAAAAGCACACATTAATTACAAAATTGTCACTAAAAAACATTAAAATAACACATCACATCAAAGTCAACAATTTTTTCTTAGGCTTCGTGCCGATCAAACGTAGACAAAGTTAGCCGGAACAAAGGTAGTATGTGAGAATTCTTGCATTTGAGCTCTAGTACACTGTGGAAGCATAGTCTCATTTAATATATATATGCAGTTCTTGAAATGAAGTCCATGATTCAAATGATTTTATTATGTTATTACTCCATTTCAAATCAAATTAATTGAATAAAGCTATAATGATGGTATGAATTTTCTAATATATATATATATATATATATATATATATCCTCTAATTTTATATTGTATAGTTAATGCATGTCAAGCATATAATAAATTATTTAGATTTTTTTTGTTCTGAAAAATAAAATATGCTAGGAGCTAGCTGTAAGTATAAAGTAACACATGCATTGAACCAATATATCCAAAAGGTTATATATTTTATTAATTAATGTTTTGGGTATTAGGAGTTATTGAATTTATTAATTAGCTCTTATTTTATCAAAGTAAATTATCAGTTCATTTCACTACTAGAAAACAACCAAATTTCAATAGAAAATTCTAATAGAAATAATAACAGTTGGAATTTCCAACGGCTGTTGAAAATTCCGTTGGAATTTTTATAATTTTCAACGGAATTCAACATCGTTGGAAATTCTGTTGGAATAATGTTGGAATTTTATTGGTGGTTGTATATTCCAACAAAAAAGTATCGTTGGAATGTTCTGTTGGATTTGTATTTCCGTCGAAATTTTAATTTCAACGCCGATTTTCCGACGGTCCAATTATGTTGAAATTTCCGTTGGAATTTGAGTGATTTCTAATAGTGTTTTAAGTCATGAAACCATATAAAAATGAAAAGTTGAATTTCTTACCACAATATGTTGCTTATCCTGTGTTGTTCAAAAATACATATTTAGCTCCTTAATACTTTTTCCCCATGTGCTATACTTAAAAAAAAAAAATTTGCTCTATTTCGTCTCCTCAATAAATGGTGAAAGTATAAGTGGTGGTCGGGGGATAAAATAATAGGGTAATTCTGTAGTACACCTGGTGTATTAATACACCAGATTTTTTTACCGTAGTAACTTTTTTTAAGGTAACTTTTTAACGAGTGACACTTGTGTGCCCCGGGGGCACGGTGCCCCCAAATTAATCATCATATTGGTGTTAAATACATACTCTACAGGTATCATGTGTATACTCTTCAGGTATCACATGTATACTCTTATATAAATATGATACCTATAGAGTATATATATAACACCAAAAAAACATAACACCTATAGAGTATATATATAACACCTGAAGAACATATATATAACACTTAGATCTGTGCCCCTATGTACCCCAGGGGTATATAAGTTTTTGCCTTTTTTAACTTTTGGACTATAGGAGTTGTGGGCTTTGTAATATATATGGGTTGTGTAACCTTTGGACAATGGGCTGCAATGTCTTGATTTGTGTATTGTGGGCTATGAAATACATTGTATGCTTTACATTTAATTTTGGTTTATTTTGAGCTATGAAATATTTTGTGTGTTTTACATTTAATTTTGGGTCATATGAGTTGTACGCTTAGAATGTTCATTTATATAAAATATAAATATTTGTTACAAACTTATTTCATTTGCATAAATAATACTTAATTTAATAAATGATAAAACATTTACAACCATTGTGATGAAATTGAAATTAAATATTAATATATTTGAGATATACTAATATGATCATGCAGTTTTAATAAATTTCATAATAAAATTAATTTTATTACGTGTTGTTTTAACGATGGTAACAATTTTAACAATTTGATGTAAGTGCAACCATTATAACCTTGCATGCTTTTTTTAAATAGGGACATTGGTTACATGCCATTTTAACAATTTCATATCAGTGCAACCATTTTAACCATGTTATACAGTGCAAACATTGTATATGCAAAATATTGTATTTCAACCATACACTATTGTATATTTTGACCCTACAACCATTTCCTTGAACCATTAGATTGAAATATTTAATATATTTCAGATATATTAATATGTTTATTGCCCCACAATTTTAATTTTTATTCACGAATGTTTTAATTGTATATTAATTTATATATTTACATATTACCCCATAATTTTGGATGTCATTAACCATTGTGTGATATCATTCTATTGCCCAACAATTTTTATTTGAATTCATCAATGTATACATTTGAATGTCATTAACCATTGCATGATGTCATTGATAATTGAATGTCATTAACCATTGCATAATGTCATTGATAAGATATATATTGCATATTACCCTCACAATCTTGGATGTCATTCACATTCTATTTTATCTTGTAATATATGAACGAGTCATAGGATTATGATTTTTTTTAATTCACCAATGTTATCTATGTTGTATATATTTGCATATTTGCAATGCATATTCCAAGTGATATAATGCAATGCAATTCATATCATGCCATTGATATAATACGATGCATCGTTATTGCAATGCAATGCAATTCATAACATTGGTTGCATGGTATCATGCATTGATATAATGCAATGCATGTTATTGCAATGCATCATACTAACAAAAAAAATAAAAATGCATACAAACCATTCTAACCGTTCACAATGAACTATGCATAAAAAAATTTTGGATGACTTGCAGCAATGAGTTGATGCATTGCAATTGAATGGAATGTCTTGCACTATAAATGAATATTTTCCCACATAATTTACATTTCACTTAGAGATAAAGTTAGACATACTCATGTATAAAGTTGTTAAGATTTTTTTGTATCTCATTATATCTTTTTAGATCTTGAAGTGTATTATATATATATATTAGACTTTATATCAATAAAATACAAGTTCTTAATTCTTCTGTCAGTATATATATACATTTGAAGATTTAAAATAATATTTTATTGGTGAATTTTGAGAAGTGTTTACGTTGAGAGAACATTTTATAAACATTCATAAAATACATAATATATTTTAATATACATAATTAAGTTTATATACATAATGAAGTTTATATACATAATATATATTGTGATAATTAAGTTTATATACATTAATCTCAATTAATGTATATATTATGATAATTAAGTGTATGTGTGTGTATATAAGTAATTTAGGATCATATTTTAATTAATTAAGTAAAAGACTAAAGTAGTAATATTACATGTAAAATAATGTTTTAATTTGTTGTTGGGTGTGTAAAATAGTAAAATTAAATCCTCATTTCTAATTATTCAATCAAATAATTATTTGAATTATTTAGTTAATGATTTAATTAGGTGTTTTTCAAATTATTCATGTTAAAATTGCAAATTTTTATTTTCTTATTTTTTTTATTTTTTTAAAAACGGCCCGGGGCACAAGCTTCTGCCCCGCCCGCCCAGCAGGTAGTAGTTGCGGGGAAGGCTGGGTACCCGCCCCGACATGCCCCATTGCCATCCATAATGTAACAATTGTCATCCATAATGTAACCATCGTAAATTACAATAAAATATATCGAATATGAATGTCAAATGAATCGTCGTCGGACGATGCATAATACTAGAATACGTGAATTTGGTTTTATGGATGATAATAACTGATAAATGAAATTTTAGGAGAATGAGGATTTGGACTCATTATCTAGAACATTATACCATTTTGGGGAATCATAAGAAGTTACCATAATAAATATTGAAGAAAGATAAAAAAAGGTAAATGAGAAATGAATGGTCAGGATTTAAAGTACTCAGATCTAATGGACAAAAATGACTGACAACCTGGTGTATTAATACACCAGGTGTACTACAGAAGTACCCAAAATAATATAATAGGCATGTTAAGTGAGGGTGAGAATAGTTCAGACGAAAACAGGGCGACTTATTAATTTATAATATTTTTATAAATTATGTGATATATTTAATATCTTTTATAGTTGTATATATATGTAGTCTAATTTGTAATTTATATTTTATATTGTTTCATGTTTCTCGATGTAATCCTCTAAGGGCCCGTTTACTTTGAAGGTCGGGTTTGTTTGGATTGTTTAAAAATGTGGGATTGCACTGTTCAATTAGGATAAAAAAGTGTAAATTTGAGTGTTTGGTATGCAGGTTATGTGGTGGGTTTAGTAATAATTTTTGTTTGGTATGAATGTTTGTAGTTTTGGTAAAGTTGGTTTGTTTAAAAAATGTTGTTTGGTATATAGGTTATAATGGATTAAAAGTGTCAAAATACTTTTTTGCCCTCATTCTATATTAAATTGAAAATGCATTTTGTGAGTTTGTTAAATTAAATAGAAAATTGAAATGAAAATTTCAACCCCTAATTTGAGAATGAAACTGCAATGAAGCATTCATCTTCTTCTTCAACTGAGCTTACGGGTTTCTCATGGCCATTCTTCCACCCAACTAGTGAAGCCTCATCCCGGCATTACCTAAAATCGACACACATCGGGTAATATTTCTAACATTTTGAAATCAAGTACACCAAAAAGACATGAATGCTTCTCAAATGTTGTTTTTTTACCAATTTCGTAGAGACCAAAATTGAAGCTTCAAATTTGTATCAATACCTACTCTGAACTCGAATCGAAAATAATGCACTGGTTGTAGAAAAATAATGGCTCGTTAAACCATTTCGATAACCAAGTCCATATGTAGAAATCAAATATTCAAACTTATTACAATCTTGTTGTAAACTTCTGAACACTACATTCTCAGCAACTAGCCAACTATAAACAAAACAACACAATATCTACATTAACCTCATAAAGCCATTCCATTGTTTTCTAATGTTATGAACTTCAAGAAGATCAGGAAACAAGTTGCAGAGAACAATTCAGAAAGAAGATCAACCACACCAAGTGCCACTAAAACTGAAATCATCACCAAAAAGATCATTACAACATACAACCACACAAAATTCACTTCAATCCAAACAGTAAAAAGAATAAAATTCGAAACCATACCCGAATTCAACGGTATATAGTAGAGAGCCCCAATGGTAATATTGTCAGGATCAAAAATTCCATTCACAGTATCAATACTATCCATACTAACCCCAAACCTGCTAGCTAAAGACTCCACACTATCTCCATCATGCATCACATAACTCATCAGATAATTCCACAGTCCACTTGAGCAGCCACACATGAGCCTCAATGACACCACAAGACCCCTCTTTGCAGCCCTTATGAAATTTGAAGGAAAATAAGCCAACCCATCATAGGAATCTACAACCAGATCATAGACAGAGAGACATTATTTTCTCTCACAGTAAAAGTGTAACAATGATCTGAAAAGGCAGCTAGGTGAGGATTCCATAATTACAGAAAAAGATCAATTACTTGAAGAAGATCACTATGCAGCCAATCCAAGGTTTGAGGGAAAGCTATAGCTGATATGTTGACAACCGAATACCCCTGCTCAATATGAAAAAGTCTACAAGCATCAGATATGCAATACATCTGCTATACGGTGCAATTAACACATGAGATCAGCTTCCTCCGCCCCATCCCACCCACAAAGGTACACAAGAAAACAGAAAGAAATGCATTTTGTGTTCATGCAATTTATAGTACAGGAGCAGAAGTTCTTGTCCATAAAACTAAAGATTAACCATGCGAGAACGGCAAAACCTGTGAACTTGCATTCATCATCTACTTGGAACTTGCACTCATTCAAATTCAAATTCCTGTTTGGCATGTCATACCTCATGTCAAGATTTCAAAAATGGTCATACCTATGACTTAAATGAACATAGGTAGTCTTGGATTATTTTCAAGTTGCCAATTAACTTATCCTTGTCCTAGGAAATGTGGACAAAGCTTATCAAAGATTTATTTGAGGCATACACTACAGGAGAAGGAAAATTTTCTAAAGAGTCATCTGATGAATAAGTAATTATGTATCACAAAATCATTCTTTCCTGTGTAGAATCTATTCAGTCATTAGCGTTGGCTCATCGCTGGCGACGGCTTCAGCGGCAGGCAGTCTTCATCGCAGTGAGAGAGGAGAAGAGAGAGGCAGGGTACGCGATGGGACACCGAATTAGAGAGAGAAATGCGAAGAAGATGGAGCCTCCAGAAGACATTAATCGGAGTTCCATGTTCATCAAAACCGTTTTCGAGAAATCTCACGTCTTACCTGCAATAGAGGGAGGAGACGGGTTTCCTCCCGGAGGCGCCGCCGTCTCACATCAGAATCGTCGGACCGCCGCCGATGCCAACTCAATCTCCGGACGCCGCGGTTCGAACTGTTGCTCAATTGACGATGGTGGCTCGAGGGTTAGGGTTTCGGTGGAAATGGATTGTTTTATGTAATGGCAAACTTGTTATTTCCATGAAATATAAGGGCAGAACGGTAGTAATATTATGTACAGTAAGGGCTTTTTAGTCATTTCACATAAGCTACTGTTGGGTTTGGGTTAAACCCATCAAATTTGGTGGGTTTAATTAAGGGAGCTCAATCCATTGTTTTATCCAGCCCAATCCATTGCATAACTTACAAACCCGGGCCACAGACCATCAAAGTAAACATGGGTTTAGGCTGGATTTTAATCCTAAACCAGCCTAAACCCATGAAGTAAACATGCCCTAAAAGTTTAGTTTTTTTAAAAAAAGAATAAAAGATTTCACACTGTATGATCTTAGGGCCCGTTTACTTTGGTGGTCGGGATTGTTTTGATTGATAAAAAATGTGGGATTGTACTGTTCATTTAGGATAAAAAAGTGTTAATTTGATTGTTTGGTATATAGGTTATATTGTGGGTTTAGTTTAGATTTTTGTTTGGTATGAATGTTTGTAGGTTTGGTGTAATAGGTTTGTTTATAAAATGTTGTTTGGTATAGAGGTTAGAATGGATTAAAAGTGTGAAAAGACTTTTTTACCCTCAATGAATTAAAAATTAAAATGGAAGATTTTAATTAATGTGATAATGGAAATCAAATTTTCTTTTTCATCCCCAAATTTCCACCTCCATTTTCATAGCTCGAGTAGCTCCAATTTCCTAGTTACAGAAGAAAATCTGCAAAAAGAAAATGGAGAACGCTGAACGAAAGAAAAAGAACCCATTTCCATTTCCAGTAATGAAAAATCTGCCCCAAGAAAAAGAAAATCTCCATTTCCAGTAATGGAAAATCTGCCCCAAGAAAAAGAAAATCTCCAGTAATGGAAAATCTGCCCCAAGAACCCATTTCCATTACTGCTGCTCGAGTTCCTCAGAGATGAAGAATGCTGAAAATGGAGGTCCCTCTTCAATGGCAGCCCACTCTCAAGTGAACCCATCTACACTCCCATCTGTACAAAATAATTGCAGCTGCTGCTTTGTTGGGACTGGACCCATGTATATGTACCCATGTATATGTCGGGGCAAAGAAGATGAAGATGTGGAGGTTTCGAGTGACGATTTACCTTCACAAGATGGATGTCGGGACTGGAGGAAGGAGGCGCCGCCGTCTCACCTTCTCACTCGCCGGCCCGCCGCACTTTGGTGGTGGTACGATTTCGTCCGCCGCGGGACCACTGATTTGGGGAAGAAGATGGGTGTGGGGTAGGGTTTCCTTCTACATGTATATATGGGGTGGCACTCCTGTAATTCATCGAAGTAAAAGGGCAAAACCGAACTTTTGAAATGAATAGTAAGGGTAATACAGTATTTTCACCCCTTCTACTGTTGGGCTAGGACAAAACCCACCAAAATAGGTGGGTTTAGATAACACAGCCCAATCACATGTATTATCCAGCCCAATCCCACATTTTAAATTTAAACCCGGGCTTCAATCCATTAAAGTGAACATAGGTTTGGGTTGTTTTATAAACCTAAACTAACCCAAACCCCCAAAGTAAACACCCCCTTACAGGTTTCAGGCCAAATTTATCAACAAAATAAGCCAGACTTGGGTTTTTAGAAAAGACATATATATATACAACAGTCTAAACTTGGCAGACCAACATGAAACCAAACTTGGCTTTGCTTATTTCCACCCAAATATCAAGCATATAAAAGCATTCAGAGCAAAAATGAAATGATCGTGTGTGTATACACATTGCATCCAAAGAAAATATGAAATAGAATGTCCAATACAAATAAAATGGTTCATTCGATGTATAAATATTGTGACCTTTTGTAACATTTACAATTTAATCACATTCAAGAGATCCAGACCCCTTTTTTTCTGATCCCTTTGGTTTTTATAATTTCAAAACAACATTTCCATTTTTTGCGATTCATGAGACTACCCCATCGGTGCAGGTTGCCAACCTCATTTCACAAAAAGACAAAAAGTAGTTAAAAAAAATGAAAAAGATTTTATAGGCTGCAACCCTCCAAGCAATCGGTTGAAATTCCACCACAACATCAACTTGGATTGGCCAATCAATAAGTGACACATGTTATTTTTTTGATTGGTTCAACTATATTTATATAGATAAAATATATATTGTAAATATTGCGGATAATATGTATTAAATATATATATATATCAAATTCGTATTTTTTAATTCTATATAAATAGACATCAATATTGACATATTTTGGAACACATCTTAAATTCTCTATTTTCTCTTTTATTTTTTTTATTCATCTCTCAACCATCATAATTATTTTCCAAACTCCCAATATTATCCAAATTCTCAAAATTATCCAAACTTGTATTTTGATTTATTTCTTTTCAATTTCGTATTTCAACTATTTTAATTGTAATTTCGTTATTATATCTTATTTTAAATGTATTTTTAATTATTTTCCTTAATATACTTATAGATTTAGAATATTAAATTATTTAATGTATTTTTTTTACATTTTAAATATAATAAATAATGATTAAAAATATGTAATTAATAAAAAATAAAATAATTATTATTACTTTAGGTTGGGTTGAGTTGTGGATGTGGCTTAAAAAAATTTAAATTAGGTTGAATCGTAGGATGAATAGGTGGATGAGAGAGAAATTAATATTTAATTTTAGGTTGAGTTGAGATAGGTTCTTATAGAGGTAACTTTATTTGTTATTTTTTAATATGGTTGCTTGGATCATCAACCTATCAACCGGCTTATTCCATGCTACCCTTATGGGTATTACCCTCACCATATCAATGTCTGACATGTAACTAAGTTTGTTTTTTTATGGGGACTATTGGCCCTTTATTGAAAATGGAATTGTAGGAGCATTTTGAATTATTTTTGAATTATTCTCTCAATTGGGTTTTATTAAAAGCATTATCTTAATTAATCATGACTAATGCATATAAATATAATCAATATATAATAAATAATAAAATGTCATATGTACGTAATATAACATTTTAACATTAACCTGTGCAATTTATCTAGTCAAAATAATGCATATAAATATAATAAATATATTATAAATAATAAAATGTCATATGAATTTATATCAATAGTATTACAATAAATAAATAAATATATATTACATTACATAAAACTAAAATTAATAATACTTGTATATTGGAAAATAGAATATTTTATCAATTAACTATGGTTAGTAAATAAAAGATATATATTACATCATATAATATATAAATTTTATCACATGTCAGACATTGATATGGCGAGGGTATTACCAATAGTGGCAGCATGGAATAAGCCCGGTCAACCTATGCCATGTAGGATGTCAAATAGGTCAACCGCAAAATGGGCAAATTCATAGCCAGCCATAAAATTAAATACTTTTAGATATTTTTAATATCAAATATTAAAAATATTTTTAATTTTAATAAAAACAAAACCACACAATGTAGAACCACGATTTAGATTAAATTATTTTAACCTTTTTAATCCAGTTCCATTTCAATTATTTAAAAAGGATAAAGCATTTTGATTAAAAAATAAAAAACTGTACATTTTGTGCCCGGGTCACTTGGCATATTCTGTGGTCTATATCGATATAAAATCATTTGAAAATCATTTGGTGTTTCAATTGAAAAAAACCAAAAAATCATAATTCAAATTGCAAAATTAATAAGTCGTGTTTCGATTTTTTTTTTTTTTTGCAAAATCTCCCATGACTTTTGATTCAATTAATCCTATCCAAGATAAATATTATGAATAGAATATAGTTATAAAAAAATATAAAATTACTTGGTTCTTTGAGCTGTATTAAATGTAGTAATAAATGTTTACTGCAAATATAGGAAAAGTGAGTTATAGTGATAAATACTAATTAGAATTTAGGCAGCAGCTTTGGTAAGGCAGTAAATGTGACACTCAGACAGATGAGAGTTGGGAGCTTCAATTCTCGTTTGTGTTTATCTTTTTTGATGCCAAGTTGGCAACACTACTATCTACTCAACTTTCAATGCTTCTTCACTAAATGATTTTATATACTACATTTAGTATATATAATCGATACTCATAAATTATAAATTATGTTTGTTTGAACGAGCAATAATCATATTGAATAAGAATCGAGTTCTAATTATTTGATATGTTTAAACTCATGTAATCATATCATGTTTAGATAAACAGTGGGTAAAAGTGGGTTGAACCCCTTATTTTTCGGAAATATTGTGACGAGCCTTCCTCTATTATCAAGATGATAGTGTTTAGACGTGTGGTAAAAATAAGTTGACGCGTAATGCTCAAAAAATCGTTAAAGATAGAATGTGCACGTGTTGTGAGATAATTATTCACAATTTTAATATGGTGAAATTTCTATTAATTTACCACAATTTTATTTTAATTTTCTTGTACCCCAATATCTCCTCTCAGCTATAAAGAGAGCAACAATGGCGGATGCGACTCGAATTATTTCCTTCTCTCTTCTCAGATTGGGTTTCCTTCTTTCATAATTATTTCAACTAATTAGATGAATTTCAGTTATTCTCTTCATTCTCTTGGAACTCAGTGATATTGATTATCGGCTTTTTAGTGAGCTTGGGGAGTGGAAGGAGGGAACAATAAAAACTAAAAAGTTTCTATGACTCAAATTTGAATTCTAATCGTCACACAATCGATATATTTTATAAAGACGTGATATCACTTGAACTATAATACTAATAGTATAAAGATGTGATATTGAGTAATATTGTTGTTCACATTTTTTTGTGAAATCGAATCGGTGAACAAACCAACTTTGACTATTAGCTGAACGTTCAAAAATATGTTGGACTGTGGTTTTGTTGTAAGGTCTAAAAATATAACAATATATTTTATAATTTTATTGTATTATGTAGTAATTTTATTTTATAATACTCTTCAGGTATCACGTGTAAACTCTTAGGCTTCGTTTGGATAGGGTTATTTGAAATTCAGAATTACAAATTAGTGGAATTCAGATCCTCTCAAGTTGGAGTGAATTTGAAATCCACCAAAATGACTCCAAAATTAGCTCAAAATGAAAATTATGGATTTCAAATCTGCATCTATCCAAACACTACCGGTGGGATTTGCTATCATGGATTTCAAATTTCTTCTCAAATCCGTCCATCCAAATGGACTATGAAGGCATTACTTACATATGTATAGAATAAAAAATAAATATCTTTAGTGAATAAGTAAATAATATCTTAAGGTAATATATTAAGGATATACACGCGATAGTAATATCTTAAGGCAAAAACTTGTGTGCACCGGGGGCCCCCACGCCCGCCCACGTGCCCCCACACGCGCCCCTAACTAAGTTGGTGTGCGTCCACACACACCTGATTACCTAGTTGATGATTCAGTGATGGGTATTACATGTATACCCTATAGGTATTACGCATATACCCTATAGGTATTACACTTATGTTTCTTGAGATTTAATGATAAGTATTATGTGTTTACTCTATAGGTATTACATGTATACCCTATAGGTATTACAAACTTACTCAATTAAGGTATTGATTTTTTGTTCTATTTTTTGTTCTATAGATATTACATGTATACTCTTAAGGTATTACATGTATACTCTTAAGGTATTATGTGTTCATTCAATAAAGGTATGAATTATTTGTTTTTACTTTTGTGTAGGTATCACATGTTTACTCTATAGGTATTACATGTATACTCTATAGGTATTACAAACTAACTCAATTAAGGTATGAATTATTTGTTCGAATTTTTGTTTTATAGGTATCACATGTGTATTCTATAAGTATTACATATTTACTCTATAGGTATTACATTATTGTATGGTGAGTTTAATATTTCTAAACAATAAAACCGTGATTTATATCATATTCTGTTTATATCATATTCTTCCTCTCTTTTTTCTGCAAATTGCAGAATTCATATGAATTATTATCACATAAACATTGTGCAAAGAAACCCTAGAGCAAATTCATACAATTATCCTCTGCAAAATCGAGAAGAAAGGAAGAAAAATCATCCTCTGCAACTGCCTCACCATCCTCTGCCCCCAACTTCCCTTTCCGATCAGCCCTCACTCCGTCGCAAACCTCTCCATTTTTGTTTTCCTTTCTCTGTCAAAATGTCTTCTTCCGCCACTCACAACCAAATTCTTTCATAACTTAGTCAATACAAAGAGTGAATCGAAGGCTTCCTTATCGGAGTCGAAGTGGAGATGCGAAGCAAAGTCGGAGCAGAGATGAGAAATAAACAAGAAGAAGAAGAACGCAAAAAAAAAAAAAAAGAACGCAACCGATAAGAAGAAGAAGGAAGAAGAAGAACGGAGAATAATAATGGAGAAGAAGGAATGTGCGTAGAGAAGAAGAAGAAGAAGAAAAAGAAGAAGAAGAAGAAGGAAGAAGAAGAAAGAAAAGGTGCAAGAAGAGGAAAAAGAAGATGAAATGAAAAATTAGGTTTTAATTATATATAGTGTATTCGGGTCGAGTTGGGGCACCCAAGTCCTACTCATATCTTAAGGATATACAAGTGATACCTAAAGAGTATCCCTTAGAGTATATATTTGATTCCTCACGATTACATAGTAATACCTTAAGAGTATATACGTGTGATACCTGAAGAGTACATATATAACACCACGAGCTGAGGGCAAGGATTTAAGATTTGTACCCAAGGGTACATAAGTTTTTGACTTCTATTCAATATTACAATTTAGATCATATTTATATATTTCATCAATCAAAAAGTTTTTGCCGTTGCAATTTTGATCATATTTATATTTTTCATCAATCAAAACTCATGCATCAGCAAACATATCTCTTTCACATGACTACATCGATTATCATGTAAATCCCAACAAAAGTAATTTAAAGGTTAAATTCGATTGTCGTGTAAATCCCAACAAAAGTAGTTTAAAGGTTAAATTCCAAACTAAATGTTCATATTTTTAAAAATTGCAATTTAGTCATAATTTTTTGTATAACAGAGCAACACAATCTTCATTTATTATTGCAATTGCAATTCAAATTAAGAATCTATTATTTGATGATCTAAGTTAGGACGTTAACAAATCAATGTGAATCGATAATGTTAAGGAAAATATTGAAGAGAAGCAATATCGAGTTATGATCAACAATTAGTCTAATCCTTCTTCTCCAATTGAAGATGCGAGATCCCCTGCTTTTCACAAGGATAGGAGGAGCTTCAAGTTAATACAATCTCCCAACCCTAATTTTGTATAGAATTTTCTTCCATCAAATTAATTTCAAAACACTTCTTTGTAATACTTGATTTTGATTGTATTTGTCAATTACCACCATCTTTGTTGACCCCAAGATTAATTCATTTTGTTCCGAATAATAGATATCTAACATTTAATATGTACAATTCATTCCCGAGTTTTCAACCATTTCATTTTATTAACCATCTTTATTTTCAAAACATTTAACTATCTTATATATAACTATAAAAATGTATGAAAAGACGTATGTTTCGTCTCCCACTTCAATTATTATTATTTTCTCACAAATCAATTTTTTGTTGTTTTGTTTTTTTAAACTTAGGGTGAGGATACAGAACTGAAGAATGTAGTAGGGAGAATTTCTTTTGCTAAAAGCTAAAAATATTTTCATATTTTGCTTCCATATATTATATTATGGACATCACAAAAATATAATTGAGTATGAATTAAACTCATAATTCCAAACAAAATTTATGTGGTTTATGAATTAATTCATCTTTGAAATTCATAAAAATAATAACATGAATTTACCCCACTTCAGAAAAAAAAAAATCCCAGATTTAAAATTAGAATGGTTAATAAATTTGGGATTTGTTTCTCAAATTTGAGAATTGAGGACACATAAATCCCAAAAAAAAAAAAAAAAAAGAAGAAGAAATCCCAAATAAATGAGAAAAAAGAAAAGAAAAAGGAAATGTCATCCAATAACATTGAAGCGCGACTCCACAAAACTGGAGAAAGCTTAAGCAGAGAGGATGAAACACAAGAGTAATTCGATCTGCGCACAGATAAAATCTCAAGATTCATTGCCATTTTGAATCTGGAGAAGAACTATGTGCGCTTTTAATATTATATAATAATAATAATTAGACATTAAAGTTGATTGAAAACTCACGAGGAGGAAGGAGATGATGAAGGCTGCGTTTCAAACCCTAATTCATTCCAACCCACATTTTCTGTTGCTTTATAGAGAGAGAAAAGAAGAGAGAGAGAGAGAAGAGCCAGCCGCTTGCCCTCACGAATTCCAATTTACATATACACCCTTGGATGTCTTTCTCTTTAACCTTTTTTAATTATCCATTTATTTGTAAGTTGAAACCATTGATTTATTTATTTTATAATACTCGAAGTACTGTAAATGTTGACTTTATATAATTAAATTTATAAAATTAATATACATATATATTAATAATTAATTAAATCCTAATCTATTAAAATTATAATTTATTCTAACCTAATTCTATTCAAACTACAATTCAACATGCCTTACTTAAATTTTTTACATCTTAATAGCAATGGACCTTTATAATTTCATGGAGATGCGGGACGTAAGTCTTTCACCATGTTTCGTCGTAAAGAATTAAAATTTTCAATCGCCTAAAATTAAGAAATTTTAAAGACAAGATCACAAACAATTCAATAAAACCAGCAAGAACACTTGACCAATGTTCAACCTATATATGAAGAACAATTGTAAAATGTTTGATTATAAGGTCAAGAACATTTTGAATATGTTCGACCATAAATAATCAAACATGTGAACAATATTCCTCTCGTTCGGGCTGAATGGTTTTTAAGAACATCACTGAGAGCCGGATATGTTTGACCACTCTAAAATATAGAATTATATTGATTGATAAGGTTGGTTGAGGGTTGATTGATGTATATTTATATTTTTCAATTTTATTTGTAACTTGTTTGATTTATTTAAATAAGTAAAGATAAAATAGGTAATTTAAAGGGAGTGTATTAGAAAAATGAATAAACTTAAAATATAAACGGGGTTGAGTAGGTCTTGCGTGCCCCCGGGGCACCGTGCCCCAAACACTTATTGTAATACCTTTATATAATATGAGTAATACATTAACATGTAACAAGTAATACCTTAAATAATACATTCACTAAAACATATATTTCAATTATACACGTAATACCTTATGAATATGTAACTAATACCTTATGAGTGTACCACTAATACCTTCAAAAATATACCACTAATACCTTATGAATGCACCAATATTACCTCATGGATATATACTTAATATCAAACTAATAATACCTTTGGAGGTACGGTGCACCAGGGGTACGCAAATTTTTACCAACGGGGTTTATTTAGTAATGAGATGTATTCAGAAATTAGAAAGGTGCTAATAGCAGCAGCCATACTTGAATTGCGCATTCCTTGATAAAATTTAGCATTTCCGTATAAACAAAATTAAAGAAATTCAGGTTGTGTTTGGATTGAGAAATCTACGGTAGAAAATTCATGTTTGGAACGATAAGTTTTCAAATCATAAATCACTATATCCAAACACTGTCGTAACGAACATCAAGTTTTGGGTCTGATTGACAGAAGATGAGAAGAATGTTATAAAACATCTTTTATAACTTTATGTATAATATAAAAATTGTTTTCTATACGCGTAATATTTTGTAGGACAATAATACCCTTTCTTAGATTTTTTACTGTCACCTTTTTAATTTTTATTACTTTACCACGCCTCATCAAACAATTTCTTATAATTAATTACGTGATTTTTTTATTTTTTTTGGATTTTATAGAAAAATTGTTATATGGCAGTAAACTAATTTTAATTCGTGGAAAAGTTGAATACATCAAATACAAAAATACCGTGAATAACTTTTATCAAAAAAAGTTTCACAACATAAGTTCATCCGAATTAATTTTGTGAAATGCTACCTCTGTCATAAAATATGTTTCAAGTAAAATTTGTATCAAAATAAGTGTTGATTACTTTAATTGAAAGCCAAAAATATATTTGTTTTGATTACTTTAATTTAAATGAAGTAGAATATAAAGTTTAAATCATACCAAAAATTATGGAAGTTGATATATACTTGAACAAAATATGTAAACTAGAGACGAGCATGTTTCTTAAGGTGTAATGTTTCCAAAATAATTGAAAAGTGAAATACACCTACAACAACAAATTTCAATAATTTATAACATTATAAAAACAGTCACTTGTTAGAGCCTAAAACGACATTATGTAAAACTCGTTTATTCACTTATTGTACTTCAAAATTTATTGAAAAATGTGATACAGTTCAACCACACATATCAAGAATCTATAACTTTAACAAAAAATGATCACATGCTGTAATCTCAAATGACAAAATGACGAACATGTTTCCTCACATGTAGTGTTTCCAAATTCATCAAAAAAATGTGGTACACATGCTACTGCAAATAACCACATATGCTTTTAACTGTAAATAAATTTGGAAACACCACACATGAAGAAACAAACTCACCATAATGTACTTTTGGACTCCAGTATGCTAGTTTGGAAAAATTTATAGATCTTAAATTGCAACTGTATCACACTTTTCAATAATTTTGAAAACACTATACATGGAAAAAACAAATTCAACATAATATAATATTGGACTCTTAACATATGACAAATTTTCAACAAAGTTATAGATCCCTAAATTATATGATTGAAAATTTATTACACGTTTCAATAATTTTGAAAACACTAATGTGAAGAAAAAAACTCATCGCAATGTCATGTTGAACTCTTTAATATAACAATTTTCTTTTTTAAAAATTTATAGATTCTTATTTGAACTTGAACACATTTATCTATGTTATTTTCTAAAGTAAATGACTACCATCCCGGAAAAGAAAAAAAAAAAAAACCTGGAAACTATACATCCTGTCAATTTCAACCAAGGCAAAACGATAAATTAACTCAATTCAGGAATATTTTAAACCTTAACAAGCAGGTCAATAAGACATTTAAAAAAAAAGCAACAAAAAATAATATTCATGTAAAACATAATATCAAACCTGAAAATGTTCCGAAGGCGGACAAGTTCAGTAGTGATGACTAGCAAAGACTGTATAACAAAGATCTCAAGAAAACGAACCTTGAATATCACATATCAATTGTCACCTTCCATCAACCGAAATGATCTAATTGCTTAGTTCATAACATCATCAATCATAACTAGCATTCAAGAACTTCAATAGTTCATTTCGATTGGTCTCCGCCAACTTGTCCTCCTTGGTTTTGTCAAGCTTCAGTAATATCTACAAAGGAAAGTATAATATGCACTTAATGCCCATTTGTAATAGCAACAAAACTTATTAATAGCTGATGTTTGATGCATGCTGAACAACAAGGATACACGAGCAATATTTATCTGTACTACAATACCATTCTCAAACATACTACATTTTTCACAATGAGTCTCTGATAATAGGAATATTTCTTACAAATCACATAAAAGTAAATATATTAACTGAGAACAAGAACAATAGCATAAGCCTCCCATGAAGTTCTACACAAACCTAGTACACATTGTGGTAAGATGTGTAGGGAAATGCAGAATGGAAAGGGATGCATTAGATTTCATTGTAAGTGTTAAAAGATGTAAGTAGTATTTTTAGGGATGTGTATGTTTGTGCATTATTAAACGATGAGGTCTATTTTTTGTGAGAGTTCGGTCAATCAGAATATGACTCAGGGTCTGGAACTTGTCTTTTTGCAAATAATTATGACCAAGACTAATGATTAGAGTATATATAATATACCAACAGATATCCTAGGTTCTACATGTAATTAGAACGTAAACTAGAGGAAGTCTTAAGTCAAGGCCATCATAAAATTAATTTGGTCGAGACACTTATACAATAAGGTGAGCCTCATTTTTAGATTCTATAACTACAATAAAGCCCCACATATTATACCAGTTTTATTTGTTGATGCAATTTTTAAGAGGGTAATTAAGGTGATGAGGTTCACAGATTTTATGTGATCACAAAGACAAGAATAAGTTAATGAATATTTGTCAATGTTGTTGATTGAAACCAACACACAAAGCACGTGCAGGAACATATCTTCCCTAAAGGAAGGGAGGGAGGGAGGGAGGGAGACCACACCTTTTTTCCAGAGACGGCACTGCGACGAGCACTATCATCTTTGTCCTTTCCCAAGAACTGAACCAAATGTAGAGCAAGTATATTAGGAATTAAATCTGACCAACCCTTTTAAATGATTAGTTTGATGTATTATCGACTGGGGCAGGGTGGGATGGGGTGGCAGTATCCAAATTAGATGAAGAAGCAAAAACCTTCGAAAGCTGCACAGGACCACCATCCTCCTTCTGCTGCTTCTGTATATGGCTCACAATGGCAGGACAAAACCAAGCCAGAAATATCCCAGCAAGCCAAACAAGAGCCATGCCATCATCATGTCACAGACACCAGCTCCAATTTCGAAGAGCCATTCATGAAAGGAAAAAAGTAACATAAGAACCTCAAAGAATATAACCATGCATCAATGAAAAACAGGAACCTCAAGTCAATAGATAACCTCCACTTTAAGAATAACTCGATGGCCTTGAAATAAATAAAATATAAAAATAAAACACTTCTATGCTTTAGCAAGAACCCTAAATTGAAAATAAAGATCCAGGGAGCAAAGTGAATCATTCTCTACCTCTTTAGATTTTAGTTTATGACGTCCATGTCTATGACTTTTTCCTTTATCTTTATCTTTATCCTGAAATGCAATCAACCAACCAGTCAATTAGTAATAATTCCAGAAAATATATATTATAGTCAACACAATCAAACTCCTCGAACAGCCACCTTCTTTGATTTATCATTTCGTTTATGCCTCTTAGAATGTCGGGATACTTGATGTTCACTGTCAGAAGAACTGAAATTCACAAAATGAAATAACACATATTTAGAAGAAAAGTCCAAAGGCATTAGCTTTCAGTAATGGCATAAGGAGCATTAAGCAAAAGATCTTCATTAAACTCTTCATTTTCATACATAGACTCCTCACTAACTCATCTTTCGATGCTGATGTAACTATCATTGCACAAACATACCAATTAATTTCTACTACACTAAACATAGACAATAAGATATATACACTTCTGATCTTGCATGCTCACCATCATTAAACTTCTAAATGCAAGAATTACAAAATTTTCTTCCCAACACTTGGCCAACTCTACTCCACATGATACATTGGCAATATCGGAATAGTTAATTATGGAGTTGATTCTAGATTTAAATTATAATTGGCATTTCTATAGCTTGGTCGTTGATCCTGCAGTTTCAAACACCTCTGACATTAAGACATATAGGAAGTCCTCTTGTTTGAAATGATACTCCTCTCTAACAGCTTAAACTTCTAGAGAAGATAATCATTCAACATATTTACATGTATATTTGGAGGATGTTGGTTCCTCCTTAGAATGTTAAGCCTCTACTTCCATCATGAAATTGCACTCTTTCACCTTCCCTGCTCTTTCCAAATCTCAACCCAATATAAATACCCTTCACGCTAAGTTCCACTATACTGATACCTTGTTATGGCCAACTTAAGGTTCAAGAGATAGACTCTCAGGCACAAGTATTGCTAGGGTGTCCTCTGATGGGTTAATACTAATTTATTTGCATCAAGCCCAACCTATAGACCATTTTCCTACTGACAGTCGGGCATAAGACCTCAAAAATCATATCAATTTGCAAAATCCACATACTTACAACTTCCTATATCCCAGACTCCCAGATGCTTCATAGATAAGAAATAAGAAAATAATGAAAAATCATGCTTGATATAGAGAAATGATTGCATGAAGAGTATTTTTATATATGATTTAATGTCGGAGAGAGTCACACCCTTTACTGTTAAGGGGGACAAAAGCCATTTCTCAATATTAGCAATATCATTTTCCATTCCCTCATTCTATCCAAGCACCGCCAAATAACTCACTGTATCTAATTACAAATCACATGCACTAAAAATTAATCATTGAAGTTTTCTTAAGTCTAAAAAAAGTAGTATGGATTCATATTCTAGTCCTACTTAAGACAAAATATCAAACATACATCATGTTCTTAACTGCATTTACTACCAGTGCATCACAGCCTACAAAACATCTTTGCAAAACACATTCTTCCAATATATTTCTTCCAAAATACTCAAAAGATAATCCAATCCCAATGGGAAGGGGGATCCAAAACTGTATTGATTTAATTCCTCTTTCTTTTTGGTTTTACCCCACTGCCTGATAAAAATAAACTATTTCATAGTTATAAATCCAATGGAAATTTCTATAACCTTTTCAAAAAATTAATAGTTATATGTTAACTTGGTTAAACAAGAAAATCGAGCATACAAGGGTTCGAGTAATTCAGAGAGATTTGGTCTGATCCCGTCAATTGAGTTACTAATCAGACCCCAAAAACAAGAAAAATCTGAATCCATGTAACCAATATACTAAAAATTAATAATAATGAAAAAGAAGTAAGGAAAACCATTGAACAGGAATTCTCTCTAGGTCAACAAAACGAAAATAGTATGACAATTCAGAATCATCCACAAAATAAGATTACTTTAATGTCAAAATCATGCATAACAAATATTATGCATAAAATTAAGCCTAACCTACAATCTTCAGAAGAGGAGGAGGTGTAGCTTTCAGAGGAAGAGGGTGAATGACGCCTACGGCGCCGTTTAGTGTGGGAGCGGCTCCTTTTGCTGACTCTGAGATCGTCTCTGTCGGTCTTATCGCGTCGACGGTGAAGTCGGCGGCGGCGAGACGCGTCCGAGGATGAAGACGACGTCGTTGGGGACGAAGACGCTGCCATTGGAATTATTTAGATGTGTTAATAATAATTATCGGACTCGATTTAAAGGGGTCAGTCGTTCTGGTTCAGATTATAAAACGACGTCGTCGTTATAATGTCAAAAAATCAAAGACCTGATTATTAAAAGTGGGTTAATTGCATTATTATATTATAAAATTTAATGAATTTATGTTGTAAATTATCATGATTTGATAATTGTAGAATGTAAATCGGTAATTGTGTATTGGTTGGATTTGTAATATATATAAATCTTAAGATATAGATATTAACTAAATTATTTAAAACATGAAAAAAAAAGGAAAAGAAAAAACAATAAATTAGACTTAATTTTTTGAGCTAGGTTTGTACATTAGGTGATCTTATGATTAAACAAATACAAGAATAGTTACATAAGCTCATTAAATATGTCCACGCACTCGTGGGACTATATGAGATGTAAAAGTAGTATCATCTTTTCTAATTAAAGTTAGGCAAATGCTGCTGTGCACCAGGTGCACGGATCTGGATTGGTGTAACTGGGGCAATCCGATCCGGATCCGCGCACCTGGATTTTCTTTTTTTTTTCGCTTCAGGCTGTTACCTTTATGTTGTAAGGATGTGACCTTTACGTTATATAAGTGTGACCTTTATATATAAATGTTATGACATTTATGTTCAGTAACTTAGGAAAAAATAAAGATTCTCAGATTTTTTCGCTTCAGATTAAGTCCTTTATGTTGTATTGTTGTAACCTTTATGTACAATTCTTGTGACCTTTATGTACAAATATTATGATCTTTATAATCCATAACTTTGAAAAAAAAATCGAAATTTTCAAAATTCAGTGCATTTTAAGGATGAATATATGTGCAACTAATATTACATAAACGTAAATATGTATAAATTTTGCTAAAATTCTTCATTTTTTTCTAAGTTAGAGTACATAAAGGTCATTACATTTATACATAAAGGTCACACTTATATGACATAAATGTCACATGCATATAACATAAAAGTAACAACCTGAAGTGAAAAAAAAATTCAATAAATAAATAAATAAATAAAAGTACGCAGATCCCGACCCGAATTGTATGTGTACCAGTTGCACAGGAGACTAACTCTTAAAGTTAAATTCTATATCATAATCTTTAATTATAAGAAATATAAATCTTAATATTAGTGAGATTGTTTTTTAACCTAGATATATAATTATGCAGACACACGTGCATGTTTGTATCATAGTTTGTACGTTAGGCTGTTTTGTGCTAGTTTTTATTTCTTTAATAAGGCACCACAACAACTATATATTATCATTGGTTTGGTCGTAACTCAGTCAGATTAGGTAATCTGTTATGTTTGATGTTACATCTTATATTAATTCATATATACCCTTTTTTTTGGGTCAAAAACTTAATATTATTATATAAGAATTGTGATGGAACCAATCAAGATGATCATATATGTCTGTGTGTAAATAATAATATATTTATGTACAAGCGAAAAAACTCTTTAAATGGCAGACATGTTTATATATATGTACATGCAAAACAGTGTGGTAACATAGAACTTATTGCTTCTATGCTGCAAAGCTAAGCGATGGAGCTCCAGCTAACGGATTCGATGAATGTGGCGCCGCAGCTATACCCGGTTGAGGAGTGGAGGCTGAAGGGCCAGAAGCAGCGGTAGTCGGAGAAGCAGTTGCTTCCGATTGAGGAGACAAAGCTGAACTGCCACTCGGGGAGAGAGGTGAAGCAGCTGTTATTGCAACATCTGGCTGAGGAGCTGAAGCTGAATTGCCGATTGGTGGTAGAGTAGGAGCAGCAGCAGTTACATCTGACTGAGGAGACGAAGCTGAACTTCCACTCGATGATAGAGTTGGAGCAACCACTCCTTCTGGTTGAGGACTGAAAGCCGAACCTGAGAGAGGAGCCTGAGCAGACTCAAAAGTCGGGATTGTAGCTGGAGATGGAGAAAGATCGATGATCACATCTCCAGGATTGGTGATAGGTACCGGAATAGTGGGATTTGGACCAACGCCAGCTGCCTGTTGGCCCTGTGGAGAGGCTGCCGTGGTCTGGCCCTGTGGAGGGAGGGCAGTTGTTGGCGGAGTAGCAATGTCGGACGAGGGAACAACTGTAGCAGTGGGCGGAGGCGCAGCCGGAGTAGTTTGAGCGGGGGGACTAATAGTGCGTGGAGCATATGCGCTCTTATCATTGGATCCCAAATCCTTATTCTCTTCAGGCACAACTGGCGAGTACTTGATATTCGGATCCTCCTTCGGCACCGGGAAGATGAAGCTTGCAGCATACGGCACTCTCGTGGACGGGACCCACCGGTTAGCATCGATGAAGGCAGCAGCCGTGAACCGTTGAATACGCTTAGGTGGCAGCTCCTTGACACCGGGCCATTTGACGCGCTTGGCCTTAGGCGAAGCGGGGCCTCTGTTATTGAACTCGGTGTAAAATAGAGTGTCGAGGGCAAATGTGGCATTCCAAGGTAGATATCCATCGGGGTGGATGAAATCGTCTATGAACGACTCCATGATAATGGTCCTAGAGTACTCCTTCCAGGGCCTGGCTAGGTACGACTTGACTTGGGTTCGAACCGGGTACAATTGATCATCGGCTTTGAAGGTGCAGTTCTGAAGGACGAGGCCGGTGGGCTGGCGAAGGTCCTTCCGTCCTTGCGCGGTGACAATGTTCTGTTGGTTGCTTAGAGGCTTTCGGACAAGTAACGTGCAACCTTGGAAAATGGCAGCACTGTCACCAAAGATGAAGTCGATGGTGCCGGAGATAGTGCAATCGCGGTAGAATTGACGGTAGGTGTGGGCATAGAGGGTGTCTTGGTAGCCGTCCATGTGGCAGTTGTAGAATATAGTCTTATCGGCGCTGACACGCAGTGCCACCGCTTGGTGCTTCTCAGCTCCGGCTGAGTTCTCGAAGCCGATGTCTCTTGCTACGAATTCATCTCCATGCACCGCTGCAATTCAATGAATATTAGGCTCTAAAAAACCAGTTTAATTACCCATTCATAAGAGAAATGGCTAGCTAGATTGAAGTGCAAATATATATATACCAACAGTTGCAGTGTGATATGTGCCAGTTCCATCGATGAAGTTCAAATCTCCTGTAATCCTGGTCTTGGTTGGGCCATCACCAATCATCATCAAACGCTTCAAAGTGCTATTGATCTTCACATGCTCCTTATAAACGCCTTCTTTGATGTACAACACAATTGTCTTGTTGCTATTTTCTGGCAAAGCCTTCAAAGCCCCATTGATTGTACGGAATTTCCCACTTCCATCCTTAGCCACCACCACGTCTGGCTTTATCTTCTGCGGCCTAATCGAGACAAGGAACCGTCTATCGTAATCCAGCCAGCCTGGTAGGTCATCGCCGTGTCCCAACACCAGAGGTAATTCCTCCGACAAGAGACGCCGGCTCTGAAACCCTTGGATTCCCATCGACTCCAGAAAAGTGGAGATCTCTGTAACCATAGCTAGGGCATTGCTCGTCATTTGCATCGATGTTGTGAGCAAGACCCTCATCTTCGTCCCCGCGTTTCCCATCTCGTTGTCGAATCCATCCAAGCACGTTTCTTGGTGAGTCAAGGCGCCACTCAGCCAGATCTTGAGGTCCAGGAGGACATCATCCACGTTGGTGACGTCGAACTGGCTGAATTTGGAGAAGGATCGATGAAGATCATCGATGGCACGGTTGGCCAGCTCGTCACACGTGTCGAGGGCAGCCTTTGCTCTAGGGTTGGTCTGGAGCTGCTTTAGGGTTGTCGAGTTCTTAAGAGCCTCCTTGATGTTATCAATGGCGGCTTGGAACGAGGCCTCGATGAGCTCCTTAGGGTTGCTGCTGTTGTGGCCTTGCAAGCTGTTCATGCATGTATCCTGATAGTCCGTCGTTTGACAAATGGCGGTGATCGCCTTCTGGGATCCCGCCACGTCTATATCCTCGTTGCTATCAGTGCTGCTCTGACCAGCGATGATCAGAGCAACAACCATGGCAACGAGGAGGAGGGAGCACACGGTGATGATAGCGACTTGCTTCTTGCCATTCTCCATATTGGTTAAAACTTATATTATAATTGGGAATAATTGAAATGATGTAAAAGAAACAAAAAAACAAAAAAAAAAACAAAAATAGAGAATGTGGGAATAAAGATAAGGGTTGTTGAGGAGAAACCTTCTCCCTTATGGAAGAGTATGAAGGAGAGACTCGGGGATTTGCATTTGAGAAGATGAGTAGTTAAAACTTCCTCATTGGTGGTTGAATGGGGGGAAACATTTGACTAATTTTTGAACGGTGGTTGTTTCTGTTATCAAATTTTTGAGGCTTGGAGAAAAAATATGACCAAATTCATTTATTACAACCAACCATTGCAAGAATCTAGAATAGTCATTTGTACGTACTAGCAATTCTATTTTGTAGATGATATATGGACCATTAGTGCAAGAAAAGAGGCTCCGACTCCGAGAAACATGATTTGTCCAACAATTATCTTGCCAAGAATCAATGAATAATCATTGAATTTTCTACAAAGTAATGAAATATAACAACATTATAACGGAATTTCTTGTTTTATCTTCCCAACCTCATTATTCACTGTAATGGAATTAATAGAAATTCCAAACCATTCCTTGAGTATCTGAATTTCATGAGATACAGTTGAATTTTCGAAGTTAGGGATGGAAGTGACACACTCGCTGTAGATGGTAGGAAAATTGGGATTCCACCGATAAAATGACTTAGATTGAATAGATTTTTAAAGATATATAAGACAAAATTGATAATCATAATTTAACAAGACCAATATCGAATAAACCCTCTAACGAAAACCAAAAATAAAATTTTCTCATTTCATATTTTTGCAACACATTAACACATACATTCTTGTTTAAACTCATTTTTTACCCACTATCGAAATATATTCTCCAAAGTAACACAAAAACAAACCCAAATTGATATAGCATATATAAGATTGAACATTTTAAACAAAAGTGAAAATGTTTCTGATTTTTTAAGAGATTAACTAATTTCCACCCATTGTTATGATAAATAAAAATTTTCTACTTATTTAACATGGTTAAATGTTCAAATATACAATGTTATAAAGGAATCAGAAAATATACTTGTACAATAATAATGCATGCAGTAAATAACTAAGTAATGGATAATTACTATTTCGTCAAACCGGCGGTGAACTTGACTCCGGTTGCCGGCAACCAGGCCATGCCATCAAGAAACCGGCCAACGGTGAAGAAGGTGGCAGTAGAAGCATCCCTGATAACATGATAACCGGGCCATCGGACCCGGCCCGAGAGGGAGGCACCGGGCCCGTAGTTCCTGTACTCGCCGTACCAGAGTGTGGACAAAGCAAAATCGCCGTACCACTCGAGCCAGCCTCTGGGCTGGACCATGGAGCTCATGTAGGTGTTGATGAACACAGTCCTAGAGTACAACTTCCAGGGCCTGCCCAGGTAGGTGGGGCGCGTGGCGTACACGTGGGAGTCCTGGATGGAGAACCCGGTGCTCTGGTGGGGGTCCTTCCTCCCCTGCGCCGTGATGGTCACCTTCTGGAGGGGGAGTGGGGCCCGCGTGTAGATGTTGCAGTTCTGGAGGACGGCGGCGCCGTTGCCGAAGATAAAGTCGATGGTGCCGGAGATTGAGCACTCTCGGTAGAACTGCCGGAGGGAGTGGGCGTAGAGCGTGTCCTGGTACCCTTCCATGCTGCACCGGTAGAACGCCGACTGGTCAGAGTCGACACGCAGGGCCACTCCCTGGTGCTTCTCCGGCCCCGCCGTGTTCCGGAATGTCATGTCCCGTGCGATGAATCCCTTCCCCGATACCGCTGCAAATCCATCGAGTAGGATACCATATTGAATTTTTCAAATAAGTTAGTTAGAGGAAATAATATTTGAAGAAAACACAAGAGATCCAACATTAGAAACTTGAAAATTTGCACGATCAGAATTCAAATCCTAATAATTGGACTCTACACACTAAAAATAGTTATATATAGTAACCGAAAATTAATAGAGATTGAATGAAAGTTGTGGGAATTGGGATGACATAATTTATTTCATTAATTGGTAACTTAATATATCAAGTAAGGTCCATAGAAGAATTTTGACAACTCAATATATATATATATATATAATCGTTATCTAAGAGACCATGATCATGGAATTAAATAATTACTTAATTTTTTTAATTGATTAATTTTTCGATTATGACACTTTTACCCATTATTTTTTTGGCTTGACCATTTTATCTTTTATTTTCGAGAATTCGGAAATTTAACCAAAATTCAGTTCGAATAGCCAAATTAAATTAAATTCACACATGCACCTTGGTTTTCGAATTATTTTTACACTGAAATTTATTTTGGCCAATAACTATTCTGGCAATTTTATCCATTAACTTTTCTGGTTATCTATCCTTATAAAGATTCAATCACATGTGAGTTAAGCTCAAGTTGGCCGTTCGGACTGAATTTTGGTCAGATTTACGAATTTTCAAAAGATGAAGACTAAAATCGTCAGCTCGAAAAGATAATGAGTGAAATTTTCATAATCTATTTGGTAAAAATAAATAATTAATACCAATTAAAATAAAGAGAATCATAATTTAGATCATTTTTAATAAAGGTAGAAAAAGGGAAGAGAAATTACCAACAGTAGCTGTTCGAAAGGTAGTCCAGCCTTGCATGAAATTCCGATTACCACTAATAATAGTCTTCCCTATTCCATCTCCAATCAACATGATATTAGTCTTCTTCTTCTTCATGTCTATATTCTCCATATAAACCCCCTTCTTCACATATATCACATACCTTCTGTTGCTATAACTCGGCGCCTCGTATATCGCCTGAGCTACCGTCCGGAACTGCCCGCTCCCATCCAACGCCACCACCGAGTCGACATGCATCCCCTTTGGACTCGATGTGAGAAGCCCCTTGTCCCCATCCGTCATCCATTTGGGGAATTCTCCTCCTCCATTCTGATCAATATCTGTATCGATATCAATATTTATGGTATTATTTGTTATTGGTGGGGTGAAAGGGAGGGTATGCATTTGTGTATATAAAGTCAACACATTCCCAATGAGTTGGGTTACTTGAGAGAGGCTACCTCGAACAAAGTGTTCGAGGCGCCTATCAGTGCCCTCGAAGCCTTCAAGACAAGTGTCTTGATTGCTTAGGGCGGCGCTAAGCCAAGCCTTTAGGTTCCCGTCAGAGTGGGGGGTTTTGAAGCCAGCATGAACCTTGTTCATCTCTGACAAGGACCATGCTAGCTCGGAGACCGAGAAATCGAGCAACTCTTTGCAATCCTCAATGGCTAATTGCTCGCGATAGCTTATGGATAAGGTGTTGAATGTCGTGATCATGTCTATGGCTGATCGTGCCTCGTTGATCGTGTTCCTTAGGGCGACCTTGAGAACCGATGCGACGGGGGTGTGACGGTTGTGAGTCTCAATTTGTGATCGGATGTTTGAGAGACATGAGTTTTGATCATTGATTTTGTTGCAAGATTGAGTCATGATGGCTTCAAGGGTTTGGTTTTGGTTGAAATTTGCATAGGAGGGAGAGTGAAGGGAAAATAATAGGATGGCAAAAGGGAGGATGAAATTGGGTAAATTAGCCATTGGTTAATTGATGAGTACATGCACGTATTGTTTAATTTTTTGGAAGAGATATATATGTTAGCAAGAATGGGATTGCTTGTCATGGATGAAAATCAAGGGAAAAGAATATTGGTATGTAGATATGTTGATGGAAAATATACTTTAATTTTCCTTTTGGCAAAGTTCAAGTTATATGCTCCCTTTTCTTGCATGTAAGAAAAATTATTCTCTTCATAATGAAAAACTACAGTGCTATTTACGGTCATATATGACATATTCGTGTATGATGACGTTGGATATGCATTCGCGCAAGAAGATGGATTGAATCATCTATTACATTTTGTGTTATATCTTATGTTTTATAAAATTTAATACATGACATGTGGTAAATAATGATGTCTTCGCGCGAATGATACACATGGCATGTGGTGATTATTTTGAAATAAAAGTGTAATAATTGAAAATCCCTGTGGCTATGAAATTTCTTGATTTTGATGTGATATGGATTCTAAAATCACTATCTAAGTTCTCATAATAGATATTAATCGATCATGTAATCTTTGCAAATGTTGCATATAGTTAATTACAAGTCCTTTTAAAATAATTATTTTATTTGGTAGCTTTTATCAAATTTTGTAAAGAGAGTCCTATTTAAATTCTATACTTTTCGTTTAGTTTTTTGTTAAAAAGTTTAAAGTTACATTCAGAATAATTTACAAATTTAATATGATTGATTGAATAGAATTTTTACTATAGAGATAGATAAACTTAACTTAAATATTTAAAATTAAATAATGATACATGTTAATAACCTAATAGATACATTAATTATATCTTTATAAACTATCTTCGGAATTGATAATCTCTTGTTCTCTTTTTTTTTTTTTTTGATTGGGAAATGGGAATTGATCATTGCAGCCTTGCAGGAATGTTCAAAAAGAAAAAAGGACAGAAATTTGTTAAGAAGTTCAGGGTAATTTTGATACTAATTGATATGTGGTTATTATTTTTTAAAGAAAAAATTGGGGTGAAATTAAGAAAAGTGGGGGGTGTTAATATAGCTTTAACCCATTATTAATTTTAGAGTAGGTCACCTGTGTGTACTTGGGGCGATCCGGATCCATCTCATGAACATGGTTTCTTCATCAACAATTTCAAATATCAAATATTGGAATTCACAACTAACAAATCTTGCATTATGATTTCAAGGAATAATTCCTCTTTTGAACAACTTATCTCCACCTTCAGCCTGTGAGTAATTTGAAGATGGTTGAGCTAAAACTTGATCATTTGCTTGGGATGCCACAACCAACTTTGCATCCCAATACCAAGGGTGGAGATACGGAGACTGAAAGCGAGGGAGAATAAGACGAACGATGGAGAATAATCGAGCCCCAGTCTCTATCTCCGCTCTTAGCTTCTCGTATTCTTCTCCGCACCAAAAGGCCCCCAACATCTTCCCGTCTCATTTCTGATATGCTCCGGAGTATTGCAACACAGAGAAGAAGCATTAGAACTGCATCTTCTTCTGGAAGCACCTCAACCACGAGGAGCTTCCAGTTGAGAAGAGCAGTGGCTTTTCCCGTAGGGTTATCCTCCAAGTACCTAATAACAGTCACATATTCATCCTCCTCGTTGCTTGTCTCTTGATTGGATTTGTTCACCTGATACTGTAAATGTCTACCTTGCAACAACTTTACCTGTAGTAATCGAGTTTGCTCAATGTCAATACGTAATGACTTTTTCACTTGATGTTAACTGAGATTTCGTTACCATTGGTTCAGAACAAGCGTCGTTTTGCAGATCAAATCTCAATCCTGAGATTGATGTAGTTTTTTCACATTGTATCAACAATTCATGTCCTGTTGAGAAGCTCCAAAAAGCTTGGGACCCTTCGCTCGGTTCTTTTGGTGTCACGGTT
The DNA here is from genome assembly GCA_005771605.1 of Scutellaria baicalensis. Taxonomy (NCBI): domain Eukaryota; kingdom Viridiplantae; phylum Streptophyta; class Magnoliopsida; order Lamiales; family Lamiaceae; genus Scutellaria; species Scutellaria baicalensis. The sequence continues at coordinate 47,310,941 of CM016722.1, forward strand.
CCTAACAACTTCCCTGCTCTAGATGACACATCGAATTAAATAGCAGAAAAAATTAGATGGATAAGTATAACAAATCCATGCAGGTTAGGCGATAAAGTGCAAAAACTTGCATAGTTCAGATGACAAAGTCTAATTTACCCTTTTTCCCACATTCTATGACATGTTACAACATAAAGAGGGGATAAGAGGGTAACATACGTGAAGAACGTCTAACGTACCAGGAGATCTACCGATTGAACTAGAGCCAACAACATACGACCAAGAACCCTCACATATTTGAATAATTCGATCCTCCCATTTGACAGCTGTTGGGGCTTCGCCCCCTCGTCTCCAAATACCTTCTCCAACTCTGTTGAGCAAAAAAAAAAAAGTTCAAAATCCCAGAAAGGTATAGTACCAGACAAGTTCAACTAATCAGCATTTCTTACCTCATTCGAATAACAAAGCACTCTCTGCCTCCATGATCCAGAACCGTACGAGACAACCACCTACCTTCTTGTGGGCGATACTGATTCATTCTCAGAATGACATCTGAGATCATCGCACCCGAGTCATCTGTCACCCGATCAGGCACACATTTCAGCAAGTACGAGGCCTGAACTGGTGGAGTTATTGAAGAAACAATCCTCACTCTTTCATCAATCTCTTTACCCAGAGTGAGAGAAGGTGCACGTAATAACTCGTTCCAAGAAAACGATGTGCTATCTTGCAAAGAACTGCCTTTAGAGCAGAGCCCACCACGATAACGTAGCTCAAGAATCACTCCTTTCGTCCCAAATTCGCAGTACAAATGCCAAGCTTTTATCCACGATTCTGATGTAAATAATGATGCTCGTTTATCCAATTTCAGCTCCTTATGACACTTCACCATCCGAAGACGAAAAAACTCTTGTGAAAGCTCCCTTTTCATTTGCTTGATATTTGACATTACTTTAACTGCTATGCACACCTGAGATTGCAGATTACTCAGGCAAAGATAATTTCTTGAAGAGAAATTTATCATTCTAAATTTCTAATAATCAACTTACCTCAAATAAGAACCGGGGTACCATGGATTTGTACTTTGTGTTGACATCAGTAATCGTTATGTCCCAATAAAAAGGCGGCTCGGAAATAGGTCGTGCGATGGATGCACCCCCCGCTTTCTCATAAGGTTGATTGAACGTTCTCTCCCAAACCATCTTCGTTTCTTCGACGTCTTCTTCCTTTAATGAATCCCATGGCCCAACCATTTTCTCCACATCCAACTCCTTGAAATCTACTGCATATACTGTTGGATAGCTCTAGTAAATATATTCAAATACAATGTGGCTTTCATCATTACATTAACCAAGAACAATGCATACAATTTTATATACAGATGCATTATGGATAGCAAAACCTGGCATACAACATCTATATCCCATAAGAATCTCCTAAGTTCTATCTCACAAACAAGAAATGAATTTAGGCAATTTACTGTTTAGGGGCATATTAATCTTTTTTTTATCTTTCTTTAAATTAAGACAAATTTTGTACAAAATAAATGCAGAAAAAAGTCTGTTCGTTGAACAAAAACAAAAAAGTTCAACAATTTTTAATTTTCCATGAATACGTTTACTTTTTTTTTTTTTGGTGGAATGAAATAGAATTGCCATGAATGACTTGAATTAGATATTAACTCAAAGAATATTTGCAATTTGGTCCCTTCTTGTGTCCCCATGTGTTTCCTGTCCATAAATAATATTTTCCAGTACAAAAAATAAAAAGCAAACTTTATAAAACAACGTTTTCCACTGATTGAGTGATTGTAACAACTCATTAACATCCATTTACTCTAAGACTACGACTTATAAATCCGTATCACGGATCTAATTCTGTGAGACAGATCAACCCCAACCACATAACTTGACTTGTAAGAATAGCTTTGGTTATGGGTGGGGGCTCTGACTCGTATCCGTGGAACTGTCTCATATATCGTTCTTACACAAAAATAAAACATCTACACAGATTTCGCAGCAAATCACGAAACTGAGAACCAATATGGACAAAAGCTACAGAACAGTTGTGCAGGACATCATATGCTCCATGTGCCTCTTCATATTAAATTTAAATCTCTTACAAAGTGTCATAACTAGCACAAAAAATAATCATTCTATATAAAAAATCCACAACAACTATCAAAACAATTGGCCCTCTTTCAATTAATTTAATTTTGCACTACATCATTTAATAGCCAAATATAAAATCTCACAAAAAAGAAGCAGAGAAAGTCACCTGATGAGTGAGCCACATCAAGAGAACATCTGTGGTGGGCACAAAGGAAGAACATTCATCACCAAAGCTATGGACCATGTAAACAAAACCTCTGTATCTCTGCTTGGCTGCCACTAAATACACCATCTCAGAATAGTATGGCTCTGAAAATAATCTGTATAAATTTCTATGTTTTGACACTTGATCCAACAGATTTTCACCACAAACAAATGACTCGTTTTCGAAATCGGAATCGACTTCATTCTCAAAAGGGTCGGAAGGGAACTTATGGTCCCAGATTTTTCTGCATCTGTTTAGTGCATACTCCTCATTCTCTTCATCAAATATTGTCGGTTTTCCAATGAGCTTTGAGAATCTTGATTCACAGTAATCTCTGTATTTAGACTGGAAAAAGTTTCATCAAATTCTCAGTTAAAAAAGGTATCTTTTCATCTGATTAGAACAGGGGTTTAATTCTTTTAGACACAAATTTAAACTGGAAAAATACAAATTAGGTAATTTGTGTTCAAACATCAGAAATCCAAATCCCAAATACCATAAAGAGAGAGTGGAAAAAAGGGTATTTTGTTTGAAAGAAATGAGAAGAAACAGTAAGTAAAATACCGGATTAAGAGTATGGCAAAACCAAACCCATTCAACATCAATAGGTGGAATAATCATGGGAGGCTTTGAGCCTGTTGTAAGCTCAGCTATCAATGGCATCCATAGCTGATCATATCTGCAAAAAAAAAAAACAAAAGCCCATCAAATTTCTACACCTAAAAATAATCAAAAAACCAGTGAAAAACTAGAGAAGAAGAAGAAGAAGAAGAAGAAGAAGAAGAAGAAGAAACCTTCTAATGGCTTCAAGAATTGTAGATTTGTGGTGAAGGTAGTGAGAATCAGAAACAAGTCTAAGAAAGGCAAGGGTTTTTCTAGCGGCAGGAACAAGATCAAGAGTGAAGCGATGGGTTCCCTCATCTGAAATCTCACTAAGGCTTCGAAAGGAAGAAATGCCCTCCGAAGCTGACATTTTTGTTGGTCGAATCTTAGTTGCGATGGAAGTTGGAAGATGGAGTCCGAGGTTATTACAACTTTGATGTGTTTGATTTCTCTTAGAAAGCAGTCAAGAGAGAGAGAGAGAGAGGGGGAGGAGAGAGAGTGCTTGTTATAATGGTGGGGAGTGGGCAAAGATTATTCGAGTGGAGAACGGTGATGGTGATTGCAGAAGCAACAGCTGAAACGTGGTTGCTTTAGACCACCTTTTATAATGGTTTCAATAGTAACAACTATTCATTTTACATGTAAATTCATATTTTAGTCACATGAGTTTCCATCTCTGAAATTGTAGTCGTTTATCTTCTCTATATTTACTAGTCCTTTATCTTCTCTATATTTAAAAATACAGTTGGTCGATCGTGAAACTGTCGAATGTGCGACGATATTTGGGTACTGTCGTATTTTAGGACACGGTCATGGTTCAAGACAAGGTGGATCAAGGAAAAAAGAAATTATAACTCTAAAAGATATACTTATAGATAAAAATCGCATACTTATATATACCACACTTGGGATGAACGTGCACCGTGTCCTAGGGCACGGTCGTGCGTAAGAGAAAAAGTCACACACTTTTAACGAAAAAACATATACATATAGTTGAAAAACATACTTATAGTTGAAAAGGACATACTTATACACCGTGTCTGGGGCACGATCAACCATGTACTGGAACACGACCGTGCGGGAGTGTCGTCACATATGAGACAGTCTCACATGAGTTTTTGTATTAAAAATATCATTTTTTGGTTCACTTGATTGCTATATTAGGTCAATATTTTCTATTTTTTAAGATTATATCAAATACTATATCTTAAGGTTTGAGAAAATAACAACTAAACTTTGTAACTAACTAAAAAAAACTCGCACGACCTTTTAATTAATTTTATGAGAAATTCTATTCGAACTCAGCTTTGTGTTATCAATATCATATTGTATATCATACTTTAAATTTTAAGAGTATTATATGTTGCAAAATTGATCGTCTAAAACAACAATTTTTAATCAAAACATAATTAAAAAAGATACTTATTTGTTGTAGGTTATGCTAACCTAATCCTATCAATCTTAAACACATTATTATGTGTCCTCTGCTCACGTGTCAAACATTTAATATATCAATTTCACTTTCTATATAATCAAGTGATGGGATTATTACATGTCGACGATAAACATATTAATAGCTGTCCATCGTGAGCATTTTATAGTTTTCCAAATTAAGTCAACCCAAAAATCATATTTAAGCATAAAGAAAATATTTTATAATTTCTCAGATTAAGTCAACCCAAAAATCATGCATATTTTAGCATTGAGAATCATGGACAAAGATGAAAGTTAAATGATGAAAAATATAATGAAACCATACAATAAAATTACCCTTTAAACATTATTCCTAATTTTTCTTCTCTTATTCTTCTTCTCCTCCATTTTCTTCTGCTGCTTTCATTTCCTAGCCTCCTTCTTCTTCTTCATCTTCTTCTTCATCTTCCAGATTTCCTAGCGGTCTTCTTCTTCTTCTTCTTCTCCATCTCCATGCTCCAAGATCCATATGTTTACATATATATATTTGTGTGCCCTAATTTTTCTTCTCTTATTCTTCTTCTCCTCCATTTTCTTCTGCTGCTTTCATTTCCTAGCCTCCTTCTTCTTCTTCATCTTCTTCTTCATCTTCCAGATTTCCTAGCGGTCTTCTTCTTCTTCTTCTTCTTCTCCATCTCCATCTTCCAGATTTCCTAGCTTTCCTAGCGCTCTTCTTCTTCTTCTTCCAAATTTCCTAGCGGTCTTCTTCTTCTTCTTTAATTTTCACATATTTCCTAGCGGTGGATTACGATTGGCTCGTGAAATTTGCATGATTTGGTAGATTTGAAAGATATTAAAATTGTGAAAAAACTTAGGTATTGTTGACGATATTGAACAAAATCGGCATATATTTGTGTTGATTTGTAGAATATTAACAAAATCATCATATATTTGAGTTGATTTGCAGAATATTAACAAAATCATCATACCATAAATACCTGAAAGGTTGTGTAATACCACATAAGCATACGTGTAATACATTAAAGATATTCAGGTATTACCTTAAAGATATTTATGTAATACCTGAAAATTGAGTATCAAATACCTTAAATGTGAGTATGAATGTGTAATATCATATAGATAAAAATGTAATACCTTAAACATATTTATGTAATACCTGAAACATATTTTATGTAATACTTTAAGGATAACTATGTAATACCTTAAAGTTTAAATAGTAATACCTTGAAGCTGAATATGTAATACATTATACTCAAAAGCAGTAATACCTTAAAGGTGAGTATGCAATACCTTATACTCAAATATGTAATACCTCAAAGGTGCATATGTAATACCTTATGTTTTAAACTCAATACCCTAAAGATAAATGTGTCATACCTTAAAAATGTGTCATACCTTAAGAGTATACACGTAATACCTTAAGAGTATACACGTAATACCTTAAGAGTATGTGTATAATACCTATCACTGAATGGAATCTGGTGTGCGCGAGCGCACACCAGCATAGCTGCAGACGCGCGTGGGCGCGCATGGAGATGGCCCACGCACCGGGTCAGGTTGGGGTCACGGATCTAAGATCCGTTCCCCGGGTGCACCCAAGTTTTTGCCTTGGATGTGAACTGCTTTATAAAACCTTCATATTCATTTAACATACATGTATACTCCATTCATAGTTGCATGATATTTAAGATCTGATACAAATAAATATTAATTGAAGTGATGTAAGGTGTCCACTAAGAAGTAAGGTCTCATTAATTCATCAAATTATCTAATTGTTTTACGTAATTGAATTTATCAGTGTTACACATGTCATCATTTTGGTGTGGAGTCATTCTTGGCATGGGAGTATACGTACTCAATTAAAATATCGAGTCCTTAATTAATTCATAGAAAATATATATTGGTAAATATATCATAATCAATTAAATAAAAACATAATTTGCGAATAGGTGATTCAAAAGGGTCACATAGGTAATTCCAATTCCAAATTAAATGAACAATAAACAACTTGTCACAACATATATAATGTAAACCATGATTAGGTGAACTAATGTATTATGTATGACATGACAACTTTACTATCGATTCTTTCTCATTAACATTTTTCCCATGTCATCAATATATACAATCCCAATATATACTCAATCAATCTCTTGTCCTATTGGGAGACTAATTCAATGATGGGATAGATTAGAAAGTGTGATTTATGGAATTGTGTAACGGAAAAAAAAAAAAAAAAGGTGATCTTAGAGATAATTATAAGATCAACATTGAGTTTTTCAAATTAATTGTGTTTCATTATTATGGCATTTTAATGAAAATGACATAATTATGATTTACTACCATAGGGCTGCATATTACACGATGTTCTTTTATAAAATTTTGAACTTAATAAAATTACAAAAATGTCAATGTTATTTACATTTGGAAAATTTATATCTTTATGATTTTGTGTCATGATACATTTTCATAAGATCATGAGTCACGTGAAAATCTGTTTCATTATTTAATTTTAAGTGATTTAAAATTTCCAGAGAACTTCATTTGTTGGACATGTGGAAATTATTTAGTGTTTGCTTAGAAAGATGAGGCAAACTTTATGAGATTGCAGCTTCACTTTAGCAGAATAAGGAATTAAAAAAACATCATGTGACTTTCTGCTTTTTCATTCTATATGAAATTGACGTTTTTTTTTTCTTTTCTTTTTTATGTTAAATCATTGGATTCCAATTCAAGAATATGAGAAAGAACAAATACTCATAAATAACACATTTCTTAAAATGTGGGTCAAAAATAACCCCCATATATTTAAAAGAAAAATATAACCTATTTGCTATAATTTGGATCAAAAATACCCACTTTGAAAGTCAAATGTGTCATGATTTGACACACACTGAAATTCATGTCCCCTAACCTACATGTGTAAGTCCAATTCTAAGAAAAAGTAATGACACGTATAAAGAGGGATAAAATCACACCAAAAATGGGAAAACAATTGCTTACACACGAAAAGTTTTAGTATAACCTTGATTTCAAGAGTTTTCGTGTAACCTTAATTTTAAGAGTTTTCGTGTAATCTTGATTTCAAGAATTTTCGTATAATCTTGATTTCAAGAGTTTTCGTGTAAGCTTGATTTCAAAAGTTTTCGTGTAAGCTTGATTTCAAAAGGTTTCGTGTAACCCTATTTTTAGGTATTACACGAAAACTATTATATAAATCTTATTTGTCCCAGTGGAACTATAGCTTCATTTGCTCATCATGGTCCTAAGTTCAATTCCCACTCGCAGCAATGTGTCTTTTTATTATTTTTTTGCCAAAAGGGCTTTTAAAGCTAAAAAGGTGAGTCAAAAGCTGAAAAGGTGGGTCAATTCTGAAAATGTGTCAATGTCACACAAGTTAAAAGTGGGTATTTTTAGACTAAAATTTAGTTTTACGTTAGATTTGTCCTTCCATTATAATGAGTGTTATTTTTGTTCACATATATAATAAATAGGGTAGAAATAGCTGATGTCCCTATGAGAAAACCAGATAACCTCATGAACACATTTTCTAAATTTCTTGAAACTTGCTCTTCAATGAATTTTAGTTGTATGAAAAACTCCAAGTAAATGTTTAAGTATTGTAAAAACTTGGGTGAGATAAAGATTGTATGGTTGATCATATTATCTGAGCGTCAATTCTATTTATTTCATTTCATCTTATTGTTTTGCTAAATGATTATCAACATCTGAATCTTTTGAATGAATCAAATTCATGGAGTAATTTCACAAGAAGTTGTACTTTCTGATAAATGTCTTTATTTTTATACTACTTATAACACCCAAAATAGATTTAGTTATATATATATATATATATATGAGTGTATAGCAAGATAAATTTTCATTTAATTACTTAATTTTATTAAGCCCAAAATGCTTAATTTTGTATGGATCCAAATCAAAATTTTTAAGCCCAAATCTTGGCCCATTTGCTAGATAAATTGAGAAGGAAAATTGATATTCTCTTCTACTTTACAACTCATACACATAGATATATAGATATACACGTGTGTTTTTGGAGATCAAAAAGTGGAAAAATATCTTGCATTTCATCTTTCTCATTCCATCTTCTTCTTCTTCTCTTTTTCTTTTGCTTCGACCTTTGCTGGAAATTTGAGAAAAAGGGGTAAATTTTTATTTACAAAATTTGTTCTTGATGTAGTAAAGTTGTATCTATTGTTTATGCATATATATGTATATATCTCTCCATGTCTCTCTCTCTCTTGTTCGGTTCTGCCGCCGACAGTCGGGGGGCGACGCCGTGGGGCGGCGGCGCCGTGCAGGTGTTGGGGGCAGCGCCGCCACCTGGCGGCGTGTGTGTGCGTGCGTGGTTGTGTGTGTGTTGTGAGTGTGTGCTTGGTGTTGGATGTTGCTGTGTCGGGGAGAGGCACCGCCGTGAGTGGCGGCGCCGTGCAGGGGCTGAGCCGGCGACTGGCCAGTCGCCGGCAGTGGGCTGGTATGGCGGCAGGAGTTGGGCAGGGGGAGCAGGGGAGGGGAAAGGGAAGGGGAAGGGTTTTGCAATTTGATTTCTTCCAAGGACTATTTTGCAACATTGTTCCAAATCTTTGATTTATGTATTTTCAGCCCTAAATTTTATGAAATTTTGCATTTTTAATCATTGTATTATGCTTAAATTATAATTGAACATTAGAACTACATCAAAATTATATTACGAAATCAAAACTTAAACGATAAATGTATTTAGATTATTGTACCGCATTATAGATATTGATTTAATCCACGATTGATACGAACAACGAATTAAACCTAAAAAAAATAGAGAAACACCCTAGTTCGTTTAAGTTATACCCTTAATTACGAACCTTCGATTAATATCGTATATTAGGAATTTAATATTTTAAGTATCCTATAGACATTTAAGATAAAGTTAATTTAATAGATTATTTCATTTATAGATGATCAAATTAAGAATTAAGATGAACTTCTACATTATGTAGGGAATACGAAAGAAAGGCAAGATTAAGGAAGACATGGGCAAAGAACTTTTGGCAAAGATCGAGTAATTTTCAAGGTGAGGGTAAATGCTTGTTGTTTACGGCTTTATTTTAATGAATATGATTAAATGCGATTATGTTATACGTGATTATGGTACTTTATGGGATTTGAACGTTGACCTTCAGCGTTTATTTCCAATATAATGTGAATTATGTGTAATGTTAATGTTCATGGTCATGTTGGAATTCCATTCACGGTGGGTTAAATACCCGAAGGGTTTCAAAGATGGCCCTTTTCACGCTGGACTTAAAGACTCCAGTTTTCATGGCGGGCTAGCTACCCGAGGGTTTCAAATATGGCCCACTTATGTTGGACTTAAAAACTCCAAATTTCATGTCGGGCTTAAAGACCCGAGTAATGTTATGATAATTGTTATGGTTATGTTCAGTGATTATTTGATGGTTAAAATAATGTGATTACGTGCCTCTTACCCACCCCACTGAGTGATTTTTCTTGCACTCACCCCTTCCATGATTTTATTGCAGCAGATAAATACTAGAGAGGAGGAAGATGAAACAGAACGTCTGATATACTTTTGCATGTATAAAAGAATGTATATATTTTATATCAGTATGTTCTGAAAAATATTAGTTTATGTTATGATACTTTTAACTTTCCGCTGTAAAATTATCTACAACTCTTTTACTTTATAAGTGTTTGAATTTAATGATTTTTCAGATATTTATCTTTTGTCGAAATTTTAAATATCGCTGCACTCCCCTTTTCTTTTTAAAGAATTTCCATGTGTACTCTGATTTTATGATAAAAATTTAGTAAAATGTTTTATTTATTTTATTTTTGAAATAATCGAAATTGGGGCGTGACACTACTACACATTTAAAGTCACATTCATCTAGACTTGTGACATAAATATCCCTCTTTAGAATTGAATCTCAATAAATTCAACATAAAAACTCATATGAAATAGTTTGACAGCTATATATAGTTTCATGAAATTGAATTATACTATCCACAAACAAAACTCATCTTCACAAAGTCTTCACAGAAATAATGGCCGTTGGAATTTTTATACTCCCTCCTTTTCATAATCAGTGTCATCCTTAAACTCTACACACAAATTAAGAAATTGTTTATTTTCCTAATATGTCGTTCATTAATTATTCTTTTCTTTGACCATCTCATTTTCTACCTGGTAGTATGTTCAACAATTAATTATGAATTAATTAAGTATAGGTGTAATTTTGAAAATAACTCACAAAACGACATTTAAATCGAAAAAATTTCAAAGTTCTAAAACAACATTTATTATGAATAGGGGGAATAATTTCCAACGGAATTCAAAGCCGTTTGAAATTCCGTTGGAATAATGTTGGAATTTTATTTGTGGTTGTATTTTCCAACAGAAAAGTACCGTTGGAATTAATGTTCCATTGAAATTGTTTTTCCGTCGGAATTTAAATTCCAACGCCCCTTTTTCCGACGGGCCAATTCCGTTGGTATTTCCGTTGGAATCAAGAATTCCAACAGAATTTTGCAAAATTCAAACAGTATTTCGCAAAATTCTAACGAATTTTTTCCGTCGGAATTTGAGTGATTTCTAGTAGTATTGATTCATTTAACAAATTAAATCCAAAAACGATTTCATAAGAATCTTTTTTTCCCCTAAAACTATAACATATAATCTAATTGTATCAACATATGAAATGCTAAAATAAACAATGAATTTACTTTAGAAAAAAAATTCAATCAATTTGAAATTTATGCATTGTATATTATAGAATTAGAGAGATGGATGCATGTTATTACTTCGATTATATAAGACTAATTGATCGCAAATTTTGGTCACTAGTCATAATTAATCTTATGACTTTGATTACATCCCTACAATGTTTACAAGCTATGCTATAATACCTCTCACATTTAAGCAAGTCCATGTTTTCAAAATACTTTATTACCCTAATAATTACTAAGTTGAAGGCTTAATTTCCATATAGTAGTACCTCATTAGTCTGATCCACCACATAAATTTATAATAGAACAAAGCCACACAAAAACTAAATAAGAGAGTAATTTGAGAGTGCATTGAGATAGATTATAGATAGCATTAACTTTGAACCTTAAATGGAATGAAAGAAAAAAAAAAAAAACAAGGAGTATATATATATATATATATATAATGAAATGTTTAGTTCTTAAAATTTAATCAAGGGTTGGAATCCATTGACTCAAAACCAAATTTTAAATCCCACCAACATATATGAGTGATAATATCCATGCATGTATTTCAAATCCTCATGAGACTTTATAGCATTAAGAGGATATAAAAAAAGGAGGTTTGAGTTTTAGTACATTTCTTAATGAATTGAATAATACATGAAATGGTATAGAAATACTAGTATTTTGGAAAGTATGATAGCTTCTTAGGTCTAAGCTCAATACCTTCAACAACAATGCCTCCTTTAAGATGCACTCCTTTGATTTCTCTAAACCACATTTTGACCTCTTCTTCATCCCTTCCATTGTTATAGAACTCTCCCAACTCAACCTCCAACCATCCATCGCCACGTGGATGAACTACCCTTTTTTCTCTTTCCTTCAATCCTTGCCCTTTGCATAAGTCGCATTTCAAGTAGAGCGTTTTTTGTGCTTTATAACTCCCGACTTGGACCAAAACTTGGGATGCCTCCACATCTAAGCCAAAAGCGCGATCCATTAGTCGCATCACGAGGTATGCCCCATAAGTCGTGTTTGGTGATAGCATTCCAATGTTTATTTTTCCGTGCACTTCTAACCAACACACCATTATCAGCTCAACTACTTCGGGAAATCTGATGTGGAAGAATTAGAAAAAAGTTAAGTTATTATGTAGAAAAAATTAATATATTGGAGGATATTAATATGAATTAGTTTGCAGAAATTAACCTTGAATGAAGAAGGGTTTTCCATGACCAATATAGAGAATTGCTTGACCAGGCAATTGAGAGCTCTCTTGCACTCAACATGTAGATTTTCTTGTTGGTACATTTGTCTATTGAAAATGACTGCATTTTTTCACAGATTTAAAACGCATGTCATCTTCTTATAATTATTCAATTAATGTTCTCTATTGTACTATTTTATCATCAGGAAACATGAGTTGATAAAATAAACATAAAATTTATCTCATATAAAATAGAGGATCAAATTTTGTGAGTATCCTCCATATGCATCAATATATTCACCATTTATTTATTTTATATAGGTTGCAACATGCCAAAACCATGTGAATAACTAGCAATGTTAAAAAATTTAGAAATAAAATAAGTAAAACATCTAAAAAATAAAAATTTCCCTCTGTTTTATGTTAAGTATCGTTTAAAACTATTAGACAAATATCAAAGAAGTACTTTTATAATATCAAATTAAATGACCAAATAAGTTTGCTAATTAATGGGAAGAGAAACGTTAATTATTCTAATAATTAAGGGCAAATAAAATAAGGATTGAGACCATACACACCCAAATACATGTTAAACATATATACTCCATTAATTTCTTGAAAAATAATATGTAACAAGATACATTTTTTGGGTGTGTATATTTGCATTTTGTGGTGTAGAACATGTTTAAAATGTGTAATGCAGAATTTTCAGATGACGTTGGTGATTCAAAAAAAATAAGTGAAAGACCTTTTTACCCCCATGAATGAGAAGGGGAGTGGAGCAAAGCCGGCGAAACAAGTCTTTCTTGGAGGAAAAGTGGATTGGAGAAACAGAGGTTGATATGATGTGTTCATAATCGGAGGGCAGGAAATTCCCCCAGACGAGGTCGGAATCTGCTGCGTGGCGGAATGCTACGGAGACGAGGGCGGAGCTGGCCGCGTCACACGGCGAAGTGAGGGAGATGACGTGGCTCAGGCATTCTTCCGGCAGACCCTCCACCGTTGTTTCACCCATCTTAATTAATTAACTAACTAAAATGTAGTTTTCAAATAGCCAACCCAAGATGCTACTCATCTCTTATTTAATTTGTCATACTTTTCTAGTATATATGAGTTGCGTTATAATGGCGACATCTTTTTCACATATGACCACATCATTATTTTCCTCATTTCTTGTTTCTATATTCTTATCCACCTCATCACATCGTACTATTCATATTGACTTAAGTATTAGGTATTAATATTATGAGTAAGTCTCATTTGAGATCGTCTCATGAATCATTTTATGTGAGATAGATCAACTCATGATCTACACCTTACAATTCACATATAAATTTATGGATATGAGTTTGATAAATGTGTAAAAATAATCCGTCTTACGAAAATAATCCGTGAGACCGTCTCACGCAAGTTTTTATGTAATATTATTACCATTGCTTAGAATTGCAAAGGCATTCTTGCACAATTTCAAATCAACCAAAATATGGGAAATAAATAGTGACATATAATAATAATTCTAGTCTATGGCGACAGTACTCACTGAATAATGTGTTGCCTCAAAAAATGAAACAATTTCATCTTAACTTGTAAGTTCCTTCAAACTTTAGGTGTCTGTAATTAACTGCAATAATAATAATAATAATATACCTTATTATTAGTTTGATGATTAATTTTCTTTAAAAATATGCTTTTCAATTTAAATATACTAAATAGTGTAAATTTGAGTGATATGTAAGAATTCTAAAATGAGACTATAGTGGAAGGTAATTTGGTTAAGAAAAAATTGACTAACTATTTATGTATTTTGTTTGTAGTCATTAATTATAAAATACAACCATGAGTTCACTATTTTAAAAGTAAATTATTGAACACAAAAACTCATGTGATATGATAATTATTAAAACTGAAGTTGTTTAGTGTAAATTAAGGCAGTACTGATGATTAGATTCTGGGTGGTTTGTAATTTCGTGTGTCGAAAAGGTATAGGGTTTATTGTGCGAGACCCCCTTGTGATATAGAAATGTGGCGTCGGACCCCCTATAAGACGGAAAATGCAGAATAAACACGTGTGATTTCAAAAAATCGACACACGTCCCACATTTACTAACTGTTGTTTACGGCGTTAATTTTTGCCACGTTAATGCCCGTTTTGTCCTTGATATATACTAATAGGGATTTTTTTTTCTTGTACATTCTCACTTTCTCCTCTTCTACGAAAGAAGCAGATCTTTAATAGACAAGTCTTCTCCTTTTTCTCTTCTCATTTTCCGCCACCGCCACCGCCGGCAATGGGTAGAGGCGCCACCCTCACCGATGGACTGGTGAGAAACATCATCCTCTCGTACACATACATCGCCGTTTGGATCTTCCCCCAATCGGCCTCGCTGCTTACGGATTAGGAGCAGCAACGAGATTAGATCTTGATTTTTTGAGGAAGAAAATGTAGACCATAGGGATTAGATCTTGATTTTTTGAAATTCTCCATATTCAAGCATCCCTTCCAAGATGACGATCTCATCATCCTCACTCCAAAGCCGTTGAAAAAGCAATTTCTTGGAATCATCGTTGGTCTTTTTCTCCGAAGTCTGGGGGTCAGGCTTCTTCTTCGCCTTCTTTGCGTCCTTAGCCTCCGTTCCTTTGTCCTCCGCGGGTCGCTTTGTGGCGGTAGATTTCACCGGGGTGGCTGGCTCAGGGTCAATTGGCCTGGATCTGGACTTGCTGGCGCCGGTGATTAGTTTCAGAGGACCCATCGGCCTGGAAGAAATGGGCCTCACATCCGGGTCGGGTCGGTCAGATTCGGACCCCGTTTCAGATCCGGACTCCTCCTCAGAGGAAGAGTCAGCCTGTTGCACGGGCTTTGCGGACGGCTGAGGCGCCGGCGTCCATCGCCGACAACACAGGAAGCGGTGGCGGCTGAAATGGAGGGGAGCAGGGGCTGTGCAGGGAGGGGGTTTGGGAGTTAGGGATTGGGTTTGGGAATTTGATTATTTCCGGGGGCCCTTTTGCAATTTCTCAGTTTTTACTTATTTAATTTTTAGCCCTTCATCCTTTACCTTATTGCATTTTAGCCCCTGCAGAATTTAATGATTTAATTTGAGCAATTTGAAGCTTTGTTGTAGAGGAATTAAGCTTTGATATTAGTAGATACTAATTTAGGTCCTAATTTTTTTTAGGTTTGATATTAGTAGATACTAATTTAAATGATGTTTTTTTTTTAAAAAAAATTATATGATTATAAGTATTTTTACATGCACATACATATATAAGCAAAAGTAAGGAGGAAAAGGGTAAATAAGTATTTTTACATGCAAATAACAGACAAAAAGAAGGAAAAATCGCACTCCAGGCGCGTCCAGCACACAGCCGTCAAGTCTAATAGAATTGGGTGTTACGCGTTGAATTTATGAAATCCCAGGTGTTTTTCCTGCAATTTCTTTAACACAAGGGGGTTTCGTGCGAATTTCGATAACACGAGGGGGTGTGTAGGATTTTACCCAAAAGGTATATATATGGCATCTTCCATTTCATGTGAGTTTGCGTGAGATTAATGCAATGTTTTGAACAAGCATATGTCTGATCTTGCTCAATGAGTGTTCCAATATAGCCATCAGACACCAAGTGTAAAAGATGATATCATCAATTTACACTTGTCATCTATTGAAAACAATATAATGCAAGATGAAACATCATTTTAGAATAGAGGATCCAGTTCCAAAAGAATATATTCCGGTTACTTTCTTTAAAAAAGTGAAAACAAAAAATAAATGGCAAAAACTTATGTGCCCCTAACTCGACCCGGCTCGTGGGCCACCTCTACGCGCGCCCGCGCGCCCTCACCTAAGTTGGTGTGCGTCCGCGCACATCAAATTCTATTCGGTGATAGGTATTACGTGTATACTCTACAAGTATTACGTGTATACTCTTAAGGTATTACACATTTATTTTTAAGATATTAAGCTTAAAACATAAAGTATTACAGATGCACCTTAGAGGTATTATAGATGCACATTTGAGGTATTACATATTTGAGTATATGATATTGCATATTCAACTTTAAGGTATCACAAATACTCATATGCAACCGTCTCACATGCGACGGCACTCGCGCACGGTCGACCGTGCCCCAGGACACGACCGTGCGCGACTGCAGTATATAAGTATGTCTTTTTAAATAATAAGTATGTGATTTTTCACTATAAGTATGTGATTTTTTTTCCTCGCCCACGACCGTGCCCTGGGACAGACCGTGCCTCGCGTGAAAACTAAGAGCAATCTGTGGCGCACGGTCGTGTTCTGGGATACGATCGAGATAAGTATGTGATTTTTATCTATAAGTATGTCTTTTTATGCTATAAGTATGTGTTCCCGCGCACGATCGACCGTGTCCTGAGACACGACCGTATCCCAGCGCACGACCGTGCGCGAGTGCCGTCGCACATGAGACGGTCTCACAGGAGTCCAGCTCTTAAGGTATTACTACTTAAACTTTAAGGTATTAATGTTTATAGTTTAAGGTATTACATATTTATCCTTAAAGTATTACGTAAAATATGTTTAAGGTATTACATTTTTATCTATATGGTATTACAATTTTGTCTATATGGTATTACATATTAATATTTACATCTAAGATATTTGATACTCACTTTTGAGGTATTACATAAGTCTCTTTCAGGTATTATATAAATACCTTTAAGGTATTATGTGTATGTTTTTGTGGTATTACATAATATATCAAGCAATTCTTCAACAGCATGAGTGGTATTTCATAATATATCAAGCAATTCTTCAACAGCATGAGTGGTATTACATAATATATCAAGCAATTCTTCAACAGCATGAGTGAGTAATTGTATTCATAATTTGGATGAAATCAATTATCAATATAAATCATGTAATCTATAATATTGACAATAAATCCTACCACTCTATCAATTAAAACACAATTTGAAACACAAATGTTGAGAATATATGTATTTCTCATGGGTCACAAATGTGCAACATAAACAATTATCTATATGTACAAATCTAGCGTACCAAATGGCTAAATGGACATTGCCAAAAAAAAAAAAACTTTCAAATCTTCAAGAATCAAGAAAGTAGATCAAGGAAGTAGATCATCTCCAAACAAGTGAAGTCATCCTCTCCACAGCCCAACTAGCTAGGCGGCTCCGGCTGACGTCGAGTTCTCTTTATGTCATGAGGGACCGGTGGTGAAGAAGCGGCGGTGAAGAAGAGACGGCGGTGATGAAGAAGAGACAGCGAAGAAGAGGCATCAAATAAGAAAAAGAAGAGGAAGAGAAAAAGAAGGAGGAGAGGAAGAAGAAGAAGCTAAGAGGAGGAGGAAGAAGAAGAAGCTGTACAGTTAGGGCAAAAGAGAAATTGCAAAAATATATATATATATATATGTATATAGATGGGTCTTTGAGCCGTGCCCGGGGCACCCAAGTCCTTCTCAAAATAAATAAAGGAAAAGAAAAGCATAATTAAAGTGAAAGTCCTACGTGGATCTGCAAAGTACACGGTGTTGTCAGCGGTGTCGACAACACCAGCGTAACACACAGCGGAAATAGATCAAATTTAAAAGTTGCAGAACACAAACGATATATCCACGAGTATACAAATACTCGTGGAATGCCTTCAGGGCGAAAACTCCTTTATTAATCTTCGTATGTATACAAGGAGATAGAACAATCTCTAAAAGAGATTCTTCCCTACAAAGACACAATGCGTCCTATGGGATGAATGAATACTAGGGACGTATACAAAGACTCTCAGTTGAACACTCTGAAACACCTATACCAAAAGTCACGAGTATGCAAACTCTATGACACTACAAGAAAACGGTGTTGTCTCAGTGTGAACAACACAAACCACAACACCAGTGTACTGCTGAAACTTATGACTGCTTAAGCTCTCGATTTCTGTGCACTTGATCTTCAGCAGTCTTCACCTATTTATAGAGCTCGAAGTACACTGTGTAGATTCCACTTCCCATGATCTTGGAGTGCTCCATGATCTCCAAAAACTCACGTGCATCATGGAGATAATGGAATGTACTTGTTCTTCTTTCTTTTTCTCTTCCTTGGACTGATTCTCCTTGACTTCTTCATAATCTTGAACTCTTGACTTGATCACTCTTTGAATCACGTTCTCAATCTCACGTTTTCTCTCTCTTAAATTTACGTATTGACTTCTTCAATCTCACTTATATATATCTCTTGAATCCTATCAATAAAATGAGCAAATAACAACTTCCTAAAACTTAAGAAAGTTTGTTAGTCAAAATGAGATTCAAACATATAAACCACGTGAGTTTTAATAAGTCAAAACAATAGAAGAGAGAAATATCAAATCTATTTCAAATTTTTTTCAAATAAATAAATCTAATAAAATCTAATTTAATTTTAAAATAAAAATGAAAAAGAAAAATTAATTAATGTTGAAAAATTCAAAGCTAACATAAAGAACTCTCTGTAGGTCCATAGCTTGCGCATAGGAACTCTCTATATCAAGTTTATAGATACGGCGGCTTATGCAGCTCTGCTTTCTCTAAATTCATCATCAAGAAAAACCACCAACACACCATTTCTCTTCATCCACAACAGCTTCACTCTCTCACTGAGAATCTTTCTTTCTTGCAGACTTTTCTTGAAGCCTATTCCAAAGAAGAAGATGATCGGTTGGAGAGTCGCATCGCAGATGCAGTTTATGCAGCCGAAGATGTGATCGAATCCCACATAGTCGATCAAATCCAAACCGGATCCACGTGGCATGAAGAAAACACCAGCTGCCTTGACTTGTATCACTGCCTAGAGAGAGTGATACAAGACATGGATTTGATCAAGGCAGAGGTGATGGAGAAGAAGATCTTGGGAGCTGCCCAACATCATCAGCCCATGAGATCAATAAATTCCTGATCAGTTTCAGTTGGCCAAGTAAGAGATACTTCCATGATGCAGAACAGCATATCATGGTGGACTTTGGTGATATCTTGAATTATATCATGTATAAGCTTACCAATCACCAACTTAATCTTGAGAGAGATCGTCCCCATCGTTGGAATGGGTGGTACGGGTAAGACTAGGCTTGCTAAAAACATCTATGCACATCCACTTATAGTCCAGCACTTTGATATTCTTGCTTGGGTTGCGATTTCTCAAGAGTATAGTTGGCGAGAAATCCTTCTACGAATTCTTTCTGAGGAAAACAATGGAGCTGATTATGAATTAGGAACAAATGTGTATAAAAGATTATATATGGGGTCGAAGGTATTTGATTGTGATGGATGATATATGGAATATTGAAGATTGGGATAAAGTTAAGATCTATTTTCCAGATAATAGTAATGGAAGTAAGATTATTATTATAATAGCAAAGTTGGGTTTTCAATTAAGTGGTTCTCATGATTTTCAAATGAGATTAATTCTAGATGAGCATAAAAGTTGGAATGTTTTTTGTAATTAATACTGTGTTTGGCAGAGAAGATTGTCCTATTGAGTTGGAGAACATTGGAAAGGAGATTGTAGAAAACTGTAGAGGACTTCCTCTATCAATTGTTGTGGTTGGAGGCAGGGACGGACCTGTATTAGGGCCAAGGGGGGCACTGGGCCCCCCTGAAATTTTCAAAATTAGTAGGGGTGATATAGTAATTTCACATTTTTTTATTAAGAATAAAAAGAAAAAATATTGAGCAAATAGTTATGACTATGGTTTCCATTTTGCACCTGGGCCATTCCTCTCTTACCTTCCTCATAATAACTTTTCCTTATTTCTTTAACAATACAAATTCTAAATTATTTCATTTTTCTCTCATTTGTTTCTTCATCTAATTTTAATATAAAGTGACATCTTTATATTATTTTTTACCATTTTTTCTTCATTGTTATTATTGATTATCATGCCTTATATTATATATGTAATTTCTTATTTAGTTGGAAAATATTGATACATAATTTTACATTTTATTTACGCATTCTCTATATATCTCTAAGGACGTTATGAAAAAAAAATCTTTATTTTAAGTCTGTGACAAAGCTTATCATTAAGCTCTCAAACTTTCAAGTATATTTTTATTGTATTTTACTATTCTACTTAAATCTTGATATTTCAAATTTTCTTACTAAATCTCATTTTCTTTTACCTACAAGTTCTTGAACATTTAATTTATTTTATAATATTTCTATAATGAAAATACAATATGAAAAAACTATGACTGACCATAGAACATGAGAAATAGAAGAGAATTATTGTATAATATTGATTTTATCAAAATTACGATACATTATAATTTTTTTTTTTTTACTTATTGACTTGGACCCCCCTCGATTGAAATCCTGGGTCCGTCACTGGTTGGAGGAGTCTTAAAAAAATCCAATAAGACACGAGAGTATTGGGATTAACAAACTTTGAAAAACATAACTTCACAAATAAATTTGGAGAACATTGTTTTCAAATTTTGCGCAAGAGTTATAAGGAGCTACCAATACATATAAACCCGTGCGTGTTTTCTGTATGTGGGAGTTTTTCCAGAAGATTATGAAATTTATGTTCGAGTTATTGGTTGCTGAAGGAATTCATGATAACACAGAAAATAAATTTTCCCCCGATCGATCGAGGTAATTCATGCATGCAGTAGAATCCGCATCACTCACCCGTTCGTTGATTAATGTGTTTGGGGGCTCTTTTTGTAGACCTCCCCCGTCTTCTACTTGTAGATTGTTGAGGATACTTTCATGTTTTATAAGTTATCTTGGTATAGATCTTTTACAATGCAGAACCTCAACATTCCTTCAAGAAGCTGTGTTTGAGTAACACCAAAGTCCCCTGGGACGACTTGAGGACTGCAAAGATAGGACCCACCCGAGTGGGAAATCATTTTTGCAGCCTAAAACATTAATGGGATTATTTCTGATCTGAGATGTTGGAACACTGATAACACTCATTTTCCACGCCCTCAGCACCTTATTCTCGATCGAGTGTTTATCCAAGTTGGAGGAGATTCCTTAGGAGATATACCAACATTGGTTTGTTTCAATTAAGGTTGGATCTTGTCACAAATCTATCATGGCTTCTGCTGATCAAAGAATAAAGAGGAGCAATTGAGTTTTTTATATATATATATATATATGTGAATGAAGACTTTCAAGTTCTGATCATATCTATGGGTAAGAATTTAACACTTTTTTTATTTCCTTCCTGCATCATAATTCAATATTCTTTTTTGGAAATGATTAACTTTAATATAACAATTTCCTTAAGCTCTAAATAAAATTATAAATAATAAAACATTTCATTTTTATCATATTTATATGAGTTTATTTACTAAATTGTCCAATGAACGTCTAACAATTTAGAACTTTCAATATTCAATTTAATATAACAATGTTACACTATCATTTAATCCAAACGATATATGTTAACAAAATAATACTTTTGAGCTTAAGAATTTCTTTTTGTTTTGGTTTTCAGGTGAATAGTGGAACAGAAAACATTGTTATTTTCTTTTGGAGTGACGTCGCATCATTAGTTAATTAATGCTCTAAATTATTAGGCTCCTTTAGTGGATGAGACGTAAATCGAAGAATGAGATCAAGTTACAAACAATCATCGAAGAAAACTAATAAGATACAAATGCGACATCAGACTTTCACATTGTTTTAGTGAAAATTTGACTCATGAAAGGTTTTAACTTGTGTTGCGTTGGCGAAGAATTTCTTATTATATCATTATAGGTGATCATAGTTTTGGAATAAAATCGAGGAGCATATATAACTCCTACAGACTAACCAATTTATTTTTCAAATTATATATTTTAGGGTAAAATAAAAAAACATTCAAACTATCGTCTTTTTGCAATTTGCAATCCAATCTTTTTTTTTTTTCTGATTGCAAACTAGTCTTGTGCTGATTTGTCGATTGCAAATTTTCCGGTGAAATTAATGGAGATCACATGAGGGGCACATGTCAAAATTTGTTCACTTTTGCAACCTAAACCTTCTTTTTTTATCTAACTGCAACCTGAAATTTATTTTTGTATCAAATTGCAACCTTAGGATGAAAATTTCAGTTTCGGTCGAAATATAGGTATCTTAATTTCACAAAAATATGGTAAAAATATCAATATTGATAGAAATATGTGTACATATATTTATTGATATTTTTCCAATATGTATCGATATTTATCTATATTTTACCAATATTTATCGATATTCCACTGATATTTTACCGATATTTACCTATATTCCACCAATTCTGACAGATATTTCCTTGATATTTATTTTTTGAATATCAGTACATTTATATAAGATAAAGGTCACACTCATACAACATAAATGTAACAACATGAAGCGGAAAAAAAAAAATTCATGATTTGGATTAGATAAAAAAAAATAAAGTTTGGATTGCAATTGGATTAAAAAAATAAAGTTTAGGTTGCAAAGTGAAAAAATTAATTCATTTGCCAGAAAAATGACCAGAAAAATAATTTAGGTTGCAATCGGGAAATTTACAAAAAGACTAGGTTGCAATTGGAGAAAAAAATTAGATTGCAAAGTGAAAAAAACCGATAGTTGGATTGTTTTTTATATTTTACCTCGTATTTTAAATAAAAATTATACATTTCATAATCTATATCTATATATCTATAATAACAAAATGATTCCTAAATGTTTTCTAAAAGTAGTAATTTCCCGTCAAATGTCGATATTTCAACTTTCACTTTTCGGTTTTAGGAAAAATTCATGCATAATAAGATTTTTTTTTAAAGAATAATAGGTACCATAGTAAAATTTGAAAATATTTGACCATATTCATTCCATAAACTACTCATATATGACAATTAAGATATTGATGTTTTTACTTTTCCAAACTTGTGTAAGGAAATCGGCAAACTACTTCGATATATAGCATTCAATTTGGACTCTACATCAATAATTGAAGTTCGAAAAATCCAAACTTGTCCCAAATTGAAATAAGTGTTAAATTGAGTGTTATTTGTGTTACGGTCAAAATGTCAAGTTGCAATTGAAATTATATTATATATTCGTGTTTTTTGTTTTTTACGTAATTAACCCTTTAAAAAAAGCTAAGAGAATTATTTTTTGGACCTTTATATATATTTTTAATGAAATTGACCTCAACTCATACCACCATATTTCAACTCATATCAACACAATACACCCTCGAACCATAACGATGTGATATGTACCATCATATTACACATTCATGATACCATTAATGCAGCTCGTATCATTACCTCTCGTATCATCATTAATGGAACTCGTGTCATCCTATTACACTCCAAATGTTAAAAGGGTATAATAGAAACAAAAACCATTTCTCTTGGCTAAAACAGAACACAATTTAACGATTTGATAAAAAAATGTTTATAAGTAAAAATGGTTAAAAACATTATTCCCTTTTTTTTTAATTACAAAAATTTGTGTGAGACGTTCTCACGGATAATTTCAATGAGATGGATTTTTTTATCCATAGATCAAACTCATATCCATTAATTTATATGTGAATTGGGAAGTTTGGGTTGTGGGTCAAGCCGTCTCACGTAACATAATCCGTGAGATGGTCTCACACAAAACTCACTCTTTTTTTATATATATATTTTTTTCATGCATAGTTTGCTAGCCAATTAGTTAATTAGGAGGATTAATCAGCTGTCATATGTGTGTATATATATATATATAGGCACTCTAATTTGCATGTTTAGTTCGAAATAGAAACAAGTGTCACCTAAAAGGATTTGCTGTTTTCAAATAGGATGCAATTACTCATCATATACTTCTATTCTACGTTTTTTTCTTTATTTAGTTTCTTGTACCTTTTTAGTATAAGTTGTGTTATAATGTCATATCAATTCACACACACATATAACCACTTTCATTTGTACTCTATTTCCAATTAATTACCTTTCTTTTCATGCTACTTTTGAATTTTTTTTCTCTTAATTACATCTTTTTTAAACAGAAATCCCAATGAAATGCAAGTTATATAGAATCTGATAATATTCTTGGCTATATTTTTTATATGTGGCGCAGTGGAATGCCTTTATTGTTCACGAATATTTGTCTATTTTTTAAGAAACTATTAGTAGTGATAAGATTTACGTAATTCATGAGAGTTTAGTGTAATTCCTTTGACATTTATAGAAGTTTATATATTTGCACCTTTTGCTATAATTAAACTATATTGCATTGAATGAACGAATTACAGATTCAAAGATAATAGAAGACGTTATGTTTGTATTACAAATGAATGCTATGCATTATTGAATACAATTTTTGTTATACTATTAGATATATAATTAAAGAGTTACTCTCCTGTGCACCAGTTGCACGGATCCGTGCAACTGGACCGCACGCGGGCCCAGCCCGCGGGTGCCTCTTTACTTATTTCACGTGTTTTGGTCGTTACCCTCACGTTATGTTAAGGTTACCTTCGCGTTATGTTAGGGTTACCTTCGCGTTATGTTAATGTGACCCCATATTCAGATTTCATACCCTTAGTTTAAAACCACTGAACTAAAATGTTAATCATACCCTCATATTATGTTAGGGTTACCTTCATGTTATGTTAGTGTTACCCTCGTGAGGGTAACACGGGTAACACTAATATAACATGAGGGTAACCCTAACATAACATGAGGGTATGACTGCCTGAGCGAATCTTGGTGGGTTTGAGCGCACCCACCAGGCGCGTGGGGGCGCGTGAGAGTGCGTTGGGGCACGTGAAAACGCTCGTCAGAGGCGCGTGGGGCGGGTCGACCCGGGTGCATGGATCCTAGATCCATGCACCAGTTGCATAAAATATTTTGCCATAATTAAATGTTTAAAATGCATTTAAAGTAAACCGTTAAATTTTTTTTTTTTTTTTTATCTCCAGGGAGTTTTTATTACATTCCAAAAAAAAAAATTATTGAATTTTCTAGTCACAAAAACCTGCGTGAAACGGTCTCATAGAATGTTTTCGTGAGACGGATCCTTTTAACTCATGAATCAAACTCATTTCCACTAGTTTGTGAATTGTGAGATGTGGGTTGTGGGTTGACCCGTCTCACGGAATATGATCCGTAAGACGGTCTCAAACAAGACTTACTCTTCAGAAAAAATTATTTTTATTCCGAATCTTATCCCAAATTTCGGAATGAGTATATTACTTTTTTTGCCCCCTAAATTAGGGGGTCTGGCATTTTCGGACACCATTTTTTCGGGCTGGCAATTTTGCCCTGTAAATTCTCAAAATCGGCCAATTTTGCCCAAATTAAGCCCGAATTCCTTATTTGGGCCGAAATCTCACGTGCAGTGCACATGTTTCGTTTAATTCGGGCTATACGGGGCCCAATCGGCCACGTGGAATGTTTTGAAGATATGTGGCATATATTTAAAAAACAAATCCACATGGAAATTGCAGTTAATCAAAACGGGAAGAAAAAAACATAAGGGAAAAAATAATTTTTCCCCCAAATCACATGAACCCTAGCGCCCAAATCTTCGCAGAGAAGAGGTAGCTACAATATATTTTTCCCCCAAATCACATGAACCCTAGCCCCCAAATCTTCGTAGAGAAGAGGTAGCCACAATATAATTTTCCCCCAAATCACATGAACCCTAGCCCCCAAATCTTCGCAGAGAAGAGGTCATCACAATCTACAAAAAGTGCGAAACCACAACCCACTGCATAAACCCACTACAGGAGGTTGCTCGACGCTGCATATCTCTTCAAAAGATGGTGAAGAAACGTGATAGGAAACTGCTGCACTTTCACCTCCTGGATATGGTGAGTTATCCTCGACTTTTTCTCTATCTTGAGTGGAAGAGATATGGTGTTTAGGGTTAGAAAATGGGGGAGTTTAGGGTACTATATACTGGATACCACATTATTTTTTTTGTTTGCTTATTAATTGGATACCACATTTTCCAGTCATGTGGGGTAGAGAATAATATACGTTATTGTATTGGTTTGTGTGGTTGGGATTTTTTTATTGTCTTGGTTGGTGTGACTTTGTGGTCCACATGAATGTGTGTTGTTGGGTATTTAATTATTTCATCCACTTTTGTAGCTTTTTGGATAGATTTGTGATCCATATTGCAGTTTACTGTGGACTTTTGTTTCTTTCCGTACTTTGGAATCTATTAAATTATGTTATGTATATTAAATAAGTGAGATAGTTATTCCATGTTTTTGTTTTGTAAATTGACAGACATTGAGCACCAATTCATCACCCTTGTCATACACTATGGAGGTGAGTTGATTACTTCAAACAAAGTTGAATATAGAGGTGGTTTCTTTATGACAATTGACTATGTAGAAGCTGATTCAATTGGCCTAGATGATTTAACAAGGTGGACTGAAGTAGAGTTAGGGGGATGGGATAGGAGGTTTCACATAATTCAGAACAATGGGTTTAGACTTTTATACTCTGATGCATTGTTTAGGGAGATGGCATTAGAACATGTGTTTGTTAGATGTATGCATGTGTATGCTGAAAAAATGGATAGACTGGACCGGAGTGTGCATGATCATGTTGATGATTTCATGAAAGACTTTACTAATGAACTGGAGGATGATGTGCAAAATGAGAGTGATGAATTAATTAATGACTCTGATTATTTTATGAATTCTGATGAATCTGTTGATGATTTATGTGATGATGAAAATGAACAATGTGGGAGTGGATTGGGAGGGGCAAGGATAAAACTGATGATGTAGGAGGGACAGAAAGGGAAGGGGTAGAGAGTGAGTGTAACTTCAGTGATGATGATGTAGTTCACACTGGGGTCAACTTTGATAAATTCAAGGATTCTGATGGTGAGGATGCACATGCTTCTTTCCCCACTTTAGCACTGAGTGTGTTTATGATCCTGAACTTGTTGTTGGGTTAACTTTTAGTAGTAAGTCAGATTTTAAAAAGGCTGTTGATTCTTATGCCATTAAAACCCATAGGTCTATTACATTTACTAAGAGTGATCAAAAAAGATGTTATGCAAGGTGTGATGTGGATACATGTAATTGGATGATGAATTTAGTAAAAGTTTCAGGTGAGAGTTCCTTTAGGATTAGGCTCATGCATGATAAACACACTTGTCCAACAACTAGGAATGTCAAAAATGTGAAAAGTAGATGGTTGAGTGAGAGGTACTTGAGGAAATTCATTAGTGATCCTAAGAGGAGGGTTCAGGGGTTTAGGCAGGACATAATTCAAGAGATTGGGTGTAGTGTGTCTAGGGATGTAGCTTATAGAGCTAAGAGAAGGGCTATTAAAATGATAGGGGGGATCCAAATAAGGAGTATAGTAAACTGTAGGACTATGCAGAGAAGTTGAGGAGGAACAATCCTGCCTCAACTGTGATTTTAGGGACTGATTTGGAGGGTGATGATGTTGAGAGGTTTTCCAGATTCTATGTGTGCCTTAGAGCATTGAAAGAGGGGTTTCATAGAGGTTGTAGGCCCATAGTAGGTGTGGATGGATGTTTTCTTAAGGATCCACACAAAGGGATGCTCCTAAGTGTTGTAGGTGTAGATCCTAACAACAGCATATATCCCATTGCTTGGGCAGTTGTTGCAAAGGAAAATGGTGAAGTGTGGGAGTGGTTTTTGAGGTATTGAAGAGGGACTTGAGCATTTATAAGGATTATGAAATGACATGGTTAAGTGACAAGCAGAAGGGACTTATCCAGGCATTCAGTGAAGTGTTTCCAGGCTCCACTCACAGATTCTGTGTGAGACATTTACACTCCAATTTCCAGGTTGCAGGCTTTAGAGGGGCTGAATTAAAAAATCTTTTATGGAATGCTGCATGTGCCACAACTGTGGGTAAGTTCAAACAACAAATGGGGGCTCTGAAGCAAGTCAATGAGGCTGTCTTGAGGTGGTTAATGGGCAAGTCACCAGAGCAATGGAGCAAGTCACACTTTTCAGAATTCCCTAAGTGTGACATGCTCCTGAACAATGGATGTGAAGTGTTTAATAAGTGTATTTTTGAGGCAAGGGAACTTCCAATTATAAGTATGCTTGAGTGGATTAGGGAATGGGTGATGAAAAGATTGAATCTCCATAGAGAAAGGGCTGAAGAGAAGTGGAAAGGATTTATATGCCCAAGAATTTCAAAGATCATCCAGAAAACAAGTGAGAGGGTCAGTGATTGTATACCTATAAAAGGAAGAAAAATGCATTACCAGATATCTTGTGCTGACGGCAGTCAATATACCATTGATCTTGATAAACAGGAATGCACTTGTAGGTTATGGGGCTTGAGTGGAATTCCTTGTAAGCATGCTCTATGTGCAATCTACAATGAGAAGCATAACCCAGAAGATTATGTGGATTTGTGTTACTTTGTTGATGTATATAAGATGGTGTATGAGTCCTTAATCAAAGGGATTAATGGTCAGGCCCTATGGCAAGAAACTGGATTGGCACCACCACTTCCACCAAAGATATCAAAAGGAGTTGGTAGACCTCCTAAGAGCAGAAAGAAGGATGTGTTTGAGCTGAGCAAAGGGAAAAAAACCAAGGATGTAGTAAGACTGAGAAGGCAACAAAAATCATACGTATGTGCTATTTGCAAAGGGAAGGGGCACAATGTGAGGACCTGTCCTCAAAACAACATTGATCAACCTGAGGGATCAAGAAGAAGATCTAGACAAGCAAAGGTACAACTTTCTTCCTTATTGTATAATTTCATATATATAAGTGTTCATATAAGTGTTCATATATATCCTAATTGTATAATTTCTCATTTCAAGATGCAGGAGTTAAATGAAGTGCAGGAAGATGACTCCACTAATGAGGTTCTGGATGATGCAGTCCCACCTCAGTCTCAGCAAGCCACTCAATCTGGATTAGAAACTGTTGTAAGTCACACTTTTCCCTTGTGTTTTTTATTGTTATTACCTTGTGTTTTTTTTAACTTAAGGGCTATTTTGTGCAACATAGGATGATGAAGTTGTACATCTGCCACAGCCCCAAGAAATTGTGATTCAAGATCTACCAACACAACAATCTCAAGTACATGTTCCTTCAATGTACGAGCAACTTCAACGGTGACAAATTTCTGGAAGGCCAAGAGGACCTACAAGTGATGGCAAGAAGTTTGTGACACTTTCTCAGTTGAAGAAGAAAACCAAAAGGATGTAGGGATGTTTATTTTGACACTTCAATCTTTTGACATTTGTATTAAGAAACTACAAACCAATCTCCTTAATTAGCTAAGTAGATGTTTATTTTGGTATTTTTGGCTTCTGTGGATGAAAGTTAACTTTGAAACTTTCAAGTTTGTCCCATATATTTTGGATGCTTATGTGGTTTGTGCAAATTGTAATTTTCAATCTTGGCAAATCTCCTTACTTAGATTATATGAAATATTGGAATGGTTTACTCTCAATCTCCTTAATGAATTTGTATGTCAGATTATATGAAATATTCTGAGATAGGGATGACATTGTAAAAAGACTATGAAATTCATTACAATGGATTCCAATGCAGTCTTCCTTACATGATCAAATACAAAAGACAAATGCAATAACAACACTCTCTTACACCATTAACCATCCTAGTCCAAACCCAACACAATACCAAAAACCATCTTGCAATCTATCTTACACCCTAAACCAAACCCAACAACAAATACTAGAAATTACAGGAATTGCAACCAAGAATTTCAGTAGCATTCTATTTTGCATTTTCAGTTTGGTGGTCTCATCCACCATGTTGTTCACTTCATTTGTCAACCTAATGTTCTCCACCTCCATTGCATTGATTCTTCTCAACAAACCAGGTATCAGAGCTCTTGATCTAACACACATAGGGGGGTCTTCCCAAGCAAAGAAACCACAACCACCTCTTTACAAGACAACAACAATAGGGCTTCAATCATACACCACAAAATAATCAAAATTTCAGCCTCAAACCATGTTTATTTACATTATAGTGGAGGCAAGAATTGAACCTTCTTCCTGGGTTCTCATTACTCCAAGAAGTGTGAATTACAACCCTTATTCCACAATTGCAAATCATGTCTCCCACTTTATATGACATTTAGCAGATTCTCACACAAATTTTGATGGTCAAGCTGTGTCAACTCGCAATAAATTCAACAAACCTAGCTTTTTCCTTCCTCAAATCCTAAAACACAGCCCATAATTAATTTGATGTTCAAGGACTTGGAGCTCGATATGCGAAGTGAGAATGAGAGATTACCTAGAATAGCTTGGTCAAATCACCAGGATTGGGTTCGGGAACGTCAGCAACGTTTGGCGATGGCTCGACCTCGTCGCCACAATCGTCTGCGGTTCAAGTTATTCGGGGGCTAGGGTTCATGTGATTTGGGGGAAAAATTATTTCATGCCCGTTTTAATGAACTGCAATTTCCATGTGGATTTGTTTTTTAAATATATGCCACATATCTTCAAAAAATTCCACGTGGCCGATTGGGCCCCGTATAGCCCGAATTAAACGCAACACGTGCGCTGCACGTGAGATTTCGGCCCAAATAAGGAATTCGGGCTTAATTTGGCAAAATTGGCCGATTTTGAGAATTTACAGGGTAAAATTGCCAACTCGAAACAATGGTGTCCGAAAATGTGAGACCCCCTACTTTGAGGGGCAAAAAAAAAGTATGTAGGCACTCTAATTTGCACTCTAATTTGTAGGCATTCTAATTTGCATGTTTAGTTCGAAATAGAAACAAGTGTCACCTAAAAGGATTTGCTGTTTTCAAATAGGATGCAATTACTCATCATATACTTCTATTCTACGTTTTTTTCTTTATTTAGTTTCTTGTACCTTTTTAGTATAAGTTGTGTTATAATGTCATATCAATTCACACACACATATAACCACTTTCATTTGTACTCTATTTCCAATTAATTACCTTTCTTTTCATGCTACTTTTGAATTTTTTTTCTCTTAATTACATCTTTTTTAAACAGAAATCCCAATGAAATGCAAGTTATATAGAATCTGATAATATTCTTGGCTATATTTTTTATATGTGGCGCAGTGGAATGCCTTTATTGTTCACGAATATTTGTCTATTTTTTAAGAAACTATTAGTAGTGATAAGATTTACGTAATTCATGAGAGTTTAGTGTAATTCCTTTGACATTTATAGAAGTTTATATATTTGCACCTTTTGCTATAATTAAACTGTATTGAATGAACGAATTACAGATTCAAAGATAATAGAAAACGTTATGTTTGTATTACAAATGAATGCTATGCATTATTGAATGCAATTTTTGTTATACTATTAGATATATAATTAAATGTTTAAAATGCATTTAAAGTAAACCGTTAAAAACTTTTTTTTTTTTTTGATCTCCAGGGAGTTTTCGTTACATTCCAAAAAAAAATTTATTGAATTTTCTAGTTACAAAAATCTGTGTGAAACGGTCTCATAGAATGTTTTCGTGAGACAGGATCCTTTTAACCCATGAATCAAACTCATTTTCACTAGTTTGTGAATTGTGAGATGTGGGTTGTGGGTTGGCCCGTCTCACGGAATATGATCCGTAAGACGGTCACACACAAGACTTACTCTTCATAAAAAATTATTTTTATTCCGAATCTTATCTCAAATTTCGGAATTGAACTGAATCGAAATTTGATTTGGTTCAAAACATTTTACATTTTCGTTCCATTCTAAAATTTCTCGATATTAATAAATTGATAAAAATTAATATGAGACTATTATACAATTATAGGGTAACATTAGAATGCACACAATGGACAAGAGCATGATTTTATATCTCCTAAATACTACTCCCTCCGTCCCGGTCGAAGTTGTCTACTTTGATCGGGCACGGAGTTTAAGAAAATGCAGTTGCCTCTTACTTTTTGCTTACTTTTTTATTACTTTTTGATTAAAAAAATGTTTTTTATACGCTTTATAATTTTTATGTCATTTATGAGCTGGAAAATTGGATTGAGACAAATCGAAATGACAAGTAGACAACTTCGACCAGGACAGAAGGAGTACTAGATAGCTAATATGTAAACATATTAATATGCGAGATTATATTTTAAAAAAAAATCAATATATTGAATATTAAGACCATCTCCAACAGTGCACAGGATTTTCCTGTTAATCTTACACAATTTTTATGTAATAACTGCCAATGATCTCCAACAGTTTACATTATTGTCTGCACCAAAAAAGAATATTCCATAATATTCTTTATTAATTAATTAATTTAACATTTTATTTATTATAATATTTATAATAATATTCAATATGGATATTTTACAAATATTTTCGTAAATCTAGTTCAAATATATTCTTATATCCTTAATAAGTTCTATAATATTCAATATGGATATTTTACAAATATTTTCGTAAATCTAGTTCATATATATCCTCATCCTCAATAATATCAATAAATTTGTAGCAATCTTATTATTAATAAATCTTTATCAATTACTTCCCTAATATCTATATATAGGTCATAGATCATACATTCATTTGCACTCCTAATTTCTTTTTATACATATTCTTTGTAATGTCTATATCTCGTGGTCAAAGTTACAAGGCAATTGAAGATCGACATTTGTGTCGTATTTATTTAGATATTACACACCATGAAAATGTATGTTGTATGTTGTATTGTATTTTTTTTTTTCCAAAATCGGAATGATTATAATAGCACTTAATATAAAAAATGAGGAAAAAATGAATACAAAGTAAAAATAATAAAAAAGAACTTAAAAACAAAATAAAATAAGAAAAGAAAAAGAATAAAATAAATAATAAATAATGATAAGAAAAAAATGAATACAAAGTAAGAATATAGAAAAAGAAATTAAAAATAAAATAAAATAAGAAAATAAAATGAACAAAATAAATAAATAAATAAATAAGAAAAAAAAAAAAAGGATGGCCCAAGGTTTGACCTGTGGATAGTTGGCGCAAATCCAGCGGTTAATATGAGATGACGCAGAGAAAAGATTTATTGTTGGAGATGAAAACAGGTGCCATCAAATTGTTGGAGATGCTCTAACTATATGTATATATTAATGTGTTCCCCTGAGTAAGGACCGTTCAGTTATAAATTATAAAATGATATACTCAACTATTTATCTGTTATTTTTGGCGGCTTATATCACTTCCCCTCTGTTAAGACCTTACCATTCGTCAATGGCGGCAATCCACAACTTCAAATTCTCAAATCCAACGCCATTTTCCTTGCTCGTTACCTCCTCTCCTAACTCCTCCTTGCTTTTCAACTCTTCACTCTCACCAAACGACAACGCCTCCCGTTTTCTCGGAGCCAGGCTTTCAAAAATTCACGGCCACCAACACTCTATTTCGACGGTATCGAGAAGGACAATTTTGGCTTCAGTTTCTGGTCTTTGGGATGCCTTAACCGGCGACAGCTCCGCCCGTGAGGCCGCCGCCGCGATTCGAAAAGGAATGCTTCTCTTTAGACAGGTATCAATAGTGATAGTTATGGTTTGATTTACAGTCATTTGTGGGTTTTAATCGTGATTTATGGTGAAGGGCGATGTGCTGGGTTCCGTAATTGAATTTGACAGGGCTATTAGCCTTGATCCTCGCCAGAGAGAATGTAAGTGCTTTGGTGATGCAATTTTTGGTATATTCGTGTATTGCAGTTTGATCATGCTGTTGATTCGAGAATTAGTTTGTTGGTGTGATTGTTATGGATGATGGTGAAATGTTTGTTTGGTGAATCTTGGAGTAGAAATTATTTATTGGAGTAGTGATGTGAGTTTGTTGTTAGGTAATCAGATCTTTGGCAAAGAGGGTTATCGCTATACTATCTCGATAGGTACCTGCTTCTCTTGCATAGTTGTATAACGTGTCGAGTTATTATGATATGTTGTTCTTAGTTTGACGTTAGGTGGCTGCATTGTGTCTCTTTATATTAGATTCAAAGAAGGGGCAGAGCAATTTAGACTTGATGTTGCGCGAAACCCAAATGATACAGAAGAGTCTATATGGTGCTTTCTTTGTGAAGCTCAATTATACGGTGTTGATGAAGCGAGAAAGCAGTTTTTGGAGGTTGATGAGTCTAAATATCTATCTTTCTGAATGATAATACCCATGATCAACTGTTATTATGTTAATATGACATCGCTTGTAACTTGCTTCAATTTGAAGTGTTAGACTAAAACTTCTTTCCGTCACTCTCTTAGTTAGTGGTCCGGAAAGATTGTCAATTAACTGTTTTAATTGCTTGTTGTGGATGCAGGTTGGCGTTGATTCCCGACCTGTCATGAGGGAAGCCTACCGCCTGTTTAAGGATGGAGGAGACCCCGAAAAGGTGGTAATGTGACTTCTTATTCAATAGTTGTACCTTTGTAGACAAAGTTCTACTACATTTCTAAATTAATACAGTTCTCATGTTTGATCAAGTTAGAATTGTTTTCTTATATGCACTTCAGTTTTTTTTAGATCATCTAAAAGTTAAGCTACGGGTTGTGCATTTTGAAGCTAGGACCCTTGGTTTGATCTACTTCTGATACTATATTGGATAACCACCCCATTTAAAAGTTCAAGTTATGAGAGGAAACTATTGAAATGTTATGACCCGGGTAGTTTGACTGTCCTCTTTAACAATTACAAAAGTTTCTCTTCTGAGCTTTCTCCATTAGAATGAAGGTCTGAAACAAACGGTCAATGTCATTTTATCAAGATGACGTTAAGATTCAACACTAATTGTTACTACTGAATGTGAATCCCATGAAAGAATGTAAGCAGCTAGGTGGCACTTTCTGTTACAACTGAATTCTAATGCATGCACTATTGTAGCCTCAACCTTTTCAGCTAAAAGACTTGTTATGCCCTTGTTTTAAGTTTTAACTATATTCTTAAGAGGCAATTAATTGCAATTTTGTAAGTTGTGGAAAATGTAATAGCTAAAGCTCGGTTTTTCTTCATTTCAAATCTGCATGTCTGATATTCAAATTTACAACCCTTTACTGTTTCTATTTCGTAGTCTTTCTAAGAGTTCCTTCATACGAACTGACTGGGTTTCTCTTCACAGCTTGTTGCAGCATTTTCAAGTGGCCGGGAGAATGAGTATTTCTATGCTTCTTTATATGCTGGCCTTTGCTATGAATCTCAGGTTTTTTCTGAACCATATTTGTCTGTGAATTAGTCCTTTGCAACTAGAGTGTGATAGTCGTTGAGTAATTAGACCATGAAAAGGACAATGTCTGGAAAATTTGCCAAGATGTTTACCTTCTACTCTAGCATGGACTCATTAATAATGATCCTCAAGAGTCAAGAGAAATGTCTTGAAATAATGCCTTCATCTATGGACTACTGGCACTAATCTGTTTAAGGATGATAAGTGTGTGTGTGTGTATGTGAGTGTTTCCGATGCCAATTGTGGTGTACAGATCAATAATTTATATATTATGTCTGGAAATTTACCAAATGTCTTTGCAAAAGTACTTGGAAAAAACAATACATGAACTTTTTTGTGATCCTAGTGCTCTCAGTGCTCAACCGCATTGAGCATGATATTGCTCCATCATGATATCATTTGAAAATGTTAAATCAGCCATGAGTTAAAATGAGAATGATCAGAGTCACCTGACAGAGTACGAATTAAAGTCTTCATAAGTTATCGTTGAATCAGGGCCATATGTACTCAGACTTCTTTAAAGAACATTTCAATACCTCAGAAAAGTTTTTTCTTAAATTTTTACATATTTGATTGTAAGTTCTCCACAAATTGCAGTTTTAGATACCTCTTTGAGAACATGTAATTCTGTTCAAATTGGACATTAATATTATTCAGTCCTCTAAATATTGTTATTTTATTAACAAGATTCTTTCTCGGCTTGGCAACTAATGTGTTAAATGGTAATGTGTATGGTTGATAAATACGTCTCAATTGTTGACACTTGATTCGTAATTTCTCCAACCAGAACAAGTCTGATGAAGCTAAACTTCACTTGATTGCTGCATGTAAATCTCCTTATGGTTCAAGGTATGTTTTGCAATTTATCTCTGTGCTTTCGTAACAAAGCTCCGAAACATATATTTTACATCATCTGCCAATGGTGATCCAGGTCTGAGGACTACATGGCAGCACTTGCCAAGGTTCATTGCGCCTGCAGAAACTGGAGCTTCATTTGAAATCCAACTTACACCTGGTGAAATGAATTCCCTATTTACCAAGCTTTTAATAAATATCGATATATGTATCCATTGCGTATGTATAAAACGTGACTGTTGTTATCTTCGTCTCTGTTTCTTGATTATTTGATTACCTTATTCCTGCAAAGGTCTTTTGAGAATCTTAAAGATGCATACGTGTACTTTAACTGTTTTTATTCAGCTTTAGGATGTAAAAAAAAAAACATCCTACATTGAGTTCTTTCTTTTTTTTCTATGACAGAAGATAATAGAATATGTCACCAAGGGACTTGTACATAACAAAATTTAAATATTTTAAGGTAATATTAGGGACTTGTGGATACAAATATTAATATTATTCACATCAGACCATTGGCAGTGAGAACATGTATCTTGTCAAAGTTGTTTTTCCATAGTTGGTGGGGCTAAAAATAATTGATATTTTGAGAGAATGAAAATTTGATTTTCAGTTAACATGAAAAGGCAAACATAGTTTCATTTCCAGAAAAGTAGAAATAAAGATTACAAATGAAACCAAAGGCAGTGGGACTTATGGTATGTTTGGATGGATTTGTGTTTATTAAACCAATTTCACCCTTCACAAAATTACAATATTATAAGAAAAACTTACATTAAAATATCCTTTGATTTAGTCTCAAGGTAATTCCTTTTGAAAAGGAAACTCTAACAAACAAAACAAATTGAGTTAAATTGCATTTCGGAGTTTTCTATGTTGTTGTTCTCTCCATCAGGGAAACATATCCATTACAAGCTATATATATTTTATCTTTCATTTCTAACTACTAGTATACGTGAACCACGAGTTTTATAATTTAAGTGATATCTCACCTTTATAAGGTATAGATTGTGTGACCATCAGAGTTCGAAACTGGGTCACGCAAATTTTCTAGCACATCATTATTTAAAAAAGTCTATTTATGATTTTGCCATAATTTGGTAAAACATATAATTTCACTTGCTATGACTCTTTTTCTTTTTCTCTTTTCAAGTATATCAAAAGAGTGAGAGAAAATGTTGGTTTAAATAATAACAACTTAGAGGTAGGGATGTAAACGAGCCGAACCGAGCCGAACAGTACTGGGCTCGAGTTCGGCTCGTTTGATAATATTCGGGCTCAAGTTCGGTTCGAGTCTTAGGAATGGAGCTCGAGCTCGGCTCGTTTGAAAAATATTGGGCTCGGTATTTGTTCGAGTTCAACTCGGATAAGGCTCGTTAATAGGACAAACGAGTCCAGTTCGAGTTCGGCTCGACAAAAGCTCGAAAAGGGTTCGGTTACAAGCTCGAATTCGGACTCGAAAGCTCGTTAACACTAATTTTGGCCTCCATTTCAAGATTTACTAGAAAATAAACATAGTAACACATACAAATTTCACAATTCAACAATGACAAACAAACATGATTAAAATAGTCAAATTTCAAGTCAACATAATAGTTCTAAACATTAAACTTAGCGTACTCACTATACAATGCTCGCAACGTCTCACGAACATTTACTATGTGCTCAATTGCTTCAATTTCTGAATAAATTTGTGGGAAACAACATTCAATGAACTTCATTTTATACCTCGGATCTAAAACTGCTCCAACTGAAATGATTATGTTACATTGACCCCAATATTTCTCAAACTTAGTCTTCATCTTCTCAACCATATTAATCATGAAAGCATCATCTTCGCATCATATCCACTCAACAACTTTTTGATGTTATGAAGTTCGGCCAGAAACAAGTTTGAAGTTGGATATTATGTACCTAAAAGAAATATTATGGATAACTACATTATGGATAACTCTAAAATTCTTATTGATGATAAATATAAAAATGTAAAATATCTAATAATAGATATGTTTTATGATTAAACTATAAATTTTAGATAATATGTTATATTTTTTAAGAAATATATAATTTATGTTTGTTAATAAGTTGATATGTTAATATAAGAATATAAAATGCATAATTATAACACTAAAATTCTTACTGATGATAAATATAAAAATGTAAAATATCTAATTATAGATATGTTTTATGATTAAACTATAAATTTAAGAAAATATGTTAAATTTTTTAAGAAATATATAATTTAACTCATGCGCGAAATCATCATAAGACTTGTGATATGTTAATATAAGAATGTAAAATGTATAATTGTAACACTAAAATTCTTACTGATGATAAATACAAAAACGTAAAATATCTAATTATTGATACATTTTATGTTTAAGTTATAAATTTTAGATATTATGTTATATTTCGAACTTATAAATATATAATTTATTTTTGTTAATAAGTTGAATAATATAATTAATAAGTTCGATGATGTTTGTTTGTTAAAGTTAACAATATATAACCAATTATCTACTTAGTTTGTTCGAAAACTAAATAAACCAAACACAAACATTCGAGAGTTACGTTTAGATATATATATATATATGTGTGTGTGTGTGTGTGTGTGTGTGTGTGCGCATGCGTGTGTGTACATGTATATATCTATGTATATTTCAAATCCTATAATATTGAAGAATCTAAACTTGATCAAATTAATATTTCTATTTTTAATTATCTTAAAATCTTAATTTAAATTTTTAAAAATGCTAATTGTGCAGATATTGATAATTAATGCATATTTTATTTTTAGTTATATACATATTTATAGGTTATAGTTATGTGTGCTTCAAATATCATATATAAATATTTAAAATATCATAAATGGAAAATTCAAAATTAAGATACCCAAACTTTAATTTATATAAATATTTAAAGCATTATATATTTTGTATAAAGATAATATATCATCACTACATTGTATCATTAATATTAAAATTTTAAAGAAATTCAAATGACAATACAATTAATATATTAGAAATAAGTAAATTGTATTGAATTTTAATTAGTTATTATGTTTATAAAATGAATATGTTTAATTTAATCCTGTAGTATTTGTGTTAAGATCGAATTTTTAATTTATGTATTTATTTAAATTTTAAAATATAATAATATTATAAAATATATAAATAAACTAGCCCACGAACACTAAACGAATATGCTAACGAACTCTTCACGAACCGAACGGACATGTTCGCGAGCCTGCTTAACGAACCTGTTCGCGAGCTTTTGAACCAAACATGTGCAGACTCGAGTTCGGCTCGTTAAGTATTCGAGCTCGAAGCGAGCCTGCTTAACGAACCTGTTCGCGAGCCTGCTTAACAAACCTGTTCGCGAGCTTTTGAACCAAACATGTCCAGACTCGAGTTCGGCTCGTTAAGTATTCGAGCTCGAAATTCGGGCTCGAGTTCGACTCATTAAACTTAACAAACAATCTCGAACAAATATTTATAAGTCGAGCCACGAATAGTTCGCGAATGACTTGGTTCGTTTACATCCCTACTTAGAGGATAGCTCTTTCCAAATTTAATTAGGCTTAAGGTAAAATTGGAATATGAAAAAAAATTCCAAAAGAGAAAATAAAAATAAATGGAAATGGGTGGGTCCAGCTGAATAATGGGGATATTGGTATCTGGTATAAGCGTGTATAGCATATTCGCATGGGCCTGCACTATTGATCTTGTTGGTTCTTGGATATTCTGCACAGGATGCTGCTGCTACTTTGTTGTATCCATTTCTGGTTCCTGCCCCACCACCTGAGATTACCAAATTGCCCTTCAACCAAAATAGCAAAATGCCATTCTTTCCTTCTGTTTTTTATTCCCTTTTCTTTCCTTTAATTAATTCAGGTGTTTTGAGTATTACTGACTGTCCGTTTTTTTTTTTTTTAAGAAAATGACTTCTCCTTTGATATCGTCATTGTTACTACTTTATGGAAGGAAAGTTAAGACCAGTCATAGGTATTTTTTTTGTGAATTATGCTGAGGAAGATGGTGTTTCTATGTTAGAAATCTTTCAAATGTGACTTGGTTATAATTTGAGTTTAAAAACGGGTTATTTTAGAATATGATTCATGCATTTTAACTAATATTTAGAGGTGTGTTGCATTTTAGTTTTGGTTGGATGATACCTCAAAAACTGAGTATGGTTGGTAATTGGAAAAAGTTGCAAAATATGACAAGTGATCAGAATCCATTTTAGATCCAGACACAAATGAAATAAATGTCATAGTTCATGTAGCGAATTAATATTAACCCTAAAAACTAATAACTAATACAACATAGTGATATTAACCCTAAATTCTAAAATGAAGAATTTCAACACAATGTGTACACATTGAACTTTATATGAATTACTAGTATATTTTCGTGTGATATTAATTGAAACTTTATATTAACATAATCGTGTCTTTATCTACTTTAATTGCCTTGAATTTGATGTCCAAAACACAAGATATTGTGGATTTAGATGAAAAAAAGATCAATCTTATGTTATAAAGCACTAATATTACAACTCTAAATGATAAAGAATATTTCCAATATATACTTGGTATGTAGCTAGAGTCCTAAAAAATAACTTTAAAGAAATTATAATTACTTCTTAATAAGTAACTTAGAAACAATACTTCTAATGAAACTAATATTACATCCTAATAACAACACTAAGTTAACACATAAGAATATTAAAACATTAAAATATATTCAATATCCATAAGCATGTAGATGCACCTTAAAAATCCACCTTGTTTCATATTTAATTAGTTTCCAGTATTTACCACATATGATGAATGCATCTCACAAGTTAGATAAACTATTATTTTAGCTCAAAAGAAAATCCCCAAAAATTGCAGGACTAGTTTAGTCATTTTAGCATGGTGAACATGTTTGACTTTAAAACTCAAGTCTTTAACTCCCACTTGCCAAACTATTATGAGATGCAAAGCCATGTTAATCAATCGCACCTCCAAAACATTTCTCCTTATTTAGCATAAAACTAGAGAGAAAGAAGAGCCTAATTTAATACGACCAATTCTAAAAGATGCCACGTCATTGTTCATGACAGGTGTCACCATATAAATTAGATTTCACGAAATCCCTGTGCACTCAACCCACCCATTACCCTACCTATATAGTTCCGTGCGTCTGTGTTTCAGTGTTCTGTATATATATATATATACATACACACACGAGCAAAAACATCTTTCCAAAAAATGTGTTTGTGCGCAAAGAGCATGCATTGAGGAATCGGAATCGGTGATTTCTGATTAATTTGGTGCTCTCTGCCATGTCGACTGAGAGGCTGATTTCCGGCCACGATTGCGCGGCGATTTCACCGTCTCGATCGCTCCGTCACGGCGAAGCAGCGGCGGCGGAGCCGAGGATTTTCGAGGAGTTGCCGACGGCCACCATCGCGTCGGTCTCACGCCCCGATGCGAGTGACATCACTCCGTTGCTTTTGTCGTACACCATTGAACTCCAGTACAAACAGGTGCGCTTAATCAATCCGTCTTCGTATTTGCCTGCCTCCCACGTGACACCTCGTGCTTGGTGTGTGTATGTGTGTGAACACGCGCATAGTTTTGTGTTTCTCGCACGTGCATTGCGTGTGTAATTTGACATATGGATGCATATGCACGATGACTCGATCCCCAATTTGAGTTTCTTAGATTATTTTAGATATGTAATTTTAGTAAATTGGAGTTTATAAGATTTTAATTGTTAATAGTAATTTTGTTAAGTACTTATAAATAGAGGGATTGGCCAATTCTTCCATCAAACGTATAGGAGTTGTTTAAAAATACATATCATTTCTACCATCTATATTTATATCTATATCTATATCTATATCTATATATATATAAAAAGAAGACCTTCAATAAAAATAGCAATAATTAATTTTCCCTCCCAAATTAACATACTTAAAAGGAAAGAAAGTAGTTATAAGAAATTAAATAAATAAAAAATAACAAGATTTATACTTTTAAGGGTTGTGGGGTCACTAGTTAGACTATACCTACAGTAGGTAGATTATGAAGTATATTTTATCTTTTTTTCTCTACTTCATATAAATTATAATCTTTAAATTAATTATTCTTTATTTTAAATTTTGTTTTAGTTTATGAAAAATATAAATTTTATATTTACATTTTGGTGCAAAATTGTATTTAACAAGATTACAAATACAAAGATAAATGACTAAATTAAACTATAGATTAGAAATTAAAAAAATAATTTTTAAAATAAAAAGTCTTAGATTTTTTGAGAAATTAATAACAATGAAAAACATTTTGGTATAGTTGTTTGATATATTTGCTAATATAAGTGGGTTGAATATTGAACTAACTACGTTATTTAAATACATATCAAGATCTTTTAGTTGATGAGATTTATATCTTTTCTTTAACTTGAAATAATTAAATCGTTTGCATTGGTTAGACCAAAATTTTTAAAGAAATCTATAATTGTGAATGCAAAATAATTATTTACTAACACATTTGTTAATAAGTATGTATCAAAAATATAATAATATAAATGGTAAAAATGCTAAAAATCTAAGCAATTGATATTTTGTGAATACTTTCTCTTTTAAAATGAATTGATTGATCTGATAACATAAATGGAAAAATGCAAGCAATTGATTTTTTGTGAATACGGTGCTCTCTCTTTTAAAATCAATCAATTATATTATGCTTAGGTTGGACTACAATTTTGAATTTCTTGTTCCGACAATGTTGAAAACTGAAATGTGACGGTGTTGAAAGAGTTGTTATTCATATAATGATTTTATGCTATTATATATGGGTGTATGAACTGTGCATAATGATATAGTGGAATTATTTTTCTGAAAGTTTTCTTGTTCTGATCATGCTAAAAATTAAAATGTGAACTCTTTTGTTTTGACATTGTTGAAAAAGTTGTTGTTTATCTTCATTTTGCACAATAATTGAAGAATTGTATGATCATTTTACACAATAATTGAAGAATTTTATGAAAATGTTTTTAGATAGTAGAATTCTTTAGTCATTTTATATTGTAGAATTGTTTTTTTTTAATTTTCAAGTGGCAATTGTTGAAATGTGGAATTTTTCCTTTCAGTTCAAGTGGCAATTGTTGAAGAAGGCTTCTCAAGTTATTTATCTTCATTTTGCATTAAAGAAACGTGCAATAATTGAAGAATTTCATGAAAAACAAGAGCAGGTATTGCAATGTAATTTTATTGTTTTGTCAATATTTCCAGAATTTCTTCATTATATGGATACCATATTCCCAATCTTCTCTATTTATACTTCTAAATAGGAGATTCTAGATAATTTTTCAATTTATACTATAGAATTCAGATAGATGCATTCCTAGAGAGATGTATTCCTACATTTCACTAGGGAATGTATCCCCATTTCCCTAGCACTCCCTCCAAACACTCTAGAAAATAGATTCTTCTAGAGATTGGGCTATGGGCCATACAATTATGGGCTTTAACCCAACCGTCATGCTTTATTTATGCTTTATGATATAATATTTTCCGGGGAAAATTTCATTTTAGGTCTACTTAAAACGTTATTGTCCATTTTGCGTCCATTTATTTTTAGGGTTTCACATTTAGTCCAATTAAAATCAAAATCAACTAATTTTGGTCATTTGGCCGCCAGAGATCGATTTTCCAGCTGAGTTCAGCTGACGTGGCTTATCGGAGTACACGTGGCAGCTGATGTGGTTTATCAGAGCACACGTGGCAGCTAGTGTGGCTTATCGGAAATTCAAA
The DNA here is from genome assembly GCA_005771605.1 of Scutellaria baicalensis. Classification (NCBI taxonomy): domain Eukaryota; kingdom Viridiplantae; phylum Streptophyta; class Magnoliopsida; order Lamiales; family Lamiaceae; genus Scutellaria; species Scutellaria baicalensis. The sequence goes on from CM016722.1 coordinate 47,354,990, forward strand.
ATTGACCAAAATTTGTCGATTTTGTTTTTAATTGGACTAAATGTGAAAGCCTAAAAATAAATGGACGTAAAATGGACAGTAGCGTTTTAAGTGGACATAAAATGAACTTTTCCTATATTTTCCGTTTATCATGGGTTGGTGCTGAACCTTGTTAATTATTCCTGCCAAGGTTAGGGAATTTCTACATAATATAGGATTAGGAGATCATGCAACAATTGTTCATGATGAGGATGACCCTGATGATGATGGAGCCTTGCCTGTATATCATGACGAAAGTCTAAAAAATAGGTGATGAAAACCATTCCTAGTATATTTATTTTTATAAATGGCTTTTAATTTACTGTCGAAATTGAGTATTCACAACTATTTCTTAATGCAGAAATGTTCCATCAAGAGCTGCTTTGTCAATTGTTCGGCCCGCGATTGGGAAGCAGCAGATATCAGACAAAGCAAAAGCTGCAATGCAAGGTTACCTGAATCATTTTCTGGGAAACTTGGACATTGTTAATTCACCAGAGGTGAAAATTAAGAATTCAGTTCATTTTCTATGCATCATTTGATAATTTCTAATAAATAAAAAGAAGGAACAATATCGAGGTACTTTCATATAGGGTTGTAAAAGAATAGAATCTTTTTTGATTCGATTCGGTATTCGAATTCGAATATAGTGATTCGAATTCGAAAAATACAAATAAGAATCCGAATAAGAATATTTTTTTATATTCGTATATTATCCGAATACGAATAAGAATATGATGGTATTCGATTCGAGTATTCGTGAATATATTCGAATAATTATATATACCAATAATTAGATATTTTACTTCTTTATATTAGTATTTAGTAATGCCTAAATACATATTAGTATTACATAAAACATAACTACATATTATATATATTGTAAAGTAAAAACAGTTTTGTTGTGATACTTGTTTGATGGATTTGACTATGAATTTTAATTATGTTTATGTATTAGAACCTTGGATGTTAATTTGCAAGTTGATTTTTTGTTGCGGTACTTGTTCGATGATTTGACAATGAATTTATATTTATGTATTTCGAATCTTGAATGTTAATTTGGTTAATGAATTATTGAATTTGAGTTGATGAATTTTATTATTTATTTAAGTACTATGTAGGCATATTAATTTGGGAAAAATATATATTTGATTTTTGTTTGTTGAAATTTTAAGTTTAAAATTTTCGAATACGAATATTCGAATATGTTAAAAGAATCGAATAAGAATTTTATTTGTTATTCGAATAATAAAAGAATAAGAATACGAATATTCGAATAATTAAAAGAATACGAATAGAATATCATGGTATTCGATTCGATTCGATTCGTTTACAACCCTACTTTCATATCATATTTACATTTTGTAAACTTATGCCACCGATAGCTGCTTTTGGTTATCAACATGCTTTTGAAGTTCATTATTTCAGCAGATATTTATGTGCTACATGTTCTCCTACATGCAATGACAAATCTAATCCCAGCTTGTTTTGTTTTCCCATTCCCAGGTATGCAAATTCTTGGAGGTGTCTAGGTTATCATTTTCTCCTAAGTATGGTCCAAAGCTGAAGGAAGGCTATGTGTTGGTTAAGCATTTGCCAAGGCTTTCAGAGGATAACACATGCTTAGGATGTTTTCTATGTCATTGGTTCGGTTGTTGTGGCAAAAACTGGCGAAAAGTAAGCTTTTTTTAATCTCGACTAAAGATAATGTTGTATGTTTCTGCCAAAAATGGAAGATTACATAGCTGGAAAGTCGGTATAAGCATGAAAAACATGGTATCTGAAAAAGTATCTTGAGGACACCCTAATTCACTTCTTTATTTATCTCTATAAGCATGAAAAAGACACTTCAGTCCTTTTTATATGTTGCTCTTCCTTTTCACTTTGTTTATTACAACATCAAAACTAAGCCTTTATCCCACTATGTGGTGTCGTCTATGGATCATATCTCACCTCCGTATTCAGTCAAGACTATTATTCTCATTTATATTAATTTCTTTCAAAGTTTATTTAGGTCTCTCATTTCCCGTTTGAGTTAATGATTCTCTACTTTCTTCTTGTCATATTGGAGTATATATCCAAAACATCTTAAGCATGCTTTTCTGATCTATTGGGGGTTCTGATGCATTAATTACTTATCCTATCCAATTTAGTATCTTTGTAAATCCATCTCAACATTCTCGTTTTGGAACTACATGCAACTGAGATCTTTTAAGTTAAAGTAGACTTCTTTAACTGGGAGTGGATAAAATGCAAAACAACTATCTCAGCATTGTCATATTATGCTAGATGTTCTCTGAAAATGTTTTAGATGATTTGTTGAAATCAATTAGAAGTATTAGATGTGTTTCATTGGACCAAATAGTAAAACCTAAACAAGGCTTATTGACAATTAAGACCATGTGAAATGTGATGAAATATTTCACATGATGCTCACAAAATCCCTTTTTTTTTTTTTTTGCATATTTATGTTTTTGGAATTTGCTTGGGCTATGGTTATGTGTGTCACACACTTGATACACTCCATAACCAAAACAGACTTTTATCCACTCAATTTGCTGCTCTTTTTACTTTTTCCTTTTTAATTGGGGGGGGGGGGGGGGGGGGTGTTTAAATTTCTAATATCAATAAATAAATATTGTCATATCTCAGCATACATGTTTTCATGGTACTAATGGCCATAAAAACTAAGGACATCTAAATGTAACTGCACTTTGTTCATTTAATCACTCTAGATTTCATGTCTTCTCAATGTATGAGCTATATTACTCTTAACAACTAACCAGTGTTCGGATGGATTTTGTGTAGATAAATTCTTTTTATTATGTCCTTTTTTCTTTTTTGGTCATTTATTCATAATTTGATTGCACATGACCTGAATCTAGGTTTGGCTTGTCCTGAAACCGGGTTTCTTGGCTCTCCTTGAAAATCATTTTGATGGTAAACTGCTAGATATAGTTGTCTTTGATGCCCTACCGACATCAGATTCTAAAGGAGATGATGAAGTGTATTTGGCCCAAGTGTTAAAGGAACGAAATCCTTTGCGGAATGCCTTTGAGGTCAGCTTCTTCTTTTCTTTATTCTTTAGGCATCATAGATGAATATTATGATGCAAACTATGCTACTAATTTATCTGCATTGCTTATCTTAGTTTATCTCATGCTTTGAGTATTTAGTTTATCAGTTTGTTTACCAGCTCTAAATTGATAACACCCCACTACATGTCCATGTTAAATTAAAATAAGCAAGAAACGGTAAACACAAATGGTGTATTTGAGATAAAATTTGATTACCTCCGCTATATCAATTTCAGATGTCCAGAAACTCAAATAATTGTGCTTAAAAACAACTGACTTGATTTTCGTGTTTTACTTTTGAGTGGTCAAAAGGTTTCTTGTGGGAACAGAAACATAAAGTTAAGAACTACAGGCCATGCTAACGTAGTACAGTGGGTATCTGCTATTAATGCCGTTGGATCAAAGCATTCTGAAGGTTGGTGTCATCCTCACCGTTTCAATTCATTTGCCCCCACTAGAGGACTCGTTGAAGATGGAAGTCTAGCTCAATGGTTTGTAGATGGAAAAGCAGCATTTGAAGCAATTGCTACAGCAATTGAGGGTGCCAAATTGGAGGTCAGTATCCAAACATGTAGGATAATTAACTTCAATTACTCTTTCACACTTTTGCGGAGATTAAAAAATGTCTAAACTAGTTGGAATATATTTACCTGGCAGATATTCATGACTGGGTGGTGGGTCTGCCCAGAATTGTACTTAAGACGACCATTTCAAAATCATAGTTCCTCTCGGCTTGATTATTTACTTGAGGCTAAAGCTAAGGAAGGGGTCCAGGTATAACTTAATATATCAATTAAACTGTTCGTTTTTCATTTCATTTGATTAATATTCTTCTCCCAACTCATTTCCTTTAATACTTTGCAGATATACATTCTTCTTTACAAGGAGGTTTCTATTGCTTTAAAAATTAACAGTTTATATAGTATGAGAAAGCTTCTCAACATTCATGAAAACGTCAAAGTTCTGCGGTATCCGGACCATTTCTCAAGTGGAATTTATTCATGGTACGTTTGTTGCTTCAGAAATCATACAGAAGAGCTCATTTGAAGAATTTTCACTTCCATACATCTTTTAAGGAGCTCCTATTTATCTTGTTTGAAAGTGTTGGAAAACGGTGTCTGCAGGTCTCACCATGAAAAGCTTGTTATTGTTGACCACAAGATAAGTTTTATTGGAGGGCTAGATTTATGCTTTGGCCGATTTGACACTCCTGAACACAGAGTAGATGATTTACCTCCTTTTCTATGGCCTGGCAAAGACTACTATAATCCAAGGTAAATTATATTTCATTAATATGTAACTAGTTTGTGTCCATGAATTTGCAACTTTTAGAGTCTGGATTGATTAGAATAATACAAGATTTTTTGTGTTAACTCTTGTATTTGAGCTTCAATTGATTAGGGAATTTGGTTTAGTTTCACTTTTATTTTCATCTTAATGTTTGGATACAGAATGTTTTCAAAGGCAAATAGTATAACATCATATTCGAACCACTCCAAGCAATTTGAAATATTGCTACTTTACATGGACTATGCAGAGAATCAGAGCCAAATTCTTGGGAAGACAGTTTGAAAGATGAACTGGACAGACAAAAATACCCCCGGATGCCATGGCATGATGTTCACTGTGCTGTCTGGGGCCCACCATGCAGCGATATTGCTCGACATTTTGTTCAACGTTGGAACCATGCAAAGGTTAGTCCTCGAACTCATCATGCATTTTAAAAAAGTAAAGAACAAAAAATTAACAACTAATATATTTCCACCATCAATTCAGAGGAGCAAAGCACCAAATGAACAGAAAATCCCGTTACTTATGCCTCAACATCACATGGTTTTACCACATTACATGGGAAGAAGCAAGAATATAGACATTGAGAGGAAGATCCCAGAAGTAAATCCAGAAGAAATTGGTCAGAAGGATTCTTCTTATCCACCAACACTACCTGATGATATCCCCTTGCTTTTGCCTCATGAAGCAAATGGTCCAGACTCTACCACTACAGAAAATAAATCTATTGGCTTCAATTCAAATGAATACTTTCCAGGTTAGCTGAGTTGGTCTTTGTACGGATCGTTCTTATTCTTATCAAGATAATAAACACAGCTCGATTGATAATCATGATTCTATAGATCTCCCAAGTGCAGCATTAGTGGAAGCAGTCCCAGAGTCTGATTTGCTAGCCAGCGATAATTGGCTGGAAACACTAGAGCAAGCTTCTAATGAAGTAGCACAAGTTGGTCCACGATCTTTATGCCGCTGCCAGGTTCGCTATAAATATGAGAGTTCATAAACGATATTTTTATAATTGCTCAGTGTCTGAACTTCAGAAGATGTAGTAAAAAGAAAACGGACTAACTTGGCATGAATCTTTTCACTCCCTTAAAAAGGTTCCATATATAATTGCCAAAATTGTAATGTTTTCGTACACTTGACAATCTGCTTTTGTGCCTCTGGAACTGACTCAACATTCTTAAAATGATAAAAGTGAAGTTATATGTTTAACTGTTATAGGTAGTTAGAAGTGTGAGCCAGTGGTCTGCTGGGACGAGCCAAACTGAAGACAGCATTCATAGAGCTTATTGTGCTCTCATTCAGGAAGCAGAGCACTTCATTTACATCGAGGTGATTTTATGTATATCTTACATCTCTCCATGTATGCAATAGTCATACCCCTTCTTTACTTACTGTCTACTTCCAGAATCAATTTTTCATATCAGGCCTTTCTGAAGACGAAGTTATACAAAACCGTGTTCTTGAATGTCTATACAACCGCATAATGCGGGCACGCACAGAGAAAAGTTGCTTCAGAGTCATAATTGTCATCCCACTCTTACCTGGATTTCAGGTACCAATTTCCTAAATTATACCATCTCGATCTTTCTTTCTTTCTTTTTTCTTTTTTTGGCTATAAGGATTCGCCGTTATTAAACAGGGGGGTGTGGATGATGGTGATGCGGCTACAGTTAGAGCTATAATGCATTGGCAATATCGTACAATTTGCAGAGGAGAAAGTTCGATATTGCAAAAACTTTGCTCAAAGTTGGGTTCCATGACACATGATTTCATATCTTTTTTCGGTTTAAGAACTTATGGCAGACTTATTGATGGCGGTCCTTTGGTTACAAGTCTGGTATGTTTTTTTTTTTTTTTTCAGATGGACACTTTTGGCCATGCCATGCTTCTTGATTAACCTAATCCGAGTAACCGTTTCTGGTGCAGGTTTATGTTCATAGTAAAGTGATGATAATAGATGATCGCATTGCTTTGATTGGCTCATCCAACATAAACGATCGAAGTTTGCTGGGGTCAAGAGACTCAGAGGTCACTATGTTTCCCATTCGTGTTATGATCAAATCCTCATTCTTACATAATTTTTTTTTTGTTCCTAGCTGTCCTAAGATCGATAGAAGATGACCTAACATCAAAACTTTTAAGCTTACTTTCGTCTCTGGAAAAGTAGATAACTAAGTATTTGAATGAATCTTATCCAGATTGCTGTTGTGATAGAAGATAAGGAGTTTGTCGATTCATACATGGGTGGGAAGCCATGGAATGCTGGAAAATTTGCTTCAAGTCTTCGATTTTCTTTGTGGGCTGAGCACCTCGGTCTAAATACTCAAGAGGTGAGCCTAATCGTATATATGAACCTTGAAGTTGGATTCGAATTTTCAAGATTTGAACCCCATATTTTGTTCGCCTGTTTCGCTTCTTGTTGTACATTGGTTGACTATCTTGCGACATATTCACAAATAAACATGTTTATACACAAAACTGTAGCACTAAACTCTTTTCCGAATCCCAGATTGACCAAATAAAAGACCCTATAGCTGACTCAACTTACAAGGATTTTTGGTTAGACATCGCCAAGGTGAGAACAACGTTCGTTAGTTTAGTTGCGTAGGAGTATGTTTAGTATTATCGCTAGGCTTAATATTAACGTTGATTTTCATTTCGCAGTCAAATACAAAGATCTATCAAGAGGCATTTTCTTGCATCCCCAACGACGCCATCCACTCGAGGTACTTTACTAGAAACCTATTTCATTACTTTTATATCATGTTCGTCTTTTACATTTTGTGCCTAACTAATAGTCGCAACTAATTTCAGATCTGCACTTAGACAAAGTATGTCACATTGGAAACAGAAGCTTCGACACACAACAATCGACTTGGGAGTGGCACCTCGGAAACTCGAATGCTATGATGAGAATGGGGAAACAACACTTATGGACCCAATGACAAAGCTAAAATCGATAAGAGGGCTTCTTGTTTCGTTTCCGTTGGAGTTCATGAGCGATGAAGATGATCTCAGACCGATGTTTATCGAGGGCGAGTTCTATGCATCTTCTCAGGTATTCCACTGAACATGCAGATGAAGATGGTATTCTTCTGTTGATAATAGAATAGAAGCATTTGTATATTTATGTATATAAGTGTAGCTAAGTTATTTTGAACATAACTCATATTCATTCTTCACTATAGATTTCCAATAATATTCAATCGGTATTTATTTTAGATTGTTATATACATAGTTAAATTTTCATACTTGTTTTCAATGCCTCTTCAATTTTCAGATGTTGCTTTGCTTATTTGGTGTTTTACTCCCTATACTCATTAGTAAGATGCTTTATCTTTTTCCTTAATTAAATATATTGTATTATCTTATATTTTACACGTATAATATTAATGTGTTCGTTGTTGATGTGTCACAAATACATACACAACATGTGTTCGATGTTGATGTCTCACAGTTCAACCCAACATGTTTACGGTGGATTGGTGATAATTGTTTTATATGATGAGTATAAACGTATATTTAATAAATATCAAATATAAATGAAGATAGTGATTGTTGAAGTTTCTCATCGACAAAGGACAATGAGATAAATCATTGCCTTGATTTGCACACATACATCCATATAAATGTATATTAAATTAAAAGTGAATGGTATATCCATTATAATCATTACTTTACTAATTGTTTATTTTATTTTTTTTAATGAAAATACCGTTCAATCTAATTAAACAAATATAATGCACATTCTTTTACCCTCTTTTCAATTTAAGTGGTAATAAGATTGCTTGGATGAAATATGGATAAAAAACATACTAATTTCTTATACTAGTGAGAAACACATTTTTTCTTATCTAAAATGATACTAACAAGTGTATTCCACTATCTCATGTGTTCAATGTTTTCACATTTTACCCCTTTTGGTTGACTTAAGACATCTTTATTTTGAGTTACCATAAGAGATAAAGGCCAAACATGAAATCTAAACCTAGTTAGATATATGTACCTATTTTTTAGGTTAATTATATGCATGCACAAACACTAGATCCTTCCTTTTAATTAAGAAATGACAAAAATCATAAAATTAGCACTTTACCTTTTTTTCCTCTTTTGGCCAAAAAGAATTTTTGGGGATGGCCAACTTTACAAAATGACTCCCACCAAGTCTCCAAACGAGATCCCGTGGTTCAAATGGTGTTTCAAGTAACCAAAGATCTCATCTATCTAATTTCATGTATGAGTATGCATTCTTGTTACTCTATCCGTCGTGAGCACGTCAATATGTATTCACTATTGACGTGTTAAATATTCAATATATCAACTTATTTCATTATTCATATAACGAGTGGATAAGATTATTAGACAATCACGACAGACATATTAAGAGTTGTCCGTCATTGAGATTTTAACATTTTCCTATGAGTATTTCTATTCATGTGTTTAAACACACACACGCACATATTACCTATATAAGAGTACAAATATTTCTTACAAGATATAGATTGTGTAATATATCCGTATTAAATTTTATTATTAAGGTTACAATAGTAATTTAGGATTTTCATATTTAAATGATTTTACATTAGAATTCTAAATCAAAATTATATTAAATTCTGTTATGAGTATGCCTTTATTATATTAGGAATCTAATTTAACATAAATTATATATCCTTATAAAAGATCATTATTTAAGATTTTAAAGTTTTAATAATAATTTAATTTTTTTGTTTTGAATAAATTTATATTAGAATTTCAAATTTATTATTATTATTATTTTATTTTTACTTCATAATTTAATAATTTTATATTAAAATCTTATTTTTAATTGTATTTAGTAATTTTATATTAGATTATATCATGATTTAAGTAGATAATGGTTTACCCAAAGAAATAGGTTTTTAAATATGAAATGAGATATCAAAACAGAATCAAGAAGTTATACATAACTCGAATATCAAACAACATATTGTTTTTTCAACAGTCATAGATTGTGTAAATAAAAGAAATAAAGAAGTTTTCATCATAGATGAGTTAGACAAACATATGCGTAAATGAAACTATCGTATTCAAACTCAAAAGGAGGAGTAAATATTTCAATGGAAAATAACGATTTATATATAATGAGTAAGCCATTTATTTATCTTCTATAATGAGAAAAATAAATATACATTTAATCTCAAGCTAAATTAAAGCGTAAGGAAGAACGAAAAGAAATAATTACAAAATATGGATTGTCTAATATATCCTTATTAAAGATTATTATTTAAAGTTATAATAATAATTTAGATTTTCATATTTAAATAATTTTACATTAGAATTCTAACCAAAATCATATAAAATTATATTGGATATGACTCTTATTATATTAGGACTCTAATTTAATGTAGATTATATATCCTTATAAAAGATTATTATTTAAGATTTTAATATTAATTTAATATTTTTTATTTGAATAATTTTATATTAGAATTTTTAATATATTATTATTTTAATTTTACTTTATAATTTAATAATTTTTATGTTAGAATCGTAATTAGAATTGTATTTAGTAATTTTATATTAGATTATATCATGAACCATAGATAATGGTTTACCCAAAAAAAATAGGTTTTGAAATGTGAAATGAGATATCAAAATAAGGAGTGAGTTTTGTGTGAGACCGTCTCACGGATCCCATTCCGTGAGACAGGTCAACTCGACTCGGTCAATTGTCAACGGTCAACGCCGTTGACCAAAAATATTACATGTCATGCATAAAAGTATTACATGTCATATATAAAAGTATTACATTCATAATGTAATATTGTTATTCTACTTACATAATACTTCTATGTGTATCATGTGATACTTTTAATTAGTATTACGTACTATATATAAAAGTATTACATGATATATATATATATATATATATATAAAAGCATTACTTGTTGATTTCAATAGTATTACATGTTGCACACAAAATCATTACATTATGAGAGTATTGCTTGTTGATTTCAATAGTATTACATGTTGTACATAAAAGTATTACATTTGTGTATTAGACAATATTTTTTTATATATCATCTAATACTTCATAGTATTACATGATACACATAAAAGTATTACTTGTTGATTTCAATAGTATTACATATTACATATAAAAGTATCACATGATGTATATAAAAGTATTATTTGTTGATTTCAATAGTATTACATGTTGCACATAAAAGTATTGCATAATGTTATATTCTTATAATGTAATAATATTTTTGTGTGTATTAGGTAATATATTTTTAATCATTTAATACTTCATTACGTAATACTTTCATGTATATTAGGTGATATTTTTCTATAGGTCGGATAATATTTTTGTATTATATACATATAATGTATAATATATTATAAAAGTATTAGATGATATATAGAAAAATATTACCTACTACACATAAAAGTATTACATATTTTCATACACTCTAACCAAATCCAAAATCATACTATTTTACAAAAGTATTACATAATATATTGAAAAGTAATACCTAAAACACACAAAAGTATTACATAATTTCTCAAAACTTTGTCACACATGATACACATAAAAGTATTACCTTATAAAAGTAAAAGTATTACATTATGTAATATTTTTATGTATGTTATGTATTACTTTTACATATAATATATAATATTTTTGGTCAACAGCGTTGACCTTTTGACCGTTGATCGTTGATTTTTGATCGGGTCGAGTTAACCCATTTCACGGAATGGGATCCGTGAGATGGTTTCATACAAGAATTTGTCCAAAATAAGATCAAGAAGTTATACATAACTCAAATATCAAACAACATATAGTTTTTTCAACGGTCATAGATTGTGTAAATGAAGGAAATTAGGAGTTTTCATTATAGATGGGTTGGACAAACATACGTGTAAATGAAATTATCATTATTCAAACTTAAAAAGAGGAGTAAAGATTTGAAAGGAAAATTACGATCATATATTAATGAGCAAGTCGTTTATCTTCTATAAAAATAATGAGAAAAACATATATTTAATCTCAAGCAAAAAAAAAAAAGAAAGAGTAAGGTGCGCATCAAGAACGGAAAGATATAATTAGGAGCCAATACACAAAGAATACAATCAACTGGAATTTTAATTTTTTGTTTCTAAATTTCGAAACTTACTATTATTATTATGAATATTTGAATTTAATTTTTTTCAAAACTTTTGATTTGTTGGGAAGAGAAGAACTCAATATTTTTAATCTGATGTAATATTTTTTTTCCACATTTTAATTAATACGGAAATTGAAGAATACATTCACATCGAAAAGAAGAGTATAATGCGCTTAAAGTTGTTCAATATAATTCTCGAAGAAATAAGAGTAAAATTATAAATTACACAAAAGAGGATCAAATAAGAAAAGATATAACACGAAGTAGTTATGTTTTGTCATCAATTGTTCACAATTTCGAAACTTATTAATCTTTTGATTACTTATTTTTTTTTTCTGAATTTTGATTTGTTAGGAATTGAAGAACCTAAAATCTTTAATCTACTGCATCAATATTTTTTTCTCATTTTCTCTAACAAAAAAAAAATGCATCCTCCAAGTGCGACACGCGTGCTCGATACTTATATCTATAAACACACATAAATATAGCTATTAAACACACACATATATATCTCTCTATAAACACACACATAAATATAGCTATCATATGAAGCATTTCACTCAACTTGGTGACATTATCATTCCACTTTAGATACAGACTGAAATTGGTCACATGAAGGTGATGATGAATCAAGAAAGAGTACAATGGCAGATATATCATCCATAGCTATCCCCTTCCTCTTCTTCTTCCACGCATTTGCAGCACGCGCTACCAAACGCTTCGCTGATTTTTCCCTCTCTTTGCTCATCGACACGATATCAACTGCTTCTTGATTCGATATAACATCCCACACCTTCACAAAGCCACACAATTTACCATCAAAAAACCAATCAAAATGGTGATGACATTTCAAGTGAGGATTAGGTATACATACCCCGTCTGTTGCAAGCACGATGAATTGATCTTTACTCGTTATACGTCTCTGTGTGACTTCAGGCACTGAAATCAGTCCATAATCCTTCACACAGTAATCCCCAAAAGCTCGAGACATTGCTAGTCCAGGAGAATCCTCGTGTGGCAACCACACTCTATGAACCCCTGGCTCGTCTTCTAGACAATATACTCTGCCATTGCTTTGAAGTATTCGCTCTGTTTCCTCTGCTCACACATCATAACAAAGCCCGATGATTCTTACATATATAACAAACAGATATAGCGCTAGTATTCTGCATTGAAATTGGCTCCATAAGAAACTGTAAGTGAGAGACTCACGAGGCAGATTGGGCTTGAAGTCCACAGTAAGCTGCACTGCTACCATGTTACCATCGTCCGAGGTGGTGCCCAGTACACCACGTGAGTCTCCAACGTTGGCTACGAAGATAACGTCTCCCTGTTGAAGTTAAAGATTCATTCATGATTCATGATAATAGGGTATCTCATGCTAATAACAATGTCCACAGAAAGATGGTCCCTTCTAGGACCACCACACAGAAATGAAGACATTGCTGAACATCAAAGGTAAAAAGACATTGAACCTGTGTAGCGTTGATTGTGACATAAAACACTGTTGTAGATATTTGGGATCTCTAGATATGTTTAATATTAATCAAAGACATGACATAATAATTGTAACAAATATTACTTCTCAAGAGGTTTCATAGCTGCAAAACAAACACAATCCTTTTCTCTTTGTGCATCTCAGATTCAATGATAAAGAGTAAAAAGAACCTTATGTACCTGCCTAACAACTGTCAAGGCAGTGGTACCACTATGGAATGCATCAAATTTACGATGATGCTCGAGCTCCTGATCTACAGCAGCACAGGTCTTGAGATAGGAATGCTTCCATATATTGAATCTGTGAAGCTTTTTCTCACATTCCAAATCAAAATCAGAATCGAGTGAAGCTTCAACGAGCGCCTCTTGCCAATTGCACAAAAGAGAAGAAGGCATCGACTCTCTAACACTCTTCGCCACAAAATGTCCCCAAGGACCATGGCCATCGAATATCCCACAGAATATCATGTCTTCTTGGCATCCAAATTCCTATAACCACAATAGTAAAGAACACATCAAAACCCGTAATCCAATGTGACTATTGTACAACACAAAGTAGTTGGACTTGGATCCAAGAATTTCTAGCTACTATGCATAGCAGAGCATCCAAATCCGATAAAGATTGAAAATCAAGATAAGGATTAGTAAAAGCATACCTCCCAAACAATGCAGCAATCTTGATTCACACCTTTCTCTCCTCTCTTAGAGAAAACAGAAGCCAAATTCTTGGACCCATCAGCATTAACAATGCCTGATGTTCTCAATATCAGCTCGTTTTTCTTCGCGTCCTTTGCCATAGCCTTAACAGCCTCCCTTCCATCACAGTTCCCACAATTGCCCTTCAAACTCTTACTTCTCTTGATCGAAAGTGACCTCGCTAGCCCATTGAACATCGAAGAGAAATGCCCCATAACTCACCACCCCCACTTGCTATAACCTACACAAGAAGAAGGCTTTATGCTACAACCATAGCTAAATCCCAAAACCACACAAATCCCATGTCATTTGCTATCTATCTATCTATATATACTTGACCAAGCACATGATCTCGTGAAGCTTATTCAGATTGGCTTAAAACTAAGCCGAAAAGATGTGGGCTGACTCAAAAGCTAAGAGTGGATTAAAGCAGAGAGAATCTTGAATTCTTACATGGAATTCCACTAACACGAATGAGTACACTAATTTGTCAGATGCTGATGAAACAAGAGAAGATGAAAATCTAGAATATTCTTAATCAAATTCTTAAATCCAAGTAGCCATACAAAGACAATCAAAAATGAATAGAAAAGGTACAGCCCTTTCTCCACAACAAGATTCCCAGAAACCAACCACGATCAGATCATATAAAGCCAATTTCATTTAGAAAACAATTCAAACAAACATTCCAAGATTTTGATAGACAAAACATGTGAGCGAAAAAGACACCAAACAGAAAGAGCTCCCTCTTTTCTTTAATCTTCACAACAACCAACCAAAATTGAAAAATCTGGTTCAAAATAGGAAACCCAGAACTCAAAATGAAGCAACACCTGAAAAAGAGGTGTGGCTAGGCCGGGACACCAAAAAGTGGTCGGGAAGATGACGTGGGTCTCCAGAAAAAGACAGGACTCGACGGAAGAAGCGGAGAAATGGAGAGAGTGAATCAAAATCCATGAAATGGAGCTTAGTTTGGACGTTATTTTAATGGGAAGAGAGGAGAAGAAAACAAAGGCGCATACTCAACATACAGTATGTAAATTGTACGCGTGAAAATTTACTTGGGTGTGGGTGGGGTTGGGTGGGGTGTAATCAACTGTTTCTTGTAACGGTAGTTTCCACCAATAGAATTCACACATGTTCAAAAGTTTTTTTTTTTTTAATAAATCTTTTTTTACCCTTTTTTTCATTAAAAAAATTATTTAAATTTTAATATAATTTCACGATGTTTATGAATCGTTCTGTTTTGATGTATCAACTTTAAATTCAAGAAGCCTTACAATATCGGAATATGTGTATATGTGTTGAAATCAAAGATTATGATTTGTCTGTTATGATAAAATACAGTAAATATAAAATTCATATGATAAAGTTGAACGATTCAAAATTTAAATAAAAAATGACAATTCATGTATAATTCAGATGACAAATATATTTGAACCCTAGTGGCGACATGTAGTTTATGCACTTTCTCATATGTCTGTAAAACACGTTAAATGTAATGTCAATATTGTGACACGCCGTTTGGTTGGGGTTGCTCGTTTATTCTCGAACCCTAATTGTTGGGTTGAGTTTGTGGACCTTTTAGATTATCAGCTCGACAACTATAGTTCTTGATCAGCTTCATTTATGAAGCTATCCTTGTTTTTAAAAAAAAGATTAGTTAAAATAATATTTATATTTCATGAGTCAACCCGTTTACTATAAAAATGCATCATGCATGTATGTTTACATTTTTGGGAGTAAAAAATAAAAACATTACTCTCGACCTCAAAATCGTGTTTGAAATAATTGTCTTATTAAAAAAAAAAAAAAGGAATAAGTCATCATTAGAAAATAAAGAAATATATCTCAATAAATCATGGGAATTGCTACAAAATTTCTAAGAGCTCAATCATCATTGCTTTAAAAAAATAAAATCAATTACTATCATTATTTGTGAGATTGATTGATCGATTGTAATTATATATATTATCTAATTTTAAAAAACAATTTGACTCTTCCATAGTCTAAAGGCTTCTCAATCATAATGCTGACGTTATTTAAATGAAAAGTTATACAAGTAATGATGAGTATCTTTGTGGCTCTATATAATTGATAAGTCTTAATTTTATTTTATTATTTTGAACCCAAAAATTAGTGAGTTTAAGTTGAACAGTGGATATAAATGATTTGATTTAATTTAGACTAAAATAATTGAAAAGGTTAGGTTAATTTTAGGAGGTTATATTGGGATACGTGGCGATGTTTGGTGGGAAGATTAGTAGGATTGGATCACAATTTCTTTTAACTAATTCGAAAATGATTTAAAATATTAAGGGTATTTTATAATGTACATATGTAGTAAAAGTCCGATTAGTTTAATTTAACTAATATAGCAGTAATAAAGTATTCCATTATTCAATAATCAATATGGATTCATATAATTGTAATATATTGACTGGAAATTTTTGACCAATATATAACATACCCTTTAATCATTTTGAATATTTATTTTCAGTTAGATATTAATAAACGTAGGTTACATTCCCATTTTTTTTTTTTTTGTTATTCTTATTTTTAAAAAAAAAAAATTGAAGCAAGGACATGAATAAAGGAACAATAAAATTGAGTAAACATACCCTTGATTAATCAAAGAATTTAACATTCAAAATTGGAACTATGATCAAATTAATTCCTTAAAAGATATCATATTACATAAATGTGTAAAACAACACTTAATTTATAACAAATTTAGTTTTCAGAACGATACTTGTTTTAAAACGAAGGGAATAGTTTTAATTTCAGTGAATATTTTTGAAATTCAAATAAGAACAAGTCATATACTTTTAATGAACTTTAAGGATTATTTTGATGTGTTATTTGTCATCAATGATCACACTTCTATATATAAGATAGATGGGTTGTCTATTTTATTGAGATTGTGATGTTAACAAGCAAGATTAATTTGACTAAATAGACAACACAATGAGATGAGAAGTACAAATGGCATAGCTTGTAGGAAAGTCTTTATTCGACCAATATAATTGGAGTACAAAAACTTGTGTGAGATGGTCTCACAAGGTGTTTTCGTAAGACGAATCCTTTTAACCCATAAATTAAACTTATTTCATCTAATTTATATGTGAATTGTTTAATGTGGATTGTGGGTTGATCTATCTCATGAGTTGTTTTCTTTGTCTCACGGAACATGCATGATTTGTGAGACGGTCTCATACAATTACTTACTTTAATTGGAGTTGCAACAAAATTAGAATGGAATGGTCAACTACTTTTATTTTCAAGCCACTTATGGTAAGCAAATTAATTCTTATTTTTCTATGATTTAAGTACTACTTAATGTTCCTTTAGTTAAGTTTGGACATTTTTATCTTTTTTTTAATCGGGTCATCTACGCTAATTCGTAATAATATAATCAAATTATTTCATTTGCATGTATCTTAAAAATTAAGATCGTACAAACATATTTCTTACCAACCAAATCAAATCTTGTCTATTTTCATTGGTTTGTCCATATATTTTTAAGTTGTATTATCATGATCAATACATCATATAAAAATGATATGATTAATTAAAAAGAGTAAAAACTTAAAAAATGAATTAAGAAGGTAGCAAGTAAAATTAATATATCTTATAAGAGTTGACTCATAACATGATGGTTTCCGCGAAGTATTTAATTGAGTTTGGTTAACTTATTCATTAAGATCTTATGAGGGATTATATATGTAAAATATGTTTTATATACGAATATTTGATATATTTTAATGAAATGAGATAACTGAGATTCAAAAAAAATGTTAGAATTAATAATAAGATCTTAGCATTTGATTTAGGAGAATTGAAATTCTTTTACAATAACTATATTCCAAAATAAACTAGAGAGACCAAAAAAAAAAAAAGAACATATATTACAAGATTTTTTTTTTTCGTGCAGGATAAGATTTACAATGTTAATATGTTTGAAAATCAATTTGGTGTGGGAACGAAAAGACATAAATTGCTTTATGATATAAAACTATTATTAGAAAACTTAGTATTTAGCTAGATAATGTAATATAGGTATGACTTTGTGATAGCAAAACAAAATAAAGTTCTTTAAAAAAAAATCTCCTAGAAAAAGAAAAAATTAGCCGGGCCTAAAAAACGCACATAAATTAAACTTTTATTTCGCGTTTATCTTTATCTTACATTTCAGAAAAATCGTTATACAATGCATAACATGTATCAAATAATATATACTACTAATTGATAGTATATTAAATGAAATAAAACATGAAACAAAATATCAAATATAACTAGTATAGAAAGAATTTTTCCAATCTGACTATAAATTCCTCAATAGTGTATAATGTAAATCGAAAAATGTATTCAAATGAGAGCCAACAAAATTATTTAAATCCCGTAACTCCAAATATAATTAATGAATGGAACCCAATTATTGAAGGCAAAATATTGTTGAGGAGGCATTAATTGCAATTATGAGATAAAGTCCCATCACTGCCCTCTTTCGGTGATGGGAGGGTAGTATATATGTAACAGAATATAAATGATACTCCCATTTATGCTACTACACTATTTCATATTTTTTGCAATTTCTCAGAATAACCTAAATTAAAGCACTAAAAGGACAATTTTTTATGTATCATATGTTGTATGAGAATGGTCAACACAGGTGGGATGTGATATTTCATGCAAATCTTATTGCACCCTTTGATCACTACCAATTACAAAAACGTAGCTATACAATATACATGTTTCTAAAGTATGTATTAATTATAAATTTAAGATAGATCTAAAGGTATAGATAATATTATATAATTTATAAGCTACTCGTAGATTGATTTGAAAAAAGAAAAGCAAATTTGACTTAAAAAATAATTGAGATGATCTAGAGCTCGAGCTACCTCAAGCTTAAGCTACTCGAATACCATGACTGAGCTTACATTAAAATACACAATTTTTTTCTTAATAATTTATTGTTTTTATATTTCAAATATTAAATATTTTGTAGATATTGAGTCGAATACAATCAAGCTCGACTTACCTCGTATTAGTTGAATTGAGCTCGAGCATCAAAAATTAAATTCAATCAAGTTCAAGTTGAACAAGCTTCAAGAATTGAGTTTGAACTCGAAACTAACATTACTAATGTACTTGGATCGGCTCGCCTCATTCATTGGAAAATTATAAGATATTAAATTGAAAGTCTATGATTAAATTGAAAGACAAAAGTTTATGTAGATGAAGACACAAGTCTTACGCGCCATAAATAATGGGTACACGCGGCTATTATAATAATGGTGGGCCATGTCCCCTATATTGGGATGTTTCTACACTCCTTTAATCATTTATTATTACATCCAAATTTATGTCCTATTTATTTCACAAAAAAATTCATGTAACACTGTCTCACAGATAGTTTTCGTGAGATAAATCTTTATTATTCATAAATTGAATCTATATTTATAATTTTATATAAATTACTAAATGTAGATTATGGATTAACTCATCTTAATAAAAAAAATGTATGAGACAGTCTTACAAAAAACTTACTCTTTAGTTCATGCTCCAAACTGGCGTTTACGAACTAAAAGTTATATATCTTATTCATGCCTTTGGGCCCTACACTCTTAAACCTTTTCCTCTTCCTTCTAAAAAAGAAAATGAGTGATAATATTTTGCAAAAACTTGACTTAGATGATTTTAGTTAGATTGATACTTTTTATTTATTAAACTCAACTTATTTTCACTAATTTATATGTGTTGTGAGGTATGATTTTGAACTGATCTATCTCACATAAAATAATTCGTAAGACCGTCTCACATAAAATTTATGGTTTATTTTTTCGTTTTCTTTTTCATTATAATACTCCTACTATCCGCATCAAAACATAAACCTTTTTTTTGGTCGAACATTATTTTTGTGTTTGAAAAATATTATTTATGAAATATATACATTTTAACAAAACTATTAAATTATTTTTCTTAATATAAATGAAGAAGTTAGGAAATCTCTTTTTTTGTTTTTTTACAACTTAACACTGTTCTTCCAAAAAGATTCATAAAAAACTTAGACATATATTGTTAATAAAATCGAACACTTATAAGCTCGTTCATATAGTATTACTTCATATATAGTTTTCATTTATTTTTCTCTTTTAAGTTTTGTGCCCATTTCAACAAAATTTGCACATGTTATGGTGGGTAGATCGTAAATATAGAATATAATACTATAAATATGTTTCCTCGATAGAACTATATCAACGATCAATGTGAACAATTAATGAACTTCATAAACCGTTTCAAAAATAAGAAATAAAAACATGCAGTCTTTTTTTTTTTCCTTCTTTTTTGAGAGAACACGCAGTCTAGTTTGAAATTACCATGATGAAATGTTAAAGAAAAACAAAAACTTGAAATGGAAGAATAGATTTTTGTTGAAAGATTGAGAAAGCACGTTTGTAAGGTAGTGAATGACGCATGATCGCACCTGAAAAAATTAATTATTAAATTAAGGTAAAATCTTATATATTCTCGGGGCAAATAGGAACCGAATCTAGGTGTTATATACATGTTCTTCATGTGTTATATATATACTATATAGGTGTTATGGTTCTTGGTATTATAAATATATTCTACATGTATTATATGTATATAAGAGTATACATGTGATACTTGAAGAGTATATACATGATACCTATAAAGTATATATTTAACACCATAAAATACCTGTAAAATATATATTTAACACCATAATATACCTGTAAAGTATATGTTTAACAATATATGATAATTAATTTGGGACACCATACCCCTAGATCACACAAACGTTACTCTTAAATTAAAACCGGAAAAACCAATAATAGAAAGTCATTGTTCCTCAAAAAAAGAATAAAATAAAGTTATGGTCTATATGAAAATGGGCCCACTTTTACCTTAAAGTATATATATCATTAGGTTTTGATGGGAAAAAGTAGATTATGACTCATGTTCTTATTGGGCCATATTTTATGAGGGTCCAAACATTGATCCCATGGTCGGTAAAGAAAGCTAACACGAACCGTATAATTTAAATGATAAATAGTGTTTTGAGTTTGAATCATGTAAATTTTGTGGTTTTTATCCATGTTCATCCCTTGTATTAGATATACAATCTAATTAATATTTCAATTATTTCTCATAATTAATTTCACCTATAATTATATAATAACCAACAAAACACTATATATTGTTGTTTTAACTTTTAGGAGTGTGACCTCATTATAGAAATTGAATTTAAAAATAAATTATGGATTGTGAATTAATTTGTTTTATAAAATTGGATTTGCGAAATGGTTTTGTAAAACTAATATTCATAATTAGTTTGTTCTTTTAATTATTCAATAGCGACATAGCCTACAAACCGTCGTGCATAATTAATTATGTTGCAACAAAACTCGCGTGCAACCGTCGCACATGCGACGGAATTCCAGATCACATACTTATAGCTGAAAAAGACATACTTATGAGTGTAAAAAACATACTTTTAAAACTCATGTTTATACCTGTAAAAATATACTTATAAAACACATACTTATAGCTGAAAAACACATACTTATACCTATAAAAGACATACTTGAATTTGGTCGCATGTGAGACAGTCTCACAAGAGACCAACTCATTATGTTGACTTGTAGTTGTAGTTGTCCTTCCAAATACGGGGATCCATAGTTGTTAGTTATATCATTAGTTATTACTATTTCCGTCTAAAATAAATGTCATTTTATCAATTAAAATTTATTTTAAAATAATTATTGTTTTCATATTTCAAAACATATTTACATATAATATACCAAATATTTCCATATTTACTCATCTCAAATTAAATATGTTAAAGAGATAAAAACCTCCAATTAATTAAATTTAAATAGATGTAGATTAATTTTTTTTATCACATTCATTAATTTATGTGTAAAAAGCTAAAACGACATTTATTTTGGGACGAGCCTAATATTAATAAGTGTATTTAGAGCATTTATAGACTTGAATATAGAAAGAAAAGAAAACACACATATATGAAACAGAGAGGAGCAACATTAAAACCATATGCTCCTTTTAAACAGAATAATTTAAAATTTTAGGTTTCAAATGAATGAATTTTAAATCTATCGAAATTGGAGAATTTGAGTTCCATTAAAATGATTATAATGAAAATCATGCATTCTGAATTCATATTCATATAAACACCACCAACAAATTTAATATCATATCCATCCAAACGAATTTCTCTTTTGTCTCTCAAATTTAGTTATTTCCAAAATGTGGGCATTAAAAATATAATAAAAAGAGGAGAGATAGAAATTGACAATGGTACGCAGAGTCAAAACAGATCCTTGTACCACCTAATCATACACTACGTGTGTGTATTATATCCCAAAACACATTAAATTGATTTTATAAATAAAAGTGGCAGCACATTATATTTTCCTTTAACATAAAAGTTAACGTAATTTTGATATGATACAGAAATGAGATATGGTAAAGTAGACAGTGAGGATCCGGTCCGATGCAGAGTGAGCAGTGGGCAATAATGGTGGTGAGATGAGACTCGTATCCGAAAATCTAGAACCCAGTCATGAGACGACACGTGGCTGGACCCAACAATCACATGTGGGGCGGTGCACCGGAAAACGACGCACCCACCGCCTTGGTGGTTGAGTTTGAACACTTTTGAACACCCTCCCCTGCCAATTCCCCACACCATTTCCCTTCCTCCTTTTCTTCTCTACGGTTATTGGGTCCACAAAACTGTACAGTTCGTACTAATCTCTCAACATCTCTTCTTGCAAAATGAGTCTAATAAAATAACTCATTCATCTTGTTTCTTGGTTTATTTTTATAACTCACTTTGTATTTCTTTACTACATTAACAACACTAGTGTTTATATTAAATACATTCATTTAAGATTTATTTAGTAGAAAAATACCATTAAAAATCGTAAAATGTTTCATATGAACTTTTACTTTACCTCATATTTTTTATTTCTTAAACTGAGAATATCTCATATATAACTATAAATATAGAGATTTAAGTTTGATCTATAATTTAAAAACAGTATCTCAAATATCTAGTGAAATTAATATTTCAAATAAATTAACCGTCGTTGTCTAATAGTTTTAGTTTTAATGTTAACATAATAACAACAAAATTAAGAATAAGAATATATGTTCACATATATATAATAAACTAATTAATTTATTCAATATTATTCCTTGTGAAGAACCCTTAAAAAATAAATTAATTGAAATTAATGGATAGTCGTGTTAATATCAAGTTGTATATTAATAGATGCCCCTTTATTATATGACCACCAACTAGTCACAATTGTGAATTAATTGCTTAGGCCAACTTGATAAATATAGTAGCTATAGTTTCAATACAAACAAATCCAAACAACATAGATATATATATACAAAAAGTTTACACATGAATGTTTTGGACAATGATACAAGCTGTGGGGCATTTCATATTTTAAAATTCAATGCTCATTAAATGCTTCTTTTGTAATTTTTATTTTATTTTTGCTTATAATAGTACTATAATTTCTAGAGTTTAGAATAATTATAGAATAATAAAATAATATAGCATCAATCACGATTCTAAAGTTCAATAATGTTGTGTCAAGAAGTTGGGATAGTTTTAATCAAAATTGTCACGAGATGAAAATCATGAAATGATGAAAAAAATTCATTCATTAATGTAGTAGCCTTAGGCTCCCTCATAGGGAGTATTTAATTTTGATAAATAGAGATTATTACTATTAAACTTTAATTATTAAAATACTTTGCAAAATTAATTTAACACAAAAACTTTATACATCAGGTGCATGGATCCATACACCTAACCCGACCCGCTTGTGTACGCGCTTCCACGCGCTCCCACACGCCTGGACGGATGCGCTCAAATTCGCTCGTTAAGGATACCTTTTAGTTATGTTAAGGATATCTTTCACTTATGTTAAGGATACCTTTTAGTTATGTTAAGAATACCTTTGAAATCCTGATTCCAGGTTACATACCACGTTATGTTAAGAATACCTTTTAATTATGTTAAGCATACCATTAGGTTAAGTTAAGGATATCTTTAGCTATGTTAAAAATACCTTTTGATTATATTAAGCATACCTTTAGGTTATGTTAAGAATACCTTTAGGTGATGTTAAGGATACCTTTGAAATCCTGATTCCAGGTTACATACCACGTTATGTTAAGAATACATTTTAGTTATGTTAAGCATACCTTTAAGTT
This sequence comes from Scutellaria baicalensis, assembly GCA_005771605.1. Taxonomy (NCBI): domain Eukaryota; kingdom Viridiplantae; phylum Streptophyta; class Magnoliopsida; order Lamiales; family Lamiaceae; genus Scutellaria; species Scutellaria baicalensis. The sequence goes on from CM016722.1 coordinate 47,379,009, forward strand.
ATGTTAAGAACACCTTTAGTTATGTTAAGAATATCTTTTGATTATAATAAACATACTTTTAGGTTATGTTAAGAATACATTTAGGTGATGTTAAAGATACCTTTTAAATCGTGATTCTAGGTTCCTTTGAAATCCTGATTTGATACCCTTAGAATTCGCTCCAGGTCACATACATTACGTTATATTAAGATACTTTTAGGTTATGTTAAGGATATTTTTATGTTATGTTATAGATACCTTTGTGTACAAAATGTGTAATACAACTACCTTATGGATAAGGTATCTCTAACATAACATAAAAGTATCCTTAACATAACCTAAAGGTATGCCTGACGTAAAGTAAATGTATGAAATTTGGGCATAAAGGTATCTTTAACATAACCTAAAGGTATCCCTAAACATTACCTAAAGGTATGTCTAACTTAACGTAAATGTATGAAATCTGGGCATAAAGGAATCCTTAACGTAACCTAAAGGTATTCTTACACATTACATAAATGTATTCTTAACATAACTAAAAGTTATGACTAAAATTGAAAAAAAGTTAGCGAAAAAAAAAAAGAAGCGGGTCGGATTACCCGGATCCGACCCGGATACATGGATCTTAGATCAATGCACCTGATGCACAAGAGATTTGCTCTTAATTTAATAACAGAATAGGCCCATTTGATAAATTTGTCAAGTTGCTTCCATGTCTTGTGTGATTTACTATGCCAATAACTGAGACAATATATATTAACATATTTTACCATAACAATGTGTATTTTACTGACCAAATCAAATTTTAGATCGAATTATATATGTGTTTATTTAATCTATGATTTGATTATATTTTTCTTCTTCTAATTAACATAGGGCACACTAAAGATCATAATTCACTCTCCATTTAATATCAGACCAATTAATGTTTGTATTTAAATAAACAAATCCATTTAGATATAACTCCTATTAGAACAATGAATGGTTGTATCAAGATAAACAAACTCATGAGCCCAATTCAAGACATGATCCAAATAAAATTGAGTTCTTAACTAAATGTTATTTTACAAATTGATTTAAAATTGATGGAAGAAAGGACATAAAATATGATATCTTGTTAATATATTGAATTAAAACAGTTAAAAAGATGCATTAAATTAATAAGTAAGACAGTCTGAAATATTAGAAAAATGAAAAAGAGGGGATCAATCGTGTTTTCCATAAGAAGGATCTTTGGTGACTGTGAGATTTGATGCCAAAAAAATGGAGTACATGAAAAGCAGATAATTTTGACCACAACATTTATAGGTGAATGTGGCAGAAACATCATGTGTTGTACACTTGTTGTACTCATATTCTCTTACACAACAGAACACCATTAATCTTGACCTAAAAATTTTTCTACCCTCCACCATTTTATTTATTTAATATTTCTATTTTTTCTTAAATTTTGAACTTGTATATTTTATTTTTATAATATTTTTTAAATCACTGACAATTGAAGATGTTTGTTTCCATATCCGATTATCATATTTGTAACATGATGCAATTTTTTGCGATGTTTGATATTATTTTCTCTTATTGATCAAGTCAATTAGTATTTTTTTAAACCATATATTAGATATTTAAATAATCAATTAGCACCTAATTATTATATGGTATTTGGGCCACAAATTAATTTTATATATAAATTTATAACTAGCCATAATTGGAAGACTAATTTTAGCTATATTTTAAGAAGAGTAGAATTAAGACCAAATTGAAAATGTAATTAAAATAAACAACCAGATCCTTTTAATATGTGAAATAATGAAAAGACTCGTGCAATGTTTCGACTAAAATACTATGGTAATTTACTTTGAATTAATTTACTCATTGTTTTGTAAATATATTATACTGTACTTTACCTAGCCTATTAATGATTTGCATACTAAAAAAACTAATCGTTCGAGAAATTTAATTGCAATTTTCATAAAGCCATAAATCACTCATTTAAAATTGATTAATCTGCGACGAAAGAAAAACCGATAATATTCTTTTATGTGTTTAAAAGCAAGTTCCACTAAGCACCACAAAAAAAAAATGCAATTACAAAATCAAGATTATCCTTAAACTTAAAGTGACCTCAAGTTTTTCACCACTAACTCTTCTTTTTCTATCTTTTTTCCTTTTTAATCAAAAAGACAGTTTTTATTTTATACCATGTGGTTATTTTGGTAGTGGAAATTTCTTTCTACAACTTCCATACTGTAATATTCTTTTACCTATTAACATGAAAATTCATACATATGTTTTTAAGTTATTTTTCATCAAAAGGTCAAAATATTTCTATAAATAACTAAAAGGATGTTTCTTTATATTTTCAAGTCAAATTAGAAAGTAGAAAACGACTACTTATAAAGACATTTCCTTATATTTATTTGTAGAAAATATATTTATTATCTTTAAATTGATATTTGATTTATGACCCTTATTTAGTATTATTACTTCACTACGTACTAAATTTAAAATTAAAAAAAAAAACTTATTAACGACAATAAAATATTATTAAAATTTATCATTTTGCGACATCATTCCGTCACCCATATTATGAGCCTTCTTAAAATAGATTTTTTACAACAATATTATACTTCTTAATAATGCATGAGTTATAATATATATTTTAATTGTTCTTTTACAATCTTTTATCGATTTATACAATCAATTTTCATAACAATACTTATTACAAAGAAATAAAGTTTTCGCTAACCATTTGTTGTCACAAAAAATCACATTGTATATAATAAATTTGTTGCAGTACTAATATTTGATCCAATAAAACTTTACTATAATATTCCACTGGATAATGCTAAAAGCGAGGTATTGTCACAGACCCAAATATGTAACAGACTATTCCAGTTAAAAAAAATTAGGATGCTAATCTGAATTTTCTTATAATCAAATGGGTTCAGATGAGGAAACAAACCCAAAGATAATATTAACTAGAAGACATATGAACAAATGTGGCAGTTTTCAAGCATTTTTCATTATTAAAAGATGTGTTCATAATAGTTCATGTATTAAATAATTTTTGAAATTTTCAATTAAAACCAGAGGTCGAACTGTTTTTCCATCGACAAAATCAGTAATCTGATCTTGATGTCCAATATATAATTAACTAAAAACATATATACACGAGGAATTATGAGTTGTTAATTATTCAAATAATATATCATCCAACAAACCAATCTTGCTTGTCACCTCAATTATATATGACCGATTAATTAGTCTTTTCGAAAAAAATAAAGTCATGAAAATTTCACAATCACATTGTATAAGATGAAATTTATTCAATCCATTTCTTCTCATTATTAAGTCAAAACTAATTATTTATATCAAATCTTTTAAATGAATTCCATGAATCAAGTTTTATACCACATCTTTACACATGTTTGAATCATTGGTTTCTTCATCAGAAATAAACACTAAATCCATAAATCGAAAACTCAGTTTTAATGGCTATTAGGAGAATAAGATATTGAATGTCAATATAAAAATTAGAAGCATAATTCAAAGTGTCTCTAAATGCTTACTTGAAAGAGCTAAAGGCTTCATCGGTCCAATCCTTGGATCATATAACTGTTTTCAATGAGAAGTTAGAAAGTGTTTAGATGTCAACTTATTGAGAGTTGCAGCTCTCTTATTATATAGATAGATTATTATATATATATATATATATATAGGTCAAATACCCAAAACTAACATATTTCTTAAAATATGACCAAAAAATACCCTCTCCTATAATGATAGACCAAATATAACACATTTGTTATATTTTTTGCCAAAAATACCCACTTTAACTTCGAAGTGAGACATGATTTGACAAGCCCTTTATCTTTATCCTTTGTGCCCCAATTTAAGTGTATCAAATGTATGTGTGTATATCCATGAAAAAGAAGGGGTAATCACATGTATAAAGTTGACAAATTTCCCTTTAGAAAAATTAAGAAAATTAAATTTATAAATAAAAGAAAAATTAAGAAAGAAATTAAACATATATATAAAAGAAAAATTAAGAAAGTTGAAAAAAAAAAAAACAGCACACTGCAGCCTATAAGATTCAAACACAGGACCACAATGAACAAAATAAGCTAAAGTTCTACTGGAATAAACAAGATAAATACAATAGTTTTCGTGTAACGTCCTAAAAATAGTTACACGACAACTACACTAAGAGTTTTCATGTAATCCTATGTTTTAGGCATTACATGAAAACTACATGAACATTTTCGTCTAATGCCTAAAACATAGGGTTACACAAAAAATCTCAGTGTAGTTTTCGTGTAGCCCTATTTTTATGTGTTAACTATATTTTTAGGTGTTACACGAAAATTATTGTATTCATCTTGTTTGTCCCAGTGAAACTTGAGTTTATTTTGTTCATTGTGGTATTGGGTTTGAATCTTATAGGCTGCTTATTCAACTTTTTCAAAAAATAATTCAAAACGTGCTGATGTTTTGCACACAAAAGTGGGACAAAATTTGACAAGATTCACTTTCAACATCCAGTGGACAAATACGATTTGACAATCCCCTTTATATATTAGTCAAAATGGGTATTTTTGACCAAAAATATAATGAATGTGTTATTTTTGTCATTCCATTATAATGTTGGTTATTTTTGACCCAAAATATAATAAATATGGTAAATTAGCCCTGATCCCTATATAGAGAGAGAGAGATTACATTGATAAATAATTAATTATAAGGAAAAACCAGAAGAAATTGTGTCAATTATTGAAAATCATGGACAGCTAATCTTGCTAGTTAGGTTAGGTAGCAGTCACCACGCACCTTCGTTTATTTTCTGAATTGTTTTGAATGCTTATAATTTTATCTTATTTTTTCATATAAATAAAACGTGTAATAAAAATAATCCGTCTTCACTTAATTATCATAAAAATCTCGAAAATTACACAATATAAAAAATAAAAATTTATTAACTATTAGCATCGACTGTCTAACTCGCAACCAGTTATATTAAATGAAAATAAATATCACATGCTACCAATATATTAAATTGGACCTCATGGTATATTGCAAATCAGTATTTGCAATATATATATATATATATGTTTAATATTTCTAATTTATATATTAATATTTGTAAATATGACCAAATTCTAAAATGGAGAGATTAGAATTTTGAATCAGGGCTCTCTCGATTTTTATAAATTGATGTGAGATTTGTAAGATTACTTGGAGAAAACATAATTCATTGTTTGTATGTTAATTATTTTCAGATTATGGCATATCAGTATTTGATTTTGATTACTTTTAATTTAGGGCTTCTCGGCCATGCCCTTATTGACATGTTTAATGTATTAGGATTTTTCGATGATCGAATTTAAAATTGAAATCATTATTAATTCTACCATTTTTTGTAGAACAAATTAAAAAACGATGACTAAGTGAGCACTGAGTATACTGTCTAAATAAATGGATCTCATTACCATTTGGGCCAGCTGGTTAAATGCAAACTTGGGCTTAAAATATAAGTAGGCCCAATAAGAAACCCATCATAACCCCTCTTAACCTTCTCTCATTTATTCCCCATGTAACTTTTTCATCTCCAAGGACAAATGTTTTCTGAAGACTCTTAATACAAACGGAATTTAATAATCTTAAGACTTCTTTAGAGGGCTAAAATCCTAATATAATATAATAAATAAGAGCAAAACTATTCAATGGTTGAGTAAAAACTTTTAACTTTTAAATGGTATACAAAATGATATTACTACAAATTCACATGATCAAACTGGATTGACTACATGTAGTTGGAAGAAAACCCCTCACTCTTTCATTAAATCTAATATTGATTATGTTTTTCTTTTTTGTTCGAACGAGAGAATGATAGGAAGCCACATATCTCATCAACAATAAGCACGAGATAAGATTTATTTGGAGTGTCTGAAGGGGAAATCATTGGTTTGCTTGAGGTTTTATCATGGATACGTATTATGAGTCATCACAATGTCATCTTCGAAATGGATGCAAAAGTTGTTACGCAAGTCATCGCATATTCATCGGAAGATTTGTCAGAATTTGGTTCCATTTTTCTTGTTGTTTAGGGATCTTAAGATAAAACCAAACTTGTCTTTAGTTGCTTTACTATGAAACAACCAAATATGGTCACTCATAGCACAATAGTCACATTTTATCGTGTAGTCTACATCACTCTCATGTATTGAGCTTTTGCTTGCTCAAGATTGTTCTTTATCTATTAATAATTGACTTTTTATTGTGTAGAGAAACAAAAAGATTTAACGAATTCCAAAGTGCTTCATCATCTTGGTTTTCATCAAAATTGATACAACATTACTTTTTAATGCACCCAATTAATTCATATTCTTTCACAATAAGACAAGATGTTTGTGGGACATTACTTTACGTCAAAAATAATCTGCAGATAATGTTTTAAACCATGTCCATGACCTAGACCAACATTGTTCGCACCCCTTATTTTCGTGTTGAGATGGAAGATTAGAAGAAAATTGGATATTATGAACAAAAGAGAAGGATAAATAAATGGATAAAATAGGAAAAATTGTTTGCTAAGTGAAAATGAAAAAATGAGATCCCACATCGGAAAGCAGAGAGAGAAGAGAGGAAAGGTGTGGTATATATATATCTATGGGCTCTTCTCATTCCAAAACTTAACCCGTCCTGTTGGGGGTGCTGAGGCGACACGTTAATGAACGTTTAGTGACGGCGTGTCGTGCCAACGCCCATACATCGAACGCACTTTTAACGGCGAGTGAGCTCCGTCCTACTTTGGCGGCGCTTGCCCGTCTATTTTTGGAAGCCCTCTTTTACCATATTGAGGGCCCACATCTTTATCATCAATATTTCTTTCGTCATATGTTAAATAATTATCGGTTTATTGATTGGTTGTTTTTTTTGTTTTTATCTGTTGCCTTAAATTCTAACACGAATATTTCCTCAAATGTTTATTTATTTTAAGGTTGTTTCACAATCCATCTCATCAACCATGATTTAAGATTTAATTTTTTATGGATTTTGATGCCAGTCACTAAATTTGATATATTTTAATACATTAGAGAAATTGTAATCACACATATGGATTAAAATAATATTAAAAAGTGAAACCAATGTTTAACAATAACTCCACGTGTTTGAATTGAACAGCTTGAGTTTTTTAAATACAATAAAATATATCAAATTTTAATTAGTAAAAAGAAACGTTATAAAAAATTGTCAAATAAGTCCAAGTTACATACTAATTCAAATGAGCAAATATAACCAATACGGATTTCATTATATGGGCCATTATTTGTGGGCTGTGAAATATTGGAATATGCCTTTTAGTCAAGTTGGGCCTTATTACCAATTCATCTCCAACTGGAAAATCAAGTCATATGGGGCCTCACCTCTAATCTTATTTGAAAATTCAATTTTGACATTCATTTCTAATATTATTCATTTTATATCTAATTAATCGAAACAGATTTTTCATTAGAAAACCATAGTGAAATATAGTTAAAAAATTATGAACATTAAAACGTGTGTACTTAACTAATATAGTTTTGGAAAACGATTATTGGGTCATTAAGTCATATAAAAAGTCCTTTAAAAAAAAAAACCCCAAATAAATGATTTAAGTAATAAAAGTAACGTTGGCATAATCAAAATTAGCATGATTAGAAAATTGACTCATTTCATTGTAAAAATAAATGTCATTTTCCATTTCCTACGAGGGAATGAATCTTTCCCCCTCCTCTGACAAAACAAAAGAAAAATAAAAATACAGCTCATATAGTTAGGACTCAAGTGTCAACTCTCCAAGTAGATAAACAAATCAAATTATTTGATAAAATAATTGTTAAACCTAATCTACAAAATCTTAGATGAAACAATGTTATGGATATTATTTCGTTAAATAGAATCTGATTATTCACAAACGAAATTCATTATAACACTCCTATATTTTTTAACACAAAAACTCAAGTGAGACGGTTTTATGAATAGTTTCCATGAGATGAATGCTCATTACCCATGACTTGAACTCATACCATAAATTTTAATATGAATTGTTAAGTGTGGACAAAGGGGTTGACCCGTCTAACGAAAAAAGATCTCTGAGACTGTCTCACACAAGACCTACTCATATTTGATAGCACTTTTAATTTGAATAAAAATGAAGGTAAGATAGAATGAATTTTATGTAAAATCGTCCTACTGATCATATTACGTGAGATAGATCAATTCAAAACTCACACCTTACAATTTATGTATAAACTTAGTCAAATATATTTGATTTATGGATAAAACAAGTGTGTTTTAAGAAACTATATACAACCGTCACCTGACCTTTTGTGTTGAAGATGTGAAGTTGATTTATGAGTGCGTTTTAAGAAGTTCCTTTTTATATTATCAAAGATGTTTGGTGATGTCCTCTAAGACAAAAAAAATCTTTGAAGATTCTTCATAAATGGATTTCTATAAAGTGCTTTTCAAAAAGCCACTCATTTATGCATTTTATTTTTGGATGAACTTGTAGTCGTAGACTTGTAGTTTATATGGATGTGACTTTTTTTTTAAATTTCATCCGAGATAAATTGCCAAACATTTCAATATTGTAGTATTGATTTTTTTGTTTATATGTCCACAAGCCCTATATTTGATGCTTCCTTTGCGAATTTTTTTTTCTTATTTTTTCAAATTCGTATATAAAGTAGGGTTAATTGTAAACAAATCACAAACTTTACTCAATTTGCAATTTTAATTAACTTTTCGAATATTAACAAATATAACATGAATTTTCATATTTTTTTTGAAATTTTATCACATTTATAACATTTAACTTGCTCTATCACATTTAACATTTAAACATTTTTGTCATAACAATATTATGAATTTCAACTTTTTGGAGCACAGATTTGTACACTGTTAAAAAATTTAAAATTTATTTAACAGTAGATGTATAATACACCAAATATTCACAAAAACGATTGCATGGATAGTTTTTGCGAGGGAGATCATTTTACTCATGAATTAAATCTATTTGACAAACTCTTATATGAAATTGTTAAATGCGGGTTATGGATTGACCAGTTTCACATAACAAGATTCGTGAATGATTCGTGAAACGGTCTCATACAAGATCGATCATTTTACTCATGAATTAAATCTACTTTGACAAGTTCTTATATGAAATTGTTAGATGCGGGTTATGAATTGACCCGTTTGACATAATTAGATTCGTGAAACGGTTTCATAAAGGATCAATCATTTTACTCATGAATTAAATCTATTTTGAAAAATTCTTATATGAAATTGTTTAATGCGGGTTACTGACCGCGCTGTCGTGACGCGATAAAATTAAATAAAATCCTTCCTAACCTAACTAACTAGTAGATAGGGTAAGTCGGAGTCGATCCCACGAGGAGTGAAGATTTAACTATGTCACCTATATTCAATTCAAGAAACAGAAGAAATGGGGGGTTTTAGATTGATTAACTAACACTAAAATTAACTAAAAACCTAGAAAACAAATTAAACAAGAAATCAAAGGATGGAAATTATTCCAGTTAACAGTTCAATTATCTCTCAATATCAATTATGTCTTAATCAATGTTACACCCTCTCTCAGATTATCATGAAATTATCATCCCTAGTCTAACAACAAGCTCTGTTAAACCGAATCGTCTCTTAAGATTAGTTAAATTAGGATAAGATCACTAATTAACCATATTCAATTGAACAACCTAGAATAAGCTCTCTAGATTTAATTCATCAAATGCATTAATCACCAAGACGATAGGATGAACTAGACTCGAAATACACAAACTCAATTTGATAATCTAGGATTATGCTACCCTAGAGATGCACGACCTCTAGTTTACTACTAATGAAAATTAAACCACAACAATTAGAATTCATGATTTAAGATTCTAGCAATCAATTATCAAACACTTAACCTAGGTGATCAATCTAAATCAAGCATCAATAATCGAAATCATTCAACACAGATAACATAATCAATTCCAATCAAACATCGAGAAGGGAAACCGAATTAATCAAAACATAAATAGATATATGGGTTCAAACATCCCTACTAACCGGAATTGAAGAATTATCCAAGCATCCTTGAAATCGAATCCATGAAAGTTGTAGAATAATCCACAAGAAAAGAAACTAATCTATATAAAATAATTCTCTCTCTAGAGTGGCTTGGAGAGAAAAAAAAGAGTCATCTCCTTCTAATTATATGTGTGAACATGTCTTTTTAAGCCCTTTGGAGATGGACTTAACCCTATTGGCCCAAAATCTCGTACACAATCTCGCTGGGCTGGGCTGGGCTGCAGACGAATCACATTGGCAGACTGGGCTGACACTGGGTGATCCAGTGTGATGGGCTTTTAGGCCCAAACTGCCCCAACTTCGATTTGTGTTCATTTCTCGGCCCGTGAACATATCTCTTGATCAAAATATACTCCAAAATTCCTGAATAATAGTGAAAATGATATATGAAGTATTTTGATACCAAAAACATATATAAATATGAAAACAGTGCATTCAATCACATAAAAGATTATAAAATCTCAAATCAAACCACAATAAAATGCACATATTTTCTACCTATCAGTTATGGATTGACCTATTTCACATAACAAGATCCGTGAAACGATCTCATATGGGATCGATCATTTTACTCATGAATTAAATCTATTTTGACAAATTGATCTTAGATGAAATTCTTAAATGCGGGTTATGGATTGATCCGTTTCATATAACAAGATACGTGAAACGGACTCATATAAAACATATTCCCTAATATTACATCTTCATAACCATTTTTCATAATTCACGTCAGAATTTGTGAAAGTAAATTTTATCGCAAAGTCTCTTGTGCACCAAGTGCACGAATCTAAATTGGTGAAATTGGGGTGACCCGACCCGTATCCGCATCCATTGAGTTTGTTTTCTTTTCGTTTCAAACTGTTACATTTAAGTTATATGTGTGTGACATTTATACTTTATAAGTGTGACCTTTATATACAAATCTTGTGACATTTATGTTTAGTAATTTAGGAAAAATGAAGATTTTCAAGTGAAGATTTTTAGAAAATTTGGGTGCATTTTTTGGATGAACATACATTTATATATGATATTATTCATAAAAGATATTAGTTGTACCTTTATACATCAAACTAATATTACATAAAGATGACACTAATATCACATAAAGCTAAATATGTAAACAATTTGCTAAAATTGTTCCTTTTTTTTTTCTTCTAAGTTAGAGTATATAAAGATCACTACATTTGTACATAAATGTCATATTTATATAACATAAATGTCTTACACATAGGACATAACATAAAAGTAACAATTTAAGGCAAAAAAATAAAATAAAAAAACTAAAAAATGCTAATAATCCGAAGGGAAAAATTAAAATTCAAAAAATAAAAAAAAAACACGAATGTATGTCGATCAAGATTCGATTCGAATTGTATATGTACTTGGTAATCCAACTCAAATCTTTGTGTGGATATCAATAAATTCATATCATATAAACTTCTTTTTACACTTAATTACAAAATGTCACTTATCATTCCCTCTCTGCCACAATTTAATTCTCTCATCCAATTAAACATTTTTTTGGCTGAAAATGAAGTCACAGCCCTTGTAAAGGACAAACTTCTCCAACACACGCCTGCGTTTATCACACGCGCTTTTTAAATAATAAAAAAGAAGAAGAAGAGTGATTAGTACCATCAATTCTTTTACTTGTGTCTAAATCCTAATAGCAATATGTTGTCTCTTATTATAAGGCAACAACATTTTATAATTTTAATTATTTCAACGTGATTTATATAAGCCTTCAACTATTATTTTCTTTTTCTTTTTTAACAATGCACCATTCATCAATTCTGAAGAAGTTGTACCTGTTTTGGAAGTTTGGACAAGGAAAATTGCCAAACAATAAAATAAAAATCATTTCTAATCACAAAATATCATTGTCCACAAATATTAGAGCATTTTGAGTATTGACACAATATTTTATTATAGGTTTTTGCATTATTCTAATTTCAGTTTTGGTCTTGTATGTAAGGTAGTTTGATTATCAAGTATTTGTTTTTCAATTTTAGTCGTTCATATCTTTAATTTTTTTCAGTTTCAATCTTTTCTTATCTAAATTTTCAAAATTGTTGACGTGATTGTTGGAATTTGGATGCCACATCAAATTTTTAGAATGATTAAAATAAATATAATGTCTATAAATAACATCAAATTCTACTCAAATTAGTTATGTGGTCAACAACGAGAAAATTATCGGACTAAACCCCATCAAAAATTGAAAATAAGCTGGTATTCCGAAGAAATGAAATAGGGTTAATAGAAATTTGCATTTGAAGATATGGTAAAGAGGGTAGGTGATGAATGATTACCTTGCCTTTTGAGTTTTATTAAGTATTTAAAAAAAAAAATCATATTGGATGTTAAGAATTTTGATCAACACTAATGGCAATAAGCTTTATAAAAGGAACAAGAAGGTCAAGCAGTTGAAAAGTATTATACAAAACTTTCCAATTCAATCCTGTGATAAGCTTTATATACCTTCTTTATGATCATAATAATACCTTCTTTATTTATATCATTGAGCTCATTTATCAACTTTTTAGCAAGTATAATATTATTAGTAATGTTCCTAGAAGGTACTACAAATTCACTTTGGATATATGACAATAATATTGTAGGAAAAAGAATGGACAACCTATTACTAACAATTTTGGTTAAACTTTTGTTGGTAACATTCATAAACTTATAGGTCTAAAATCAAACCTAACAATTTGTTTCTCAATCTTTGGAATCTGCAGTGATATGGCAGTACTTGTAAAACTTATAGCTAGGAATATAATACTCTAGATTGTGTGGGAGGATTTGAAATCATTGGTTCAACTTTATCGGTGATATTTGGATAGATATTGATTTGACATTCATTAGCTCTGACTTGAATGAATTTTAAATTTGTTCATTCAAATTGAAGTCAATATAAAGCATCCAAATTTTTTTTTCAGACACACGAATCTATAATTCATGCACCAGGGTTGACCTCGTCAACGCGCCCAAAAACTCGCCCTCACGCGTGTTTTACGAGCCCGTACGCTCCTGGTATTCTCGCTCAAGTCCACCCAAATTCGCTCCAGTAAACATACCTTTATGTTATGTTAGACCTATCTAGTACAAAATGGTACATGTGCCAAAACTAGAGTTTTTTTTTTTTTAATGTATAAAATTTGGGCAGAGAGGTAGATTTAACATAAAGGTCTAACAAAACGTAATGTAGGTGCCAAAATTCAAAAAATCACGCACGAAAAAAGAAAAAGAAAAAAAAAAGAGAGAAAAGCGGTTCAGACGACCCCGATTTTACGCGGGTGCATGGATCTATGCACCCGTTTAATAGGAGAGTTACTCAAGTATCCAATAGATCATCATAAATTTAAATCAAATAGTTAGAGTGGATTTTAAATTCATATGGATTTCAAATCTAAGTAAATTTGAAATTCACCAATATGACCCCAAATTAGCTTAATGAAAAGTATGAATTTTAAATCCACATCCATAAAAAAAACTACCTACCTATGGATTTACTATAATAAATTTCAAATTTGTCCTCAAATCCACATATCCAAATGGATCCTTGGAAATTCAAAATTCTTTCTTTTTAGCCAAAGATTGTAAGGAGGTTGTGTTCTTTTCTTCATCCTATAGCCATTTGCAGGCAGGATTTTTTTTTTTTCTTTCAATGAATTCTTTTATATATAGCAATAACAGGTTAAACAAAATTGGTTTTGCTTTCAAGGTTTAAGATCTTAATCATTTGGATGACCAAGGTACACAATTTCATGCTAAGAAATTAACGTCATTTCAACTTTCCTAACAGATCTATCAAATATATTACCAAATAAAGCAACAGAAAAATGACTAGTCATAAGCCTTATACAAAGAGAAAATGGCCATGATTAGCCTATTTCCTAAAAAAAGAAGAACTAAATAACCCCCACTATATATTTCCACCTTTATACCCACTTTTTAAGAAATGAGGCAAAAGTATCCACTTTTCACCAAAGTCAAATGTGGGCTCTGACACCAATCTTCAGCAAAAGAAATTTTTTTTTCTCTTTCCTCTGTTACATGGCCACGTGTACTTACTCCCAAAATCACACGAAAAGTGATTTTCTCTTTCCTCTGTATAATTAACACGTGTACTTACTCCCAAAATCACACGAAAAGTGTATATATGCTTTTAAATGACACGAAAAGTTGCATGAAAAAGCCGAAATAAAAGCTGATTTTATTTATCACATGTGCACAGTAATGCCAAAATTGTTAATAAATACGTGCTGCACATCGCAAAATTTTCTTGTCAAAAAATTTCATCCTTACCTCACATTGTCACAAGTATTGGGAAAAGCTTTCTGGAGATTTTCGTCGAACACGTAACGATTAGTGTTATATTTTAATCTCTTCCATGCAATATGTGTTATTTTTTGAAGTATAAAGTTTTTCGTAAATTATGTGTTGAGGTGATAATTTGAGCAAAAGAAAAAAATAAAAGTTTTCGTGTTACCCTACATGTTGAAATAGTCAAAACTAATACAAATTGCAGGACTTTTCGTGTAGTGACAAAGCAAGGGCTACACGAAAACTTTAAAGTTTTCGTGTAGCCCTTGCTTTGTCACTACACGAAAACCCCATTGCATATGAGGCTACACGAAAACTTTTTCTTCTCCCGAAGAATGTAACCCAATTATTTCAAAATATTATCTATATGCTGTATTGTTCAAAGTTTAACTAGCATATACGTTCAAATGTGAAATGTGTCAACACATATAGATAAAGAAATAGATAGGATTGTAAACTTTCTTTTTTTAGTAGATTATATAAAGAAGGAAGAAGAAATGTCCATGCGTATCTTATATTAAATATTTTGAATATAGGTTGAATTTTTTAATGTTTTGGAACCAGGTTGTATCCATATACTGTTTTCCTGTAGTGGCAAAGATGAGTTTCAACACTGTTGTAGTATGGTTTGGTGGATACTGGGAAGGCTTAGAGTACAAGAGTGGATCAAGAAAAGTGATTAAACTTCAAAAAATTACATATCAGGAGTTGTTTGAAAAATTTGATGAAGTTGTGCGTGCTCAAGAGTGGTGGGGATATGTCATCCACTCATTAGTTGAGATTAATGGTATGGTTACATGAAAGAAAATTAAGAACGATACAGATCTAGCTGGTGTATTGTCCATGATCGATGACATTCTCGTTGTATTTGTTACACTAAAAAGTGTAAATGCTGGACCATCAACCGGCTCGGTATTCCAAACGGGTGGTCAGAGCCACGCCGGCAATGATCCTTCTTCAATTTCAGGTTTTAATGTTGGATTTGAGTACACCGATCATCAATTTGGTGACTGTTCAAACATTCCAGTTGGGCTACAAAGCCACCACGAGTTTCATGCTAAATGGAGTTTACCTACTCAAGATGTGTGGGCGCACGGCCCATCTTCATCCACTGGACGGGTTGATGATAGGTCAGCTTGGGGATTTGACTTTCTTGACTTAAACCAATCACCAATCGATTATGCCGTACGTCAGTACCCACATCCGGAGGAAGAAAATGAAATATGTCAGGAAGAAGTGCCCGAACATGGATACTACAACCCAGGAATTCATGACGGTATGCTATCCCCTGTTTAATCTACTTAAATAGTGTATTATTTTTCATGATACTCAATACATCCAAGTTTTACGGTATGTGAACCCGTAATGTTTGTAGATACCTGCATCGAACAAAATGAGGCAAATGAGAGCTGTCATGGAGATACTGATTTCGAGCTAGATGCAGAGGTTGTAGCGCTGTTGGATGAAGAGCAGACTGAGGAGCGTGAGGCGTTTATGACATACATTGGACGGCGTGACCCTGTAAATGAGTCTTCTGTTATTGAACCAGAAAGGCATGCTCAAAGCAGTCACAGGGCATCGAGCGTCAGTGCCTTAGAGCGTTGGTGGTTTATCCCTGAGATGGCCCATGGTGCTGTTGATCCAGCCGGTCCTTCTGAGATTTCCACTCATGTGTCTACCTCACATATGCTCCATAAAGGTTCTTGCTTCAACAGCAAAGTTGAATTCCAAAAGGCAGTTGGCATGTACCATCTTGAAAATCAACTTGCTTACAAAGTGGAGAGATCCGAAAAACACCGGTGGTATGTAAAGTGTGCCGTTAAAACCTGTACCTTCAAGATGCATGCCTCTGAAAAACATGGGATTTGGAAAATTTCGAAGATTGATCTCCAACATTCGTGTTCGTTGGACCTGACCAGTAGTGCCACGCGAAGGCTTCCAGCTAGTCTTATTGGAGAATGTTTCGTTGATACACTACGAAATGAGAATGCCCAGTTGAATGCTCGCGGCATTATGCAGGAGATGAACGATCGTCATGGTTTACAGGTAAGTTACAAAAAGGCTCTTAGGGCAAAACGGCATACGATGACTAGGGCTTATGGGGATCCGAAGTTGTCATTTTCGATGCTTCCATCTTATCTAGAGGTGTTGAAGGCTGTAAATCCGGCAACGTACACGTCCTTTAGTACTGATTGTGATGGTAAGTTCAAATTTGTCTTCTTCGCATTGACAGCTTCTATTCAGGGGTTCCAAAGTTATGCAAGACCAGTTATAGTCGTAGATGGCTGTCACCTGAAAGGTCAATATAAGGGAATCGGTTTCGTAGCTGTTACCAAGGATGGGAATGATCAGATTTTCCCGTTAGCAACCGGTATAGGTAGTGTGGAGAATGATGAGTCCTGGACTTGGTTCTTAACACAAGTTCGAGAAGCTTTTGGATGCCCTGACCAACTGTTAATTATCTCCGATCAACATAAAAGCATCACGAATGCCGTGCGAGCCGTATACCTCGATGCCATGCACGGACTATGTTGTTATCATCTGCAGCAAAATCTGGCCAAGTATGGAAAGCATCTGGTTGGGCTGTTCAAGTTGGCCGCATATTGTTATGATCCGACCGACTTCGACAGGTACGACCCCGGTATCCAAGTTTTACGTGAATTGTTATATCATCTTTAATTCTGACTTTGTCGTTTAATCTTCTGCAGGTATATGGACACTCTCGCATCCTCAAACATTGCAGGAGCTGTCGATGCCTTAAAAAAGGCTGGTCCCGAAAGATGGTCGCGTGTGAAGTGCCCAGTTCGAAGATATAACTTCATGACCTCGAATGCCGCCGAGTCATGGAATTCTAGGTTAATCTGGGGCCGAAAGCTCCCTGTTTGTTCGTTTCTTGAATGTGCTCGACGCGTTATCGAAAAATGGTTTTATGAAAGAAGATCTGCTGCTGAGGAACGCGAACACACTCTTACAAAGTCGGTCCATGAACGACTCCAAGATGCAATGAAGGCTGGCCGTGCAATGCAAGTGAGTAAGCTGTCGCGACAGAAGTTCAAGATCACCCATCAAGGTAAGAATTTCATTGTCGATCTCTCCAACAATTCTTGCACTTGCAGGGTTTTCCAACTCGACTTGATACCATGTTCTCACGCTTGTGTTGCAATCAGGTAAAGATCTGTACATAATCTAGATGACCATAGTAATTGTACATGTTTATTATAAGCCACTTTCTAATCAATGTCTCTATTAAATAGTTACGCGAAGGAGTCAATATCCAACTACGTGCATCAGTTCTATTGGACGACATCATTGGTTGGTATGTGGGAACTTGAGGTGCTTCCCATGCCTGACCCAGCTGATTGGGTCGTTTCTGAAGAGACGTTGAACACATGTTGTCTGCCTCCCGATAAGCCCAGGCAAGCTGGTCGTCCAAGAGGGAGGCGGATTCCATCCACTGCCGAAATTTTGAGTTCTAGACAACGTCCACCTCCTGCGCAGGAGGCATTCAATCATAGCACACCTGATGTAGTTGGCGAGCAGAGTCGACGAAGAAAGAAAAAATGCTCTGTATGTGGGTCTGAGAGCCACACGAAACGAAAGTGTCCAATTTTCATAGAGAGTCAACGCTTTGTGTACGATGAGTATGAATCATTCTGTGTTGATTATTAAAATTGGGTGAAAAACATAATACAGTGTGTCTTTTAAAGATAGTGTGTGGAACTATGTAAAAAGCACAGTGTTTCAGGATAACACTAGGATTGCATGTAAAATAATCGGCTTATGCAACGAACGAAAAGTGGTAATGTAAAAAATTCAGTGTCTGTTTCAAATGTACGAATAATCGGACTACATCAATCATCAAACTCAGGATCAGCTGAGAACTTATAAATAGTGAGTGCAACAAGTCGTCTGATGCCCCATATCCCGTGGATGATCTCTGGTCTCGAAAAAATCTGTCATAGCACTCTCAACGGCCTTCAACGCGTAGACCCCGCAACTGGTTGGATCCTCTTATCTGTAGCACACCTCAGGCCTCCCACTGAGACAATAGAACTGGGCTGGCGAGTACGAGTGCATCTCGATGGCCTCATGCCAGCCACAGTACTGCAGAAGTCTGGGCAAGATCCGACGCAATGGAATTGTTTACCTCAAACGCAGGTCGGTCATGTCTTTATCCCATGTGTGCCGTAAGCTGTCGAATAGCACAACTGACTTCTCGTACAGATCAATCTTCGCACCGACCCAGTGTCCGTCGAGGTTGAGTACTGTAAAAAGCTGAATGAGCACAAACGGATGTCATCTCGCCATCATATCAATGTGTGAACATCAAAGGGAAAAAAAAAAGGAATACTTGCCTGATTAATATCCTTCCAGTCCTTGAAAAGCCTCCATCCGGGTATCTGTCCTCGTACAAATGGCACCAGTCGATCCAGCTCCTGCGGGGTGAACTCCTCTCTGACCTCTTCAACATAGGCATTGAAGCCTGGTGGATCATTTCTATGCTTGGCCACCCAAATTTCCTTGCAAGTTTCCTGCAAACGACATACACGTTACAATGTTATAATCGGCTTCTCTGGGTGACCAAAAAAAGTGAATGGACAACAAAATACAAAATGTACCCACATTAAAAAAGGCCGAAAGAACTTGGCCCCATTTTTTGACCTCGTACGGACGATCGAGCTCCAACCACCTGGGTGCTGAATGTATGATGCTAGGTACGCGTCGATTTGCTGTTCAGAACAACCAATTAAGATGTATTTCAGAGTTAGGCCTAAATGCAACGAATTGCTGTGAACAAATACTACAAAATGAAAGACACTACCATACCAAAATGTCCAACTGTCCATGCGGGTCGATAATTGGGGTGAAAAACTCCGGCCCAACTACAAAGTCCACCCCAACGTTGCGCCTGCATTGTAAAATTATTTGCAATGATTAGAGAAATCAATTTATTATGAAGTGCAACATTAGAATAGCAAAGGAAAAATTGTGATGAAAAACTTACTTATCGGCCATCTCACCGAGCTGGAGCCACGTCTCAAAATCATCCTCGGTCACGTCAACCCGCCGCTTACACTTCAGGTTAGTGAACGGACTCATCAAGTACTGAGATGGCTGACGACGTCGGACATGGTGAATGCCAGCACTAGTGTCACGCATGCCTTCATCGTCTCCCTGTCTGGGCTCATGGGAAGGTGTATGGAAACTCTGGCCAGGATCGACGTACGTCGAATGATGAGAAGACGGCTGATCACGATGCGTATCTACAAAGGGCACTATCATAGTGATCGGCTGTGCGTCACAGGCGTCCTCTGAATGGTCGTGACCATGCGTATCTGGACCCCGGTCATCGTGAAATGAAGGCGCGTCACCATACTGGGATGGCTCATGGTCTGTATGTCGGTGCGACGGCCCATCATCAGGCCAACTCACCCATGGTCCACCGTGAGAAGGCTCGTACTGATCTCGTGGTCCGTGGCCGAAATAGGTGCGTAGCTGCTCAGCGAAAATGGTCGGCATCTCGGACTCCAGATGATCGAACCTCTGATCTAGATGACCAATCCTCTCATCCAGCTGATCGATCCTACGATCGAACTGCGTAAACCGATCACCCATGAACGTCTGCATCTCTCTAAAACGTCTGTCAATATGCAGGGTGAGCTGACTGAACATGTCATGAAGCGGTCCATGCTGGTCGGGCATCTGTGTGGGGGAAGACGTCCTCTCACGGGTAGGCTCCGGTCTATGCTGAAACTCTGATCCCGGACTATAAGGAACACTGGGAGTGTAACCCCCCATACCAATGTCCGGATAAGTGGGCTGAGGCATAGATGACGCTGGCTGCTCTGGCTCAGATACCGAGGATGTAGGAATGTCTGCACGCCTTCGACGACTCGGTCTGACACGCACCGGCTCAGCCTTCGCCGAAATGATTGGAGGCTCTGGCCCATGCGTCGGGGCTGCATCAGAACGCTTGCTCCGACCAGTCCTACGGGCAGTGGACCTACTGGACTCAGCATGCTCAGCGGTCGAGCCATGAGCCTGACGACGAGATGGGCCAGCCTGTCGGCTAGGCCAAGTAGGCCGTCCAGTATAGGGGGCAACTGGCTGAACACCCCGTGACAGATCATGGTCTGTCAAACCCCAAAGAGGATGATTAAGCTCCTCAGGGGTCGGCTCAAGTGTCCCAAAACATACAACCTAACATAAAAGATGACACATCAAGTAATATATATATATATATATATGTAACATTATTAACTAGGATTGTCTGGGTTGAAAATAATTCTCATCTGACCCTCAAGCGAATGTAAAACATCGATGCCAGACCTTTTCGTGGCCCACCTCAGACAGCGAGGAAACTGGTGTCCTGTATCAATGCGACGGCCAGCGAAAGTGCTGGTAACCGGTATAGCCTCGTATGCCCATATCTGTAAAATCATCCCAAATCAGACTAAGACAAAAACGTTTTAACACTTACACAATTTAAGATTTAAGATTTACGAACAACCCACGCATACAAAAGCGTTACTCACATACAAAGCAGCGGAGAACCCGTAAAAGTGGTACGTGTAAGGCCTAGGGCCAGTCTGCTGTGGGATGGTCTGAGGAAGTTTATCCATGCACCGCATCAGGTTGAGATAACTGAATTTGCCCCAGGGAAACGTCTCCCAAGCATCATCGTGGTCGATCAGAGTCCACACCCAATCCTCCACGTAAGTCTTCAGTAAATCTTTCCCCAGGACGAAACTATACAAGACGAGGATCTTCACCACTAAAATCGAGTCCCTACGGCTGTCACGAAACTCCCTAGCAATAAATCTGTATAGAAGATCCTGTAGCCTAATGCGAGGACTGCCTCCATGAGTGACTCGAATGTATAGACCAGACGACGGTGGACCGTGAACCCCGGATGGACTGAACTCCGAGTCTCTAAATCGTAGGCCGGTGACAAGAAAGCACTCTCTCCTTTCAAATCGGCATAAACGATCTTCTCCGATCATAAAATATCTGTCTCTCGTCCTATCATGCGTCAGCCGAACCTCGCGACTCATCAGGACATGTAAAAATGACCTACATGTCTCTCCTTCGTTCCGCCATAACAAGAAGTGTCCGAAACATGTACGGAGAAAATCTGATACACAATCATCATCCACTTCTCTTAGCTCTGTCCCAATCTCACCCAACACCTTAAACCGCGTATATCCATTTATATACGCGATCTGGCGCTGACAATCCACTCGAACCCACTCCCACTGTATTAAAAGAAAAATAATATATTTCCCTTTAAATTTTTTGGCATCTATTACAAAGGGTATTTTTATAATCATTTGAAGCCTAAGTATTATTTTCATTTCTATCTACACTAATGTCTTTAATTTATGTGCAACGATACATTACCAAAACAAATATCCCATGTAATTTTTCTAACTAATTTATTTATATAAATCTAAATAGCCAAATTTCATTGGATACAAATAAAAAAACCTTGGTGTGGATACCCAAACACACCAACAATGCCTAAGTAAACAGAGTTACACGAAAACACTAATTAATACAAGAAAAACATATTCTATAGACATTATAATACAAGAAAAACATATTCTATAGACATTACGAATATCGTATAACAAGTGCAAACATGGGTTTTCGTGTAGGACTTTTTTTATAGGTTTTTGTGTAGTGTTTAATTGCAGGGTTTTCGTGTAGTGCTAAAAAATGTAGGGTTTTCGTGTAGTGCTAAAAATGCAGGGTTTTCGTGTAGTGCTCAGAAATGCAGGGTTTTCGTGTAGTGCTCAGAAATGCAAGACTTTTCGTGTAGTGCCCAAAATAGGACTTTTCGTGTAGTGCCCAAAATCAGGACTTTTCGTATAGTGCCCAAAATCAGGAGTTTTCGTGTAGTACTCAAAATCAAGGTTTTCGTGTAGTTCAAAAATTCCAGGGTTTTCGTGTAGTTCAAAAATTCCAGGGTTTTCGTGTAGTTCAAAAATTCCAGGGTTTTCGTGTAGTGTACAAATTGCAAGGTTTTCGTGTAGTGTACAAATTGCAAGGTTTTCGTGTAGTATACAAATTGCAAGGTTTTCGTGTACAAATAGCAGTGTTTTCGTACACTACAAAATCGAAAAATCACAAGACAATCACAAGACAAATCGAATAAAAAACATGACAGAAAATTCACCAACCAAATCAAATCAACACTTGGAAATCAAATAAATATGCAGACCTCAAAAACTGGAAATCCAATAAAAACTGGAAAAATCAAGAAGAAATCATATACATGGCAGAGAAATCATTTCTTCTAATTTTAATACATGGCAGAAAAATCAAATAAATACCTGGAAATCCATGACAATCGAACTCAAACACTGCTTTTAATACAACCTCCAATCTGAAAATCGAACCCACAGTGTGTCAAATTCAACCTTTGACGATTTTCAACGAAAACAAAATTACACGAAAAGATGAGAGTCAACTTACACGAAAAGATGAGAGTCAACTTACACGAAAACTTTCACCGAAACAGTGAAGATGCCGACCGCCTGAGAGAGGAAGAAGAGAGAAAAGAGAGAGAGAGGGGTGCGCCGGCCGCCTGAGAGAGGAAGAAGAGGAGAAGAGAGAGAAAAGGAGAAGAGAGAGAAGAGGGAGGGCTGTTGGGGCGCAAGTGTGAGAGAAGAGAGAGAGATAAAATTTTTGCCCTAATCTGCCCTAACTACACGAAAAGTGTGGAAAGGAGGAGAGAGAAAGAGTTGGTCAAAATCAATCAAAAATGAGTCAAAAGTGAGTCAAAAGTTGCGGCTTTTTTTTGTCAGATTGTCATACTGTGTATTTTTTTATTGAGTTGACAAATTCAAAAGTGGGTATAGTTGGGATAAAATTTAAGATTTGGGTTATTTTTGGAATAAAATTATATGGAGGATCTTCTATGTCCTAATTTATAGCAAATAGGCTATAAATGGTCTCTATCCCTATACAAAACCTCAACATCAATCAACATATCATGACAAAGAGTAACAGTCCTTTGTACACAGGTGTAGTCGTGTCGGGTTTGGATTGAGCTGGATCTATGAGTTTTTAAATTTTATCTTTTCTTTTTCTTCAGATGTATCCTTTATGATATATTCCCTCCTATTCATAATAAATGTCGTTTTGTGAGTTATTTTCAAAATTACCCTATACTTAATTAATTAATTTATAATTAATTGTAGAACATGCTATCATGTAGAAAATGAAATGGTCAAAGAAAACAATAATTAATGAAGAACATATTAGGAAAATAAACAATTCCTTAATTTGTGTGTTGAATTTAAGGATGACACTTATTATGAATAGGAGGGAGTATAACTTAGAGAGAGAAAAGAGGAATAATTCCAACACAATTCGTACATATATAGTATCTTTAAGTGATATTACTCATAATTTTATATTAAGTATTAACATATCAAGATTGAGTAGGACTTGGGTGGCCTCCGGGGTATGGATCTTAGATCCGTGCCCCCAACCCAACCCGGATACACTATATATAATCAAAACCCTAATTTTTCATTTCATCTTCTTTCTCCTCTTCTTGCACCTTTTATTTCTTCTTCTTCCTTATTTTTTCTTTTTCTTCCACAACACCTCTTCTTCCTTCTTCTTCTTTCTTCTTCTTCTTCTTCTTCTTCTTCTTCTTCTTCTTCTTCTTCTTCTCTACGCACATTCCTTCTTCTCCATTATTGTTCTCCGTTCTTCTTCTTCCTTCTTCTTCTTACTTAGATATTTTAAGCTGTTTTGATTTTGCTTAATCTGTTTTTCTTGTTAATGAATGGATGATAAAAGGGTTGAGCTTCCTTTAACTTGCAGATACCAATGAATGTGGGAAGAATCCGTGTGACGAAAATGGGATTTGCACAAATAGTCCAGGGGGTTTCAGGTGTTCTTGCAAGAAGGGATATTCTGGAGACGGGGCGAAAAATGGGAAAGGTTGCATTGCTAAAAAAATGAGGAAGAATATGATATAAATCGCTGTTTTATTGTTTAGAAATATTAAACTCACCATACAGTAATGTAATACCTATAGAGTAAATATATAATACCTATAGAGTAAATATGTAATACCTATAGAGTACACATGTGATACCTATAGATTAACAAAAATTCGAACAAATAATTCATTCCTTAATTGAGTTAGTTTGCAATACCTATATAGTATACATGTAATACCTATAGAGTAAACATGTGATACTTACACGAAAGTAAAACACAAATAATTCATACCTTTATTGAATGAACACATGATACCTTAAAAGTATAGATGTAATACCTTAAAAGTATACATGTAATACCTATAGAACAAAAAATAGAACAAAAACGCAATACTCAAGAAATATAAGTGTAATACCTATAGGGTATATGCGTAATACCTATAGGGTATACATGTAATACCCATCACTGAATCATTAACTAGGTAAGCAGGTGTGTGGGGGCGCACATCAGATTTTCTATGGGCGCGCGTGGCGGCGCGTGGGCACGCGTGGAGGCTGCCCATGCGCCGGGTCGGATCTGGGGGCATGGATCTAAGATCCGTACCCGGGGTACACAAGTTTTTGCCATCAAGATTATATTTTTATAGGCTATCTCAAGCACAACACAATCTTATTCTAATCGTACTTTAAGATAATTTTGAGATATAGGATTTCCAAAACCTCTAACATTCTGCGTAGTTGTCATCATTAAGATATGATTTCAGAAGACTTATTAAGGGAAATTTTGTATAACATTTTATGTATGTATTAGTTGTTTTTTTTTTTTTTTAACAATATTCCATTTGGAATAATACACTAACTCATCAATTATTAGAATATAATAATTTACTTCATATGAATTTAAGCATTTCATATTGTTGAAATTTACTGATTACTCCTCATATTCGACATAAGTTTTTTTTAGGTTGATTGTTATTCAAATTAATTGTTAATTTAGAATTTTTCACTATAATTACAAAATAATTGATACTTTTATAACACTATATATCCCATAAAAATCTCATAATTTCAAAGTTATTAATATGTGTTTTTCCTGAAAAATTAGGCATTTGATTGATTGTTTGATAATATATAAGTCATTTTTTAACGTTTTTGAAATTTTGGAAATTAAAATCTGTAAAAATATTTATTGTTGATGTTTTCCTCTGATCCTATTAAAGTGCCATCTTAGAGGTTCAATTTTATTTTCATTTATTTATCTTTTGGTCTTAATATTACTGGACAAAACTTGTAAGTCAAATCTTGAATTCATGAAGCAGGATTGACCAAGTCAACGCGCCCAAAAACTCATCCTCAAGCGCGTTTCACACACCCCACGTGTCTCGTATTCACGCTCACACCTACCTAGATTCCTTCCAACAGACCTAACTTTGTGTTATGTTAGACTAGTGAGGCGCGTGGGACGCGTTTTTTGACGCATTGACATGATCAACACTGATACATGGATCCTAGATTAGTGTGTCTAACTCATATAAAATTTTATCCATAACTTGTTTGTTTGTTTGTAAAATTTCTATGGATTTGAGTTATATACAAATTGAGAATCTACCTAATCCTCGTTTGAGGTGGTTTTCTATTAATGAAAAACAAATTCTAAAATGACACCTAAAAAATATCGAGGATAATATTCAGTTCTACTACTCTGTCCATAATGGATACGTTAATATATACATACCACTAACATATCCTCATATAATATATTAATTAATTTTATTTTTCATATTAATAAAGAATTCAATATTGATCATATTAAAATCTTCATATAGTTGTGGGGGCAAAAAGAGGAAGGTGTGATGCATTCGCTGAGTTGAGCGCGTGAAGAAGAAGCATACAAAGAGAAACATAAATAAGGACGGGTGGCCTTTAATAAATAACCTCAACTGGGGGGCCCACCTGACAAAAACACTTCTCACTGAACTCTGTAAACTGTCTCGTATTTAACAATTTCTCGCACTTCGTGACGTAGAAAAAGGACAAAGGAAAAGGAATATATCGCCAATCAATTTTTCTTATATATCGTGACCTTCTCGACCTCCCATTTTATCATCTCATGATAATAACTAAGTTGCGTAACGGTCGAAATTATGGTTGGAGATTTTTGAGTGCTTCGCGTCTAATGCTCCCCTGTTTTGGATTTTTGGATTCTACTTCATCATTTCTCTGCTATTTTTATATTAAAAAATCAAAACAATTTAATAATAATAACTTAAAAAAACCCAAATAATTTTTTTCAATTTTAAATATGTTCTCTTAGAGTAGGTCTTGCGTGCCTCCGAGGGCATCGTGCCCCCAAATACTTATTGTAATACCTTTATATAATATGAATAATATCTTAATATGTAACAATAATACATTTGAATATGCAACTAATACCTTATGAGTATACCACTAATACCTTCAAAAATATACCACTAATACCTTATGAATACACCAATAATACCTCATAAATATATACATAATACCAAACTAATAATACCTTTGGGGGTACGGTGCATCGGGGGTACGCAAGTTTTTGCCATTCTCTTACCATCCTACAAAGACTGACTAGGACCGAAGGTATCGCATTCCCTTCGTGAAATATGGGTAGAGGCGAAACGTTCATTTAGGTCACTAAAGAGTAACCTGATGGAGCATATAATTTATTTACAAAAGCTCATGTGAGACTGTTTCACGGATAGTTTCTGTAAGATGAATTCTTATTATCTACGAATTGAATTCATATCCACAAATTTTCGTATGAATTGCTAAGTGTAGGTTATGAGTTAACCCGTCTCACGAAAGAAGATCAGTGAGACGATCTCATACAAGACTTACTCTAATTTATTTAAAGCCACTTCATGAACTTACTTTTATTTTCACACAAATTAATAAAATGTTTGAAATTTCAAATATACCCTTATCTTCGAATAATTAAGTAACAAGTCTATCACCGTGGGAGAGATAAAATAATATACAAATCAATATTTATGGGATAAATGATAAAAAAATTAAGGTTTAAAATTGTTTTATGAATCTATTTTTTATGAGATGGTAAAAAAATTTAAACTCAGAAATAGAGATTGGTTTGTAAACTTAGATTTCAAATTGAATCAGTTGCAAATCTATACTAATAATTACTTTAAAAGTTAATACAAATAAAAAAGACTTAAATCTATATATTAAAATTTCGAAATACCACTATCATATATGCAATTATAAGTTTGAAATTCCTCTCAAACTTCTCCCATTTAAATACCATTGAAACAAAATTATACAAGCTCATTGACTTGTAGCTCTACCAGTTTTATTAACTATTTCTTATTATTCAATTAATTCTTTATCATATCCAACCATACGAAATTCAAAATGAAGAAAATGATTAAGTTGTATAACTGTCAATTAAATCTTGAAACTATAACAAACAAAATTCGAATCCAACAAAAATACTACATACATACGTTATATCAATGTGAATTTAATTAATCAATACAGAAAAAAGAACAAGAAATAAATTCTTCATATATATTTTGTATTCCAGATAAATTATACACAATTAATATCATTGACCAACTTATGAATTTGATTGATCAATGGGTCAATAATGAAAATAAAATAATATTATCATATAGATCTGTTATCAATTTTTATCATACTCTAAATGTTAACACATTGCACGTTCATAGATCTTTCACATAAAGTTTGTTGACTTAGCTACATCATAACCTTTGTAATTAAAGAAATAAATTTGATTAAATCAAAAGATTATTCTCTTCTATTTTATATTTTGGAATTGTGTCTAGTAGACTAGTACTACCTGCACATTTATAAATACCTTTTGCTACAGTGGTAAACAACCATGTAAGAGAGTTTCCTATGAATCAAATGTATGAATATTAGATCCATCATTTGGGTTGGATTTAAGCCAACCCACCCGCTGTTCTTTCTTTTTATTTTTCATGTTTGAATTTTCTTTTTTGGTTATGACCTTTATATCATGTTAAATTTACCTTTACATTATGCTAGATTTATCTTTATATTATATTAGATATATAAAAACTTGCGTGAAATAGTTTCACAGATGATTTTCGTGAGACATAGTCTTTTAACTCATTAACTAATCACATATCCACAAATTTATATGTGAATTGTGAAGTGTGGGTCATGGGTTGACATTTCTTACTTGAAATAATTCATAAGGCGGTCTCACATGAGACTTACTCTATTTGACATACCTTTAACTAAAAAAAAAAAAACCTAATTTGCACACATTTGGACACTTACCTTTATTAGTCATACACTTATATCAACATATTCATACCTTATATAATATATAAAAGTATAGCTAACATAACGTAAAGTATGACTAATATTACTTAAAGGTATGACTAATACAATTAAAATGTATGACTAATATAACTAAAAGGTATAAAGGTATATTTAAATACTCTAAAGGTATGAAAACTGGACATAAAAGTAGGATTAACATAATATAAAAGTAGATATAACATATCATAATTGTACATCACCTGTAGCGAATTTGAGGGAATTTGAGTGCACCCACCCAAACGCAGGGACACATGGATTGCGTCTGGGGTGCGTAGGGCGGGTTTTGACCAATTTACATGGATCTGAGATCCATTCATCTAACTCATAAATTTTTTGTGATAATTTAATAGTATAAAACAATTATGAAATTACTAACATATCCCTATAAAATTTTCAAATGTCAGGAAAGTCCCATTAATTATACCCTTAATATTAGTAGTATTTAGTTTTATGGATCACCATATATTTAATGTAGCCCAAAATAATCTGAAAAGTAATTGGAGCTTTCTAGTAGTTTTGATAAGAGAGCAGGATAAGTTGGTGGGGTATACACATAGGTGATTGTTTCCTACATTTTCTATAAGATGATAATTATGAGGACTCATTATATAAGATGCAAGCTTCTATAAAGTGTACAAGACACTTCTGATGTGATGTTATATTCTCAATTTCTCTAGAGGGTCTTATTAATTGTCAACAACACTAATATTTGATTACTTGAAATTCATACTCAATTATTTCATATACCATGTTAATCATACATTTCACCAGACACTTACATTCTTAAAAAGAACAGGTCCTTAAATTTTATTTTAGTAACACTAAAAACAATTGTATAGGTTGCTAATTATAGTTTGTTTCTACATTATGCCTTTTCAATTCTGATGGTGGTCGTGCCAATGATAAAATCGATAGACTCAAAAACAGCAGTGTTAGAGACAGTGTTGGACAACACCGTCAACGACACAGATTGAAAAATAGAGTTAAAACGAATACGCAGCGGAATTATAAAGACACACGGATGCAAATTTTTCACAAGTTATAAAATATAACTTGTGAGATGCCTCAGGACAAAAAGCTTCACTAAAAATATTTACAAAACGATCCCTATCAAAATCTAGTAGAAAGAGAACAAGGAATCCTAATGTCTCAAAGACGACTAAACCAACTACTGAGATGAAAGAGAGAAACTAAAAGACAACACCCTACAACCTGTTTGAGAACAAAAAGAATCAGTCACAAGAAATGACTGAAATAGATTAAAGAACACAGATGTTAGACAGGATGTTATCACACTCTCAGTAACACAAGAACTGTATGACTGCATTGTTTTTGCTTGTCTTGCCACACCGTCAAGTGAAGTGAGAAGGGGTATTTATAGACGTCTGGAAAGCTTGTTCCACACTCTTTCCATCCATGTATGACACGTTCTCAACCATGTTGTGAGGTAGAAGTTATGCTCCCTCAAACATGACCACTTCAAGCTTGGTTGACAAGGTCAACTTCAACCTCTTCTCCACTTTTCAAGGGATGACTTGATCTTCAATTTTCTCCACTCCTCCACTATTTTATAGCACGTTTTTAAGCCTACAAAAGAGTCTTAAAAGAGTACAAAAATAATATTTTTGTGAATTAAGGCAAAATAATAAATTAAATGTTTATTAAAAATAAACATCAACAAATTCAAAATAATTGTTGTTCTGAAGTTTTTTTTCCCAATAGATTATAAAACATGAAAATTGGACAATTACGCTTTTATGCAACATTAATCTCTCTGATCCACTCACTTCTGTATTTACATGCTTTTATTTTTCTCAATTATTAATATAAAAGAAAGAAAATTTTTAAAAAATGAGATTAGAAAATATTGTGGAATCTTGTGTGAATAAAATTTAGTCAGATTAAATAGGTAAGTTCAAAATTAAGAAATCTTTTTAGGATAGATTTGGAAAAAAAAAAAAACTGGCGAAATAGCTAGCTAAAACTACACATAAAAAAAATTGAGTACTTCAAAAAAAAAGACACTATTTTAAAAAAAAAATCAGTACTTAAAAAAAAAAACACTTACTTTGAATTAGATTAATTATAAGAAAAACTAGTAGTCTTGATTATAAGAATATTTAAAATATTAGGTAAATTATGAAAAAAAAACTAATGAAATATAAACAAAAAATCTAATGACAAAATGTATTAACCCTAAACCCTAAAAAGTATTAACGTAAATTTTAATATCCTAGAAATCAATAATAAACTATTATTAAAAAACAACATTCATTTAAATTTTGTAATTTAACAAATTTTTTCACTATTAATCCAAATTACACGAACATATATATAATGAAGTTTTTATAAAATTCAGGTTGTATGCACCCAAAGACCTTGGGATGCATTGCGACTTGAGTTTTATATTGGATTCATTCTACAATTCTAAAGGCTACTACGTTGGTGGATTATCAATTTCAATTTTCTATACTCAGTTTGAATATGTTGAATGATATCAGTCGTATCGAAACCACGAATGGATCGGGGTACGATATATCATATCAAAAATTTCATATCGTATGTTGTGCTAAAAGTTTTGGTATAAAAATTTCATATTATTATTATATCGACAATTTCAGTATGAAACAGTATGACTGCTCAAATTTGTGATACCGTACCATAAACAGTTATATCGTTTCATACGGAACATACAGACAGTTATACCAAAACTTCGGTACTTTCGGTATTGTTTTTTATTGAGAAGTGTGGGAAAATATCAGATAATTGTGCATCAATTCATTCGAGAAAAATTGTTATTGATTTGTTACATGGTGTTACAGATCAATATATATAATTGTTTCTTTTAGATATATATAGAATTGTTGTTAGATTTAGTTTAGGACAAATATTGAAATTATAATATAATTATGGAGTTTAAAGCAACCTAGTAAATACGTGTATGGGAGATGGTAGTTGTATGCCATAATGACCGTGTAAAAAGGCTATATCGCTTGTGATTGGCCAACTCCAAATTTTACCCAAAAATAGGAAAATAATTCCAAATAAACCATAACCTTATCTAATAAACTCATTAATTCTTTCCTTTTTTATGTACTAAACTCCACATGCTTTGGGCAGCTATGTAGGGTTTCCATCTCTCTATATATTTTCTATTTTGTTATTCTTATTTTCAGATTTATATTCATGTAATATAAGTGTGTATATATATATGCCACAGTGACGAAGTTAAGAACTTCATTGAAGGGTTCTGTTTAAATATTGCCACATAATTGGGGAAACTTATATGTGTTTGGACAATTTTTTTAGAAAATTAGTTAAACATTCTGCGAAAATTTAGTACTTCTTAGAAGATTTCTTGATCCATGGAGATGAGAAGGGGTGGTGATTGAATAGAACCTATCATTGATTACTATAAATAGATGAGCTTAACAAAATATTTAAACAGTTAAGAATGGAGATGATAAGTGATTGATTACTGAGAAATTTTTTAAACAGTCAATAATGGAGATGAGAAGTGATAGTTAGAGGATGGATTGAATAGAACCTATCATTGATTACTATACAGGTGGGACTACCCACACTCCAACCATTTCTAAAGATACCACATAATAAAATAAATGAAAATTAATTATATATTAAAAAACTAAAATACCCTTATATTCCCAAAAAAAAAAAAAAAACTCAAACCTAAAATATCACTATCTTGGTCCTCATGTTTGGAAGAAGAAAAAATCGAAAAACTTCATCCTTGGTCTTCTGAGAAACACAGTCAAACGCACTTCCAGATCGAACATGATTTACTATGTTCGATCTTTCCTAATCGAACTTTTCACATCATGATGTACTATGATGTATTATGTTCGATCTCTCCTAATTGAACTTTTCAATGTATGTTCGATCTTGGTTGATCAAAGATAGTTAAGCATGGTCGACCAACCATGGCCGAACAAAACTTTTAAAAAAATTTATCTTTCAAATTTTTTCCAAAGTGAGAGAATACCGTGAATAGGGAGGCAAAAAAATTTCTCATATCAATTAGACCAAATAATATAATGAAAGTATGAAACACTATGATATCTAATCGTTCTAGTTCATTGGAGCTATACGTTTTTCCATATAGTTCATATATTTTAATCCATCTCTTATTCTAGTTCGTTGGAGTTTCAAGTTTTGTGGTGATACTAACTAGTTTTGTGGTGATACTAACTTGAAGACGAAGTCACTTTAGTTTTCTCATATATTTGTTGCATTGAGTTCATAGCATTCTTTGAATCAAAAAGACTCTTGAGAGCACCTCTTCTCATATATTTGTTACATTAGAGTTCATAGCATTCTTTGAACTAAAGTGCAAAGATGCATACGTTTTGCCATATAGTTCATACATTTTAATCCA
This sequence comes from Scutellaria baicalensis, assembly GCA_005771605.1. NCBI lineage: Eukaryota > Viridiplantae > Streptophyta > Magnoliopsida > Lamiales > Lamiaceae > Scutellaria > Scutellaria baicalensis. Next base: position 47,412,183 of record CM016722.1, read on the forward strand.
TCTTTCATTCTAGTTCGTTGGAGCTTCAAGTTTTGTGGTGATACTAACTTGAAGACGAAGTCACTTTAGTTTTAGGACGTTACGTCAAACCGTGAACACATGTACATAATCTTCTTATTCATGATGTGCGTAATTTGATTTTTTTTTCTCAATTTATAATGATTATATTTATTTACATATAACTTTACTATATACATTTAGCCTACGTTCTTGAATTAAATTTAACATTAACATTAAAATGAAGATCTCATCATGTCATTAAGGGAATTAGATCAACTATAAGTTACAAATTATTAGCAATTATCATTAAAAGAATTAATTGAATTAAATTATATATATGTGTGAATTAAAAAAAATTGATTTAAAAATTGAAATAACCATAATGTGACATGTGTCCTCTAGTGGTTATTCCTTTGATATATATGAAAGATGTGGAGAATAAGAGATTGAGATGATTGGGGGAGGAGAAGAGATTGAGATGATTGGGATTTCAAAAGAAAGAAGTATGTTCGACCTTAGTCGAACATAGTTAAGTATGTTAGACCAACCATGACCGAATGAAGCTTTTAAATTTTTTTATCTTTTAGATTTATTTCCCAAAGAAGAGAAAGAATTTTCAGATTTTTTTAAAAAAACGAGAGAATACTGCGAAAGAGAGGGAGAGAAAAACTGCTCATATAGAAAAATTGGGGGATGAAAGGATAATGGCGGCGGGTGGGTGGGGGGTTTTTGGGTTTGTTTTACATTTCCCACAATAAAGGGTAGTAGAGATTAATTGGGGGTATATTTAGAAGTTTTAATATTATAAACATTTTAAATTGGAGTAACTCTCCTGTGCACCAGTTGCACGGATCTGTGATCCGTGCAACTGGGCCGCGCGCGGGCCGCGCACGGGCTGGGCTGGCCCGCCCAGCCCATGCCTCTTTACTTATTTCGCATGTTTTGGTCGTTACCCTCACGTTATGTTAGGGTTAATTTCGCGTTATGTTAGGGTTACCTTCGTGTTATGTTAATGTGATCCCATATCCAGATTTCATACCCTTAGTTTAAAACCACTTAACTAAAATGTTAATCATACCCTCATGTTATGTTAGAGTTACCTTCATGTTATGTTAGTGTTACCCTCATGTTATGTTAGTGTTACCCTCGTGAGGGTAACACGGGTAACACTAACATAACATGAGGGTAACCCTAACATACCATGAGGGTAACCCTAACATAACATGAGGGTATGGCTGCCTGAGCGAATCTTGGTGGGTTTGAGCGTCCACCAGAGTAACACGGGTAACCCTAACATAACATGAGGGTAACCCTAACATAACATGAGGGTATGACTGCCTGAGCGAATCTTGGTAGGTTTGAACGCACCCACCAGGCGCGTGGGGGCGCGTGAGAGCGCATTGGGGCGCGTAAAAACGCGCGTCAGAGGCGCGTGGGGCGGGTCGACCCGGGTGCATGGATCCTAGATCCATGCACCAGTTGCATAAAATATTTTGCCATAAAAATTGAGGTGTATTTACTAACTAATATTCGCACCCGCGCAATGTGTGTTTTGTGATATAATGTTGGTAAATATTAATCATTTCATAATATAGTGTAAGTAATTTTAATATATAAAAGACAATATAATATTTAATAACTAAAAAAGTATAAATTTGCTTAAGATAATTCAATTCACAACAATATATTTATATTATACATATTCAATTCACTAATCTATGATCTATGATTAATACTAAAAACAAAAGTACCAATATCATGATCTTCAAATCAAAATTGGAAATTCTACATGTAAAGTTTGTAAGTTTTTTCAAAATTTCTTTATACACAACAATTATAGTCGAAACATTTTTTTTAATCATCGGTGTTACAAACTAATATTTTCAGTCATTTAAATTAAATATACTAAAAAAATTAAAAAAATTATGAATTAAAAATCAAATTCAATTATTTAAATTAAATACATGTGTGTGTGAGTACGTATGTATATATAGAAACATTACATAATAAAATTAGAAATTTTACATAGGAACTTGATGCAAGCACTGTCAATTATGTATTTTCAACCTTTTTATTTCAAAATAAATTGAATTACAATTTTTTTATTAATATCGTTTAACATCGAAGATGACAGATAATTATTCCTTTATAAGTATCAGGTAAATTTATTGATATAGCACGACATTGATCATTACAATTTAAGCTCAACACAAAATCAAAATGTAGTAGTAGTCTACGATCATGATGATGACAATATAATTAGAAATTAAGCATATAATTTAAATAATCAGGTGCGCCATATAAATTCAAATGGTGCACTCTCATATAAAAATATATGAAGTCCTAAGTGTAAAGTAAAAAACTAAAATTTTATTTGATTATGAGATATTTATAATTTAAAAAATATTTAAGATGACATATAATAAATACATATTATATACATATATGTATATACTATATACACACATCTTTAATAGTGTTATATTTATTTATTAATTTATATTATTATGGTATATAAATTATCCCCATGCAAATTAATATTTATTATTGAAATTATTGTTTGGATATCTATTGTTGATTTTTAATATATTCTTCAATAAAAATTAATTTAATTAAGATCGATAAAATGAGAATAAATTAATAAAATATTTATATTATTAGATCAAATGGATTAAATAGTAAAAAATGCAAAAATAAAAAAAAATTTGATGGGACACTTAAAAATATTAATTTAAAAAATACTTAGAATGACATATAATTTCACACTAAATACATTATATATACATATATGTATATATACACATCTTTAATAGTGCTACACTTATTTATAAATTATATCTATATATATATAAAAGCAGGATATTCTACCAAAAATAACTGCAATAAATGATCCACCTATTAAATAATTACTATTTTAAGAAACCTATTAATTGCTTTCATATTGTATTTATTGTAAGAAACTCAATACAAATAAATAAATACAAATAAACCTATTTATTGTATTTTAAGAAACTCAATAAAAATAAAAATAAATAAACCTATTTATTGTATTTTAAGAAATTCAATACAAATAAATAAGTATTTAATTTAAGAAATCAGTTATGATACTCAATTTATTATTTATTGTATAGAAATTTCAAATAAAATAAATAACTAGATAAATAAGATGAAATAAGAGATTATATATTTATTATCTCTCATCTTATTTTTAAGTACTTATTTTAAATGATAAATTACAAAAATCAACTCCACCTATCGACTTTTTTCAAATTGCAACCTAATCTTTTTTTTTTCAGATTGCCACCCAATCTTTATATGGTTTTGTCGATTGCAATTTTTCCGGTGAAATGGAGATTAATTTGTTCACTTTGCAACCTAAACTTTGTTGTTGTTGTTGTTGTTGTTTTTTATCTAATTGTAACCTGAACTTTGTGTTTTTATCAGATTGCAACCAAGCATGAAAATTTTGATTCCGGTGGAAATATAGGTAACTTAAATTCACGGAAATATCATGAAAATATCGATATCGATGGAAATTATATGGTTACATATATTTATTGATATTTTTCCTATATTACCAATATATTCCGATATTTTCTCGATATTTATTGGTATTTCATCGATTTTTTACCGATGTTACATATATTTCACCAATTTTGACCAATATTTCCTTGATATTTATTTTATGAATATCGATCACACTTATATAATATAAATGTCACACTCATATATATAACATAAAGGTATCAGTGTGAAGCGAAAAAAAATCATGATTTGCGATTGAACAAAAAAATTAAAGTTTGGGTTGCAAGTGAAAAAAATTAATTCATTTGCCGGAAAAATGACCGAAAATTTTGCAATCGGCAAAACCACAGAAAGATTGGGTGACAATCTTAAAAAAAAAAAACAGATTAGGTTGCAATATTTAAAAAGTCGATAGCTGGGGTTGTTTTTTTGTAATTTACCCTATTTTAAATCAATTTTAAATATATAATATATAAAATCAATCATTATTTAATGATCTTAAATTTAATATTCATATAAAATTTATCAAACTGAAATATGGAAATGTATGTGTGTGGGCTTCAATGATTTTTCATTTTTAAACGTTTGTATGATATATATTATTAATTTATTATAAATTGATATTAAAATGTAGAAATAAAAAAAATATTATAGGTGTACCTAATAGATTACACATATAAAACATATCAAATAGAAAAAATTAGATTATAATTATTATTGCAAGATAACCAACTTATTCATTTGAAATATACAAATATTTTATTTTATCTTTCTTATTTTATACGTATTTGTTGTCAACTTTTATTTATATTTATTTCTGATTAATTGAGGTGACATAAGGGATTGGATAGATGTAATTTTTCTGGTTTTTCACAAATTAAAATTTCATTCTTAGTCTCTGATATATTGACTTATCAATTTTATAATTATTATTCATAAATTTTTAATTCAAAATGTGTAGATTAAGTCCAATTTTGAATTGTTTCATTTAAATAGATAGCAAGAGAGATTTTCATGTATTTGATAAGCTGATATAATTTTTTATTTGATTTAGAATAAATGAGTTATATGTGGCGTTGAACCAAAAAAATTATTAAAATACGTGTGTATTTATAGTTACAAATGTCAATAAAATATAAATTTATTTATCTCAATACTTAAATCATAACGTTTCTAATACATATAACTTATTTTTAGATATTAAATTTATTTTTTAAAATTTCACCACTCATGTAATGTTCTGACACAATTTTTTTTATTTGTTTGTTTAATCCATAGATTAATATATTACTCTATATATTTCAAATTTCTAATATTTTCGAATATAATTATTTATAATGACATAAATTTAAAGTTAAAATACCTAGCTTTATACTAATACAAATTAAAAAAGTATCAATATATTTTTGTTAAAATAATAATCATTACATTTTATATGTTATTATATTTTTTTAATAATTATATATATAACATACCGTGCAACGTACGGGTACACTGCTAGTTTATATTAATATGATACAATTATCCCTAAATAAATTAATATTTATTATTAAAATTATTGTTTGAACATTATCTATTGTTGGTGTATAAGAAATTATTTAATAAAAAATAACTTAATTAGTATTAATAAAATAAGAATAAACTAATACAATATATATATATTATAAATTGAATGAATTAAATAATAAAAAATGTAAAATAAAAATACTATTGATGTGACACGTTTTTGTTGAGAAAATAACATTTATGTAAATATCTCAGACTTTTTCTCTATTATTATAATATAGAAATATATAGATAAATTTATCTATTTACTTTTTATTTTGAGTTTCTATACAATAAATATAAAATTAAATGTATTAAATATTAATATTTTTGTATTTGTTTATTAATAAATTAAAAAAAAGTTATTAATGATTTCTTAAAATAGAAATATTTAATAAATGAGACATTTATTGTAGCTATTTTTGGCCGAATATTCTGCTTATATATATATATATATATATATATATAGATGGGATGTGTTTAGAAAAGATTAGTATAAAACTCGTGAAATACACGAGATTATAAAACTTAAATTAAATTTAGTGATTTCAAGAAGAAAATTAATTATATAAAAACTATATTAATGTTGCATTAGTTTTCTAATGTGAATGATATCTAACTATAATTTTAAAAGAACATGGTTATTTTTTCTCTATTATTTTCTGAATAATTTCTTTTCAATCGACCCACATTTTTTTTCATTATTTATTGATTTATATTTTATTCTAAAAATTTTTAAATGAACAAAATCTCAAATTTATAAATCATTTTCGTAGTATGTGTTACTTTAACAAATTTAATTAATTTTTTTATATTATTTACTAATGAATATTATCAATATTAATCTTGATAGCATTTAGTAGCAACATTAATTAGGTTTTAAATAGATTTAATTTGTAAAAAAAAAATTTAAAATGAGAAATTTGTGGGATTGACAAGTGTCCTTTATGGTTATTCCTTTAGTATATACTACATAAAGATTGTGTGTGGATAGTCTCACCCTACTATAAATAGATGGGCAATGTTTTGAACATTTGAGGGAGGATGTTTATTTAAATCCTTTATGATAGTAAAAAGGTTAAAAAATACTTAAAGAATGCATAAAATATCAATGATACATAAAAAAAGAACAATACAGTAAACCTAAAGAATCCTTTTTGAAGTCTAATAAATTTCAAGAACAATACAATAAAACTAACCTTTTCAAAGAATTGTAATTTTCAAGTAGAACAATACAGTAAAACTAAAGAATCTTTTTCGAAGAAATGTAATTTCCAACTAGTTTCCCTGTACCTGAATATGTCAGACTTGACGAAACACAAAGATCAAACAAATAGCTATTGAAACACAGAGTATTAGAAGCGGAATCCCTCGGGTCGCAGCTGAGGCAGAAATACGAATTGCCCACAGCTTGGCCAATTATTAAAGTTCTATGTCTTTCTCTTTATGGATTGTGTGTGGCAATCACAAGAAGTCTGAATCGATTTAAAGAAAAAATTGATCTATTATAGGTTGTGGGGTAATCAAAAAAAAATCTTACCGATTTAGAGTTATCAGCCTGTATGTCTTTTAATGTGTAGATTCTAAATTATGATAATTTTGGTTGAAAATGAACCAATATTAATTAAAATCCAATAAATAATATTTATTTTATAACAAAAAATTATACTAAAATGATCATTTTTTAGAATTACTAAAGTCACATTTATTTGGATCCGGAACTATTACTTCTCAGTTATCTAATGTAATCCATATATATATATATATATATATATATATATAACTTACTTTTGATATTAAATTTATTATTTAAATTTTTACTAACAATGTAGTGTTATGGCACGAAAAGTTTTCACAGATATGGTACTAGTTTAATAAATAATACAACACAATATACTTTTATAAATATGATATAACATGAAAAAGTAAAATAAAAAAAAGTCTATAAATTCTACAATAAATCATAATTATTATTCTTAATGAAAACTTCCAATACCAAACTTTCTGTAATTCCAATTATTAAGTTATTCAAAACAGGAGCTTAAGCACAATGGCGTGGTAACACTACTTTATATACACAAACAAACAACGATTTTATAAATATATACATAGTTAATGGTATATGTATATTATATATACAATTATAATTCTAATATCATCGTTTTATAAACTTAATTTTTTAAGATTGATAAATCCATAACGATAACCAAATAAAATGGGATTGACCTAACAAAATGAGTCGGAATGATTTGAATTTCTTTGAGACAATCTTCCACGAATTTTTATAGATAGTATATATTTTTTCATTTACATGGAAAAGAATATTACTAAACCCATTATTACTTAGTATTTTAGTCAGGGCCGGTCCTGACATTTCGGGGGCCCTAGGCGGAATAGAGAAAATGGGCCCTCCCTAATTTTTTTTTACCTAAACGGTATATAAATATAAAACTGAAAATAAGAAAAAAAACTTAAATTAAAAAAGTGTGTGTGCATATATATATATATATATATATATATATTTGTCCATCTAAACTATTGAAAAACAACAACACCAACAAATATAAAAGCACAATTAAGTAATATCGAGATCTTCTAGAATTTTGAGAAACAAAATCATCAATAAAGTCTTCAAGATCAAATGATAATGAATTAATTTCTATCATATTATTATATATATATATAACATATAAAATAAGTGTCGTTAGCCAAAATCAATTAATTTTGGAAGATTGTATAAATCAATTAAATTTGTAAATTGATTGCAAGATATATGATTAATATTTTGTTATATTTAATTACAAATTTTGAATTTTTTTTCTTAATTAATTAGAATTTAGGCTTATTTAGTTTCAAGAATATATAAGAATTGGTCCAAATAATTTCTTATCAATTTTTTTTTTCCAAATGAATATATATTGTTAGATAAAATTTTGGGGTTATCGAAAACTGGAGCCCTAGACGATCGACCTTATCGCCCTAGCTTAGGACTGATTTTAGTGAACAACTGGACAAAAAAAAATATCTTTTTTAGTCATAATTCCTTTTGTTTGGTAAACTTCTCTCCAACCGCAAACATGCGAGTTCAAAATCCCACAAAAAGAACTGCAACTCAAATTATCGCAATAAATCGAGTGCGAGCATCATCTCGTGAGATCACGGGATTTATTAATTAGGACAGGGACATAAGTACCGTCTGTAACCCAAGCCGAATATTCAACTAGATTTGAACTTGCAATTTCAAATCCGCCAACCCCTACGCATTTCACCTCCACCTCACGCAATGATAACCTAATTGATAAGCGCTGTAGCTTATGAAGATAAGCAAGTGGAAAATGATAAGCGATTCTGGGTATCAGTGATAGGTCAGTGGAAAAAGATAGACTCCTGCCAAACGCATCGAAGATAGCGAGACCAAGTCTTTTTTTCCCCACCACCACCTCTAATTCTACTTTCTCTTTCTCTCTCTATATATACAGCTCATATATATATATATAGCTCTGTATATATATCGCAAGTTCTCTCTCTCTATCTATCTATCTATCTACTTTTCTTTCTCATCGCAGCCTGTGTTTTTAGAGAAACCCTAGAAAGAAGAAAAAATTTGGGAGAAGTTCGACTGGGGAGTCGTCGGTGGAGGGCTGGGATTTGTTGGTGAAGGGTTCGATCTGTTGATTCTGGCTCCGGATTTTGTGAAATCTGAGGAGCGAAATGTCGTCGCTGAGCAGAGAATTGGTTTTCTTAATTCTCCAGTTCCTCGAGGAGGAGAAATTCAAGGAGTCCGTGCACAAGTATAAATTTCACATTTTTTTTTCTCGGTTTTTTACACTCTGTTTTTTGGTAATTGGTGTAATTAAATTGGATTGTTTTTTTGTTTGAGCTATCTGTGGTTTCGTGTCGTTTCGTTGAATTGTTTTCTGGCGTTATGCGCGTTTGAATATGTGTGTTTGAGAGTTTTTTAAAGGATATACAGGATAGGAAAGTATGCACCGTTAATTCTTTTGTTTTGTTGTGTTTTTATCGGTTAGGAAAAGTGAAATGGAAAAACAACGCTGTAATCAGCTAGTACAGTGGTGAATTTCTTCTCCTGAATTTTGAAATGAGATTTAAGGCCTTAATTCCTGATTGCTTTGTGGTGATTCGATTTGTTTTTACTGGATCTACGCCGTTGTGAGAGGTTTAATTGGCAACAGAAGACTAGTTGAGCAGCTGTATATGTTGGAAAAGGAAAGACCAGTTGTTCTAGACAAATTGAGTTCAAATTGAATATCTTACCACCTGTTAAAAAAGCAGTTGAGTAGATTATGCACTGACCAATTTATAGGTGCCCTCCTGGTCAACTGTCGAGTAGTGTACAGAAATTTAACATTTCCTTCAACTTGAATAAAATGGGAGCATGCTGTTGCTTAAGTGTTACCATGAGAATGCTCGACCCTAATCATCTAATGTGAATTCTTCTGTTGTAGGCTTGAACAAGAATCAGGTTTTTTCTTTAACATGAAATACTTTGAGGAGAAAGTGCATGCCGGTGAATGGGAGGAGGTTGAGAAGTACTTGTCTGGTTTTACCAAAGTTGACGACAATAGATACTCTATGAAGATATTTTTTGAAATACGAAAGCAGAAGTATCTTGAGGCTCTCGATCGGTAATTTGAAAATTTACATTTTCTCAAAAATTATAAATTTGTTTCGACATGTACAAAATTACATTTTTCTTGATTTCGCCTTTTCCTTTTTCTTTCTGTTTTTAAATCTTGGTATCATCAGGCAAGACAAAGCAAAGGCAGTTGAGATTCTGGTGAATGATTTGAAAGTGTTCTCAACATTTAATGAAGATCTATACAAGGAAATTACTCAGCTACTGACACTTGGCAATTTCAGGTAGTATGTAATCCTTTAGTTATGGATAACATGTATCAGGATTCTGTACATGGCTTGGTTGTTCCTATTTACGATTCACTTAACCAGCACTGGAATGTTGAATGGGGGTCCCACCTCATTTCCCTTGATTTTATTACTCTTAGCTGTGTCCTTATATCACTAAGAAGAATATGCATGAAATGATAATATGGGATGCATTTAATGGTTTAGGAGGAACTTATTAAGTCTGCTTACTTTTACAATTAATGTGAAAAGTCTGTGCTACCAAGTTATGATTGACAAGTACCTTACACACATAGTTCCTCATACAAGACATCAACTTTGTCCTTGCATGTTGGCAAAAGAGCATCAATATACTTTCTACTGCTTTCTTGAGCGTTTCTTGAGATCAACTGTGTAGATTCATTTCCTGTCAGCAACCTAATATTTATCATACTACTGGTATGTTGTTAAGCTGGGTCATTTGTTTCTATGAACGATATAAGCTTTAGGACATTGCGCTTAAGACAATGGCTGTTCTGTATTGATGTTCTATGGTTCAGCTGATCCTGAAATATTGTTTTGATATGATGTTAAATGGTGTAGAAATACTTGAATCTGGAAATTAGAAAATAGGAAGGAAAATGATTGAGATCTCTCTCTCTCTCTCTCTCTCTCTCTCTCTCTCTCTCTCCATATATATATGTGTGTGTGTGTATAATAGTATCTCTCTCTATATATTTCCTGGATGCTAGAAGTGCAAGTTAATATTAGTAATAATTTTGGGGGTATTTTTCTGTCAGTCTCAACTGCTCTTGATTATATGAAGTACGGATAAGAGACCTTCAATACTATGATGAGCGACAAGGAACTGCTGCATTAATCATTTGATCTGGTTTTGTTTTGGAATTGAAGATGTTCAAACCTGAAACCCATAGTTCTTTTTGGATGAAATGTGTTTAATTTTCTGATATTTTGAGAATGTTATTGGTCCATCAAATCTTACCATGTCTATTGATTACAGGGAGAATGAGCAGCTCTCCAAATATGGTGACACTAAGACTGCTCGTAGCATAATGTTGATAGAGCTCAAAAAGTTAATTGAAGCAAATCCTCTTTTCCGTGAAAAGCTTCTTTTTCCTACTTTGAAGTCCTCTAGATTGAGGACACTTATTAATCAAAGGTATAGTTCTGATTCCGCCTGGTTCTGCATGTCTCGCAGTTGGGTTAACTCGTTATTTTGTTCTTTTATTCTACTTTTTTATTAGGTTCCTTATCGGTAGAGTCTGATTGTATTGTTCTTGCAGTTTGAACTGGCAGCACCAACTCTGTAAGAACCCAAGGCCAAATCCAGACATTAAAACCTTATTCACTGACCATACATGCACGCCCCCAAATGGGGCTCTTGCACCTACTGTTAATCTTCCTACTGCTGCAGTTGCAAAACCTGCTGCTTACACGTCTCTTGGAGCTCATGGGGTATAATCATGGTCACTTCTTTTGATGCTCAGTACCTTTTCTTTGATCTCATCCTTGATTAATATCATCAAGTATGTTGACTATAGGATTTCTTAAATTTATGTATTGTCCTCATGTTTATTATATCTGGCAGCCCTTTCCACCTACTGCAGCAGCAGCAGCCAATGCTAATGCCTTAGCTGGTTGGATGGTAAATGCTGCTGCATCTTCATCTGTTCAAGCAGCTGTTGTTACAGCATCATCCTTACCTGTTCCACCTAATCAAGGTGATAGCTCTTATTTTTAATCTTGCTTTGAGAAGCTCAATTTGTTGAGATGATGAAGAAAGAAGTTCTACAGTTTTTACCAATTTTATTTTATTTAATAAAGACAAAAATGGGTTATACTGCAATTTACCTAAACTTTATGAATATATTGAACAGTCTCGATTTTGAAGCGCCCAATCACTCCCCCGGCGACGCTGGGTATGGTTGATTATCAAAATGCTGATCATGAACAACTGTTGAAGCGTCTGCGTCCTGCTCAGTCAGTTGAAGAGGTAACATTATTATTCAGAGTACAACAAATTTGACAGAAAAAAGTCATGTTTTTCAGTTATCATGTATTTATTGCAACTTTTTTATATTGATTATTGATTATTGATTATTGATGTTCTGTAAAATTACAGCTTATCCAGTGAATATTAGCCATTTTCCGTTAACGACTTGCTAACGTTCTTTTACGTTCAGGTTACATATCCTACAGTTCGTCAGCAAGCATCTTGGTCACTGGATGACTTGCCTAGAACTGTGGCTTTTACATTACATCAGGGATCTTCTGTAACAAGCTTGGACTTTCATCCGTCACACAATACGTTGCTTCTTGGTATGGTAGTTTTTAGAATCTAAACCTTGTCCCTACTAGCTTTATAAGTTAAAAACTACAGTCGTCTTATATTGTTTAACGTAAGATGCATCTGACAGTGGGCTGCAGTAATGGCGAGATAACACTTTGGGAAGCTGGAATTAGAGAGAAGATGGTTTCAAAGCCATTCAAGATTTGGGAAGTACAAGCTTGTACATTAACATTCCAGGTTTGTAAGTCATATTCCAAGATTTTCTGATTGTTGTTTTTGTTAATTATTTTTTGACCTTGCATGGAGTTATTGTCACCATTTTATGTTTTATTATAAAAACAGTTAATTTGGTCGAATTGAAATATACATAGAATTAGTAGGCTTTCGCTTTTCGTATCTATCATTGTTTCCTTACATACTCATCTTTTGAATAGGCCTCTGCTGCCAAGGATGCACCATTTTCTGTGAACCGAGTTACCTGGTGCGCGGATGGAAATTTCTGTGGTAAAATTGTATTTGGTTACTCAATTTGAGAAGATTCCTAGTTATATCACGTAGTAATGTGGTATTTTTCATGTTTCAGGAGCTGCATTCTCAAAGCATTTAATCCATTTGTATTCTTATGCTGGACCAAATGATTTACGCCAACATTTGGAGGTATGCTGCTGTTGTTGTGCACTTGTTGCAGGGGTCAAAGTTTGAAACAGGGTCTTAATATAAGTTTGTTATGCAGATTGATGCTCATGTAGGAGCAGTTAATGACATTGCTTTTGCTCATCCAAATAAGCAGCTCTGTGTTGTGACTTGTGGGGATGACAAGTTGATAAAGGTAGGTGGGGGAACTTCTTAAACTTTTCTCAAAGATATTTTTTAGATTTTGGGTGCCAGAATAACTGAGGGAGAAATTGAAACAGGTGTGGGATTTGACCGGTAGAAAACTATTCAACTTTGAAGGCCATGAAGCACCTGTTTATTCTATATGTCCTCATCAGAAAGAGAACATTCAGGTACCTATGCAAATTCCTTATCATGTATAGACTAAACTGGCTGAAATATAGAAGTGTTCATAGTTATGCTATGCATCTTGTGACATCTGGTAGATAATATGAAATCCTTGCTCTGAATGCTTAAAATATTGTTATGCAAACTAGGTTGACCAATCATATCTACAAATAGATTTTCTTTGTCCTAAACTGTTTTAACTTTTCCCCTTGTAAAGTTCTGCACTGTGCTTTCAAGTTTCATGCATGCAGCATGCTTGTTTCTGCTTATCTGTATCACAGTACCTTGTTTTAGGAGCGCTGTATTTAAACATTGGTTTTCTTGTAGTACCACAAAGACCTTGGAATGAGGGCATGTAAAAATTGTTTCTGCTCATATACCTTCTCCCTGAATATCTTCATGTTCTTTTCTAACTCCACTACCAATTTTGATGAGATGACATTGTTCTGTATGGAACTATTTGTGCTCTTATCTTGCAGTTTATTTTCTCAACTGCTGTTGATGGGAAAATCAAAGCTTGGCTTTATGATAATGGGGGATCAAGAGTTGACTATGATGCTCCTGGTCATTGGTGTACCACTATGCTATATAGTGCAGATGGAAGCAGGTTGGATTTTTTTTCTTTCTTGCTGCTCATCCATTGTCTGTTTTGTTACTGTAGGAGTGGGTGGGATTCAAAGTATACCATGTTTTCTGGAAGTGTTTGAATTATCGCTTATAACATTTTCTCAGTATATCAATTGAGATGCTGCTCCTTTTCAGGTTGTTCTCTTGTGGAACAGGCAAAGATGGGGACTCTTTTCTGGTGGAATGGAATGAAAGTGAAGGCGCAATAAAGCGAACTTATACTGGGTTTAGAAAGAAGTCAACTGGTGTCGTGCAGTTTGACACTACACAAAATCACTTCCTGGCTGTAGGTGAAGAGAACCAGATAAAGTTTTGGGACATGGATAATACCAATATACTTGCAACTACAGATGCAGATGGGGGTCTTCCGGTGAGTTTTGATGCATTATTTGTGTCACGTGAGATGCTGAAATTACCAATCAGATTGCTTATACTTATGCGAGTCAAACACACATATAATGTTGAAGTAAATTATATGCAGAGTCTGCCACGTTTGAGATTTAACAAGGACGGAAATCTGCTTGCCGTTACTACGGCTGACAATGGAATTAAGATATTAGCAAATGCTACTGGCATGAGATCCTTGAGAACAGTTGAAGCCCCAGCTTTTGAAGCTTTAAGGTCCCCACTGGAAGCAGCGGTTATTAAGGTCCTCTTTTATAATCCAGGATCTTTCCTGATCTATAGCTCACTGACCATCATATTATTTAACGATTTTCCCATTGTGACTAGCAGGTTGCGGGACCTTCTGTTGCAAATGTTGCTCCTAAAGTAGAAAGAAGCTCGCCTGTTCGGCCATCTCCCATCCATGTATGTCAACCTTTATACTCTCTTAAGGCCACCTGTAGATATTGCTTAGTTTTGACTATGATGGAATTGTCAAAAGTTACATAGCTTTCCTTCCTATACATGGACCAAAGCTGCTATTAATTTTGAAAACCACCTTTTTTTTTAAATACAGGACCTTGCCCTTCATAGATTTCCTGAAGTTGAATTTATTTTGAATTCTCTTTCTCTCTCTTTCCAAGGAGGCCATGCATTGCCTCCTATACCTTCTGCTTTCTGAATAAAATTTAAAACTTGTGCATGTTTTTTTTTTTTTTTTGATTCAGAATGGTGTAGATTCCATGGCTAGAAGCATGGAAAAGCCAAGAGTTCTGGAGGATGTTAATGATAAGATGAAACCCTGGCAGTTAACTGAAATTTTAGACCCTGCTCAGTGCCGCATGGTTACCATGCCAGATAGCACTGACGTTACCAACAAGGTATCATGGTTAACTTGTACCGAGACTTGTAATTTTATTCTTTCTCCTGAATGTGATGCTTTAGCTATGGTTATTTCTAGGTTGCTCGGCTTCTTTATACAAATTCTGGTGTTGGTGTATTGGCCCTTGGATCAAATGGCATCCAGAAGCTGTGGAAGTGGGTTCGCAATGAGCAAAACCCTAGTGGAAAGGTAACATTTTTAGTTTTTGTATATTTCATTTTGGTTGCTCTGATTATAATATGGAATAATAATATCTAAACTGTGTTTTATTTAAAGGCCACGGCCAGTGTTATTCCTCAACATTGGCAGCCAAACAGTGGTCTTCTTATGACTAATGACGTCTCAGGTGTTAACCTAGAGGAAGCCGTTCCATGCATTGCTCTCTCAAAGAATGACTCTTATGTAATGTCAGCTGCTGGTGGAAAGGTTTCATTGTTCAATATGATGACATTTAAAGTAAGTGATCATATTCTTGTGGCCCTATTTATTCTTAACAACGGTCTCTTGGTGTTGGCTCTAAAACTTTAATATTCTTTGGCAGGTGATGACTACATTTATGCCACCACCACCAGCCTCCACTTTCTTGGCATTCCACCCACAAGATAACAACATAATAGCAATTGGAATGGAGGACTCTACTATACACATCTACAATGTTAGGGTTGATGAGGTAATTAGTTTATCCTATTCGATAACATTTAGTGTTTTCACGTCTTGTAGGTGTGTGCACTCCTTAATTACCATAACTAATCACCAAACCAAACGTGAATTTAATAGGTGAAATCAAAACTTAAAGGTCACCAGAAGCGCATTACCGGATTAGCCTTTTCCACCAGCCTGAACATATTGGTATCATCTGGTGCAGATGCTCAAGTAAGTCTACCCTTTTGTCATCTTTCACTTGGTGGTGGGCAACAGAAAAACTAAGACATTTATCCTATATGACCTTTATTTTAACTTCATGGAAAAAGTTGCTTCTCAGTACTATTATTGCGTGAGAAGGACATAATTCTTTATCGAATTGGAGTGGATAAGATTTGAGTTTCTTTGCCTGACCATACACTTTTGTTTTCAGCTTTGCATATGGAGTATTGACATGTGGGAGAAGAGAAAGTCAGTTCCGATACAACTGCCAGCTGGTAAAGCACCTAGTGGTGACACTCGAGTGCAGTTCCACTCAGATCAATTACGCTTGCTTGTTGCCCATGAAACTCAATTAGCAATATATGATGCCTCCAAGATGGAACGTATACGTCAGGTAAATACTATACCCAGCTCGTTTCTTTTTTTCAACCACCTTTTACTATATGGCTGAAGGATTATTATTTTCTGTGTGTAGTGGGTCCCACAAGATGCCCTTTCTGCTCCTATATCATGTGCAGCGTACGCATGCAACAGTCAGCTTGTTTTTGCTTCCTTTTGTGATGGAAACATTGGAATCTTTGATGCTGATACCCTGAGATTAAGATGTCGAGTTGCCCCATCTGCATATTTGCCCCAATCAGTATTAAATGGGTGAGAACACTAACGTTTTCTTTTCTAGTTTTGTTATTCTCATATGTTCATACTAGCTATGCTAGAAATGTCCAACCATCTTTCATGTGCAAGCTATGAGCATGAATTGCTCAACATCATCAGTTGGCATCATTCTGTCCTCAATTTCATTCCATAAGTTGCAACGACGACTGCTGAATGCTGACCTCATTTATTTCATGTCCCAGAAGCCAAGCTGTATATCCAGTGGTTGTTGCAGCACACCCTCAGGAGCCAAACCAATTTGCCGTAGGGTTGACAGATGGGTCGGTTAAAGTGATAGAACCCATAGACTCGGATGGGAAGTGGGGAGCATCCCCTCCAGCCGACAATGGTCTATTAAATGGGAGGACTGGTTCGTCGTCCACTGCAAGCAACCATGCAGCTGATCAGGTCCAAAGATGATATATATATATATATATATATTTAATATGATCTATAAATTCGTCTGTGTATCTTGATAGAGAGAGTAGATTGTAGGTATTCAGTGAAGAATTGACATGGCTAGGATGACATTATTCATACTTTGTGCGCAATGTCCCTTCTATACCTCCATGTCTAGTTTTCTCAATTTTATTCATATTAACATTTTTTTTCTCCATTTTTTGCATAATTACATCACACGGTATGTTTTCTAGCCCCATTTACTGCTACTCATTTTTTATTTTATTTTTTCATTTCTAAAATGGTTTGAATTGTGTTGGTGATTACTTTTTGGGTAATTCTATAACACACCAGGTGTATTAATACACCAGACTTTCCACTCATTTTCAGCCATCAGATCTGAGATCATTAAGGTCAAAGTTAACTATGGTCTCAGATCTATTGACTGAAAATGATGGAGAGTCTGGTGTATTAATACATCCGGTGTACTACAGAAGGACCCTTACTTTTTGGTCATCACTTTTCCAAGAAACATAGTATGGCTTTTTAAAATTTATTATATTACTAGTATGGAGCACGTGCGTCGCACGTGGAAGTTGAATTTTTTTTTAGTTTTAAAAATGAAAAATAACATATTAATGTTGAGATTAAAATTTCGGGTTCTTCAAATCCTAACAAATCAAAATCTAGGAAAAGAATACAAATAATCAAGAGATTAATAAGTTTCAAGCTTATCAACAATTTTGGTTATTCCGATAAAAAAATATTGAAATTGGGGAAAAAAATTAACAATTAAGGGATCAAAATTGAAAAAGACAAAGTTGGCACACCAAAATTGAAAAAGGTTCACGTTATATGTCTAAAATTGTTAATTTCCAATTACATGTTATTAAAATTACATGTATTTATAATCATTATAACTAATAAATTACTATTTTAACCTTGAATACAAATCCTTAATAAGGAAATTTTAGGCAATTATATAAAATTAAATCATTAAATTACATGTATAGAGTTAATATTATGATTATATATATGATATAAGATTAGGATTATTTAATGTAGATGGATTTGGGAGAGTTCATGCAATGCAAAAGTATTGTATTACAGTTTATTAAAATTACATATATTTAAAATTATTATAATTACTAAATCACTATTATCACTTTAAATAATAATCTTAAATAATGATATATTAGACAATTCAAAATTTGTAAGAAATATACACTCTTCAAACACTCAGTATTAATAAATTGATTAGCTCCAACAAACCATTTTTTTCCAAGTAGTTCATTTGAAAATAATATATTGTCTATCATTCACTTTCAATAAAAATTCAAACGATCATTCTTGTAAATACCCAAAGAATTTCTCCAAGAATTTAATATTATTTAATATAAGAGAAAATAATAGCCCATTATACCACATTTCTTATAATTTATGACAAAAATAACATAATAATATCATATATGACCAAAATACTACAAAACTATAATAAGTGACAAAACTACCACAATTTTGAATGGGACCACATGGGGTATGACAAGATGTGACTCTTTCATGGGACCACATGTCCTCCAAAGTGAAATGATGTTTGATTTTTGTGGAAGAGAGTCTCATGTGCACAATAAATAATAAATATATGAATAAATACAAGGTGAAAAAAGTTAAGACTTTTGGTGAAAGGTATAACGTACAATTTTATTTTTCTCCATCTACTGGAGTTGCAGTATTTGTACGTCCAATCACGTCCCCTTTTTTTTTCCCCTGACTTCTAACATCCTCTTTATTTATCCCAAACGTAATTCTCAATAAAAAAAATTATATTGTTCGATATTCAGGTTATGTATACTTCTTGAACTTGTTATAGGATCTCAATTTTACATTTTAGCAACTATATTTTTTGGTAATCATTATCCACGGTCTTAGTGATAATCAGGAACAATCATAAGATCACATGAATTTATGTCTTTTCCCATGTTGTTTTAGAAAAAAATCATATTGTTTTTCAAAGTTCTTTAAACTTCTTAGAAATTTTTAAACAATACTTAAGAGAATGTATTCCATAACGCATTCACATATGTTGGTGCACACGATCTTAGTAATTCGTATGACATTTGAATAGCGATAGCTTCGCTCAAACATCTTACAATCCGGGTCGACCCGGATCCGCTCACTTTTTTTTTTCTTTTTTTTTTTTGAATTTTAGTTTTTCGCTTCAGGTTGTTACATTTATGTTATATGCGTGTGACCTTTATGTTATATAAGTGTGACCTTTATGTACAAATGTAATGACCTTTATATACTCTAACTTAGAAAAAAAGGAAGAATTTTAGCAAAATTTGTACATATTTACTTTTATGTAATATTAGTTGCACTTATATTCATCCTAAAAATGCGGTGAATTTTGAAAATTTTCTTTTTTTTCTCGAAGTTATGGATCATAAAGGTCATAATATTTGTACATAAAAGTCACAAGAATTGTACATAAAGGTCACAACAATACAACATAAAGGTCTCAATCTGAAGTGAAAAAACCTGAAAATCACAATTTTTCTAAGTTACTGAACATAAATGTCATACCATTTATATATAAAGGTCACACTTATATAACGTAAAGGTCACATCCTAACAACATAAAGGTAATAGCCTGAAACGGAAAAAAAAAAAAAAACCTTGGTGCGCGGATTCGAGTCGTGTCGCCCCAGTTGCACCAATCCAAATCCGTGCACTTGGTGCACAACAGCATTTGCGCTTAAATAAATATTTCATATCCAAAGATTTCCCACATTGCTTCTTAAGTGGAGACCTGTCAAGCATCTTCGAATTATTTGATTTCATCAATTGAATTATTATCGTCTTTTTAGGTCATGTTAATTGTCACTCCATCATGAGCTTATAAATATATATTTACAAATACTGCACAACTAACACTTCAAAACATATCTTAACATTGATATGACAAATATATTTGGATAAGAGATATATATTGTATGGTACCACCATTGGTTATCGAATTGTGCATTACAGACATTAACTACGACGTCTGTTTTTTTGCTTTGGTAAATGAGATATTTAACTTTGCCTTGAATATTGATTGCACAATATGCTTAGGGATGCTAATTTCTCTGTCGGTAAGTGGTAACCATCCCTATTAGGTACTGATATTCCGATCAAATTGGGGAATGGGATGTAGACGATGAATCCCCATTTATAAATAATGGGATTGTATTTATGGCCCTCACCAATCCCTTAACCTAAAAACGGCCCTGTTTATATGAAACGGTGACTCCACATTCCCCATTTGATATTATTTATTCAATAAATATACCCCCAAAAATCCAAAACTTTCCATTTTCAAATCCATTCAAGTTGTGGTGAATTTTAAATTCACTCAAAAAATAGTTCAAAATGAAAGTAATTTCAAATCTATATCTATCCAAACATCATCAACGAATTTACTGCCGAGAATTTCATCTTTCTCCTCAAAATTTTGCATCCAAATGGGTGAATTTGAAAGAATACATGCAAATAGAAATAATAGATTACAGTATAAGCCAGAATTATTAAAATTCTATATAGGAATTAGGGGTTATACTTGTAAGAGGTAATATCAATTTTAGTCTTGTAAGTTAGGCCCTTTCCGTTTTTTATGCATCAAGTTTAAACTTTCCAATTTTAGTCCTTTAATTATCAATTTTTTTTTCTAATTTTAGTCCTTCCGACTGCCACATCAGATTTTCCGACTGCCACGTCTGATTTTCCAATGATCACGTCAGATTTTCCGGTGGCCACGTCAGCAATTTTGGTTGTTCCGACAAAAAAAGACTAAAATTGAAAATATCGATAGTTAAACGACTAAAATTGGAAAACTTATTTGATGCACTAAAAATGGAAATGACCTAACTTAAAGGACTAAATTGATATTACTCGTAATTGTAATATAAAATTACTATATTAATCATTTAAAATTGAAGAGTAACTGTCTTTACTCATGTTAAAAAAATTAAGAAAAAATAAAAGAAGTCGTAAAAACAAGAGATACGTTACTAAACTATTATATAATGTATACAAATAATTATTTGCCTTATTTTATTACAATTGTATGAATAAAATCATGATATATTCTAACATGAAACTATTAAATAAAATTCAAAGTAAAATTCTAGCTAACATAAAATCATTAATAATAAAGTAAAAACAAATATATATATATATATATATTAGAAATTCTAATATAAAATTATGCAAATAAATATATTAAATTATTATTAAGATCTTATATAATAATCTTTTATAAGGATATATGATCTACATTAAATTATAGTCCTACTTAAAATAGAATTCTATATGATTTTGGATTAGAATTCTAATATTAGATTATTTTAAGTATGAAAATCCTAAATTACTATTATAACCTTAAATAATAATATTTAATAAGGATATATTAGGCAATCCTTATTTTGTAAGAAATATTCATACTTTTATATAGGTAATAGATATAGTTAACATGAATGATAATTTTTGATGTTAATAATTAGGTCCGCACAATTTTCAGTTACATTTGCCCCAGTTTCCCTTCTTTATTTTTTTGCAGATTTATTTTAATGAAAATTTGATTATAATTCGAATATTTAATTTCACATTACAAAAATTGCAACTTTTTTCCTTCTTTTTCACGCTTACTAATTCTTAAAGATAATACAATTAAGTAATATATTTGTAGATGTATAATTATCATTTTATCCGAATAATTATATTTGGATTCTACAATAAAAAATAAATACACTATATTGACGTAAAATGTATATAAAGAAGAGTTCAAGTAATGAGGCTTAGAAGCAAGCGTATTAATTAATGTTAAAAGTGATGATGTAGATGTGTACTACATCATTACAATTTTCTACGCGTGTAAATTTTAGTTTTTTATTTTACCACACGCTAGATATTATCGACTGTGTTAATTTTACCACATATTGAGGAATTACCAGATTTAAAATATTTAAATTACCACCCACATTGAAAAATGATCATTGGTGTCACCTCAATTTTTTATTAGGTTACTACTTAATAGAATACAAAAAAATATTGGAAAAAAAATCTTTTATGTAATTACAAAGCAACAGTGTAGCATTGAAAATGATCAAATTTTTTGACGCGCAATAACAGTTGGAAGTTTTTCACATATTGTGGCCCAATGATTCCATGATTTCCGATTATTATTATTATTATATTTGTTCATTTGTGTTTTTATTAATATAAAAGAAAATTATTTTTCCTTACCATTTCTTCCCAACAAAAGACTAATAGAAATGATCCCCAAAATTGCATTGGATTCCTTCACATAAGCCATACACTTTCACATGGCATGATGTGTAAAATCACATGGTCTATATGTAAGAAGATTACCTCTATCTTGCTTCACAATATGGTCCTTTTCACACAACTTATTACCAACAAAAAGAAAATTCGACCATTCATTAAAAATACACTTCCATGCAATGAAAACAGCAAACTACGTTCTTGGATATCCATCCACTATGATGCTATTTCCATTCGACGTCGCTAATATAAATTAACTTCCAAGAACGAGTTATATCCAAAGCGTTGTAATAACGTCAATGAAGTAGGTGTTATATATATACTAGGAAAATCGCCAAAATGGAACAGAATCATAACAGAACAACGATGCTACATTACACGTCATTTCTTCAATTACATAGTCAAGCTGTTAGCAATCAGGTTATCACACTATCACATACATGTATATGTACTAGCATGCCTGTTTTGGGTTGAACATCAGTCGAGCAGAGATAGGAAACACGAAAAAAAAAATATATTGCTCCCTAAACATAACTATTTCCCTTGTTACACAAGCCTACCTATTCATTACGGCATATGAAAAAACAAGCATGCTCACATTGCCACATATAAAAATACATACATATATTTATATTGATATTTACCAGATTATACAGTCAGTGTAGGTGTGGTCGATCTTTTCCCTTCCATGGCGTCTTTCTTTCTACGACAAGTTGCACAGAGGAAAGGGCCTTCCCAGGGCTTGGAAGCAGGTGAAAAAAAGGGGCCCGAGTTAACTGATAAACCTTCACTAGCTGGCTGATCGACTTGGCAGATAGCACATCTAAAGAGCCCCGAGTTTGAGTCCAGAGGGAACTCCTTACCCAGCCTGTGTGTACATATAAACCACATACGAAGTTAAATACAACGACCAAAATAAGCAACACCACCTTTCTAATGAAAAGAAAATTATATTATTGTAAAGAAGTGATTTTTAAAGTATAGTATGTGTGTGTATTGGAGAAAATGTGGCAACCTTTCCACCATTTAATGCAGTTGACCTTCTCTACATTTATATCGTTATTCAACTGCTGTGTTTACTTTGTTTCATACATTCTATCACCCATGCATTATAAGTTGAGCCCAGAAAAAGAGAAAACAACAGAGTAAATACAAAGCGCTGCCATCTGATTGATAATTATGAGACCACTTGAAGAACAATCTAGAGATGGAAAGAGATGGAAAGAGATGGAAATTAAGAATGTTATCCAACAAAGTGCACATACTACAAAGGGCACAGAAACTTCCTCCTACTCGTCCTTTAATATCGGAAAAAACATCAAGACAATACTGATTTACACTCCATCTATAGTAGGATATGAAAAGCTAGACCCAAGAGACTCTTAGTTGCCAAGACCTCTGGCAGACGAAGCATAATCGGAAAAAAAAAGTATATAAAATCCAAAATCAAGATACTTGGTTCAGCAAATGTTAAGAAATTATGTCAACTTTCAGTAAATTTCGGAAAAATTAGGTCAATTTTATCACTACACGGAATATACATTTTTGCAAAATTCAAGAGCAATAACAATTACGAATCCATATGAGAGGAATTGAAATTGCAGTACTGAAAACGCAAAAGAGAATGAAAGGTACCTCTCAGCAAGCATAGCAGAACCCTCCTCAAACAATTCTTCCACAACTTCAACAGCAGATAGCCTATTAGTTCCCTTGGCAGAGCTCTTATAACCTTTTCCAAAGAGAAGTGACGTCAGCATATTTTGCTTCTTTTTAGGTGTTGCGGGCAAAATAGGATGATCATAAGGAATAATATCAACAACCAAGCAGGTCGTATCATCCTTCAAACCTCGTGACCTAAGAGCCTCCTTTAATTGAAACATCATCAAAATTCACAAGATCAGAACATGTGAGGCCCGATTTGCAATAAAATAGTCATTTTATGATAATACCTTAACGACCAACTTTGCCGCAAGATCTGCAGGTAAGCCCCGACAAGATTGAGCTGCTATATCAGACGACAACGCATCCCATATACCATCTGAAGCTATTATAAGTCTTCCCCCAGCATTTGAAAGCTGACACGTCACAGTCAGAAATTTTTTAAGAAACTACATCCTTTTAATTCAAGAGTATTAAGACATTTATACATCTTTAACGATAATAGGTTAAAAACCTTGACTTGTTTAACATGAGGAACTGGGACAATAAACTCGCCAACATCAGTATCACCAATGGACCTTGAAAGACATAATCCACCAGGCCAGCAACGTAATGGACCAACCTACACATCCAACATCACTGGTTATAAAATACTACACTTCTAGCAGGGGACGTGACAAAAAGTTACGAAATTACCTCACTGCCCCCGCAAAGATTTAGCCTTCCCACCTCACCACCACTTGCAGTTACACGCTCGCGTTCTTCAACATTTTCTTCCAAACGATGGTCAACTGTCAAAAGAGAAACAACCCCCCCTTGTGTGTCCAAAATGCACCGAGAATCTCCAACAGATGCAACAGTCACAGTCCAACCATCAATTACAACAAACGTAACTGTTGTCCCAGAAGTCTCACCTGTATTAACAGACAAGTTAAAGCAAGTACAACAGCCAATATATGAAAAAAATGGTTCTTTATAACCAAAGTCAGAACATGCCTCGCTGCTGAAACTCTATGTCTGTTTTCACAAATCCGGCTACTAAAGCCCTAGGAAGCGCTTGAAGCCACTCTTCTCTACCAAGTTCTTGAGGAATAGCACTCAAAACATTGTTCAGCAAATTTTCCTTGGTATATATAGCAGCGGATATACCATTATGTCCATCGAAAATCTGTCAAAGAACCAGGCGCCAATCTTGTCAATGCAAGCATTATAAATTACACATCATCAATTCCAAAATGAGAGTTCAAATACCGCAAACAATGAAAATGACGTGGATGAATTCCCTGGAACCCTTTGGCAATCCGTCTTGATTAAAAATAAGTCCTCTCCTTTTTTGGCGAGAGCAGCTTGCCCATACTTTATCATGGGCTTATCCAACTTCTCGTTCCTCAACTCACGACCAATCAAAGTCCCGAGTGGAAGAGGCTGTTGTATCTGCTTCATTTTGGATACCTCTGTTTGGCTCATTCTACTCTTTGTTTAAGCATCTTCCGATCCTCATTTCCATCCCTAATCGCCCACACAGAGACTAGATCAGTATAAAATTCCAGCATACCTCAATTACATGTAATTCGATCAAAACAGCTCATCACAAAAGAGAGAATGTCTTTTTTTAAATTATCTAAAAGGAGAAAAGTTAGTATCACCACCTCTGAAACTTAACTGTGGAAACGTAAGTCAAATTAGGTCGAACTACTTGAATCCAAACATAAATAGTAAAACGCAATCCGCTTCAACTGAACTCCATAATTAACTCGGATAAATGCACACGAAACTCAAGAAAACACACACACACACACACACACATTTATCAACACAAAAATTTCCAAAAATCCAAGCAAAACACAGCCAATATCCTGCCGCATTAAACTCGGAATTGGACATAATTTCACATACATTGACCACAACCATGGCCAAAAAAAAAAAAACTCTTTACAGAGGTGCATTGAGAGAAAAAAGCATTTTTTTTTTTCCAAAACGCAAGAAAAAAAATGCAAGAGCTTACAGCAAAGACACTGGTGGAGGTAGCTGAAGCAGATCGAGAGAGCTCACAGTCGAAAAACCCTAGACAGAGAAATAGCGGAGCTTCGTTTTCTTTTTTATGAAAATTCTGTCTGGAATTCACTAATCGGAGAAGACGCGGAGAGAGAGAGAGAGAGAGAGAGAGAGAGAGAGAGAATGGGTTTTCGAACAAAAGGGCTACCGATTCGGGTTGGTTCACACATTTATTTATAATATTTAATCCTTCTACTCAACGTACATATTTTTTTTAATTAAATTATTTATTTACACATATACTTATACAAATAATTATTACAAAAACTTACAAATAGTTTTCATGAGTTAAATTATTTTTATCTACTATTCAAACTCATTTTCATACATTCATCTATAAATTATAAAATATGAGTTTTAAATTGAGTCATCTCAAATAAAATAATCTGTAAAATGATCTCATTTACTTAATAAATATTTATAAAATTGGTTGTCCTCAACGTGGAGATTTCATCTTATAGATATCTGGATAGGGCCTTTTCGACCAAAATGTCATCATCATACTACTTACCTTTAATTTATTTTTTAATTGATAACTTCTCAATGAAATTAATAATTTAATTATTGTTGTTGTGAATTTCCTCATGGAATAGGATGGTCAAGATTCATTTTCGCAATTTGGCTGGATAATTATCATTTTGACAAATAAGATTTTCTATATAAGAATGAAGCCTTTATTTGATTATACCATGCTACATTATGTATCTTTTACTGGATTATTCCTTATTTTTAGTAAAATCACATTATACAATTATCAAACTCTTATTAACGTTACACATCTGTTATTTTTGTTTCTTTTTAGAAATCATTGTAATTGATTTCAAAATTATTATTATTTTTATTGATTATTCAATTGAGCAAGATACTAAAACATATTTGAGGAAAATGACAAATGTCTATTCTCCATATACAGCATATTCAAATACTTAATTAGATTAAATCTTCCAACATACATATGAAATAAAAAATATTCATCTACTAATAATTCTTTTGTCAATATCCATTCTTTGTTATTATAAAAAAAATTGTCCATATTTGGTTGGTAATGTGTTTGTATTGAAAAAGAGAATTTCTTAGCCAGATTCTATATTTTGTACCCAATATCCCACAAAGATACCTTGTTTTCATTTTTATAAAATTCAATTAAGATTCCTTTTGGATTAGTAATTGGGTAGGTTGTTTGCTATATATAGTTATATATATATATATATAGGTATATATTAGCATTATAAACTATAAAGTTGGCTTAATGATTAAAATGCAAAGAATAATCATATTTGAGCTTGTCAACACGGCTTTGATTATATCTTAAGCTTGTGATTCGCTGAAGAGATTTAAGGAAAGATTTTAAATTTCAAGTAATAAATTACTCTACTATGCACCAAGTGCACGGATCTAAGACCCGTGCAACCGGGCCTCGCGCGGGCCAGCTCAGCCCGCACCACTTTGTTTTTCCACATGTTTTGGTCGTAACATTTATGTTATGTTAGTGTTACCTTAATGTTATGTTAGTGTTACATTCGTGTTATGTTAGTGTGACCTCATTTTCAGATTTCATACTCTTAGTCTAAAACCATTGAACTAAAATAATATGAAAGTAACACTAACATAACATGAAGGCATGAAGGTAAAAAACAATGTTAATCATACATTCATGTTATGTTAGACTGACCTTCATGTTATGTAACATGAAGGTAACACTAACATAATATGAATGTATGACTTGTCTGGAGCGAATTTTGGTGGGTTTGAGCTCACCCACCAGGTGCGTTGGAGCGCGTGAGAGGTGCATGGAGCGGGTCGACCCGGGTGCATGCACAAAATATTTTGCCTAAATTCATTGATAATGTTTGGATTGATACCCGGTGTTTTAATTGAATTAATATGAATGGAATTTGGATCCACCCAAATTTCAATGAATTTGAAATTCAAAACTTTAAATCCAAACACAATCTGAAAGAATTTCAAATAATTATTATAGTGTCGATTCTAATAAATAAATGGTAGCTCACTTACAAATTATAGTCTTATTATCAAATCGGCAAAACAATCACACTGTAGGACGAGTATTTGCAAGTGAGTGGCATATATTAACATGATGTGAATGGGACATAAAATTTACCGGGCACTACTAACTCAATTGCTTTTGGGGCAGTTTATTTTCATTTTTTATTGATTTTTTGATTTTTCTAATTATAAAATTATGTCCCCATCACAGGAAAAAGAGAGAGAAGATTTTGTTTTATTTAGAAGTTTGTGAGTTCGAGACATTTTGTAACATCTCATATTTCTTGCTAAATAGAGATGAAAATAACATAAAATATTATTATTATTATAACATTTGATAAATATTTTGCTAATTCCACATAATTTTTTATAAAAAAATCAGAATTCCGATTGAATATGGATCGCACCCAGTCGTATGGTGCAACTAGTACACAACTCTTGCTCATTATTATGAATAATGAAATGGTATATTTGTCATGATAGAAATTTAGGATGAAAACGTAGATATCATGATAATTGAAAACGTAAATATATTCGAAAACGTGGTATGAGAAATGGTGAATTAATTTTTAGGGAAAATTGTAAGATGAAAGGTATATACAGTAGTCCTAGTACGCTACCTACCGTAAGCACGTTAATATGTATCCACCGTCGGCGTATCAAAGATTTAGCATATCAATTAATTTTACTTTCCATATAACAAGTAAATGAAATCATTACACATTAGCGGTGGACATATTAAGAGCTGTCAACTGTGGGTATTTTAACATTTTCCATATACTATAGTATGTGTAATATATGATTTTTATGGATGTGAATATTAAAATTTAAGTCTTGAATTTAATATTAACGCAAAACTTTACGTGAGATGAAACTTTATATGAAATCGAATTGATCATATTAAATGAATTGACTCACTTTATTAAGATATATAAAATTACATCTTACATAAAATCTCACGTGGAATCATATCACATCAGACCTATTCAAAGATTAAAATACTCATTTTCTTTAGTAGAGTGCAACTACACCTAAAGTTCTAGCCACCACAATATATAGGTAAAGTTTTGGATTAAAAATTTTGATTTTGATTTTTTTTTTTCTGTTCTTTTTTGTTTTGTTTAAGAACACTTCACTAAAATGAAGGTTGGGAATATAGGTCCACATACTACCATACAAAACACTTTTTTCTCACTCCAATAGCTTAATGAATCACAACTGGAGAGTTTGAATTCCATGATGGAAGACAATTCGAGATAAAAACTTTTTGACTTTGTTCGTTCTATCTATACGAGTATTATTTTAATTTATTGGATATGTGTGATACATAATATAATTTGAAAAAAA
This sequence comes from Scutellaria baicalensis, assembly GCA_005771605.1. Taxonomy (NCBI): domain Eukaryota; kingdom Viridiplantae; phylum Streptophyta; class Magnoliopsida; order Lamiales; family Lamiaceae; genus Scutellaria; species Scutellaria baicalensis. Next base: position 47,441,630 of record CM016722.1, read on the forward strand.
AAAAACTAAAACTATTAATTTTTTTTTTAAACTGTAACATATGTCACACATCATATGATGTTAGATTAATATTCACTGTGAGTATGATGAATAACGTAAGAGATTACCATACTTTATTGTCACCCGAACATATTAATTAATCTGACTTGTTATGTTATATATATATGTAATGTTACAATGTCCAACATTCAGATTTAATTTAGACTAATGACATCAATTGTAACCTATCCAGCCATTTATTCTCTTTTAATTTTCTTAACAGATCGCTATTGTTTTTATTGTATATTTGTATTAAGATTCTATTGAATTATTTATTTAAATGAAAGATTAATTCAACAAATTAGGAAATACGTTAATAAATCGTTGAAACACTATATACAATGTAATACTAATAAAACATTAATGTTGTCCAACTTCAACCAAAAAATAAAATATTGTTAGAATTCAAAAGTATCATATAAATTTTTTTTTTAAACATAGTTATAGTAACAAGGGATCGTGTTATAACTTGAATGAGTCTAACTGAACTTATTATATTTTTTTCTTGACCTCGTAAACATATTAGTTTGTAAAGTATAAAACAATTTAACCTTTTATTATAAGTTTTACGATTTTAGTTATAATAAAGTACGGACGTACACACCTATACTTATATGTTTGGACAAAATTCATGATTTAGATCCAAGTAATATAAAAATGAAAATATGATTTATTTTTAAATGATTAATGCATAGTCTAGTTTACATATATATGTATATTTGTAAATTGTGTTTAGACTCGAATAATCTCGTAAACCATTAATATTTTTGGAAAAAATAAATTGGAACTCAATTCTATAGTAAAGTGAGTAAAACGCAAGACATCAAAATTCAAGCTGAAACAAGCGGATTAGAATGCTGTTTAAGTAATAGATGGTACAAATATCCAGTGGCAATATAATAAACAAAGGTTACCGTGCGACAGAACTTCATTACTTATAAACTTAACTCAATTTTCACATACTTTAATTTAATGTCAATTGTGAAATGTTGATTTGGACGGTTTACCTGACTCACAAAGCTAAATTTATGAGACGATACCATACAAGATCTACGAACTTATAAAATGTAGATGGCAACATCAAAAGTGAGGGAAAATGGAAGGGGTGAGGTGGCCATGTGGTTCAAGGTTAGGTTGAGCCACTAATTTCCTTTTGCAAGCTGGAAAGCTCACTCTAAAATGGATGTTTCATTCTTTTTTCTTCTCAACACCACACTTTCCCTTCTTTTCTTCACATTTTTCCATTGAAAGATAAGTCTCCTTTCATAACATATTAATCTCTTTCTTCAACTTGTCTTATACTATCCCTTTTCTTCAAATTTAAAATAAATTGAGACATCAAATTCGGTTTGATCAAAAAAGGTGGTCAGAAAACGATTGAGGTTGCAAAGTAAAAAACTCTTATATTTTATGTTTCTCTTTTGTTTGATTTTGGCCCTAAAACAGCTGAATTCTTATAAAATTATCATACAGAATCTAATTCTGAAAAATAGATCAACTCACAACCCATATAACCCATTAATAGAGGTTCACTTCTAAAAACCCTGTTTTGATTGTGCATAGTGGGACTTCATCTTATGAACTTATATTCATGTATATCATACATAAGAGAGATAAAAAATACAAAATATTTATTTTGAAAACTAATTAGTTGGACCAATTTGAATATACTTGAAACCCCCTAAATGTCCAACTTCAATAAGTACTTATTGAACAAGTTCCTCATCTAAAAATACAACAAATTATAAATTCGAACATCATATTTTAAATAAAAATAAAATATTGTTTCTAAAATTTTCCAAAACAATCTTGACGAGGAAGACAAAAGCAAGGAATAAGGTGAGACAAGAGTAGGTATGCAATTTTGCAAAAGTTAAAAGTCAAGCTAAAGAATTATGTGCCAATTGCCCGTCAATCAAGCACCTAATTTTTCTATTTATATATCTACCTTATATTATTTTTATGATTAATTCCACGTAATGTAGTTGAATAAAAATTATGAAAAATAATTACTATTTGGTTAAGGATAGTTATGTGACGAGTCCGTGACTGTAATGTATATTAAATTTATGATAGAGAGTCTTTAAATAATTAAGATTCATTTAGATAATTATTTAAATAGTTATTTGGATGATTCATTCAAATAATTATGTTCTATATAAAAACGGCTTATTCATAAAAATAAATAAAATTAAATTGCAACCGTGAATTGTAGTGGAATAATAATAATTTACAAAGATCAAGTGCTAGAATTTTTTGAGAAAAAAAAAAAACTAATTAGTAGTAATCAATGAAACGAATGACTTGAAAAAATACAAGTAACATGATATAACAATAAACCAGTTAAAATTGTTATGATATATATATATATTACAACATAAATTCATCAAAGTAAAACTTAACTTCGATGACCTCGACAATAATTGGTTATGGCAACAACTTATGTCCATGTGCAGCATTGTTGATTAGTAGCTACCATACAACACAGAGCTATTTTCTCTCACTAAATAACATCACAACACAACACAACTCAACGCAGATGAGAGATTATATGAACTACTTGATCTCCGGCCGGCTTTTCTTACTTCCCACCGGCTGATTTTCGCCTCCCGGCAGCCGAAGCTGCAGGTTGCCGTGCATTTTTGGTCGAAACCCCATTTGAGGCCCTTCCACTCGGCTGAAGAATTTGGCTCCTAAATGTTGAAACAATTCAAGCATTTATATAAAAAATTTGAGTTCATTCTTGCATGAATGAAATTAATGCAAAGGAAGTTAAATAGGGTTAATTATCTAAAAAAGATGCCAATTTTAGGTCGATTTTCATTTACGACATGAATTTTTGACGTTGACATACGAAACTGAGATTCATGAGTTGTGCTTTTAGGAGCTGAATTTCATACAACTTGAAGTATCTTAAGAGAAGACAAGAAATCATTTGGATTCGAGGCGAAATCCTACTCCACTGTTACCGAGTTCTTCTGCTTTAATCCAAAACCGAAGGTCAGATGAGTCAGTATTAATCCATGCAAATGTGTTTCTCTGAAGTTGGAGTAAGGAATTTTCCACGTCACAACAAATCACCAACTTTAAAATTATATCAACTCGATACACAACTGGATATTTCAGGTTCCAATTGTTGACTAGGAGCATGAATGTTTGATGAAGCTCGAAATATGTTATTGATGACTAGGACGATGACACAAATTTCAGGCTTCACGTGACCAACTGAAATCTAAAATGTGTGATTATGTATCGAATTGACATGATTTTAGTGTTGGGCACTTGCCGTTCAAAGTTCATATTGTAAATGAAAATCGATCTAAAACTACAAAAGTACCTCGTGTCTTGGCTCTTAGGATTAGGTTTTCGTCCGGCTACATTTGGTGTGGTGTTGGACTTGGAAACATTGAGTTGATATCGGTAATCAGCCTCCGAAGAATCACTCGTAAGAGCATCCACCTCCTCTGAGTCATCGGTGGATGTCTGACACTGAGTGGTTGTCTTAGCTAAACCGTTATCCAGACTGTGCCTTCTAGGTGCTGCTGGTGAACTCTTCTTCTTCACACCTTGTCCTGCTGCTGAGTGTACGTCCGACGATCTTCTACGACCTCCACCACGCTGGTTCTGACCACTCAACCCCTTTTCATCTTCCATTGGCCACGAAGGAGAATTCATTATCGATTCTTGACTATCCAAGCTGTTTCTTCTCGATGAAGCGTTACTCTGTTCCTGAAAGAATGAGAGAACCTCAATCCTATGATTCGAGCAAAAATCAAATGAAATTTTCAATTATTGCAACATATATTAAGCAAAATGGACACAAATTAAGAGGGATATATGTAGCTATTGAATCTCTTCCATTGCACAATTGGTCCTTCATATAATAAGTGAACAAAAGCAGAAATGACATTGAAACTGATCCTCTCTTAAGTTACAGAATGATACCTCAGCCTTCGAAGATGAATGTGATGGAGAATAAGATCCACACGACACCAAATCTCCTCCGTCTTTTCGTGCTAAGGCTGCTTTGAGAGCAACTATCTGCATGAATGTAGAAGGTGGCAAAACGATTGATTTGCTCGTGTTTTAGGCTGTTACATGACAACAGAGGACTAAGTACAAAGAGCATAATACCTGTTCTTTTAGATCCTTCACTCCATGAGCACTAGTATTCTCTTTGTTTGTTTTTGCAGCACCAAGCTCAATCGTTGAAACTCGTTCAGCAAACTTAAGAGTGCTAAGTGTTTCGCCAAGAGCATCAGGCTCCGGACTAATGTGAACAAACATTAGAGTCTTTGCTTGTCCTCCTGACATTACAAGTGTGAGATGTACGAGAGAGAGAGAGAGAGAGAGAGAGAGAGAGATGTGTTACCTAATGAATCTTGAAGCAACTGTGTGAGCTTACTGTTTCTGTATGGAACATGACCACTCTTTTGTGCAAGAGCTGCTATAACATCTCCTAAAGCAGAAAGAGACTTATTAATATGTTGAGCCTCCTTCAACCTGTCACCAACTGCATCTGTTTTATCACATCGTTCACTTCCTGCTAAGTCTACCAGATGCATACAACCACGAATAGCTGAACCAGACGTCAGATCTCTTCCCCTAACATGAACTGTGAGACAACTGCGAAATGTATGGACTTTTAGGCTCAGTTTAAAAGCATCAACAATAAAAGTAACACAAGAACTTAAGTACCTGTGAGAACGACTACTACGGTCGTTCATAGAGGTAGAACCGACTGCACGATTCTTGTGGCCAAGGTTCATCAGATATATGACATCAGATGTTGATGTAACAGGTACAAGATTCGCGTTTGGTACGTTGATACCATCCGAAGTATTATTCCGAATTTCTAACGTGTGTAGGAGTTAAGGTACAGAGAGAGAGTATTGAGCCATGTCGAAAAACATGATGACAAAAGTATAAAATGTTGGCAAATTATTGTATGAAACAATATCACAAATCCCGTTCCATGAAATGATTATAGTCAATGTGGGTCAACGCCCCGGTCATAATACTTTTAGAAGTGTTACATAAAACACATAAAAGTAATACTTGTCTTATTAGTTGACCATGGGTCTCCGTTGACTGGGTATTGACCAACGTTGACTGAGTTGGCCCAAACCGTTTCACAGAATATGATCCGTGAGATGATCTTACGCAAGACCTAGTCTGATAGGTTAAGTGAAGGATATTTTTTTTGATGTCCATCCGTAACGAGGAGATCTCTAACTTGCTCATTGTAGATTTCCATCATCTGAACAGAGATATCATAAGCAATTGTGTCTTTTCTCTGTTCTGAGATTAGGAATAAATCACTCAATGCTCTATAGTTTACACCTAAGCTTTCTTTTGTAAGCTCCTTTGGCCCCGTCTGTTGATACATTTATGAAGTTAGAAAAACAACGAGAAACAATACAGCAATTGAATCTCGATAAAGAGAAGTGCTTACCATTGTAAAAGTTTTTCCGGACCCAGTTTGACCATATGCGAATATGCAAACGTTGTAACCATCAAGAACGGATCGAATCAGTGGCTGTGTATCTGCAAATACTTCTTCTGCAGAAGGGAAGAAAAAAGTGAGAGAATTCATCTTTTTCTCAAAGGATAATCTTTGTAAAAGAAAGAGATTAGTTGCCTTGAGTTGAAGATGGACCAAAGGCCTTGTTAAAAGTGAAAGTCTTCGTCCCTTTTCCATGCTTTGAAGGAGTTATTAATGTAAGAGTTCTATCATCAATGTCTTCTAGAACGTTTGAACCATTCGCCTGTCCGGGGAGGAAAGGACGTACTCGACAATACACCCTTATATTTCCTATTGGATTTAGGTAGGAAACATTATCATCAACACATAGAATCTTGATATAGAACCCGATATCTTTTAATTATAGAGCAAACTTCAATGCAAAATCGTGTTCTTCTTTGTTAAAACACTACCCTATACTGGAGTTGGCTTCATGGAAAACCAATCATCGGGTTCTATATTAAAGCCGAAAATCTAGGCAAGTATACAAATCAAAAGAACTTCACCTTTGAGATCTTGCACTTGGTTGTATAATTTGCGGTTCTCCTCAAGTACCTTTTGGTATCCAGAAGCTGCATTAGCCATAAGGCGGATATGCTTACCTAATGACAAACAGAATCGAGTTCTTGAGTCCCGTTTATAAATGAATTCAGATTCTCTACATTTCCGTTCTATGAATTTCTTGTGAAATATACGCAAAGGAAATGTAGAGGATCCAATCTGGTCTGTCCCTTCATCATAGATGACCGTTGAAATGATCCTTACCTAGAGTGTTAACATCTTCTTCATACTTGAGACACAGCATTTGCATGTCTTCCTTCGCAGAATGAAGGATATCCTTCAATTCCTAAAATGTAACGAAACAAATTTCTTATAAATCGCTGACCGAAAATGGGAATTATTTTTCTTATTACAGTTCATCTCTAGTGAAGATGACCTGTACACATATATGCTGGTGTTCAACAGATTTTAGGTACTTCAACAAAAGTGCTCGTGCTGCCTCATCGATGAAATCCTTCGCGGACGAACAAACATAAAAGTCATTACATCTAACATAGATCCATATATACAAATCCAAACATGATCAAAGTAATAAGTCAAGCCGGTGCAATCAAACCTCGGTCTCCCCATCTGTGCAGAAATTGGAAACACTCTTATCTTCCGAATGTGTTCCAATCTGCCAAATAAAATATCATTTAAAATGCATGTTAAGAAGTAGTAAGAGTAGAGACAGTGCAATCAAACCTCTGTTGTTCTAGTCTCATGTGAAACAGGAACACCCTTATCTTGTAAAGCTGTACTGATCTGTAATATCAACAAAATAGAAAAAAATTGAACTTCAAAATTTTGTTATGTTTGGGATCTTATGTATCAAACTAAAAGCCTCATTGCATGTAATGAGGATCTACAAACATCATTCAAATGCAAGCTCAAAAGTAATATAAACGATGAGAAACCATACCTCTGTCTCCGTTGCATTTGATGCAGGAGTATCGTTATCTTGCAAAGGCATTCTAATCTGTCAAACAAACCAAAAAAGGAAAAGAAAAGCTCCTTTAAAATCTCAAAAGCATAGCATTGAAGGTCTTACATAACGTGGAAAAAAAGCCATTGCACGCAATGAAATTCTTTAAATATCATTCAAGTGCATGTTCAGCAGTAATATAAACCAAGCCAATGCAATCAGACCTCTGTGTCCCCGCTTGAGTAGGAAACAGCATCATCCTTATCTTGCGGAGCTGTACTTATCTGCTGTATCAACAAAAGAAAAAGACTTTAAATTTTTGTATTAGCCTTCTTAAAACACTCATCTTGTCTTTTTTCATTATGTTTGAAGTATTACATAACAAACAACAAGAGTCATTACATGTAATGAAGATCCTAAAACAAACTCACAAATGCATGCTTAAAAGTAATAGCTAAACCAATGCAACCAGACCTTCGTATCCCCGGTCATGGAGGAATTGGGAACACTCTTATCTTGCGAAGTTCTAATCTGTCATACCAACAGAATAAAAAAGTAAAATTATTTAACACCTCATAATTGGTTTGTGACGAATGTTCGTTATGAGTATATGGTTGCAATCCATTTGAAGGTAGCGAACAAAAAATGATCAATAAAGACTCTTGCATGAAAATGAAGGTACCTAGTAACTTGGCAAAATCATCAAACTTACATGTTCGTCTTTTCTTTCCAATCTGCACTCAAATTCTTCCATAACTTCATTTAACATATACTCAACAATCTGTCAGTGGAACCATCACAGTTATAAAATAGCTATCCTTCTTATGGTGGAAGCTTTACATACTAAGAGAACTTTTATAAAACTGAAACTCACAAAAAAAAAGATCACTAACCAGAGGAATTTCTTCACTACTCTTATCAGAGAGAAGCTCATGAACAAGTTTGTGCAACGAAGGAGAGATCTCCTACAAAATCCACAACGTGAAAACCATCATCTTGTTGCAAAATTCTTTTGCAGAATAATCATAGTAAGCATACAAACCACTGCATTATGATCATGCACAAGATCACCGGACGAGTTCTCATTACCCAACATACTATCAAGAGACTTCTCACCAGCAGATGAGTTCCTTGACAAAAAATTCAGGATGAGATCAGAACTTTTTCTAGCAATCGGCTTTCCTCCATTAGGAGGCTTCGATGATGAGTTTCCACCAAATTTCCGTTGCCCATTTCCACCGGATTGTTTCCACTCATGGTATGATTTGAGTGCCAAGACACAATTCACAACTCGAGACGACTTTCCTCCCTAATATTTAGTTTCAATAGCATTCATTACTATTACCATTTCCACACTTCATAGACAAACAAGATTGAATATATACAAACAGATAAACATACTTGTTCCAAGTCAGATACTTCAAATGTCGGAAGCCCCATTTGCTCTATAGCTACAAGGAAGTTCCTCAAATTTTCAGAGTATTGGTATGCTCCATCAGGAACAATAACGGTATTTGAAGGTGCTTCAACTACCTAGAAGCGAAGCAAGGCCAAAATCAATCACTAAACTAACTAACAAGAGAAAAATTAGAGTTAAAATTGATGAAGAAGCATACTTTTTGAACAGCACCAGATTGGACTTTGTTGAGTACATTGCAAAGTATAATCCCACTTCGTAAACCGATTCTAAACTCGTCTTCAGAAGGCTCAGCAGGTAAATCTTTCCCCAAAACTACCCCTGCCAGCTTTCTTAACCATCCAGCTGCCTCATATCTCCTCAATGCTGCCAACAAAATTCACCCTTTTATTGAAGAAAACGATCCTATCATTCTGACATTTTTTACCCCCTCTATTGTTAAATCATGAATTTTGTATTTGGTTCTTAACTCTAAAATCTCAATCCCATTTCACCCAAATCTCATCCAAGCCAAATGAAACAGGAAACTCACATCATAAAAGCAGAACCAACATTAACTATCAAGATTCAAGAACAATGAATAGAATAGTCAAACAAGTACATTTGAATGTCCATTTCCACCCTCAATGAAAGATTCTTTGAATTTCTTTTCAATTCGAAGAATGATGATCCCATAAAAGTAGGCAAAGAAAGATGAAGATAGAGTGAACATACAAGCTTCTTCAACTCTTCTTGCTGCAAAATCAATGTTGCAAAGCCTCTTTCCATGGTGTTGAAGCACATCTTCCACCATTGAAGCCACATTGAATTGCAACCCCCCCTCCGCCATTCTACAGTTCAAAATCAAAAATCAAAATGCATGCTTTAATACGCATGCATTATCAGAAATGTACAACCCCACCTACCTAATATCTCATTCGTTTCAATGGTGAGAGATATTTCTTTTCCTCTCTCTTCGAAGAACCAGAGAAATGCAGGGGATTCTCTTTTTTTTTTTTTTTTTTGGGTAATGAAAATGAAGAAGGAAAAAAAAAAGGATCTTTATTTTCAGAATTTTGTGGTACTTAATCCATGGCTTCTTCTCTGTTTTTCTCCACATTTTTGTTTTGCAAATATATTTAGTTCTTCAGAAGCTCTTTTGTAGGCGAAATGTTCGGGCTCTTCATGGTTCCCATGTTAAGGTATTTGGGATTTGTAATGGTTATCATTTGGGGATTTATTACTATCGATTTACCCTTTTTTTATGGTAAAATATTTTGTGCAACTGATGCATGGATTTATGCACTCGGGTTAATCCACCCCATGCGCTTCTAACGCGCAGTTTTAACTGGCCTAAACGTGCTCTCACGCGCCCCACGCGCCTGGTGATGCGCTCAAACCCACCAAAATTCGCTTCAGGCAGTCATACTCGCATGTTATGTTAGGGTTACCTTCATGTTATGTTAGTATTACCCTTTCATGAGGGTAACACTAACATAACATGAAGGTAACCTTAACACAACGTGAGGGTAACCTTAACACAACGTGAAAGGTTACTTTAACATAACATGAAGGTATGATTAACATTGTTTTTTACCTTCATGTTATGTTAATGTTACTTTCATTTTATGTTAGTGTTATCTTCATGTTATATTAGTGTTACATTCGTGTTATTTTAGTTCAATGATTTTAAACTAAGAGTATGAAATCTGGAGATGGGGTCATATTAACATAACGCGAAGGTAACCCTAACATAACACAAGATAACACTAACATAACGTGAAGGTAACGACCAAAATACGCGAAAAATGTAAAGAGGCGCGGGTTGGACACACGAGAGTAACTTTTTTTTATACGAGTATCAGCACATGCGTCACATGTGGAGGATGAATTTTTTAAATAAAAAATATTATATTACTACTAATCTTAAATAATAATATTTTATAAGAATATACAACCTATATTAAATTAAATTAGATTCAAAAAAATCTAGTAAATTAAAGTTCTAGTATAATAGAGTCTTACTTATAATGGATCATAATTTTGGTTTGGAATGCTAATGTAAAAATATTTAAATATGAAAATCACAAATTACTGTCATAAACTTAAATAAAATCTTTAATAAGGATATTAAGCAATCCATATTTTGTAAGAAATATCCATAAATTAAAGTACTAATATAATAGAGTCCTACTTATGATAGAATTCTATATGATTTAGGTTTATAATTCTAATGTAAAATTATTTAAATATGAAAATCACAAATTACAATTATAATCTTAAATAAAAAATTTAATAAGGATATATTAGGCAGTCCATATTTTGTAAGAAATATTCATACTTTTATATATGTAATATTTTTATATAGGTAATAGATATATATACAAGGCAATGGCTCCATATGATATAATCCTTATATTTGTGGATAAAAATATGGGTTATGGCACAATGGAGCACAATAGATATAGGGTGTGGCTATTCGCACCCCGTTAATTTCTAAACACACCCCAAATATTAAATATACCCAGATAAAAAATCCAAAAATTACACAACTTCTAAACACACACCAATATATGTCTACTTTACCCATTAATTTTAAAAAAAAAAAAACAGAAAAAATAGCCCAGAACCAGACGTGCACTCTACTGCCAATCTCCATGGAACCGCCGCCGCCGCCTCCACTCCCTCCACTCCACTTCGCCGTCTCCGCTCCCGCCGCTCCATGAAACCGCCGCCGCCTCCACTCCTGTTCTTCCATGAAACCGCCACCGCTCCCTCCCCTCCATGGAACCGCCGCCGCCTCCACTTCGCTGCCCCCACCCCTGCTGTTTCATAGAAACGCCACCGTCGCCTCATCTCCTTCTCTTTCATGGAACCGTCGCCGCCTCCGCTCCTGCTCTTCCATGGAACCACCGCCACTGCCTCCACTCCCTCCCATCCACTTCACCATTGCCGCCACTCTGTACCTCAAATTGGGGTTTGGATTGGATAGTTAGGGTTTGGATTGGATGGAGAAGAAGATGAATCAAACTCATTAAATAATACAGGGTATTTTGGACATTTAATATATATTTACTTGTGTATTATTTAAAAATGGGGTGTGTTTAGGAATAGACGGGGTGCGGATAGTCGCACCCTATTATATTATATTAGACAACGATTTTTTACCAAACTAACACAATTCTTATAAGAGTTAATTACTATTTTTACCTCGTAATTCAGGTCAATTATCAAAACCGAATTTTTTTTTCGGGCTGACAAATTAGGACTTTAACTTTACGAATTTCGTGAATTTTGCTCAAATTAAGCTCGAAAAAGTCAATTTGGCCCAAATCACACGTAGATTGCTCGTGCCAGCGTCAAATTCGGGCTTTCAGACTATTTTTCTGACGTAGCAATTATTTAGCTGATGTGGATTTTTTAAAATGTTAATTTAATTTATTTTTTGAATAAAAAATATCGTAAACAATTTATAAATTGGAGAAAAAAAGTCATAAAGGGCAGCGATCTCCTCCCAGGACGACGATCTCCTTCCCACGACAGCAGAGTCTCTGATGGGAGTCTGAATCGACAGTCTAATCGGAGGCGGCCTCGACCATCTTCTCGCAGATGAGGGATTCGTCGCTGCCCTTGACGAGATCGAGATTGGGGTCGATGTGGGGGTAGGCGTCGAGAATGGAGTGGGGGATGCCGAGGGAGACGGCCTGCTCCAGGGTGAGCTTCGAGGTGGGGGACGCCGACGACGTCGGTGAGGGCGCCTGATTTGGGGACGCTGAGCTTGTCTCAGATTTTTTTGACAACAATTTTGCAGAAAATTTGGTTTTTGAGGGGAGGGTTGGGCTGCAAGTTCTGGAAGAAGCTTAAGAAATGGCTTTGGAGGAAAGTGAAGGCCTAGTGGAGAAGCTGCTGAGGCGGCGCCACCGTGTGCCGAGTTCTTTGGGGTAGGGGGTGTGGTGGCGAAGGGGGGTAGAAGAGAGAGGAAGGGGGTGTGGCGGTCATGGTGTTGTAGTGGTAGAGAGGGTGGGGGTGTGGTGGGAGAGAGAGGAAGGGGGTGGTGGTGCAGTGGCGGAGTGGGTGGGGGTGTGGTGGGAGAGAGGGGAACGGGGATGATGGTGCAGTGGCAGAGGCGGTGGGATGTGATAATGATTTTTTGATTTTTTTTTTCCTCCAATGTTTGAATTTTGTTTTGATATTTTTATTTAAAAAATTAAATTAAAATTTTTAAAAATCCACATCAGCTAATTAATTGTCACGTCAGCAAAATAGCCCGAAAACCCGAATTTGACGCTGGCACGTGTAATTCACGTGCGATTTGGACTTAATTGGCTGATTTGGGCTTAATTTGGGCAAAATTCGCGAAGTATGTAAAGTTAAAGTTCTAATTTGTCAGTTCGAAAAAAAAAGTCAGATTTTAATTATTGACCTAAATTTAGGGGGGGGGGGGGGGGGGGGGGAATAGTAATTAACTCTTCTTATAATGTAACCAAAGTATCATTTTGGCCGGTCAAAAAGAAGATGAGTCTCATCTCAAGTACCAATTTGACAGTGTACTGGGAGTAAAGATACATGAGCTTTAACCTATCGTGGATTTCGTTGAGCACATTTTCGGGGAAAAGGTAATTTTGTGGAGCCTGGTTCGGGTGAGAGAATTTTGTGGAAGAATCCGGCGTGGAAGAATTTTGTGGAGATGGATTTAGGTTTGTCTTAGAACTAATTTTGGGTGTTTGATTATAATAATTTTCGTGTATTAGGGCTCACAAAAATTAGGATTCGAATAGTTTACAAAAATTCTGGTTCTGGGTTTATACTTCCACGAAAATGTTAAATTTAAGCGTTCCATAAAAATTCTAAGTCTTCCAAAATATAGTTTTGTTACAATCTTCCACGAAAATTCTGAAATATACCTTTCACGAAAGTTGTATATTACACCTTCCACGAAAATTTAGAAGATAGACGTTCCACGAATTTTTTTACAAGCTTTTCATATTGTATTTATTGATAAAGTTACTATGCAAATGTGATATAAAGTCTTCCACACTTCTACAGGAGAATCAAACATCTTGCTATTTTGGTCACATGTGGTCTCATTCATCGGTCACATCTTATCATTAAGCATGTTGTCTCATTTAAAATTGTGATATTTTAGTCACTTTTTATGGTTTTATGACATTTAGGTCAAAAATTATAGCATTGTCATATTTTTATCTCAAATTTTAAGAAATGTGTTAAAATGAGGTATTTCCCCTAAAATTATCATCTTATAATAATTGTTCCAAATACCACTTCATATAATATGTGCTTTCTTTTTTAATCTTTTTTTAAGCCCCACATATGAATAGTGTAACGATGTGATATATGCAATTGTTACGTTGCAAATTAGATTAAATATAAAAAGTTTAGGTTGTAAAATAAAATAAAAAATTACATAGCGATCTTCACTTTGTTGGACAACTGATTGAGAAAGTGGTTTAACAAATGATTGAGAAAGTGGTTTAGTTTGGCAATAGTATAAACTCCATAGCTATAAAATTTCAATCAAATAAAAAACATTAAACTGTAAAGTTAAAAAAACAAAAAAAATGATTGACTTTTACATGTAACCTATAAAAATCATTGAAATTCTTTCTAATTTACCATAAACTTGTTTCAGCCAATAGGCTTATTTGACCTCCGTCGGAAGCAACTGGATAGTTGATAATCCTTCTAATAATAATAATAATAATAATAATAATAATAATAATAATAATAATAATAATTACGATGACGATGATAATAATATTGATAAATTTGGTTTTGAGCAATTTTCAAAAGTAAAGACATCTTATTTTTGTTGATCCACCATCACCACCATTTTCATTTATACATGCAATTTGTAGAAGAAATGAGAGAACAATTAAAGGTAAAATCGATTTTGGAGGAAAAATTAATCAAAAACCTAGAAAATGATGAAACCATTCCTCAATTGACGCTTGAAAATCACGTGGACCTTTTCTTGTCGGAAAATGTTGTCGAAGATTGCAAACATAGACACAACGTATAGCATAGATTGTGATAAGAAAAAAAATTAGATTGCAAAATTAAAAAACATACATATTATATATTGAAAAATGAAATTAAGCCTTGATATTATTCAAAACTTACCGCAGATTTCAGGATTACGAAGGATAGTTAACAAATTTATCCATTTGAAACAAGAAAAAGAAAACACTATCATCAATATTGGCATATTGCACATTAGACACGTGCAAACCATGATCAAATTAGGGGGATTTTTCTTATTAGATTTAACTAAATATAAGAAAAATAGATGCAATTTTTATAATAGAAAACCACGTATAAATAAATCAGTCCTGCTAACCTACCCATCATGGGCATGTTAATATGTATTCATCGTTGATGTGTCAAATATTCAACATATCTATTAATTTTACTTTTCATGTAATCAATAGATGTTATTATTACACGTTAGCGATGAACATATTAAGAATTGCCAGCCATAGATATTTTAGCATTTTTCATCAAAACATTATGCTTTTTTGGACTAAAAAAAAAGAATTATATTTTTAAAATATAGTCAATATATTTAAAAAAGAAAGAAAGAATGATCAAAGATCATTAAATAATGCACATTGCATAGGCTTCATCAATTAACTAGAATCACAATGAACTTTAAATTTATCCAAAGCATTCAAAAAAAAAAAGTTCAAACTTAGAATTCATTCCAAACGTTTCCTTCCAAATGATTTATTGTTGCAAATTTCAAGACCAACCTCCAAGAATCAAACCATTCAATTTAATGCAACATTAGATTTTTGCAAATTAGCTATTTTGTGCTTTGGTTTTCTACTAAAACCTTGAACCTTATGTTTGTAGCTAGAACCTAAGATGGTATTTGTTTTAGATTACTTAGGATTAGAGAAATCCAATTTTAAAATCCTAAGTTTTTAAAATTAAGATGAATAGAGTGTTTGTAGATTTTGTAAGATAAAATTAGTGGTGCACATGTCAAATCAATGCTCAAAAAATATAATTATGTAATATTATATTGTTAGTTGATGCAATAACAATAATTTGATGATTGTAACAGTATAATTTTAGAGTGAGTTTTGTGTGAGACCATCTCACGGATCTCATTCCGTGAGACGGGTCAACCCGACCCGGTCAACGGTCAAAGTCAATGGTCAACAGTCAACGGTCAACGCCGATCAACGGATGGTCAACACTGATTAACGGTCGGTTAACGCCGTTGACCAAAAAGTATTACTACCTCCGTCCCTGCTATCTTTGTCTACTTTCCGTTTTTGGACGTCCCAGCTAACTTTGCTAACCCAAAAATGGTAAAGAAAAATTTACTCCCTTACCCTTCCATTTCTTTCATTTTACAACTTTTGCACTAAAAAAAGCACACATTAATTACAAAATTGCCACTCAAAAACATTAAAATAACACATCACATCAAAGTCAACAGTTTTTTCTTAAACTCCGTGCGGTCAAACCGTGGCAAAGATAAGGGGGACGGAGGGAGTACATGTTATATATAAAAGTATTACATCATAATGTAATACTATTATTCTACTCACATAATACTTTTATGTGTATCATGTGATACTTTAAATTAATATTACGTACTACATATAAAAGTATTACATGATATATATAAAAGTATTACTTGTTTATTTCAATAGTATTACATGTTGCACACAAAAGTATTATATTATGAGAGTATTACTTGTTGATTTCAATAGTATTACATGTTGTACATAAAAGTATTACATTTGTGTATTAGACAATATTTTTCTATATATCATCTAATACTTCATAGTATTACATGATACACATAAAAATATTACTTGTTGATTTCAATATTACTTGTTGATTTCAATAGTATTACATGTTACACATAAAAGTATCACATGATGTACATAAAAATATTACTTGTTGATTTCAATAGTATTACATGTTACATATATAAGTATTACATGTTGCACATAAAAATATTGCATAACGTTATGTTCTTATAATGTAATAATATGTTTGTGTGTATTAGGTAATATACTTTTATATATCATTTAATACTTCATAATGTAATACTTTGATGTATATTAGGTGATACTTTTCTATAGATCAGATAATACTTTTGTATTATATACATATAATGTATAATATATTACAAAAGTATTAGATGATATATAGAAAAATATTACCTACTACACATAAAAGTATTACATATTTTCATACACTCTAACCAAATCCAAAATCATACTATTTTACAAAAGTATTACATAGTATATTGAAAAGTAATACCTAAAACACACAAAAATATTACATAATTTTTCAAAACTTTGTCACACATGATACACATAAAAGTATTACCTTATAAAAGTAAAAGTATTACATTCATAATGTAATACTTTCATGTATGTTGTATACTACTTTTACATATAATATGTAATACTTTTTGTCAACGTGTTGACTGGCCTGTGACCTGACGTTGACCGGTATTGACTTTTGACCATTGACCGTTGACTTTTGACTTTGACCGGGTCAGGTTAACCCGTCTCACGGAATGAGATCCGTGAGACGGTCTCATATAAGAATTTGTCATAATTTTATTAGGTGTGTATTGAAATTTGTGCATTAATAAGTTATAATATAGGGTTAATGATTGTGTTTTTTTAAATATAGTAGAATTTTGGTAGATTATATAATCCTCCTCTAAACTCAGAATAAAAATTCCAAATTCTGACTCACAGACGCCAATCCAAACACTACTTACGGTTTTCTTGTAAATATGTTAATTCTCAAGGGTAATTAGCAGCAATATGGCCAATGCACGACGAAGTCAAAACATGCATGCAGTGAAGGTGAATGGCATAAATTAGTTCTGCAATTTCAATGTCGATGGTAAAAACAATATGTACACTTTGTTTCCCAAAGCTTTCAGTTTCTAACATATTGAGCTAACAACACAACGGCCATTAGCTGTTTGGGAATCAACAATCTGCATTACCTTCGGGATCTACTTCGTCTCCGTTTTCGCTGTCCTTTCTCTGCATTTTTGAGCTCTCCATGTCCATATGCGAAATCTGCACATATTTAGAAGAAGAGCGTAATTCAGCCTATCCTAATCTACCTGCTATAATGATTAGTGCATCAAACCTTTAACACATTTGAATCTCTACCACGCATGGCAGATATCGTGTATTTTTCATTTGCATAAAAGTCATGGTACAACTTCACAAATGTTGCACACACTGCCGTGTTTTTAACACAGTACGAAACACCATGCACCTGTTGTGCATAGCAAAAGATCCAAAACACCGGATAATGTGTGTTCATCAACATTCATGTACTCGCACATATAACCTTTTCTTCATTTTGCTTTTTTTCTTTTTTGGAGAAGCATAATCCTGATTCATGAATACTCGTGTGCAGTGTGTGTGTGTGAGTGTGAGAGAGAGAGAGAGAGAGATCCATACAATATGTGATTTCCATTCTATCTTGGCAGTTCCATCTGAGGCACCAGCAGGCTGGGAATACCTGCCCACATGCCGAAATATGTGGAGAAGAACAGCAGCGTCAAGAGCAGCGTATTCCAGCTGCATCAATATTCCATAAATGAAGAGGGGTATGGACATATAAAGTCGAACAATTCTAGAAGGCCAAAAAAAAAAAAAAAACACTATATAGCAGATCCACAGCACTTGATAGTCATGATAGAGTTACTTCTAAGCATTAACCTTGGGTGAGACAGATAGCAGTTTTAATATTAAAAGCACGAAGTACCTATGACAGATGGGCCGTGTCTGATAGCGTCTAACTAGACCGAATTTTTGGTTATGGTAATTTATTTCAAATGTGGATAATGAATACATTATAATTCGTGTATCAGAATAGTATATCTCTAGTGAACTGATTTCCTCCCTCGTTATATATCACACACAGGGTTCACCTATATATACATGCAAAATTTGTAAAGGCCCATTATCATATGATTGCAATGACAATATAATTGGTAAGTGCATTTATGAGCAGACTGAATTTCACGTAGCCGAACATATTGCATCTTGTGTTCTCCTCTTCGACTTTTACATAGTATGGTATTCATTCCAATCACTCTAGGTTAGACTTTGATATGATGTTTTTGGTTTATTCTCTCCTGAATTCTATTCAAAATTTAAAAGATCAACATGAGCATCTTCATACTTTGTCCCAGTGTGTATAATTTCGAATAGTTTTTATCTTCGAAATCAGTCTTAGAATAGATTGTGAGGCATTAAACGGACTCCCCATTCTTACTATCCACTAACCAGCTTAATATAAGAAAGGAAATGATGCTACACACAAACCAAAAAGAACCTGTAGATCTATCGCTGAATGAAGCATTACTAAAATGGGCCGAAACTTTTATAGTGGCTGATGAGTCTCAGAAAACATTAGAGTCGAAAACACCTACCTGATAATGACTTAAAGGCCTTTGCTCCCAATTGCTATTTCGTCTTGTTTTATTCAAACCACTGCCCAATATTTTCTGATTCAAACCAACACCATAATATCATAAGAACACCAACTCACTTGATTATGGTGATAATTCAAATCATGATGAACATGATGCTTATTTAGAAGTATCGATTGAACAAAAGGAAAACCAAAAAAAATATCGGTAAAATTACCTCTGCCAGGCCAGAGAGACCACCCCGCGGTTCTTTGAATACATTTTGGATATCAAGCAGCATCTCAAAGTGCTTAAAACAATTCAAATCTCCATAAGAATGTGCAAGCTGCTTAACATCACATTGAAAATTGTAACCTGCACATTCATAACTGCGGTCAACATTTGTAATCATATACTGTTTTATCAGTTGATCAAGAAAAACCCATAAAATGAACACCATAACAACATATGTAGCTCCATAAGAAAAGCCAAAAGGCACAAGTAACAACATATCAATACAAACAAAAAATACCAAAGAAGTAATATTAATAACATGGTTAATAATGCAGTTAGAAAAATCAGGGAATATTTCTAAATGATTGTTTCAGGATGCACTGGAATTTTGAGAGAATCTCCAAGAAAGCATTCTATTTTAGTGCAAATTTTGCACCATAATTGTGCAAACTTTAGTACAAATCAAAATCCCTCTTCAGCAGTTTGGACCATAATTTGCACAATATATATTTCCTCAACATTCTTTATTATTTCTCTTATTAATTTCTATTTCAATCAATTTATCACTTATACATATATTTAAATATTAGTTAATTAATGTTTATATACATAAACAATTAAAATACTTGGTATATAACATTTAAACCGAAACATTTGTAAATCAATACCAAAAAGAAAATATATGAAATAAATTTAAAAATATTAACAAAAATCATAATACAATTTAAGCATAATATTTCATAAACTTTAAGGCAAAACAGATACAAGAATTAAATTTAAAAATGCGAAAGAAAAAAGAAAAAGCGATTTACCTAGTTTTAATATACTTGAAGAGAGCAGTAAACGGCTAAGGCATTTATCCAGAACATTCGGAACATCCTTATAGAGCTTGATAAGGTCGAATATGTAAACCTTCTTCTCTGAAGCAATTTGCATGATAGAGACCTGCAGTATGTGATAACATTTTATAGCTAGATATTAACAGATACACCATAAACATCTTTGTAAAAAGGAAGGTATTTATGCATGCAGTCCCTTCAATGAGTAATCAACAATCGAAACCAAATCAGTCCCTGTGCATAGCTTGAGCGAAAGGTGAATTAGTTTTTTGCCTACTTAATATCAAGTCGACCCCAAATTTTCGAACTCCACACGGGTATGTCTCTTTTATATGAATTATAAAATTAATTTTTACTAAATTCAGTAAAAACTCATTGCTAAGCTTGCAATAGTTCATGGTTGATAACAACCGAAGACATTATGAATAAGAAAATATGGAAGCATATGACCTCTATTTTAAAATTCGATAAATTCAGAAGGATGCTATTTAAAGAATTACAAAGAATGAGTCCGAAACTAAGTCATGTCCTATTAGAAGAACATGAAATATAAAACTACTAGGACATGCAGAGGCACGTTTTTTCGTTTAAGCTCTCTTCCACATTCAAACAGTAATATTTCATTGTAGATATCAATCAAACATATTTAGACAACTCGAGTTTGGAGAAGTATAAGTATCAAAGAAAAAAAAATGAAACAAAACTCAAAACAGAGCCTCTTCAAGTAGTTAGATGATGATGAACTTAGTGTGTTGAAGTTTGAACTTTAAGTGTGTAGTTTGAACTTCAAATTAGTTACTGTGATGATTTCTACATGATTTGTATTTTTTTAAATTATTTTTCAGTTTTTTCGCCCTTGTTCAAGAGGCGCGCCCGGGTGCGCCTCTCTCCTTGGGTGTCAGGGCACCCCTTGTGCTTCTGTGTGCCTCTCGCCTCTAAAAACTATGACAATTAAAAGGATTGAAGAGAGTGGCAACACAGATGCAATAAGACACCAATTAAACACTCGTTAACATGCTCATTAACATATGGGTACATAACGTTATGAGGAAAAAAGAAAAGGAAATTACATGAAAAGGGAAACCAATCTTGTGAGATTAAAAAAGCGCAGAAAGAAAAAAAAAATACTGTATGCAGATCATATATGTAACGTTACCTTTCTTTCAGAATCAAAAGCTGCCTCTCTTTCGAGATATTGTCAACATTTCAGTATCATAACAGGATATATTCTCTTGCATGATACTCATTTCGGAAAATTAAAGGCAGTATACATTAGAAGACATCGACTTGCTCCATGTGATGATAATGGATAAACCACACTTGAATACACTTACCTTACTGGGTCTGCTGCCCTTTTCATAATTAGGCTTCCATTCACAATCAACACCCACAACTTTGCATTCCTCAAAATAGCATATTGCATCCCGTAAGCCATTGATTTCATCAACCCACAAAACATCCTCAACAGACAATTCATGAAGGTTCAAATAGTGACGGTGCAAAAGATTTGATCCGGGCTCTATGAAAAACGTTAAATGATATTTAGACAATAAATAATGCTTAAATCAATGCAATTGCAATATTAAGAATCAGAAGAGCAGAATCAAGTTGAGTCTGAAATCAAGTCTCTATCAGTCATAGAAAGAGAAAAACTTGCATTTCTACAAAAGACAATGGTAATGTTTGTGTTTATTCCCCGGGGGGGGGGGGGGGCATCTGAAAATAGCACAAAGGCTGATGTGACGCGAAGGATGGGAAAAAAAATAAGCAACTTTTAAGGCATGATATCTCCAAATAATATATATCCTAAACAGAGAGGAAAAAAAAAAGACACTACCTTAATTGAATTAGGGTTATTTCCTAACAAACATAATGCACATGCAAATAAACTTGCAAAATGAAGCTCAGGAATAGTCCCAGAAAACTACTAGACACCCACTCATCTTGGAATTTGCAGTTTATTGAAAACCAAAATTGTCGTAGCTATTTAAATCCATCAATTTTAATTTTCAAGCAACAAGATAAATCCATGTGTTTGTGATATACAAACTGAAAGTTCTTCTACTAGGAGGTGCTTAGTTTTGCTACACATAACCTAAAGAGAAGAAAAACAAGATGCTACCACTCATATCAGAAATGCATCGCGTATCCTAAACAGAAGAAAGAACAAGATAATCCCATACATATCAGAAATGTAAATAGTACAGACTGAAAACAACCTTAGGAAGCAACCACAAACAGCCATCCAGCATCATTGTTGTGAATTTCAGTAAATTATTACATCACATAATCAGGCAGTTAAAACTTAAAAAGCTGAGCCAACAAAACCATATGTTTCTGCTCAAAGACTCAGTAACTCTACCTTCATATTCAGAAAACTCATAGATATACTCTGAGAACCACATCAATTTATCACAGTGTGTGTGTATATATATATATATATTTATATATATAAAGAACTTTTCAGAAGAATCATATCAATAGTCTTCATCACAACAAACTTTAGATAAGAATTTATTTTTCAGCAATGAAAAGATGCCATCCCTAGATATTACCAACTACTTGCCGACTAGAATCAGTCTGCAAGGTGCCAATACATGAAAAAAAACTTGCTGAGAACCTAGTGTAAAAGCAAAATATGGGGCATAGAAAGGCACCAGTATTGTCTGAGGATGGACATTCAAGTTGGTGTGAAGACACTGAGAGCATGCTCATTTATTATGAAGACATTGACATACTCAGTTGGCACTGTCGTGTAGTTGCTCATAGTTAAAATCAACAGACATTGGTGTAATCTTTCTATAAGCATACCATTGAAATTCGAGAAACCTTCAAGGGAATAACGATCACAGAGCTCTTCGACCTTCTCAAAATAGCCGGCTTCCATTGCTAAATAAACCTAACATTTTCAAGTAAAATGTGTCAACTTTTTGCTTGCTTTGCTCTTTTCATTTTGTACTACTTTTCACCAATGCTTAAAATTCCTT
The DNA here is from genome assembly GCA_005771605.1 of Scutellaria baicalensis. Taxonomy (NCBI): domain Eukaryota; kingdom Viridiplantae; phylum Streptophyta; class Magnoliopsida; order Lamiales; family Lamiaceae; genus Scutellaria; species Scutellaria baicalensis. The sequence continues at coordinate 47,464,549 of CM016722.1, forward strand.
CTCATTGAATAAAAATAAAACAAACACACACGCACAACGTTCTCGTGTGGACAACAACATTGTCTTTCCCTTCTGAAAGATGAAGCAGTATACCATTATTCACATGCATATTCACTTGATTACTTGAAACAATGGTTGACTTTTAGTCAAAATCTGAAAGACATCAGCAAGCTCATACCATATGAGCATAAAATGAATGAATTTGGATTCAACTATAAGGGAAAAAAGCAAGTTCAGCAATGTTCCTTAGAAATCAAATAGCATGTACAAGTTACATACCAAATATTCAAGAAGTTGTCTATCACCATTAGCTCTTGCTTCAGCTATCTCCCAGACGCCTTTTTCTGCTAGCTTCTTCATTGAGCTGCAATCATGTAAAATTTGTTATTATAGCAGATTCCCATTGAGGATTTGGACCAAATGATTTAAATAGATAATGTGTAAATAAATCAGTAAAAGAGCAATAAACAGAAATGTCTTGCCTTTCTTTACTCTGATGATAAAGTTCAGGAAATTCCTTGCGCAAATTATTTTTCTTTATAATTTCATATGCAGGTTTTAGTAGTTTCTGTTCAACATATTCCTCGACAAGCAAACACAACATTGGCTTCCCCAAATAGCTTGCCCACTTCTCTGCTGCTTTCATTTGTCGGCACTCCATCATTCTTAGTAAAAATGATTCTCCAGACTCACGGATTGAAAAGTGTATTAGCAGATTAACAGCAGTCATATATGATTGGAACTCAATCAGCTTGAAAACATACTGTTCAACCACTTCTTTTGCTGTTTCAGCCTTAGAATTATTCATTTTTGATAGATCACACATCACACCATCAATATCAGATAATTTGATATCAAAAACTTGAACAATCTTAACTTGAACCCCTTCCTCATGTGCTAGATTTCCATCAATAATGTCCAAAAATAATTTAGCAGCAAACAATTTTGCCTTCAGTACATCTTCAACATTGACTCCTGTTTTTAGGAAACGACAAAGAGCTGATAGTACCAGATGGCTGAAGCCATCACATTGTTCTTCAAAGATGGGCAATATGTAGAGGCACTGAGAAATTAAAGTTGCTGCTCCAACTTGGGAATTGTTGAGGAAAACCAGATGCAATTGTTGTTGTAATGCACGGAACTTCACAAATGCTTTGCATGTTCCTATCAAATGAGTCATACTTAGAGCTAACACCAAGTAAATACATACTAGAGGGGTAGGTGACAGTACATCGCTTTCCAAGCTCAAATTAATGCACAGTTTTAAGCTATATTTTATACTTTGAATTAATTAGTGATCTGAATTCAGAGCATATGCATGGTTGGTATTTACTAGTACATATATGACTAGCGGTGAAAAGACAGCAAGGGTGTAAAAGGTATCACGGACTTCATATCTTTGAGACAAATTACAGCCAACTTTAAAGATACTGCTAGCTCAGGACATTAATAAAAAAAACTAATTAAAATAAGAAAAGCTAAAATTAGGGGTAACATTGAAAATCTCAAATCAGTGACTATCATTGAAACACTAAATCCATCTTTATTATGAATTTTGGTAAACATTTCTTGGTGCACACGAGGGACTGACTCTAAGAAGATGTCTGGCAAGGAACTTGACTTCAAATCAATAAGCTGGAGTAGGCCAAAGTTTGTGATATGGTTCTTTTGGTGTCTCTTATTTGCAAAACCTAATTATAGTATAATACTACAAAGATGAATAGTTCATAATACAACTATTAAAAGCAAAATAATAGCAATAAACGGAATGATAAAAAAGAATGATGATTATTAAGGAAGTAACAATCCAACATGAGGCCAGACTACAAGAAAAAAAAGACGATAATCAGCCAATTAATTTTCATTCAAATCAAACCTGCCAAATTCATAAGCCATACAAGGGTAATTCAAAGTTGATTTTCTTTTCCAGAAAAACCTAAAATCCTAAAACCAACAAATTTTGATGTCCCAATTGATTCGGTTGTCAAAAGGGTAGCACAGATATTAACATTTTGTTTAACATTGGACATATCCCCTAACGAATAAAAAAGAATGCTCATGGGATTAAAATGAATAACGTAGGATGTCAGACATACCATAAGAATAACATCCTCTAAGGAGATACAAGAAGACCAATGGAGAAACATGCGAGAGATCAGAAAATGCATGCTTGGATATGGAGGTTTGCCTATATATTGGAGTTCTGTCTATTCCCATGGTCAACGAATGAAAAACCTACAGAAGATCAAACAGGCATGTTAATGGCTAAGCAATAATATTACAGATACAGGAGTGCTAGTAAACTTGACAACTATAAATAAAAGCATAAAGAATGAATAACACCATATGTACACAAAATTTGGTTATTGACAAGCTGTCCACTCAGTTATTTGAATAAAAATAGAATCTCAAATTCATCACTAGAAAATCATTGAAGAAAAAAATAAAATCTCTAAGGCATTTGATAAGTACTAGTGTGAATGTAATGCTTACTTGGTGATCCTTAGAATTCTAAAATTGCCTCTAAAACTGAAGTTGATTGTTGTAGCCCTGGATATACGTCTGGCAGATACCGGAAGCCCTTAGCACCTGACGAGAGAACAGAAAACTTCCAGATGAGTCCAAATGAGTGACAAATTTTTGCTACACCAGAAAAAAGAAAACAAAAATAAGATACATGCATACATTACCAAGTTCACTTTTCGATCTACCATTCATTGTGCGTTTATTAACCATAAGCTTAATTGTAATAATTCTAGTTTGTGTAGTTAGAGAATCTGGTCTCATATTCATGCAATCTGATCCAATAAATAAGAAATTGTTAACGGCACAAAATTTGTACAATTAAACCTAGATATCATCCAAGTATAATTGAGGGCTCAAATCTCAATTTTTTTTTAAAGGTAGTGCAGTATTTCGTATATACTAGATAAAAAAATATCACGCCAACCACAAATCTCATCTATAATCCCATTCATCTACAAATTCATTTACCCTTCATTATTTCATTTACAATCTTTCACCCTCCAACAAAAGCCCCGAAATACCAAAAACTTCAACTCAAAACCTTCTATTTATGCTTCAACTAGAAATCCACCTGTCACGGGGCGCTTCATAAGTGGATAAAAAGAGCACAACCGTGCGGCTAGTAATCGGCTCGTCCGATTACGTCCGCCTAAAACTCGTAGCTTGTTGGGAAGACAAGCTGATGCGACGCAATCACGCCAAAGGCGCTTTAGTGGCACAGTACAATTGGAAAGCGAAAAGCTTCATTGTATTAAAATGCAATAATCATTACAAATATGACATTAGCTATGCTATTACAAATTGTTGCTATAGAGGGGGATGTTCAACCCAAAACCTTCTATTTACATTGAAACTTTCATTGTTTCAATCCAAAACCTTCCATTTACATTGTTTCAATATAACTTTATACATTTTTCCATAGATATCTTAATTTTACTAGGATAAATCCATTGAAAATGGTCTTTCTAGAAAATGATTAAAACATATATGAGTTCTCCAATTATATAAAAATAACTTGAGTTCCCCAACTATATAAAAATAATTTATAGTGGGCCCCCTCTGGCTTCGTCACTGACATTGTTAGTTCTGATGGTCACCCTATGATATTACCTTCAAGATAGCTATAACAGTCAAAAAAATAAAGAACAACTTAATGCCCCATTGAGGCAACAACAACAAAATGATGGTAATAAAACCACAAGTAGGAAAAGAAAGCAAAAAAATCATTACACATTCTTTGGCATGACAAAGCCAATCTTACAACAGAGCCAAAGCCAATCCATAAGAACAAGCTTAAAAAAGACAGGAAACAATTTCAATGTATGAACAGCAGCAACAATCCCAACCAAAAACCCACCAAGATCACAAAGAAATACCTCAACCCACCAACACAAATTGGTAATCAAAAAAAGGGCAACAAAAAAATTACAACACAAACCATTAATAATCAAGAAAAGCCAAGACAAAAATCCTCTTTCTCTGCAAAGTTTCACCCTCTAAAACCTATCCCAAATACACACGACAAAAAACCAATATATGTCAGCCCACAACTGTTCAAAATCAGGCGTGAAATACAACAATGGAATGAAATCGTGAAGGGAAATGCATGAAAAGTGTGAAGTACTGTAGGATTAAATGTGTTGTTGGAGAATCTTACCAGGGATAAAGAAAATTGTAGAAAATAAAAAAGAAGGAAAAGGAGAACAGCAAGACAAATGTTTGTCGCTAAAAATGACAAGAATTTGTTGATTCCATATATGTTTTATTTCCATGTTTGTTTATTTGTTGGGCTTCAATACGATAGATATGCTGACTGAGTTCGTGTGCTGTTATTTTGCGGCACCGTTGGATCGTACTGAGATAGATGGCGAGGGCTTTTTCGACTTTTTACTTTTGGGTTTGCCATAAGGATTTTTTCACTTAATTTTTGTTTTCTTTACAAATAACGGTGCACTCGTTAAGATTGTGTTATTTATAATTTACTAGTGTTGTACCCGTGCGATGCACGGGATAAAATTTTATAAAATACAATTATAATATTTTTATTTGAGATTTGGAAAAAAAAAAGTATATACAAATTATGTAATATAATGAAATTAAGTAATTTATATATTATATATTTTAAATATTTTATTGTTGGAGATAATCTCTAGGTACGGTAATAAAATAAGATATTATAATTTTAAACTTAGTTTATATATAAATAAGATGGATATGAATTCTATAGAAATTATCACATTTCAAGCACACTATTCAAGATAAAGGAATAATGTTTACTTAAACAAATTACAACATGAAAGCTATGTTCTATATATGATATAAAGAATAATTCAACTAACTACTTTTAAGCATGTTATCTTTAAAATAAATAAATTATATGATAAAAATCTCAAAAACATAAAGAAATATAAAAACAAAATATATAATTAATTTCCAATTATTTCTAACCAAAAAAAAAAAAACAATCTACCTTGTAATGTAAATTTATAGTCTTCTTTATCAATTTTCCATGTAAGTTTTCATTTAGATTTCTTTACGAAATTCCTGCATAAAGTAAAAAAAAAAAATTACATTAATAATAATCCATATGCAATACCAATAAATAAAACATTCATCTCCAAATATGAATAACGATAGGAACTTTAATCGTTAAGAAATGATTGATAAAGTCAAAAAATTATTAACCGTCCATCCAAACTATATGATGTAGATCAAATAAAAATCATAACCAGATAAAATAAAAACCAAAAAAAAAAAAAGAACACAATCCCATGAGCACCGTGAAAGAAAAAGATTTGTATTACAGAATTTGAGAAATTAAAGAGAAAGTATGAGTCAATTCTAAATTTTTTCTCTCATATTTATAGTGCATAATTTGTTCATTAGATGTGGAATTAGTGCATTTTGTATGTCATAAATTTAAATGCTTCCTAATTTATAGATTTTTTTTCCCAATTATAATGATTGCAAATAAATTTTCAGTTTCTACTTAATTCCTATACATGAAATCAAATCACATCATTCACAATCAATGTGTTTATTGATAAAATCAAAACATTTTATTATATTACATTATGTTATACATTAAATATTATTTTTATTGAATTTTATTATTTACAAAATAGAAAATCATGTTCAATATATATAGTATATAAAATCAAGATCAAGATAATATCACAATCTTATTTGTTTGCTCATATTATTGTATATTCAATTTTAATAGTGAAATTTAGTAGGGACTTATTTGTATCTTATTTAATGGATGAAAACGATAGCATCAACATCTATTATATTTTTAAAATGACATTTCAAATTATATTAATTTTAAAACAAACCAATATTTCTATGTAATCGATGTCAAATAACTTGATGTATAAGTTATTAAGAAATTTTTATATAAAATCATATGGAATGCTTAGATGAAAAATCATTTAGTTTGCATCTATAAAATAATTTAACATTTTTTTTTAAATTGAAACATATTAAATTAACATTTTTATTAAAGTGAAACATATTAAATAGAAGAATGATAGCTAATGGCAATAATTTCTTTTTTTTTTCCCTAATTTGTAATAATATTCATCCTTATATATAGAAGATTAATGAGGCAGTTGACTTTTTTATTTAATGGATAAACATTATATCTTTTCCGTAAATATCAAAACAACTTTTGGGTGGAAAAATTATTTAAGGAAATGTTCTTCTTCATATATATATATATATATATATATAAAGATAATGTCACATTATAGAATATTAATATCATAATTAATTAAATATGATATTCATTTTATTATTACATATGATTTATTATCAAATCAAGTGGAGTTCTTTAATTTCTTTCTATATGATATATTATTACAATATATCTTTTAATTTTAATTTATATTTAGAATTATTTAATTGTTGACTTTATGTTTTATGTAGATTTGGTTATCAAGTGGCGAATTAATTTTTATATATCTACTCCTTTATATAACAATATATTATGTTTTATACGTCAACAAAATTACCGAAAATTGTATCTATATTTTGGTTATCTTTTTATATATTATATTATTTTGTAATGATAAGAATTATATAATAAATATATTTTATGTATATATTTACATGCATATTAAATTATATATAAATATATATTAACATCGAATGAATAATTATTTTATTATTTATATGATATTATGATTATGATATTATATGATTTAAATCATATATATATATATATATATGTATACATACATTGCTAAATGATATCATAAATATATATGAATAGAAATTGATAATTAAAGTTGACTTACAATATTGACAAATATGGTAATTTTATTATATCATATCACTTCCTTAAATATATATATATATATATATATATCATCAATCATTATTTATTATTTATCATTTAACATTTATTTTAATAAAAAAATTATTTCCAATTTTGGTAGGGTGTTTTTGACGGGAAAATTTTAACATTACTATTTGAGGAAATGTTTGTGTTTTTATATATATAAAGATTTATTTAACGTATATTTTTCTAATTTCGGTTTGTTTAATTATTTATAAAAAATTTATAGAGAGTATGTGATACATGTAATATTTTCATTAATGATAGATGTAATACATATTAATACATGTGGAATTAATGTTATTATATTGACACAACATCACAAAATATCATTGAATGGAATAAAAATATTATGGATGGGCTAGAATCTTCTCAAATTCACAAATCCATGAAAGATCATACGGTATCGGATGAGTTAGAATCATGAATGCTCCCAAGTACCTATTTCGGAAAGGATTTGATAGTTTTGTTGATATTTTTATTGTTATTTGATATTGTATCAATATAATATAGACATTTTATGATATTGGTTTTTGTTCCAATAATATTTATCAATTATCCGCAATTAATATCGATATTTTGTGATATTAATTATTGTTCAATAATATATATCTATAAATAACAACATGATAATATTGATATATTTACGTTTTTTTCAATATTGATTTATGCACAATAATATATATGGACAGTCTATAATTAATATCAATATTTTGTAATATTATATTTTATATAATATCAATAACTTGACGATAATTATTTTTGTCAAAAATATATGTCGAAAAAATATATTGGGAGATAATATTTTTTGTTGATTAATATTATTTAAATATAAAATAGTAATTAGATTGAAATGTGTATTAAATGTACCAGTCAATTTTTATTTAATTAGATAAATTTTATCCAATATAATAATTAATTAAAGAGACGATAATTATTTTGTTGAAAATATATATCGAAAAAATATTTACCTGATAATATTTTTTGTTAATTGATATTATTTAAATATATAATAGTAATTAAATTGAAATGTGTATTGAAAGTATATAAAAACCAGTTAATTTTGTATTTAATTAAATATTTTATTGAATATAATAATTAATAAAAGAAATGAATATTTATTATTATTATTATTTATTTATGTGGGCCTGATATCACGTAAGAATGATGATTTGAGTGCCGTCAGATGAGAGCGAGAAAAAAGATAACATTGTAAAAGAATATGTTAACGGCATTTTATTCTGATCGATTGTTTTCAATCTTTCAAATCCTGCGTTGATAAGATATATTTTTCATAGCCCGTATTGATAGATAAATTATCTTTTGGGCTAGAATCGATAAAATCTCTTAGAAAAACAAAAAATATTGGAGTAAAGTTGATTAAATACTTGATTTATCATTTATGCATTGCCATTTGCCTACAACATTTAGGCAATATCTTAATGGAAACCATTGTGAATGCTTATTGTCCACAATTATAGCAAGGTAATCATTATCAATTTTACGGTGAAATCATTAGAAGGGATAAGCGACTTAATTAATGTAAAAAACAAGAAATTAGTTAAAATATTTTATTAAATCAGATTTAAATATACATAAAAAAATTACACTATTAAAATAATAAAGATAAAAAAATAGATAATTTAACAATAATAATGAATATTAATAATAAATAAAATGTTAAAAAAGTTAATTAATAAAGAATATTATGGACTATTCTTTTTTTTTACAAAGAATAATACAAACTGTTGGAGATCATTGATAGTTATTACATAAAAATAGGGTAAGATTAAAAGTAAAACCATGTACACTATTGGAGATGGTCTTAGAAGGGATTAACTTACATATAACCGTGTTGATACGAATGCTATGAAGACAAATATAACATTTTGCATCTACTGTTTCTAAACTTATATGTCATCGTGTTAGTACTAATTAGACGTTGTGTAGTTTTGCTTAAATGTCAATTGCCTCAAAACCTTTATAAAATTTATTACATAGATGTTTGTTTTGTTGGGGTTATAAATTAAATATATGCATTTTTTGGTGTTATGATAATTTTTAAAATCTCATGTTAAATTTCCAATATTTTAATATAGTGTCTGTCCTTTTTTATTTTTTGTGATTTTGATATATATATCGATATTTTTGTAAAATCAATGATGAAATATAATATTTGCATCCTAATGTATGAGCAACTCGATTAGCTTATCTTCTAACAAAACCGATTTAACAAATTGTGATTTAACAAACCAATCTAAAAGTGGTGACAAGTTTTTTCGTAAGACAATCATGATGGATAGAAATAGGGGAATTCTATACACACCCCAAAAATACTAAACACACCTCAACAATAGACATGAACATTAAAATAATAAAAAAATGAATGTGTGTAGATGAATGTGTTTAGAAATGTTTGGGGTGTGTATAGAATTCCCCATAGAAATATTGTTATTTTCATCTTTGGTCAATCAAAACTTCCAATGCAGCTGACCTTAACATTAATGACCGACGGGTCATTTCATATTAATTGAAAAAAATTCATCACTAATATGTCGATAGATTGTTATTCTATTAACAAATTTGACTACAAAACTCTTCTGACCAATTTTTTTTGTTGCTCGTTCATCAATAATACATTTTAACGACGTAAATATTTACCCTAATGAAGGATTTTTCCATCATTATCGACGAGTTTCCATGTTGTGAACTTCTTTAAACCACATACAAATATTTGACATCTTCACTAAAAGGATTCCCAAAATATCGTGTTAATGAAATTCTCCCTTGGCAAAAACTTTTATGAGTCAGGTGCATGGATCCATGCACCTGACCCGACCCGTTCACGCGTCCAAAACGCGCCTGCACGGGCTCTCACGCGCTGAAGACTTGTGCTGAAGCTCATTCAAAATTCGCTCAAATAGACCAACCTTTGTGTATAGCTAAACCAACATTTGTGTATAGTTAGACCAACCATCTGTAGGTAGGTCTAACTATATACAAAAGTATGTCTAACATATACAAAGGTATGTTTAACTGTATGCAAAAGTATGTCTAACATATACAAAAGTATGTTTAAGTATATATAAAGGTATGTCTAAGTTCTAACACAAAGTAAAGGTATGTCTAACATAACGTAGTGGTATGTGCCAAAATTCAAAAATCAAGCCAAAAAAAGACAAGGCATGAAATCTGGGCAGAACTGATATGTTTAACATAGCTTAAAGGTATGTCTAACATATACTATTGGTATGTGATTTTTTTCAAAAATCATGAGCGAAAAAAAAAAAAAAAAAAAAGGGTGCGGTCCCCCCTGATCCGGATCCGACCCGGGTGCACTGATTCACAAAATACTTACTCATCTCCTTTAGGGCATCTAATCAATATTGCAGTTTTTAAGTTTACCCTCATAGAGTGGTCATAATTATCCAAATATAATCCATTTTGTAAGATGATGACATATATTTTCTAAAAAAAAAAAAGGTGATGATATATATGGTTTATTGATCATTTAAGCTAACATTCCTACTCAATAAGCAATTAATTCAAATTCCTTTAAAGCACCTAACAACGGTTCCTAGCTTACAAACATATCCCTTCGTCCCCTTCATTCCAATTATATACGTTGACTAGGTTTTTCATGAAGATTAAAAAATGATTAGAATAACAAGTAAATTTTTATTATGTCAATATTTAATGAGATTAGTTTTTCAACTTCATTTGAATTTATCTTTTCAAAACTAATTCGTTAGGAGTATATTGGTAATTAAATGACTTAAATAAATCTTACCATATATATTAAAGAGCAAGTCTTGTATGAAACCGTCTCACAGATCTTTTTTCGTGAGACGCTCAATCCATAACCCATACTTAGCAATTCATATGAAAGTTTGTGTTCAATTCATGGGTAACAAGGATGTGTCTCACGGAAACTATCCGTAAGACCATCTCACATATGTTTTTGTGTATATTAAATGGATTATATGTTTGAGACATCCAAAAAAAAAAAAAAACACAAACCTATATAATCGGGACGACGAGAGTATTGATTTTCCAAATTGAATAAGCATTTTAGTCGGGCATTTATCAATTTATCATCAAAACTCATATTGGCAATTTTTGGCTCAAGGAATAAAGATGCTCAACTATGGAACCAAATAATCAAACCAAAAAAAAAAAAAAAATACACATCATGAATTTAATTCTAAACCACCAAGTTGAATAAATAAAATATTCGTCAAAGTGTTGAATTAAATTACTTGCACCACTAGAATAGAACCTCATAAAATTTGGCGACACATGGATGATAAAACAGTCAATTGGAAATTTATGATACATCATGTTTAACATAAAAAAGATAATATTAAAGGTATATATATATATATATATATATATTGAAAAATGCATTTATTGTTCTAAGATGAATATACTTGCAAGACTTTTCCAAGTAGAACATTTTTAATATAGCGAGTGATGTGGTTCTTTTTCTGATTATATAATTACAGAACACTGAAAATTAATGAAATTAATGGTGTGGTTCGAATTAAAATGATGAGTAAAATCTCTGTTTTTCTTGTTAAATTCAAAATGTTGGGTTTGAATTCTAATAATGGTAAACATTATGATTATCTTGCAATTTGGGAAAATATTTACTTACCTATAGGCTATAGTTACATTGTTTTTCCCTTCTAGAAAAAAATTATATCCCCTTTGTTTTCGTGAAAAAAAGTGCACAATTGTATGAAAAATCATTACTAGCTTGTTTAAAATTTACAAATATATACTCATTTTTTCGATAATAAAAATCACAACTTTAATTTACTTTTGCAATTTCACATTTATATTTTCGACGACTGAAGTTCACATGTCCGGCAAATATGTCAATCACATGTCATATCACTCCCAATATGAACAAATTCAAAGATTAAATTGCAAAATAAAACTACCACTTTTCCAAAACCTGAAATTTAATATTAACTTTTTATATAATTAATATAAAAGATCATAAATTTTATTCATTCTTGCAATTTGAATTTAAGATTTCATTAATAACTTTTTCATTAGGAGGGACCTCACTAAAAATATAGATTTTTTTAATGAGTTTGGGGACTAAGAGGTATAATAAAGACTATAAAACTTACGTAATCTATATTCAAACACCTTTTATAAACGTGGGATACCACTTAAACTACAAAACTCGTAGTTTTTTTTTTTTTTTCTTCTGATTTTATAACTTAATAATGCGACCCGAATTTAAGACATTGCAAGGCATGCATCTATTTTCAAACTAATTTTTTTATTATTGATTGATAAAGATAATCACATCAGTATTGATAATAAAGACATTACGTGAGTCGTGAGCTCTACATGAAAAATATACAAGTAGTTTTTATCATGTCTTTTTTAAGATCAAGTTTAAACTAATCATGTTAACTCCATTTTGATAGTCTCAAAACATATAATAAATTCCCTTAACTCTATCATTATTCTTTATCAATGTTAAAACCTCCTCCATTGTTTAACATGGCTCTATAATTAATTAATCAACGTAAAAAAAATTGTTCATAGCTTTTTTTTTTTTCAACATCATAAATAACATCATATATGCATTTGAATTTCAAGAATTTTTTGCTAATTATATAAAAAAAATTATGATATATTAAAATGCAACTTTTGAAAATGGCAAAAACTTATATACCTCTGGGGCACATAGGGGCACGGATTCAGATGTTATATACATGTTCTTCAGGTGTTATATATATATATTCTATAGGTGTTATGTTTTTTGGTGTTATAAATATACTCTATAGGTATCATATGTATATAAGAGTATACATGTGATACCTGAAGAGTATATACATGATACCTGTAGAGTATATATTTAACACTATATGATAATTAATTTGGGGGCACCGTACCCCTGGGGCACACAAGTGTCACTCTTTGGAAATATGATGATTTTATTTTACAATTCAATCTTTAAATTTATTTTTGTTTCGAAAGCTGTGTATTCGACATGACATGTTTGTCAAACATATGGACTCTGGTCGTCAAGAAATGTAGATGCGGTCTAAATTGCAATAACGGTTATAGGTCGTGATTTCTTTACAATTATCCAAAATGGAAATAATTTTTTTTAATCATGATTATTTTTGCAATTATACCACCAAAAAATACACAAATTTCAAACAATTTTTGTGGAGAGAATAAGTCAAATTAGATAAACTTCGCGGAATATGTAAGCAAGAATGTTCAAATTTCCTGGAAAATTCTCTTAAGATCCAAATTTGATTATTGTTAGTAATTAAATTGCGGATATTGCTTAGCAATTATTCATTATTCTTGTATTTTGTAATTGACCATCATCAACATTTGCATTCTTTTCAATTTTCATGGAGAATAATCTTGGTACTTTATAATAATATTCACATATTCAATACTCTTTTTCTTTTTTCAATGACAAAAATATGATTTAAATATTACTTCAGAGACCTCAGGATCACAGGGTTATTATCATGTCTACTTCAACAACTTTTAAAAATTGATATAGCTGGTAATGTGGATAATTTCTTTTTATTATTTAAAACTATTTAGGTATTGATGATATAAGAATATATATATATATATATGTATGTGTATGTTCCATTAAAAAGAAAAGAACAAAAATAAGAAGACAGAGTTTTATGTGAGATCGTCTCACTAATTTTGTTATGTATAATGGATCAATTCATAACCCACATTTAATAATTTTAAAAAAATCAATCTCACAAAAACTATCGCGTGAGTTTTTGTAAAATAAAAATGTGACCGTTGTTTTTTAGACAGACTGTAGAGACACCATACATAAAATAGATCATCTGATGCTCGTGGAATCAACTAATTATTGAAAATTAACAAATGACAAAGCTCAGCATTGCCCAAATTAAATCAATAAAATCTTATCATATGTATTTTCTACACAGAAATTAATATGACATGTTTGTGGATATAAATTCATGAGATCGAGCTTCATAGTATATCATTAATAAATTAAATTCATTTGTAGTACTGGATTGTATCATTAATAGAATTTCAACTATAATAAGATTCTACAGAAATTAGAATTAGAATTTTAAAGTAAAATTATTTAAATATGAAATCCTAAACAACTATATACCTTAAATAATCATTAATAAATTATATTCGACAAATCATATTTTATAAGAAACATGCACATTTTTATAGTTATAATAGATAATAGATATATACTTCCACCAATATGATGGTGTATTAAACAAATGCATAAGTCCAAGTGTACTTTGAATTGCACTTTTGAATATCAACTTGTCTTTTGGTTCATCTTCATTACTCCCATTGGGTTTAAAATAACTACCTATATAATAGTTTGAGATTAAAAAAAAAAAAAAATCTGCTGATCTTCGCAACCACCATTTTATTGTAGAGAATGTCTTAATCAATTGAAGAGACTTTCAAGAACTAACTTGTTTTTTAATTTCATAAACCCTTAAAAGCTAACATATGGCAATATATATATTCTTGTACCCAGTTACATAAAGGGATTATCATGAACAATAATAAGAAAGATAATGTACAAATAATCCGATTAGGAAAAAAAAAAATTGACCAAAAAGTGTAGCTCTAAGAATGGCATCAATTTATTTAATTTCCTTCCAAGTATATTGCCTTTAATGAACTTCACACTTATTAGCTTGAACTCTCATACTTTCAAATGTGAGCATGCTGCATACATAAAATTGATAATAAATTAATTAACTATAGAATTGCTATTTAATTTTGTTGTCTTATAGAATATAAAAATTTGCACTATCTTACTCATCTCTAGAAGTTTGAGACAGTCTTAGCTAAGACCTTATATAAAATGAAGTTCATATGAATCAATAAGGAAGTCGACGGACCATTCAATATAGTCTATATCAATCTCACTTAAGACCATAAAAGGCTCCGTCTCACATGAGTTTTTCTATTTAAATTTTATGGTACATTTAAATGATTAGTTATTATTATTATTATTCAAATATTCTGCGATATTATTTAACATTTCAAGTGCATATAATTAAAGCGTCTTAAATACTAATCTTTGATGAAATTAATTGTGATATAAACAAATTTATAACAATTAATAACAATCAAAATTTAAAGAAAAAAAATAAAAAAGAACCGAAAATGAAAAAGAAGAAAAATAAGATTTTATGCCGGATATGACCTGATTATCTAACATACCCTAGAGTTCAAAAAATTAAGTTCAAAGAAAACCATGCATTGTTGTTTGTTGGAGATGGCCTAATAGGTCACACATACACAGTTACGACTACCAATTTGTCTTAAGTTTTTTTTTTTTTTTTCAATTTTTAATAATAAAGAAATGATATATGTATTTTTTCATTTACTCAACCTTATATGCATGGAATCACACAAAAACTCTGAAGACATTATAAAAAATAGATATTTCTTTAAAAGTCTTTGAGAAAGTCTTGTGCGAGACCGTCTCATGGATCATGTTCCGTGAGACGGGTCAACCCACAACCCACATTTCACATATAAATTAGTGGAAATGAGTTTGATTCATGTATTAAAAGAATCTGTCTCACGAAAACACTCCGTGAGACCCGCAAGTATTTGTGAAATTCTTTCCGTTTTATAAATAAATAATCAAACATACTATATACATCATCAGTTGTATTAGACAAATCTTTTTTTATCATACATGTATATACTTTCCCACCATCAACCAACCCATCGGAAGCCCTTTCCATCGGCTCAACGAATCCAACCCATTTCGCTAGTCTTGATTTTATAGACCTACCTTTCAAGATTAAAGAAAGTCTATAGAATTTCAAAAAAAAGAAAGTGTACTAGGGACAGTCCATGATACTATTGCACAGTTTTCTTTTCCCCTCACAGTCCTGCTACAAACTTGTGTACTATATTCTTCAATTATCCTTCACCTCAGGTCCTCAAATATCAATTTTGCTTTTTCCTTATTTATAATTAAAAAACATTAGTACTACAAAGAGCTGGACAATAAAACACCAGGAATTCAAACTAAACAAAAGAAGAGAGAGAGAGAGACTTTGGGAAGTCGTCGTGAATATAAGGGACGTGTGATCATATTTTTCACAGTGTTGAACCTTCCTCTCACCTTCTCATCCCCCAACCCCCCCCCCCCCCCCCCTCTTCATCTTTCAACATCAACACTTAAGAACTGGTCATCTAATCCGCGTTCCCTTCATCTCTCTCTATGTATTTTTTTAGTTTCATTCGATTCTAATTAAGTGTCGTTTTAGAGATTAAATTTTAGTTTTAAGTGTCAGTTTCAGGTTTATTAATAAATAATGCTTATTAATAATAAGTCAGTTTTATATGCAACCGCTTCATAAATCATTTTATGTGAGATGAATCACTCCACAACCTACATCTCACACTTCACACATAAATTAGTGAAAAGGGTTTGAGTGATGGATAAAAAAGGATCCATATAATGAAAATTATTTATAAGACCGTCTCACTCAAAAAAAAAATGTTAATATTTATGTACTAAAAGTTGGGAACTTGACATGATTAGTATTATTAATTACAATTTTGTGTTCTGAAATAATTTTTATCAGTCATTCATTCTTTAATGTATGATAAAATCTTTATAGTGAGACCAGATATTGAGATCAGATAGAAATATTTTTTTCTCTTCTTTTGGATAATTGTTAATTTAGGGTGCAAAAGATTGTAAATTATGATTTCAGAATCCATATTAGTTCATGAGAATTATTATGATCGATGGATAATAGTCCGTCCCACAAAATGTATCCATCAAACCATCTCACAATGTTTTATTTTCATGATCTTTAAGTGATAAGTTCATTTCTTTAAGTTCCAAATCTATATATTTTATTGTCGACCTATAATGATACCATTCACTCGTTAAATGAGAAATGAAATTAATTAATATGTTGGATATTTAATTTTAGCAGAGTGGACACCTATATATGTATGACAAATATGGTAAGAGGACCATATACATGTTATTTAAATCCCAAACTCTTAGTAGCACTTAAACCAATAAAAGTCATAGGTTTTGTAAATAGAGTGTGATTATTCCCATGTTAAACAAAAGAATCTTAAAAAGCACTCGTCTTCAGTAACGAGTAACTTTCAATCCCAACGCGGTTGCAAAGAATCTCAATCCCATCCTATATAAACTAAATCCTTTGTCCAAAACCCATGAATATGATCTTCATCATCAAAATATTCAATAAATCCAACACAAACCCACATATGATTTGAGGTTTCTTTAAACAATCAATATTGTTAGAACCATATTTGCTTGACTTGTGTGAGAAATGAACCTTCCTCTGTAATTTCCACTCAATTTTCCCTCTATTTATACCATTGGCGGCTCTCAGTTCTAGGCTACCTTCTTCATCTCTTTCAATATTTTTTTCAATTCCATACTTTTTTTCCTGAGCTTGATGGTACCAAAACGACACCGTAGGCAGGGGGGTGAGGAGGGCTCTGAGCTTTCTAATAAACGCAGACATTTAGCTTCAAGGTGGGTGGATTAGTTAACACTAATTCTCATTTATTTGCTCTTTTCTTTAATATTAGCGTTATTTACTTGTCTTTTTTGGTTGGGTTTTGTGTAGTGTGTGTAGAGGGCTCACTTGTGATCGGAATCTCCAAGAAACTTTGTCCTTCTTGGAACCCTTGTTAAGAAAATGGGTAAGATTTTCTTATTTCTTTTGACATGGGAGAAAATGGATAGTTACCCTTTTGTGTGTTTCTTTAACTTCTATTCTATGTCATGAAAATGTGTGTTTGATTCTTGATGCTGTAATTATGCAAATAAAGACTATCATCTATGTTTAAGTATATTGTTTTTCATGAAGATTTTTTTAGCAGTTTATAGTAATTTCTCTTTTTCCCATACGACAGAATTGTCATGCTTGATGTGGACTTAATTCTAATTCCATGTATGTTTGGATGCTCAAAACAAAACAGTAAATATCTCATGTTACATTCATTTTTGTATTTAATATAAGTAAAGTTGGATGCTTTTTTTAGATTTGTTTTCTGGGACCTAATTTCTTGGTACTCTGTGTATTGATTGCTAAATATACACTTGTTTTATTATACAGTAACTTGGATGTTTGTGTGTGTATATATATCATTTCATTTTTAACTAATAGTTATTATTATTATTATTGGTTAATAGGTTCGAGAAGCAGTTGACGTTGCAATCGACCCTGTTCTGAGGTGAGTTTAATGTCAATTTCTCATCTTGGATGCAAATTTTTTTTTTTTTTTGCCTTCTAATTTTAATCATCAACATATTATCCAGTTCTTTGAGTAATTAGTTTAATTTGTTTGAATGTGTATATTTCTTGTAGATCCTCCTTTGATCGAGTTGAAAGCTCGGTATCATCATCAAGGAGTTTGCAGCTGCAATTTCATAGCAATTTGCCCGACACCTTGTTTACGGGCAACCGTCTTCTGTCTGAGGACGGAAGCCATTTAAAGGTTGTCATGTACAACTCTGTCACGGGCCAAATTATGACGAGTGGGCCCCTATCTTCGCTCAAAGTCACCTTCGTTGTTCTTGATGGTGACTTTGATCGGGAAGATTGGACGAGCAAGGATTTTGTTGGCAAACTTGTGAAAAACCGAGAGGGGAAGAGGCCGTTGCTCGCCGATGACCAGCTGACAGTCACTTTGAAGAATGGAGTCGGTTATCTTGGCGATGTGAGCTTCACCGACAACTCAAGCTGGATAAGAAGTGGGAAGTTCCGCTTGGGAGCAAAAGCGGTTGTTGGTGATGAGACGAGCATTAAAGAGGCCGTGAGTAATGCCTTCAGAGTCAAGGATCATCGTGGAGAATGTAAGTGTTGATAGTTTCTTCTCAGTATAATAAAGACTCAGTCCGTTCCAAAATATTTCAACAATTACTTTGTAGATCATATAATATGAAAGTAGTAAATGAGATCAATTTTGGTGAAACATGAGTAAATGTTTCTTGAAATCCTATAATGACACTTATTATCTGTTGTTTTGTAGCCTATCAGAAGCTGTACCCCCCATCCTTGGGTGATGAAGTTTGGCGATTGGAGAAAATCGCTAAAGATGGTTCGTGGCATAGGAAACTCAACGATTTTGGGATATTTTCTGTCGGAGATTTCCTGAGGCTCTATGCTACGGATCAACAAGGACTACGCAATGTAAGAGCTCTTTCTTGATCAATCCATTGTAAGATGAATGTAAGATTGAACTGTTTTCTTACTTGTTGGTTCTATATGTATATGTAGATACTTGCGGTGTCGAGAAAGACATGGGAGACAATCATTAAACACGCCACAACGTGCCGTTTAGATGGTGAATATTCCCATCCTCTGAATAGCCTCACCCCATCAGTTGCTGGATACCCGATGCTTCTAGAAAGTCCATCAGTGGGCAGTTTCACGGATCCTAATCTTATTTTCCAACACCGTGAAATGGCAATGAATGGTGTGGGAACGACAATGTCATCACCAAGCGATGTGGAACAAGACAAGCATCGTTTGTTCGATGAGTTTCCAACGTTAGTCATGAACAATCTTGGCAAGTTCAGTACAGATTCTCATAGTGGATTCTGCATCGGAGGCAACTACGTGGGATCACACTCCCATCTCTCAACTGATTACGATCTACCAATGGATGGTGACAATTATTTTCAATCTGGGAACGGGGTGATGTTTCTTGATCCTGGAAATCGAGATGGAATCATAATGCCAAGACCGAAAACGAGGTGGTGCAAGGTTCTCGCGGTGGTCAAGTGGCGGATACTGGTTAGGCGCAATGTGGCGGCACGTAAATGGAGACGCTTCTATAGCTAAGGCTACATTGCTAACAAGAAAACAAGGGTAATTAGCCTCTTATCAGATGGTTTATTTATTGCTACATATTATCTCTACTCTGTGTACATGTAAATGAAGCAGAGAGAATTTGTATAGGCAAATATAACTAGTTATGTGCAGTATTGGGTTTGGCTCTCCAACAAAAAAAAAAAAGGTATATTTTGTGTGAGAGAGATTTGTGTTAAATCCAACACTTGGTGAAGATTGGTCTTTGTAAAAGCTTCCTAGTGTTGGTGGTTTAGTTACTTATCTTGTGTTCTTTCATTTGTATGGTGTGCATCAATCAAGGTTGGTTGTACAAAGTTTTATATTCAGGTCAATGTCAAACCTATCAAGTTTTGAGTTCAACTTTTTTCAGAATTTTCTTGTTTTCTCAAACTACATATCATAATTTATCTTGAAAATGTTGGTGCTTGTTTTCAAGTCAGGGATGTAAGTGAATTCAACCGTCTTCTATTGTGATTCCTTATACTTGATCATATTTGACTCCTCAGCTAATAAACAAGATAGGTAGAAGAATTATAAAATATAGAGTAGGTCTCTTGTGAATCAGGTGCATGGTAAGATTCATGTACCCAGGTCGAATCCAGTTGGGGGACCACACTTTTTTTTTTTTTTTTCCGCACATGATTTTTGAAAAAAATCACATACTAATAGGTTATGTTAGACATACTTTTACGTTATATTAGACATACCTTTAAGTTATGTTAAACATACCAATTCTGTCCAGATTTCATGTCTTGTCTTTTTTTGGCTTGATTTTTGAATTTTGGCACATACCACTACGTTATGTTAAACATACATTTACGTTGTGTTAGACATACCTTTATGTATACTTAGACATATCTTTGTATATGTTAGACATACTTTTGCATATAGTTAAACATACCTTTATATATGTTAGACATACCTTTGTATATAGTTAGACCTACCTACACATGGTTGGTCTAACTATACACAAATGTTGGTTTAACTATACACAAAGATTGGTCTATTGGAGTGAATTTTGGATGAGCTTCAGCACAAGTGTTCAACGCGTAGGAGGTGCGTTTTGGGCGCAGTGAACGGGTCGACCCGGTTGCACTGGATCCAATGTATAAAAGTTTTGCCTAAAATATAATGCTAATGTTTGATGTTTTATTCAATATTTTTTATACTGAAAAAAGTACTATTTTCATTATTTACTTCCTCTCTTGTTTAATATAAAAAATATAATACCAATAAAATTATTAATAACTACTGTTTTTCCAACTTTGCTGTCTTATTTTTTTCACTGACCATTCTGCCTTTTATTTAATATTTTATCTTATTCATTTTAAGTGTCATCCTTAAGCTCCGCACACAATTAAGAATTATTTTATTTTCTTAATATACCCTTCATTAATTAAGATTTTATTTGATCTATGTTAAAAATATAAGTAATATACAATTAATTAATGTATGAATGCATTAAGTATAGAGGCATATTATGGGAATGATACTCAAACGTCACTTAAAAAAATTGAAATATTCAAAATGACACTTATTGTGAATAAAAGGAAGTATTATACATTAATTATACATATTAAATAGTGAACGACATGGTTATCAAATACATATAATTATAATCGTTAATTGTTCTTTATTCCCTATAAAACAATCATAAACAATAAAGAGTAAGTCTTGTGTGAGACCGTCTCACGGATCATTTCATGTGAGACGGGTAAAACCATAAACCACACTTCATAATTCACATATAAATTTGTGAATATGAGTTTGGTTAATGGGTAAAAGGATTCGTCTCATGAAAATCATCCGTGAAATTGTCTCACACATGTTTTTGTGAACAATAAATACTTTGAAATAGACAAAGTACATATATAATTAAATTGAAAAGAGTAGGTGTTGTGTGAGTCTGTCTCACGAATCTTTTTTCGTGAGACGGGTCAACCCATAACCCACGCTTAACAATTCATATGAAAATTTGTGGATATGAATTCAAGGGTAAAATGATCCATCACACGAAACTATCGTGAGACGGTCTCAAATGAATTTTTGTGAATTAAAAAACCTTAGTCCCATCTATTTTAAAATTTCAAATCACAAACTTAAAAAAACTTATCTCATAATATAATTTTACGAGAATAATCATTATTTACATTCAAACAAAATTTGCACGAATGTTTAGTTTTCATGACACAATCTTTTTTATTTTTTTTATCAAATTACTCAAATATATTTTTATAAATTTATATATAAATTATGAGTATGAATTTATTTCACATGAAAACTAGCGTGACAAGACTTCATGGTTGTCAACTATAAATCGACAAATTTCAGGAAAGTAAGAGTCATACTTACTTAAAATAGTCGTGGAATTTGTTTCCTACTTAATTGAATTGTTTCTTTTGACGAGTAGTATTTGAATGTGTTTATCGAGGAATAATTAATACACGAGTATAATATTATTTTGGTAAATTACATGCTCTGAAAATCAATTCAACCATTCAGACTTCTGCATACTAAAGAAGATCTCCAGGTTTACGGCAATGAGGGACGCCCCACCTCCGCCGCCGGAAGGTGGCATCGGAGAGCCGAGTACCCGGGCGGCGACAGGCGGAGCAGTCGGGCTTCGGAAGAAGGGTGCATGGGTCCGATCATGGCTGCTGGTGGATTCAACTGGCCAAGCCCAGGTGATGGAGTCCGGCAAGCATGCCATCATGCGGCGGACGGGCCTCCCGGCCCGAGACCTTCGCATACTGGACCCGGTTTTGTCGTACCCATCCACTGTTTTGGGCCGGGAGCGGGCCATCGTCGTCAATTTGGAAGACATTAAGGCGATAATCACGGCCCATGAAGTGCTGTTCCTCAATGCGAGAGACCCTTTGGTCAACCCTTTCGTTGCTAAGCTTCAAGGGATTTTCCGCCATCGTCAAGCTGTGAAGTCAAAGCAGGTCTCCATCTCCCTCTCTCGTCATCATGACGTCATCTTCTTGCTTGTATGATCTGTGCGATTTGATTGGTTGTTCTGATGTTGTGATTTTAGTGGGTGGTGGTTTTGAAAAACCTCTTGAATCGTTGCGAGTTGGGATTTAATGATGATTATGTGAAGCTGTGATTTTAGTAATTGCAACTGGAATTAGGGATTTCTTTTTCAGTTGAAGTGTGCATTTTGATCAAGTTCTTTTGGATTGTGGTTTAGTTGATCAGTATATTCAGGGTCGTGAGTTCTGATTTGATCTTTGTTGAGTAATTTCTTTAGGCTTGTTATGAATTTATGATGATGATAGTGTAGATATGATGAGATTCTTATTGATGTGATGAAATGCTGTAATGGTGTTTAAGGAAGCTAGAGTCGATGGTAAGAATGCAGTATGGGCAAATCTGTCTAATTCCGAAGATCCACAAGAAAGGGCAGTTAGTCCTCATCAAATCTACAGTGCAAGTTTTTCGAAAAGGAGTGATGAGGGAAACGGTGATGAAGAACAACGAGATGGAGAGAATGCTCACAATTTCAAGCTTCTTCCGTTTGAATTTGTTGCACTTGAGTCGTGTCTTGAGGCTGCTTGCAGTAGCTTGGATGATGAAGTACGGATTTCTTGTAGTGTATTTATTAGTTGCACGTTGCAGTAGTTTGGTTATCTTCATTGTTGGTTAAAGTGAATCAGTTGTTTGTCTTATAATTGATTTTGAATTGTACACTCTACTCATTTTGAACAAGGCTACAAGATTAGAGCAAGAAGCTCACCCAGCATTGGATAGGCTGACTTCAAAGATCAGCACTCTCAATTTAGAACGTGTTCGACAAATTAAGAGCCGCTTGGTTGCTATAACTGGGCGTGTGCAAAAGGTCAGAGTTTCTCCTTGTTCTTATTCTTCAATCAATATCATTATTGTTTTTTATTATAAATGAATATCGGTGTTTACCTCCTGCTAAGTTGTTCGTTTATTGTTCCCTTCTCAGTGTACTTTTTTTAAGTTTGTTATTAACATATTTAATTTTAACTAAGAATAGTAGAAGCAATCTTTAAATTATTCCGTTTTTTGATGTGCAACTTATGTATGAATTTGGATAAATTGATTGAATGGAGCTAACTGGTTTTAATTTTAATCTTCATGCACCCTTTTTTCTTCACCAAAATTAAGAAAAAAAGTGCTCTGTTCTTTTTTTGATTGTTGTCATTCTGACAAAACTTTTGTTATTTAATCAGTAAATTAACTCATGGACAATTAGTGTTCATCATACTTGATTTATAATGATTGTGACACCTTTTATCATATCAGAGGGGGATTTGCATACCAACAAGAAGGGACTTGTGAACCTTTTAAGTATAAAACAAACACGAGACAGTCTTTATTTGTGGAGAATTTGTCTCTTTAAAGCCACACCAAAGGTTTAATCTTCGGATCACATTTGTTGCACACTATTTCGTTCTAGATATTTGTATCACTATTGATCCTTTATCAAAAATCTAGCTATCCTTCTTCATCTAGTGTAACTAACATGGTTCAACAGGTGAGGGATGAACTAGAGCATTTGCTTGATGATGATGAAGATATGGCAGAAATGTATTTGACCGACAAGTTTGAGACGCAGCTGCTCGAGAGTTCTTCTGCTTCTACTTCAATAAACGAGCTAGATGACATGGATGAAGAAGCTGTTCCACTTGATCTGGAGAATAGGCATGTGAAAACCCTCTATTGCTGATAGTATAAGGTTGTGTTTGGATTGAGTGATTTGAAATACATGATTTCAAATGATTGGATTTCAAATTCATATCAATTTAAACACCATCAACGGATCTGCTACTATGAATTTCATATCATTCATCAAATTCCTCCATCCAATTCCAAACACAACCTGAAAGTTTACGAGAATCAATTTGTGTTCATTTTCTGGAGTTCTGACTATAACTATATTCTCCTCATTATGTTAGGACCCATGTTGAGGTTATGATGGGACGTGATGAGAAGTCCGATATTTCTGATACTGAGATTCTGGAAATCAACAGTGAGCAAGAGCAGACCATTGGTGAGACTAACTCTCGGAAAAGGGACATTCATGGGACACATACTAGTACTCGAAGTACTATCTCAAAGAATCTTGATGTGGAGGAGCTTGAAATGATCTTGGAAGCATATTTTGTTCAGATTGAGGGCACACTGAACAAGCTATCCACTGTATGTATGCTACCACTCATTCTTTAGCTTCTGTATCTTCTTGCCCCTTGTGTTTCTGTTGCACATATAATGAGCGTAATGATAATCGGACACTAGATAGTGAACAGGGCAATTTTATAAATTGCCCTCGAAGTTTGGCATATTCAATTAAAGAAAAAAAAAAGTACATCCCTCCTGTACTAATTACTTGTCATTTAGATAAATGCATGCATTCATATTAAGAAAAAAATTCACTTCCTAATGTACCCTTGATAGTTTGTTGTACTTTAAATGCTTTGATTATTCTCACTCTACTAAATAGTTTATGTCAATTTCAAATTCTCAATTCCTAGAATTTATAGTGCATATTTTGGAATTCCAAATTAAGCTTTGTGGAAACTTGAACAACTATTCTTGTGTTCGCTAGGTGAATTGATGGTCTTAAGGGTAAAAAAGGAAAAAGTTGTAAGTTTAACATAATAACTAACATTTTATTTTGCAAATAAAGAGATCTTCTAAAAGTCGTATAATTAGAACTGGAGGGAGTATAGTTTACTAATATCCCTCTGAACATTTGTTGAAATTTTATAAATTACATTTGTTGAGGACATAAATTTGCAATATTTGCGTTACTAACTATATTTTTCGTTGAAATGTCGTGAGAAGCTGAGGGAGTACGTAGATGACACGGAGGATTACCTGAACATAATGTTGGACGACAAACAGAACCATCTTCTGCAAATGGGAGTGATGTTATCAACAGCAACAGCTGTGGTGAGCGTTTTCATAGCCTTATCTGGGGTTTTTGGAATGAACATCAGCATTGAGTTGTTCGACAGTGAGAAAGCAGGGATGCCCGATTTCCTTTGGACTGTTGGAGGCGGTACCATAGGCTGCGTCGCCTTGTACGTAGCTGCAATCTCTTGGTATAAACACAAACGCCTCTTATAGTGGCTTTGAGTTATGTATCTATATCAACATAGACAATAATACTACAACATATGAAATAGATGTTCCATGAATCCTTTGCAAGAATTTTGTCCATATGAATTTGTTGCTTTTTGGCGCCCGTCGATCCGCTTCGTCTTGTCTAGATGTGATCTACGCGGTTTCAAGTGCCGGAAGAGCATATCTGACGAAACAAATATGATTTAGTGATCATGTTTTTATTTAGTTTTGTAGATTATTAAAAGATGTCTAAGAACTATATTTTAATAGGCTTTCAAGCTCATAATAATAGTTCAATAAATTCATATTAGTTGATTTCACTTGTATAAATCTGTGAGACAAAGATCTATACTATTCTTAAATTAAACTTATTTTTTCCAAATGTATATATGAATTATGAATTAAACCGTAGAATTATTCGTGAAGCAATTTAACATGAACTGAACTGTAATAATGGAAAGGTAGAGAATTTCTTGCAGCAAGTAGCCCAAAGGATTGGATTGATATGTTGCTTTTAAATATTAAATATTGTGGTTTAATTGATTTTTTAATTTTATTTTGCAAAATTGAAAACAGTTCAGAGAATTTCTATCCTAATGGGGTTCAAAGCCCCCAAGATTATGAAGGTAAACTGTAAAGAGATCAAATTGCTTAAGCCCCAAAGAGTAAATTAATATGTTAAACTTTAACATTAATATTTTAGTAAGAAAATCGAATTAGTATATTATTTGGTAAGAAATCGAATTTAAAGCATAAAATTAAAATCAATAACCAATGTCTAAATAACAAATATTAGGAAACTCAAATAAATTTGTCATGCCCCACTTCCATCTGCTCAAGGTGAAAAATAGGAACCATGATATTATGATATTTTTAGTAATTAATTGTTCTATATATCACCGTTCAATTATATATCATAAAAATTATATGAAATTATTTCACGAAATAATTTCATAAGATTATTATTCATTTTCATAAGTCCATCCATAATTAGTGGATTATTATTTGTAAATTAACCACTCTCATTATATATCTGAAATATTTTTTCCCATGTTGGTATCCCATTCTTTTCAAACAATTCAAAAGAATGGATCTAATTATTGAAAATGTATGTGATTTGGTGAGCAGTTATGTCCTATTTTTTGCTACTTTTGATCTGTATTTAATTAATCTAATATTGTCCATAGTGGAAATCAGCCTTTATGTCCTTGTCTATAAAAACACCAAAAACATAACTAGTCATATTGTTTTTTAATTTAATATTTCATTCTATCAATATGTTTAATCATTATATTTTGCATATGTTAATTTTCCTCACTTAATTAAGGACCCAAGAATGCTTATCTCCACTTGAATAGTTCTCTCTCACACACACACACACACATATATATATATGCCAATCTTAATCTGAAATCCATTGATGGATTCTTACAAAATTCAATTTCAACACAGATCATTAGTAATAGTTTATGTTGTAAAAAAATGGTTTTGTTATATCGCAATTTATCAATAATCTGCATTGTGTTTGGCTCCACAAGACAACCAAATTATTGAACTCCATATCATGCAACTTCGTGTATGTGAGTGTAAATCTATATCTATATCTATATCTATATCTGTAGTAATAAAAGCAAACAAGTTGGTCAAGATTACTAATTTGTCATTTTCCCTTCTAAAAGTGTCACATCAATTCGATGATGTGTAAAATAATTTCTTTTTCTTTTAGTTTTTCAAGATTTCATTTTAATTTTTTAAATTAATTTAATAATTTTAAATTACATGACTTTCTTGATAAGCTATCAAATATTATAATAAAAAATAAAAGAAAAAAATATATAAAATTTTATTAATAATACATTATAATGAAAGAGAGAGAGAGAGAAAAATTATTTTTTTTATGTATTTGTATTACGCATACTATTAAATTTTTGTTTAAATAATTATAAATTATAAAAGATCACTTAAGTTAAAAGTTTATAAAGTAAATAAAATCTATATAATATAATTTATTGTAGAAAATTTGTTTTTTCATATTAACATATTCACGTGTCTTCTTTTTAAAACGTCTTTTTTATTTTAATATATATTTTGTGATAAAATATTTAATAAAATTTTTGAAATTCATGTACGTAAACATAAATGTTTAAGATAATATAAATATGTAAAAGTTTTATGAAGTTAGAAGTTAATACGAAAGTATTTTATGTTAGAAGTATATACTACGTAATGTGTAATGTAAGAAGAAAGTATAAGCATTCGATGTCTTTTAGTATTACAATATACATAAAAGAATATGAAAAATGTAATTATGTAAATTCATTTCTATACTATATCTAAAATGACAATAGTTGGTGATTATTACCAATTGTCATTCAATTGCAAAACTATTAGCCAATAGGAAAAAAGGGGAAAAGCAAACTAAAAAAAATTGAAAAACTTTTGAGTATCTTATTGAATAAGCTCCTAAAAATTATTGGACAATTTGAGCAGTTTTTTTTAAATTTCATTTTGATTTTCTAAATTAATTTAATAATTTTGAATCAAGCTTCCATATCAAGCCATTAGAATTAGACTTTATGTACAAGCCATTGTCCTACCTCTATATAAGCAATGCATGAATGAAGATGGAAGTTTCACTAAATGAGGATGAGCTAGCTTATTGAAATGAAGATTTAAAATATCAAAACAAAAAGGAAATAATGGATGTTGAAATATCAAAAGAAGAAGAAAATTAGTGATGGAAATAAGATGAAAAATTGAGGTGAAAATCATTTTCGCATTTAAGCAATGTATGTATATATACTTACTCACTTAATGAGAATGAACTAGATGAAATGGAGGTTAGAAATATCAAACGAAGAAAAAAAGTTGGTGATGAAAATAAGAAGAAAAATTGAGATGATAATTATTGTATACAAGCAATGTATATATAATAACTCTTATTTAATTAGGATGAACTACCATCAAATGAAGGTTAGAATTATCAAAAGAAAAAAAAAAGTGATTGAAATTAAAAGAAAAATCAATATGAAAACCATTATACTATATAAGCAATTCATATATATCTACTCTCACTTAATGAGAATGAGCTAGCATGAAATGGAGGTTAGAAATATCAAAGAAAAAAAATCGAGATGGAAGCTTTTTCAGATATAGCGAGATATTACCAATACTAATTTGAATAATTATCATTGATAAGTAATTGCATTACAAAAAAAATAAAAATAAAAACATTTAGCATTATAACAGTATAGATTACACAAAACATTAAAAAATAATTTAACATTTTAGATACATTATAAATTACATTATATCATCAACAATAAAAATTATTAGATTATATAACAAGGCGCGCATCGCGCGGGTGCACTACTAGTTATAATAAAAGTAAACAAGTTGGTCAAAATTACTAATTTGCCATTTTCCCTCCTAAAAATATCTCATCAATTTGATGATGTGTAATAATTTCTTTTTATTTTAATTTTTCGAGATTTCATTTTGATTTTCTAAATTAATTTAATAGTTTTAAATTACATGACTTCTTTGATAAGCTATCAAATATTATAATAAAAACAAAAAGAAAAACATATATAATTCTTGATTAAAGATACATTATAATGAAAGAGAGAGAAAATTATCCTTTTTATGTATTTATATTACACACACTATTAATTTTTTGTTTAAATAATTATAAACTATAAAAGACTTAAGTTAAAAGTTTCTAAAGTACATAAAATCTACATAATATAATTTATTGTAGAAAAATTATTTTTCATATTAACATACTCATGTGTCTTCTTTTTAAAACGTCATTTTTATTTTAAAATATATTTTTTGTGATAAAATATTTATTAGACTTTTAATTGAAATTCATGTACCTTTTTTTAAGAGAAGAAATTCATGTACTTAAATATAAATGTTTAAGATAATATTAATATTTAAAATTTATGAAGTTAAGTTAATACGAAAGTATGTTATATTAGAAGTATGTACTTCGTAATGTGTAATGCAAGAAGAAAGAATAAGTGTTCGATGTTTTTTAATATTGCAATATATATAAAAAAACATGAAAAATATAATTATTTAAATTCATATCTTTTTAATAATCAAATATTGTATATATTCATTTCTTACGGAAATTGTTTAGACGCGCATCGCGCGGGTGCTCTACTAGTATATATTAACATTGAGTTTGATTCAATTAAATAAAAATTAATGTTTCAAAAATTTGTCCATTGCACAATTTAAATTAATTGTGAGACATATATATTACTTTATAGATCAATGATTTCTTTTGAGAATCATTCAATAAAAGAATGTATCCAATTATGACGAGTCAAAGATGAAGATGATACACATGTGGTATGTCCATAGCTTGCTCCTATTGATTGATATAAAAAAGATTATATATTAGGCTATATATAAATTTAATCTACGACCTCAATTATGCATCCTTTAAGGATTATTATTGAATATATAATAATTCTAATTTGTGTCTCACAATTTATACATTTTAGATGTTTTCTTATTTTCGTATGGCGTCTATTTTAATCTTATATTTCATTTACTAATAATGTGCATTGCTTAAAAGAAAGATAAAATTAAAATACATAATCATGTAGAAGGTAAAATACATGATCATATAGAAGGTTCTGATTGTTTGAAATCACAAAAGTTTATGTCACCATCTCATGTTTCATGCACGGATGTAATTTCGTATGACAAAGTTTTTATTATTTACATGAACTCAAAATTTTCACAAGTCAATAACTATTTTATATATAGGGTATCATTGTGAATTGATCAATCTCGTGAAATTAGATTTAGAGAGAGATTGTGTTTTCCAAGATTAGATGCATCCAAAAAAACAAAAACATGATTGTACACTTGGTTGCATGTGGAATTATGAGGGTTTAATTTTCATGCTAATACAAGACTCTATAAAATGTAGGTCTTCTATATAATTTATTGCTAAGGATTTCTTTTCCCAATATTGCACATGTCTTTTTGCTAAAATATAATCCTCCATCCCACTTAATTTTACCTAACTGGGACAAACGAAAATGGCAAGTGGACTGAAAATAATGGGATGGGGGTAGTACATTCCAATTGGTGAAATATTAATTTGGTAGAGACACATATTATCCATCTCCAATAATATATACAGACCTATAGTTCGATCTTCAATTCTATGCTATATATGGTGGAAGATTTTGTGACTAAGTTTAAAGACAGAAAATTAAACATAGTAAAAACATATATATCCCAATGGTTAAGGACGGATTTGTTCGTCTTCAAATTGATATTCCCTCCCTTATAAATTTCATGATAATAAATACATTAAAAAATATATTTATTGTAAAACTACATATATTCCTCAACCCTAGCAAACTTAGGAGCATATATACTCCACATGCAACATAAATGCATGCATGTCCACTCAAAAGAATGTTGATTTGTACATATCATGTGTGTATCATGTATTATAAGGATAAGATCAATCCCAAGTTTCAAAAACCCTAATACCAACAAATCTTTGTCCTAGTCTTCATTCAAAGTAGTGCTTCATTTGGCCATCATTTGTTTTTCTCTCCCATGTTCTTTGTCTGGCTACTTGAATGGAAACTGCACATGCCCAATCTACAATTCTTGAAATTGTTTTAATGCTCACATGTATATATCTTCAAATATTATTAATTGGCTTGTGGACTATCATATATTTTGATATATATTAATTATTATTTTACACTATAATTGAATATGAGAAGGTGCTAACTTCCAATGGGCGGGGTATTAATTATTGAATGGATTATAATGTGTAGTCAGTAACAATCATGAGTTTTGTTTAAGGTGAGATATATATGTACCTTCCGTTACATTAAGTATTTTATATTGGATACTTGAAAGTTTCAATTTATGGATTTTTGACAAATCAATAATATTGTATATTCGGCTGAACATGCAATAATTTAAGAATTTCTAGATAGGGAACATTATGCCATGAATTATAATCAAAATTCTTATTAACTTCATTAAGATACATTTTATAACTTTTAAAGATCGAGTTTAATATCTTCCAATAAATAATAAAATAAGTTTGGAATAAGTCATAGAAATTAAAGATTATAAATTGATGGGAATGGAGAACATTGGGAACATGAAAGATGGAAAGAATTAACTGGAATTGCACCCTCTTCCCACCAAACCAAAACTTCTGTCATATCATAAAAAAACGATGGTTTTATAGTAAATTAGGTATATTAATACATTTTTTTTTCATTCATTTATAACTATCAGATTTGAGATCAATGAAGATCAGGATGCAATGATCGTAAATCTGATGACTGAAAATGAGTAGAGAGTCATATATTAATACACCTAGTGTATTATATAAGAACCCTTATAGAAGCCTAATTGCAAAACAAATTATAATTTTCTTTCTAATTGTAAATTTAAGTTATCAATTTTTTATAATTGCAAAATAATAATAATCAAGATTTATAAATTTTGGTGATTGGAGTACGGCAAAGATGTTACATCATAATATGTCTCGTCGTCATTTCTAATATAAACTAATTTAAAAGCCAAATTGCAAAATAAAAACTTTCAAAAGTTACAATTTAAATCTGACTTTTAATATAATTAGTAAAAAACTACAAAGTTCATTCATTCGTAATCGTCTCATATATAACACACTCCAAAACTATATACAAACTATATTTACTAGGAAGGATTATGCACATGACCAAAATTAAATACTTAAAATTTTTTTTTTTTTGACAATTATGAATATTGTTGAAATTCAGATATGAAACAATAACGCAATCCCACTTCTTGAGCCCCTCTAATCCATTTTGTCCTACTGCCATGTGAATTTCATTATGGACATGTTCAATTTTAGTTATAGGACTTAATTGTTTTGAAATTGATAATAGCACGCAACCTTTATTAATGTTTTGAAGTTACGTAAATAGTAGTGATACTATTTGGCTTTTTACTTTCAATTTGAAACCACATAATCTATTGATTAAGAGAGATCTTATTAAAAGATAGATAAATAGTCTATATAGCATGAGATATAAAATATGCTAAGCCAACAAAATAGAATAAGAAATTTAGAAATCAGAATATGGCCGTCCTTTATCAATAAAATTATTTAGTTAGCAAAAAAAAGGAAAAGAAAAAAAAGGGATAACTTAAAGGATATTTGATAAGATTCAGTAAAAAAAAAAAAAACTTTGATTTTTATGTTATTAATTAATAAGTAATAAGAGTACTCTTTGTATAATTGATAATTATCAATATCCAAATAGATAAATATATAAAAAAATTAGAAAGAAAATTAGTGAGTTATTTATGTATAGTGTTGCGGTTAATTTATTAACTCCCTTCTTAAACACAAAAACTTTTAGAGTATGTTTTGTGTGAGACCATCTCACAAATAATTTTTCGTGAGACGGGTCAACCCATAACCCACACTTAATAATTCATATAAAAATCCGTGAATATGGTTTCAATTCATGAGTTTTAAGGATCCGTCTTACGGAAACTATCCCAGACCGTCTCGCATGAGTTTTTGTGAAACTTTTATGCATAAAATGCATCGATTTGGGATCCATACACCCGTATTTACCCATCCATGCATTTGAAAAAAACGCTTCCATGCGCCCCAACGCATCTGAGTAGATGTGCTCAAATCCACCCAAATTCGTTATGTTAGACATACATTTATGTTATGTTAGTCATACATTTGTGTCTTGATTTTATACCTTTAAAATTTTTAATATAACATAAATGTATGACTAATACTACGTAAACGTATATGTACAAAATGTCGAAGTTAGAGTTTATTTGAAGTTAGAGTTATGAAATTTGGGCATAAAGATATATATATAACATAACATAAATGTATGTCTAATATAACGTATATGACATCTGGAGAAGACCATGAACATAATTAAAAATCAAACACAAAAAAAAAAAAAAAGGAGTGAACCGGACGACCCGGATCCGACCGGAGAGTATGAATCTTAGATTTATGCTCCTAATTGACAGGATAGTATCTGTTTTTTAAATAATACATTTATAATGATCTTCTTATATACATGTTCAAACATTTTCTCATCCAATTAGGTGAGATATTCATAAATAAGATTTATGATGATATATATATATATATATATCTTGAGTTTATAAATTTAATTCTTATAACTGCTTGGCAACTGTACAATGTCCCTTTTAGAAAAATTATAAACTCTCAAAACTAGACTTTTTTTAATAAACTCATAATTAGATATTAGTAATTTAACGGTAATTTTCAAAAAGTAATAATATCTTGACCTGCATGTTTTTCAAATATATTCTTATTTAGAGTGTGGATGAAAATTTCCGATGAATTTTGCGGAGTTGAGTTTGGGTAGCAATCGGCAAATCTCAAAAAAGAATGACTAATTTTTAGAAATCTCTTTTTAGTTTAGACGACACCTACTAGAAAAACTTAATGCAATAATTGAGATAGCAAATTAATTGAAATGAAATCTTCTTATTTCAATAAATTACTTTATAAGATAGTCAATAATCTAATTGAAATTTTGTTATTACTGAAATTTTAAAGATGCACGAAGTCATATTATCCAAAATCTTTAATAGTTTATTCCTGAAACAAATTAATATAACATTTTTGGAACCCTAAAAACTAAGAGCAATACTTTCAGTAGTTGTCTCACATATCTAACTACGTGTAAAATGAGTTCATTCATAGTTCTTATATACCCTACAATCCATATGTTCTTCATGGGTAATGAAACTATGTCTCATAGTAACCATCTGTGAAATAGTCTAATGTAAGTTTTTGTGAAAAACTAAATTGTATCTAATAAAACACAAGAAAATTGAGGTGAGACCGTCTCATATAAGGTTGTAGGTGAAATAGAGCTTTTATTGTTTCATGTCAGATTGATTTTGATCATATTGAATGAGTTGATCCACTTTATTAATTTATATACACTCTATCTTATATAATATTTAATGTGAAATCGTCTCACACGATGAATTTTAAACTAGAGGAGTTTCATATATATGAGTAACAATATTTTTGCA
This sequence comes from Scutellaria baicalensis, assembly GCA_005771605.1. Taxonomy (NCBI): domain Eukaryota; kingdom Viridiplantae; phylum Streptophyta; class Magnoliopsida; order Lamiales; family Lamiaceae; genus Scutellaria; species Scutellaria baicalensis. Next base: position 47,499,502 of record CM016722.1, read on the forward strand.
CCGTCGGTTGACCACCCAAAGAGTTGGCAAAATGAAGATACGAACTTTTTGCCAAATCACTCGAGTACTAATTCTCCCTTTATTTAATTTTCTGGATGTGACTCAAAGTGGGCTCCTAATTCAACAACAGCATCAATTGAAATTGAAACCAAAAATTAAAATAAATTTAAGTGAGGATAAAGCAGTTACAACAAATTTGACACTATTGGACTCGTGATTAGCTGATGAATAAATTTGTCACTATTGTTGATAGAAAACAATAATGCTTTTCCCGGAGGTCTGGAGAAAGCTGCAATCAATAGGATTTCTCTAATCCTCCATTTCCTAAAACGATCTACTAAATTCATCGAGTTGTTCCAAAGGATCAAAACGGCCAGTTATTAATGGAATTCCTTGTCGGCTTTCTGTGAAATACTCATTTGGCCGAGGGCTCCCAAATACATCGTAAGCTAAACCGGTACTGACGAATAACTGTATTAATGTGTGACATTTTGTTCTCACAATATTTTTATATAAATATCTAATTTTAATCACATTCATATTAATTAAATTACAAAATTCAGACATCAATTAATACATTAAATTTTCCAGAATATGTAGTATATTTTGTGAATGAGTTGAAGAATAGTATATGTAATTCATAATTCACAATTATTAAGTTAATTTCTATAGATCCCATTAAATTACTCGTGGATCATGAATATATTGAATAAGTTAACCCGGATCCACTGCATCGATCATAAAAAAATCGAACTCAAGATTTCAATATATAATTAACATTAGAGTAAGTTTTGTGTGAGACCGTCTCACAGCTTTTTTTTCGTGAGACGGGTCAACCCATAACCCACACTTAGAAATTCATATGAAAGTTTGTGGATATGGATTCAATTCATGAGTAATAAGAATCCGTCTCACAGAAACTATTCGTGAGACCATCTCATATGAATTTTTACGTTAACATGTAGTAGAGCAATTTGATGGGTATGCAAGGAGACATGTCCATTTAAAGCATGACATATAAACATGGTTTGTTCGAATGCCTAATACGTCTTTTTCTGTTTTAGAGTACCTATCAAAATCAAATTATTACTTTGTTGTTTTGCAACATTTTTTACTGTTATTTATATCAAAAAATCTTTGTAGAGATTTAAAACCAAATTATCAGATCTGAAAATTGAGGGTCCAATCAACACAATTTTAAGAGTTGCTCTCTTGTGCACCAATTGCACGGATCTGGACCGCGTGTGAGCTACGCACAGGCTGGGCTGGCCCGCCCAACCCGTGCCTCTTTACTTTTTTCGCGTGTTTTGGTCGTTACCTTCACGTTATATTAGTGTTACCTTCATGTTATATTAGAATTACCTTCGTGTTATGTTAATGTGACTCCATCTCCAGATTTCATACCCTTAGTTTAAAATCACTTAACTAAAATAACACGAAGGTAACATTAATATAACATGAAGGTAACACTAACATAACATGAAATATAACACTAACACTATCTATAATGCAGGTATAATAAGCCCCTAAAATATTTAAAAGTACAAATACATGATTAATTAATATCGTTGAATAATAACAGTACCTAAGTCACTTTCATATAATTAAGACTCAATTAAGTTTTTTTTTTTTTTTTTGGGATCCCTTGGAGAGTTTCTATTTATCTATTTCATTTTTCATTAGCACCATTAAATTTGTTATCTAGAATTTAACAAGTATGTGTTTATTAATTACAAACTGTTTTTTTTTAAATATGCACTTGTTATTTTGAATACAAGTAATTAATAATAATAATAATAAACAGAACAGACATGTGTTTAATTTAGATCAAATATGCAAGCGTAAAATACATATCTTATATTCTTTTTTTTTTTTAATAATCTCGTCATCTACCATTATTTTTTTACAATAATTTCAGTTATCTTTTCATTAATATATTACTGTCAATTATTTTGATGGTGTTAATTATATAAAGATATAATCAAACCTATCTAATTTTAATCATAAATAAGGAAAATGTGGATATCTCATCTCATTTAATCATACTAAAAAACATTCATGTGAGACCGTCTCATAAAAGATCTCATATTACATAAGAATAATCTTATAAAGTACTGTTATGTGAGATCGAATTGACCACGCTGATGAGTTGACCCACTTTTATTGATCCATATAGATTTTATTTTATATAAGATTTTATATGAAATCATCTCATTTAATATATACCGTCTCATTTAATATATACCGTAACAAATGAGGAATAGCTGATGAATCTATGCTATATAAGAAAAGCAATAGGCACCATGATCGCCATTAAATTGCCTTAACTACCATGCTCAATCAACGGCTTTTAACTGTTCCTAACTAATAATTATTAACACACCAAATTATATAATATTTATGTCAGTCCTACTAACCTACCCATCATGGAAACATATTAATGTGTCTACCGCTAATGTGATAATTATCTAGCATATCAATTAATTTAATTTGATTTTCCATATAATCAGGGGATGAGATCATTACACATTAGCGGTGGACATATTAAGAGTTGCACACCGTGGACAATTTAGTATTTTTCCGTATTTATCTTTTCTCAAAAAATAAAAGAAACGCTATTTATTTTTGACATTTAATTTATCCTTAAGGACCACTCTATTTAGAATTTATTTAGTTTTAATTTGTTGGACCACTTTTGGATAATAAAAGAAGCCCAGAAGCATAGGAAACCTGTCATGTGAACAAAACCACATGACATAATAATAAATAAATGATGGTAATAAATATGAAACATAGTTCCAATGTATTGACTAGCTATTTTTGTGTAGATATAATAAAATTTGATTAAGAATTTTTAATATATTTGGTTCAAAATTAAGTACAATGAATAAAACTCTCTAGGGACCAATTTTGTAGTTATATTTGGTTCAAAATTAAGTACAATGAATAAAACTCTCTAGGGACCAATTTTGTAGTTATCATCTCAAGTATGCGTGATTTAACATTTTACTATATTATTTTTAAATGTTTTCATTTCAATATATAAAGTATAAAAATTTTGCAGGTTACAATATTTTCGGTTGCCACGTCATCAAACCTCACCGGGAAATTGATCAAGTGCATCTAAATTTAGCAATTTGCTATATAAACTTTAAAAGTTTTCGTTTTACTATATAAAATTGACGGATTTTGCAGATTACAATATTTTCAACTAACTAATCGTAAAATCTCATTGGAAATTGCTCACGTCCATGGTTTTTAGAGGAATAAATTTGTTTTGAAGACGTAAGTTACAATATCTTCATTACCTAATCTCCTTTTTCTCTTTTTCATCTACAAGTATGATTTACTTTATTAAAATGACAGGTGAAATTCAAGAAAATTGCGATTTTTATATCGTCAAAGATTGTCGCCGAAAGTGTAAATAACCCCTCTAAAAATTAAATATAGGCATGCGAACTATTTTCAATAGGATTTTACAACGTGACAGTTAAAAATATTGTAACATGCAAGATCCACGTACTTTATACAGTGAATTGAATTTTTTTTAAGTTCATATAGTGAAGTGCTAAAGTGAAATGCACTTGGAGAGCCTCCGGTGAGATTTGATAGTGTGTTAGCCAGAAATATTGTAACCTGTAAAATTCTTATACTTTATATAGTGAAATGAAAACATTTAAAACTGAAACAGTAAAGTGCTAAATCACGTATGCTTGAGATGCGTTTTTGTTTTTTACCCTAGATTTGGGTTGTTTCTTCGGTGCATCTAAGTACGATGTATTTTATCAATTTTATTTATTTATTTATTTTTTTGAATCCAACGGTGGAAAACAGATGAAATTAATCTAATAATCTAAATCGAACAAGGTATCTTACGTGCAATGCAGTAAGACTCATAAAATTGAGTGGAAGTTAAAATTACAAGCCATAAATTTATGCCAATTAATGTTTCAATTTACTACGTCTCTTATATATGCACCAAAGACCTAAACATCATACATAAAACAAAACTTTCATAGTTTTAGCAAATTTACTTACAACGTAAAAGCATACAAAACAAAATCAACGATATTGCACCACTAGAATTAATTTCTTGAAATAAAATTTCCCGAAAAAATAACCACAAAAAGCATAATAAATAACTACATGGACTTGAGCATCTCCAACAATGCCGTTTGTGTTTTTCATCTCCAATGGCGATTAAAACTTCTATGTCAACTTATCTCAACCGTCTGTTTTGTGCCCAAGTTTCCACACGTCAATGCCCGCGCCAAACTAGTTTCTTTTCTTTTTCTTTTGGACAAAACTTATATATCAATGAGACACATAGGGGCACAAATCTAGGTGTTATACAAATGCTCTTTAGGTGTTATATATATACTGTATAGGTGTTATGTTTCTTGGTATTATACATATATTCTACAGGTATCATATGTATATAAGAGCATACATATGATACCTAAATAGTATACATATGATACTTGTAGAATATATATATATATATATAACATCATATAATAGGTTAAGTTGGGGGCACCGTGTCCCCAGGGCACACAAGTGTCACTCTTTTCTTTTTCTTTTTCATGTTAAAAAATTAATTATAAGGAATATTCTGAAATTTTTTTTTTGATGTAGAGAATAATGAAGACTGTTGGAGATCATTGACAGTTATTACATAAAAATAGTGTAAAATTAATAATAAAATTATGTATATTATTGGAGATGGTCTTATATATATGAAGCAATGGTGGTTAATTAATTATTTCAGGACTTCTATCCCACAATATATAATAATCACAACAAGTTTTATGTGGAATTGTATCACGTATCTTATTATGATTAGAGACAGGTCAATCATAATTCATTATTAACCATTTACACAGAAACTTGTGAAAATAGATTTAACATACATATAACAAAAATTAATCTTATAAAACTATTTGTACTTTGCTAATAAAATCTTGTATATATTATTAACATTTCATTAAAGCGTACAATGGTGAGCAAGAGTCAAAAGTAAATTGACGTGACACGATCTGAAGATTCGGATCTATTGCACACACACCCCTCTTTATTGTCACGGGCCAAACATTAAATCTTCACTTTTTTGTTAAAGCCCTGTAACTACTATTTAATTAATACTTAAGTCCAAATACTTCTTCACATGCATTTTTCATAGCCCATAGCTTAGGGTTATCACTCAAATTAATGTCAACTATATATAAAATATATAAAAATGTACTACCTCCACCTGGTTGAATTTATCTAGTTTGACCGATACGGAGATTAAGAAAAAATAGTTGATTATTATTTTTTAAGATAATTGGGTGATATTTTTGTAATAAGGGGGAATAAGGGGATATAAGTGTTTGACTTTTGTGACATTTTAAGATTGTTTTTTGCTTTTAAGTGACATTTTTGTAATAAGGATGAAATATGAGGATATTACTATTTGATTTTTGTTTCCATTTATGGGCTGACAAGTTTAATTAGGACAAACTAAAATGACAAGTAGACAAGTTGAGTTGGGACGGAGGGAGTAATATTTTGTTTGGTTTTATTTTTCTTATTATATTATATATATATATATATCTTAATTTCACATGCATATTGCATAGTCTTCAGTGACATAATTCATGTAAAATGTCGCGGATAATTACATCAGATGTAATATCTAATTTTCATTTGTAAATATCAATATATAAATAAATGGATAATAAATATGGCATTTCGTGTAATCCAAATATGTGTATATATATATATATATAAATTATTGTGTTTGGAAAATTGAATTGAAGATGATCACCTTCGTATCTCACATCACTAATCACAGTTTCAACTAACAATATTAATATTTATTTATTTTGATTTAGGTTATTATTTCTTATATATGATATTGGTTGGTGATGATTAGAGTGTTTTTCTTTTTTTCCTTTTTATAAGACTGTATTTCTTACTATTGAATTACTATATATGAATTCAATTTATAACCAAAGAATGATATAAACTCTTAAATCAAACAAGACGAATGGAATGAGAAAGCTACTTGACACAAAGAAACATGTGACTTTTATTTGCTTATCAAATTGGTGTCAAGTGTGGATATAGTGTTTTCAAAAATGACATGATAAAAATAGATTGTTAGATAATATAAGTGATTATTTATTAAATATTTGTTGGCCATTTTTATTTAGAAGCTTGTGATTCTACAAACAATTTAATTTACTATCAAAATTATGCAATTTTGATTGTAATACAAAAGTATCCATATGGTTAGCACAATGTGAAGTTGTAAAATAATGAAATGCAATAATAAAGATAAAGGAACAAGTCTTAATTGAGATCGTCTCACGAATTATTTTATGTAAGACAAGTCAATTCATAATTCACATTTTACAATTCACATACAAGTTTTGTGAAAATGAACTTGTCATGTGAATAGAAATGATCTGTAAAACTATACTGTGAAATCGTTTTATATAAGTTTTTGTGAAGATAAAATAATAAAAGAATAAAGATGTCACTAGGAATGTCCAGCTAATTCCCATTAGTTAATCCCCACAATTATCGAGTAAAACAAAACTAACCCATTATTTTAGCTTAATATCTTATTTAGTTCTATATCTGGCGGGTAACACCTAATACGACAACGTATGGTAACTTTATCCATAAATACGACACCGTTGTGATCAGAAACTATTGTCACCCATTATATATGTAATGTGTATATATAACTCAAAAGAGAGAGATAGGATACTACTCTAATGTTCTGCAACATTCATCGCCGACCACCACCGTTATGCTGCTGGTCATCCCGGCGTCGCCACCACCTCCGTACACTACGTGACTCCATCTAGCGGACAGACATTACTATCCAGTTTTGCAGTATAAGAATGTCGGCCTCCAATAAGCAGGCGCAGTCACGTGACCTGAAGCACCGCGTGCTCACGTGCCTCCACAAGCTCTCCGACAGGGATACCCACACCGCCGCCGCGTCAGAGCTAGAATCCATAGCTAGGACGCTCTCCGCCGACGCTCTCCCCTCCTTCATCTCGTCTATCTCCGCGACCGACTCCTCCGATAAGTCTCCGGTGCGGCGGCAATGCATCCGCCTCGTCGCCGTTCTCTCCGAGCACCACGGGAACTCACTCTCCCCTCACCTGTCTAAAGTCCTCTCCGCCGTCGTCCGCCGCCTCCGTGATCCGGACTCCTCCGTCCGCTCCGCCTGCGTCGCTGCCTCTCTCTCGCTTTCCTCGCAGCTCACTTCTCCTCCGTTCACCTCCATTACGAAACCCTTCCTTGAATCGCTCTTCATTGAACAGGATTCCAACACCCAAAACGGCGCCGCATTGTGCTTGGCGGCGATAATTGAGGGATCGAGAAATCCGGACGTAGGAAGCTTGAGGAAGCTGCTTCTGAGGCTTGAGAAATTAGCGAAATGCGAGAGTTTCAAGGCGAAGGCAGCGGTTTTGGCGTTGATGGGAAGCGTCGTGGGAGTGAAGGGAGTGTTGAATAACGGAGGGAAGAATGTGATTAAGAATTTGTTGATGTGTTTGACGGAGTTTTTGTGTAGTGAAGATTGGGCTGCAAGGAAGGCGGCCTCGGAGGCGTTGATCAAGATCGCGGCGGTGGAGAAACATGCTCTGTCGGAGTATAAAGCTTCTTGCCTGAAGACTTTTGAAGCTAAGCGATTTGATAAGGTTTGATTTCGTTCGAATCTTGGTGAAAATTGTGATGAATTTATCCTCTGATCGATATTGGGAATGTCTACTTGTTGTTTCATATTCGTATTTGTATATATATCTGTGTTGATCGGATGTGGGTCAATTTGAACAGGTGAAGGCTGCAAGAGAGACGATGAATCTGATGATAGAGGCATGGAAGGAAATCCCAGATCAAGTTGATGAGGTTTCACCTGCTCTTGAATCACAAACATCATCTAAAGGTATAATATACAAATGTTGTTTGATTTACTTGTATTACTATGTGGTTAGTTGTGTGGTTGATCTACTTTATGAGTTGTTTGAAATTATTGTCCAACTTTATAATGATCGAACTATAGTTCTGGATTATATACCATCAAAGAAACTTAATTCGACAAATAAAAATAGTTGATTTTGTTTTTGCATTGCCTGTGTTCAAATACTAAATGCCTCGACACTGGTTTCTTTTGTCCTTCTTGTGTTCTTCTCCTTTTTAAGTAATGTATATTGTAATTTACTCGCAATATCTGATTTGCACTGTCCCTCGTTAGTTTGGTTTGGTCATGATACTTACTGCTATTATTGTACTTCCATTTCATGTTTGGATTATTGTTATTGTTATAATTATAATTATTTTGGTAGTTTCCTATTATGTCTGACATCTTTTCCATGATTAGTTATTGCCAAACACTTCTGTTAATTTAAAGTATCATACATCTGTAGCAATTTTCCCAACTTCCCTCTCATTAGAAATTTTACTTTCTTACTTGATTGCTTGATGTACAGAAATTGTTAGTGATGGACGTTATCCTCCTGGCCCGAAAACTTCTATTAACTATACCGCATTGCAAGCGAAGAAAAGTAGCCCTCTAGATGACCAAGCTAGCAGCAGGACACCATTTGCAAATGGCTCTCCTGCTTCCACAGCCAGGAGAAGAAGCTCTCTTGGTGGTAATGGAAACAGAACAAGTCCACCAATGTTCCGGAAATTGGACTGCAAGAAGCCCTACAACACAAAAGCTGAAATTACTGCTCCTACTGGTTCTTTAGGCTCATTAATTTCAGAAGATAACCCTTTGGATGGGAATGGGGAAATTTCTAAATCTGTAGTTGAGGTGAAACTATTCCCAAAGCCAGAGGTCAAACGAGCCTTGTTTGATGAGAAATATGAGAAGCAGAATCTTGATGTGCATAGAAGTGGTTATCGGGTAGTTCAAGGTGGCGAGAGTAGTATTGTAGTTAGTAATGAAACTGGAAATATATGTAGGAACCAGAGGGACTGTGAAGACCTCTCTCAGATACAAAAGCAACTTGTTCAGATTGAGAATCAGCAATCGAATCTGTTAGACCTTCTCCAGGTATTCAAGGCGTTTTCTTATGCACAATAAAATTTTGTGTTTCCCCTAGAAGTTATTATGGGAATCATTAACTTGCTCATGCTCATTGAAACCTGACTAAATTGAAAATGCTTCATGATCGGTACAGTGCGAATTAAAAACTACAGATGACCTACATTGTGGTTTTCTGTTTTATAATGCATACTGCAGAGCGATTTGCTGACATTTGTTTTTCACTCTGCTATCCAGAGATTCATTGGGAGTTCACAGAATGGTATTCACTCTTTAGAGGCACGTGTTCATGGCTTGGAATTGGCTTTGGATGAAATTTCATTTGATTTAGCTGTCTCCAACAGACAGATGTCACGGAATGATGCTAAGGGTACTATGTGTTGCAAGTTACCTGGAACAGAATTCTTGAGCTCCAAACTCCGGAGAAAAACAGAAGATCGTCCTTTAGCTTCTCAGTTACCTGCTTCTCGTGGAACCCCGTCAACTATTGGAGATGCTGAAGGGTATCCATTACCTAACCGGAGATACCGTTTCCAAGGTGGTCGTGGGCTTATAATGAACCCACTGGCTGAAATCCCTAGAGGCTCCCAGGGGCAATCAGAAGTTTCCTCGAGTGGAGTTGCTAAGAACATTGTTGTTTGAATTCAGTAGTGCATACAGCTGCCCGGATTTTCTAGGTATAACCTCCACTGATCCTAACCCGATTACTATTCTTCTGTTAAATATAGAGTTTCCTATTTTCAGAACTTTGCAAACTTGAATTTGCTTGATGTTTATCGATGACACTTTTAAGAAGCATCATCTGATACCCTTTTGCTTCCAAAATTCTTGAATTTGTATGCTTCCTCATAAACATACATCATAATGTTGATCGGTCCTTAAACTATGAGAATAAGTTTTCTTCAATAAAAGTTTTGTGAGATTAGACTCACAATATAGACTTGTTCTTTACTGATGCAGGCTAAGGTATGATAAAGATCGTATGATATGAAACATAAACATATGAGGGACCACAGTCTGAGCTTCATTGACAAGGAAATTTAGACATCATTCTTCATAATCAACTACCATCACTGTGGGACACTGCTATTTTGAGCTCACACTTGGAATCTTCTTTTGTTTCCTTGTTAACTTTAAGAGAGAAGGGAAAGGAAAGAACTCAGACCGACGCGCAGCTGGAGTCGTCTATCGGAGAAAGTTTGGATGTTATTTGCTCATTGCCTGAGTTGAATAAGATAGATGTATAGTCTTCCATTTTCCTATGTTGCTTAAATCTTTTTTTCTTTTTTTTTCCATATTGAATTTGAGGTTCTGTCCTTTTGAATCACATCTGAGGATCTTAGACGTGGAGATTCAAGGACCATTATATCTTTGATTTCATGTTATATCCAGTGCATAATTAGATGGATCGCCTGTAAGTTTCTCAAAATATCTTTACATTGTTTATAAAGGCATCCACATCAATAGATGTTAATAACACTCGTGGTTACGGGTCCCACATGACACATTCCCTTTTAAAAACAAATCTACAACAATTAACATTACAAGTCATTACATGCCTCCTCATCAACACATTTTATTTGAACTTATATCAATCTAAAAATAAGCGGAAATCGATCTCAAGAGGTATGATTTTGCTCTCCCATTCCAACTAAATTCATGAAGTATAACGAAATTTCTATCAATAAGGTCTTTGACACCAATTTCTTCCATCTTCTAGAGGAATTCTCATGTATAGAAAACATGACTTTAGATGTATTGATAACCCCTTATAACTCGTGACATTATTCTCCAAATTTGTCACTGAATATAGATTTTCTAAAATATGTTCATTTTATTTCGTTGGGATCAGAAGGATAAATGTTATTAATAAAAAAATTCACAAATTAGCTATTTTGTGAATTATGCAGTATTCATAGTCCCATAAGAGTCACACTAGTAAGTAAACTACAAGAAAATCCTATGTTGTAAATAACATCATGTCTTGTATTCTTGTGTTGGACTATGTTTTGTGTAAACTAAATAGTATCATAATTATATAAATTACATAAACTGATGCAATAAAGACCAAATAAAACATCGAATAATAGAACTAAAATGCAGTTGCAAGGGAAAAGAGTTGCAAACTCTTTTCGAAATAAACAGGGTATCAGAACTATCTTTGGCATGAGTCATAATGCACATAGAATACATATTGTAAGAGAAATAAAATTTGTCGGAATTATGAAAACGACGAATTCATCACCAAAGGAAACAAGAAACTGAACTCAGATCTTAAAAATAAAAATAAAAATATCCACAGATCAAGGTTTTAGGTCTGACACAAGGCCTACATGTACATATATGTATACCTGTTTGAAATGCAAACGGTCGCAATAAGAGGCTAGAAGTAATAGCCAGCATCTCTTTCTCCATATCTTCTCAACCAAAGTGTTGAATGGTTGAAAGAATGCACATTTGAACTGTGAAACATCATCGTCAATCCCACCACTTCTTCTCGGACAAAGAAATAAGCTGCTAAATCGAAAACAAGAAACACAATGCTTATGTGAAAGACATGTTGTAAAATTCACATTCAAATCATAAGAAGACAAAATATGCTGAAGCTCTTCACCACATCATTTTGTTTTCGTGTATTTTGACAGGTAACTGATGGCAAACTACAGCAGACAATTCCCTGTAAGATAGTTGGTACAAAATGTTCAATTCATGTATTAAGTGTAAATAGGGTCTAAGATTTCCAGCCTGACTTGCTTTTTATGTAAAGCTATTACGATTTTTTACAGGGCATACAGCTTTATAGGAACGATTTTGTTATGCAATTTTCTAGTTATCTTTATCCCCATAGCTTATGTTCTTTTGTTTTTTTACTCTTTAGGTTTCAGGAATCACTATTTTAAGAAGAATAAAGATTTCGAAATCGCAAGACTTGTACTCAATCTGAGATATGCAAGTAAAACATTGGTTGCAAAATTAGCAACGAAAAAAAAACAAGGATTTTAAATAAATTAGCAATAAATAACACTATAACAGATCAAAACTTGGTGCAGAACATAGTATTATGGTTCGGGTTGTGAATGTTAACCGCCCTTGTTCAACAAAAAAGATCTAACGTTGATCAAACAACATGGTCAGAAAGCAGGAAATAGAAAATGTTCTGCTACAAGAATTATAAAAGAAAAATTTCAAACCAATCATCACAAAACAGATAGCATTGAACTATTAAATATCAGGTCAAGTCAAAGTGGAAAATTTTCTTCTTTACACATATGTCTTGCAATTTAATATAGTATTACCCACACATCAACGTTCAAGATATGGTAATAGCATGCTGCACTAATCTTAAGAGTTCTAGTCATTGGTAGAGTCCATCTTTTGATAAATTTACAGAAGTAACAAAACGGCACTTAGGATGAAGACACGTTCTAGGCTAGCAAACCATTAAGCAAGAGAACCCTTTAAAAAAAATAAAAATAAAGGATGCATTGAAGCACATCCATATCGATGTGATTTGTCAAACTGATAAGTAAAATTCAAATGCAGTTACGGAATTTTATTCACTAACCTGACGAGCAACTTGTGCCAATCGCCTACTATCTCGTGATGATTCCACTAAGAAGCTAGACTTGGATGGTTCCATGTGTTGATCATTCTTAAAATCTCCTGATTTATTTTCTTTCTGATGAGGCACATTCACTTCAGATCCGGTCAGAGCTCCTCTCTTACGCTTCCTTTGAAATGTGTATTTAAAAACTCTTTCCCTTACATGTTGGCTAAGAAGCCCTTTAGTGGTTTCAGATGAATCAATACCGTTTGACGGCATTGAAATATTTTCAAAATCCACTTTACAAACAGAAGATGATAAGTTTGCTGCAGATACAGTTTCCTTCAATCCTTCATCTGTTTGCACTACCTGCCCGCCTGAAGCTTTGCCTGAGGACAACATTGGAGCTACCATGGAAGGATTCACACTAGAACAAGTACTATTTTCTTTGTCTGAGACAGGAATATTTCTTGCTGAAGATTCTAGAAACTGATCATCCTTCTCTTCGCTATTGTTCTTGTCCTTTAGTATATCGGTTTCCCCAGACAGACACAACTCCTTGTCCAAAAGTTTCTTCTCACATGCACGAATTCTCTGCGTGCAACCTTTTCTATATAGTCCAAACTGTTTGTCTCTCGATATTATTGAAGGCAAGTAATGATTCCTATTATATGAACCACCCATGCAAACTTTCTCGCTATGACAACACATGCAACATTCATTTTGATGGATCAGTGGCATTGCTACATCAGAACCGATAGCTAATTCATCTCTTGAACTAGCATCGTTATGTTCATTTACGTTCTTCACATTGTCTTTGGTCATCCTTTCCATATCAGCTTGCACTTGTATAATCTTTTCTCTAAGATCTTCAACAATATCTTCAGCTTCCTGAAGTTGAGCTTCAAGTTCTTCAATCTTTTTCTGCTGATTGAGTGCTGCTTCTTCCACTTCACTAGTCTGAAAAATAGGCCAAATATATCAATTCATACAATCGAAACTATACACACATTGATTGAGTGTCTCTTATATGAATACAATGTATTGGAGAGAGTCGAATTTGAGAGATTCCCCTCAATGTAAAACGCTGACAGAAAATCAATTACGTCACTGATTTGCATAAATTACGATAAACTCAAAACGTGTATGCACTAAAGGGATGATATCAAATTAACAAAGTGAACGCAATACAAACATTTGTCCCCATGGCCCATACCATGCCGCGAGAGACTTAATACAGTTTATCAGGGAAACATGAGGTTGTATTTCTTTAGCTACCGGATGATCAATACTATTCCATTAGAGAAAAAAGTATGCAAACATTTGTGCAGGCACCAAAGATGAATCACATAAACCAGCAATCACTTCAAAAAAAAAAAAAAAAGCATTTCTCGCAATGTCAAAATGGAACCATTAGTTAATCCAACAATAAGTAGGCAATATAACATCAATACATTCAAAAACAAGTCATCAATTCAGATATAATCTCGCAAAGAAAACATGTCGACCCTAAAGATTCAGTAGCTACCAACACCAACAGAGTGGAACATGAAACTTAACAATAAACATGTTAGCCCCATATTTTTCCAGTAAATTCATCAAGAAACAGATAGGTATACACTAAAACCATCTTCACAAATCACACACAAACAAGAACTAGTACTACCACTAAAATCCAAAAATTCACCCTAAAATCCATCATTTGTTTGAGTCGTAGCAACATTCTCAACGCCTCCTCTTTCGTGACCTTCAATTCATGCTGATACAACAGTGCCCTTTTCTCGGAGGACATAATCCTCAATGCAGCCTCCTTAGATATGTTTAATATTATGTCAGCATATGCTGTCTTCAAAGCTATCAATTTCTGCACCCAATAAACCAGCAAATAAAAGGAATAGTTAAGAAAAAGTAATCAAATTCCATACCCATTACAAGTTCTAGATTAAACTAATACGACAAAGCGAATAGAAGATCGACATCCAAAGTGATAAGCAAAGAAATGCAGCGAGAAACGAAAATCGGAACTAGGGTAAAAGAAACGGTTAAGGGAATCAATTAGGTAGTTGGTGTGAACTGTTAAGAAAAAGAAAAGCGGTTGCGCCGCCACGAAGACGACGTCCGGAGATCGCTGAAAGCAGTGGCGGAGATTACCTCGTCGGCGTCCATTGATTCCTCGAAACAACTCGAAGAAGCTTTCGTGTTTTTTGAGGTTTTTTGGTCCGGAGAGCTATTGTCCCAGTAGAGCTGTCTGTTATGAACTGAATATTCTGATCCAATGAAATGACTAAACTACCCTTGTAGAAACTACTTTCTTACGGAAATGCCGGACGCTGACAATCGGGGCGGTTACAGTTTTGGGCTGTATCTGGGCCCCGCATCTCCAACACCTGATTTAAATAATGTGACTCTAAATCTTTTTTTGACGATAAAGTTATGGGAAGGTAATTAGTAAAATTAAATTAAAGGTGTATTATTATAGATGATTTTTTCTTTTTTGGTAGTTTTTTAATGTTCTTTTGTTTTGTTTTTGCACTTATCTTTATTGTCTGCCTCGCATCTTCACTTTGTTTTTTAACACGTGATTTAATGAGAGTCAGAATGTTTTTTGAGGGAAAGACTAATGGGAGTGGTAATTAGTAAAGAGAAAAAAATAAAAACTATTTGCAATAATATTATAGTCAATTCAGATCCTTTTTTTTTCGTGCGGTCTTTTTATGTTGTTTTGTTTAGGTTTTGTGCATTTCCACGTTGCCACTCTGTTCATGAACACGCGATTTAATGCAAGGGAAAATATTTTTCGAGGGAAAATTAATGGGAAGAGAAAAAAAAAGAAGTGCATTATTATAGTTGATTCGAATCCGTATTTTTTTTTTTGGGTGCGGTTATTTTATGTTTGTTTTGTTTTGTTTTTGTGCTTACCTTTATGTTGTCTAGGCCCCACCTTTCCAATTTGTCACTACATAATATTTTCTAATTTTCATGTGATATTTGTTACATTTTTATATGTTATTTTATACATATATACTTTACGAATCTTAAATTCGTGTCCCGAGCACATGGTGTTAGATATATATTCTTCAGGTATCACATGTATACCCTTAAGATATTATTTTTCCTTGTTAAAATGTGGTGTTAGATATATACTCTTCAAATATCACGTTCATACTCTTAAGATATTACTTTCTACTCAGTGATAGATATTAGATATATACTCTTCAGGTATCACGTGTCTACCCATAAGATATTACTTGTTTATTCACTAAAGATATCGATTTTTTATTTTGTATGTAAATATTATCTTAAGAGTATACACGTGATACTTGAAGAGTAAATATCTAATACCATGCGGTGGTGGAGTTGGGGGCACCATGCCTATTTGTTGCACATTTGTGTGTTATTTTGTACACACACATATATATGATATTTGTTGCACATTTATGCATTATTTTGTACATATATACATTTATATGATATTTGTTGCACCTTTATGTAATATTAATTACACATTTATGTGTTAGTAGTTGTATCTTATGTAATATATTAAGGTGCAACTAATATCACATACATGTATGAGTAATATGTCATCCAAAAAATGCGTTAAAATGTTTCTGAAAATCTTTATTATTTCCAAGTTATGGAACATACATAAAAATCACAAAAATACAATATAAAAGTGATCTCAACTTGAGATATAAAGAACTGAAAAAATTTCATTTTTTATAAGTTACTGAATATAAAGGTTATCACATATATACATAAAAATCACACTTATATAACATAAAATGCAGAACAATACAACATAAATGTATCAACTTGAAGAGGAAAAAAAATCTAGATGGACGCGGATGTGAATCGGGTCGTCCTAGTTGCATCGATATAAAACGATGCAAATGGTGCACAAGAGTTTTTCTCTAAAAACTACTCTAATTATGTACCTATATATTTATCATATGTAAAAACATGATAAAATAAAATGAAATACCAGTATCATATTTTATGAGTAAGTTCACAAGCCTTGTGATCTGCCCACAAGTAAACAAGCTAGGTAAATAACATCAGATTAGAATTTGTTTGTTTATACAGAAAAAGACAAATTCTATTCGATCACTTAACTTGAAACTCATAGAAAAGGACCAAAAGAATACTCTTATGAAATCGAATTTCCATTTAACTGATCACATATCTACCAATCACAATCATAATAAGATTGAAAGACCCAAGTGGACCCATCACATTAGAAGCACCTAATTAAATCTATATGTCTATATATGTATATATAAATAGAACCATCGATATAAATGGCAAGTTGATATTTTCCTGTTCAAATAGAATTACTAAATATAGATATTTAGAAAGGAAAGATTTGGCAAACAAAAGTTGGCTTGGTGTATGTAGGTATGTGAGAAGATGAGGCAGCTACATTCTTGAGGTGTTTTTAAAGATCATATGTTTAACAAAATTTCATTTTGATTTTGTTATTTATAAAATATTAGATTGATCATTTTCTCATAATTTTTCTTGCTAAAAATGATATTAAAAAATGTACAAATAGAAAATGCTATTAAAAGAATACAAATAAGAATGTGGATAGAATAATTTGCAGATATAAAAATAAAATAGATTATTTGAGAACCATTGAGATATTTTGTAGATTTCTTTTGTTATCCACTTCAATGTACTTTTTTTCATTAGTTGTCTATATTTAATTTTCTATTTATTTCAATTGTGATTTTCTTTTTGAGTTACAATATTTGTGATATTTTTAAATTCAGGTATTAGATAATATATATATATATATATTTAAAGAAAATTTTTGGAGATACAAGTTTGCAATTTTCTCGCTGTAAGGTAATTTTTGAAAATGTAATAATAGAAATTTATGATATATTGATAACTTCTTCATTTTTTTTTAAACAAATGAGTGTGGAATACAAGTAGATTTCCCGTGTCAAATCTCTACCGATACATCATAATTACAAATTATATATCAAAATATTATATATATATATATATACACACACACAATATCTATAGAGAGAATCATCTATTTGAGAAAACTGAATTGAAAAATTAATAAATTTGAAAATATATATCCATATGAACCATATCTATAAATATGTAAAAGGAAGACCTTAAATAAAAATGACAAATTCTCTTCCAAATTGACATGCTATAAATGGAAAAAAGGTGGTTACAATGATTAAAGAATATTTAAAAATAAAATTATTTATATTTTGTGAGATATTCTACGTTGGGCTCACCTATGAGTAGGTTATGTAGGTTATTTTGTCTTTTTTTTTCTATTTCATTTCATATAAATCATAATCTTAAAATGATATAGTTTTTTCGTTTTAAATTTTGTTTTAATCTATGATGGATCAAATTTATCATTTTTTTAAATTTAATTCTTTAATTTATTTTGTGTACATAATTTTGATAAAGAGTGGAGTTGGAGTGAGTGGTTGTATACCTAATGCAAATTAAATAAGAAAACATGATTCCAAATTAAATAATTTAATATTTATTTAAATTTTGTGTTTCCTGTATCATTGATCAATTTACTATTTCAATTTTTGTTATTTTTTTATTGTCATTTTTATTTTGTATATTAAATTTCAAGAGACTATGGAGAAAATTTTAGGGATGTGGCGTTTTTTTTAATAAAGTATAATTTCAAATTAAATAACTCTTCATCGATCTAAAATTTGTTGCTTATGCATGATATATATCAAATCTGTAATTTTTATGAATTTTAATTTGTTATTTACATTGCAATATTGCAGAAAAACAAAATATAAGTTTGATATATAAATTTTGTCGCATAATGAACTTAATAAAATTACAAATACAATAACAAATTATTAAATGAAACTATAGTTTAGAAAATTTAAAAAAATTAATTTTTTAAATATTTTTTTAGAAATTCATTAGAAAGCAAAACATTTTTGGCATAACTATTTTTATTTGTCTATACAAGTGGGTTGAATATTGAGTTACCTATATTATTTTAAAAATAAAAAAAAATTAAGATTTTTTGAGAAATTAATACAATGCAGAACATTTTGACATAATTATTTGGTCTATTTGTTAATAAAAGTGGGTTGAATATTTAGTTATCTATATTATTTAAATATATATCAAAATATTCGAGATATTTGGTGGACATATATTTTTTTTTGACTTGAAATAATTAAGTTATATGCATTGGTTAGACCAAAAATTTCAAAGAAATTTATAATTCAGAACGCCAAGAACATTTTATCAAAAACTTTGTTAATAAAATCAAATATTAATTATAAATCCTAAAATATGTTAATATATTAATCATTAATGTACTTATATTTATATTAACTGTAACATACATAACATATTTTAGGAGTTAAAATATTTTTAAATATATATTCATGACACAATAAGTGTTTCCCAGGATTAAGTTTTATTTGTTTTTATATTTATTTACAATATTAACAGTTGTGCGAAATTGATATTTATTTAATAACCTCATACTTCAAATATAGATTTTATAATTCTTTGTCTGGTGTATATATATAAACATTTATATGTTGTAGTTACATTTCCAAATTATGAGATTATTTAGACAAATTAAAGATAAAAATATCTAAATTCTTACTTATATATATATATATATATATATATATGATTAAGAAAATATTATCACAGAGGTGCAGCGCATCCGTACAATGCTAGAAAAGAATGAAAATAGAAAAGAATGAAAATAGAAAAGAAAGGAAAGTATAATAATAATAAGGCATAAAAGCAAATGCAGAAGGAGCATTCTCACTCAAGTCGTCGTCTTCTTCTTCTTCTTCAATCATTGTCCAGTCCTCCTCACCATTTCCTTCCATTTAGCAGACTCTACCCTCCGATCATCTTCAACTTCGGCGATTCAAACTCCGACACCGGCGGACTCGGATTCCCTCTCAGCCTGCCCTATGCCGGCCGTTCCTTTTTCCGCCGATCCACCGGCCGTTTCTCCGATGGACGCCTCCTCGTCGATTTTCTTTGTACGTACATTCATTCCTCTTCTTATTTTTGTGCTAAATAATCAGGTTTTTTTTTTACTACCAAATTCCTGTATTTTGGCCGTTATCCCATATCAATGTTGTTACACTGTCCACCGTGAGTATATTAATATGTGTTCATTGTTGATATATAAGTATATCAATTGATTTTACTTTCATATAATAAATAGATGAGATTGTTAGACGTGAATGGTGGATATATTCGTAATTGTTCATAGAATCATAATGAACACTTTAACATTTTAACATTAGTTGAGACTTCTAGTTTTTTAACTAGTATTCTAGTGCAAGATTCGTATTCC
Organism: Scutellaria baicalensis; assembly: GCA_005771605.1. Classification (NCBI taxonomy): domain Eukaryota; kingdom Viridiplantae; phylum Streptophyta; class Magnoliopsida; order Lamiales; family Lamiaceae; genus Scutellaria; species Scutellaria baicalensis. The sequence goes on from CM016722.1 coordinate 47,519,443, forward strand.
TTGAAAATTCATTTTTTACCTAAAAACGTGGCAATTTAGTATGATTTCTGTGAGAAAACAAACAAAAATATTAAGTTAGCATTTAGAAGATGAAAATTCAAATAATTAAACTCGAGTATGTTTAAATACTTCATTCGAATTAAATTCGAATCAATATATATTTATATTTGGATATAAATGAAGTAACCCACATTAAAATATTAAATTCTAATCCTAAATGTCATCATTAAGACTTGTATGATACCGTCACATAAAAATAATTTACAATTCATAAATAAAGTTGTGAAAGTGAATTGAATTTTGGATAAAAGGAATATGTCACACAAAAACAGTTTCATAAAATGTCATATTAATTCCTTTTTTACTCTGTTATTAATTGAACTAGTAGTGTACCCGTGCGTTGCACAGTGTGTTATATATTATTATTAAATTATAATAAATATAAAATGTAATGATTTATTTGCAACAAAATATAATTGATACGCTTTTAATTTGGAGTATAAGCTGGTACCTTTATGTTTAAATATAATATCGATTAAAATTTGATATATAAAGGTTTCATGGACAAATATCCGGTAATATATTTTATCTGAAATATTAATAGAATATATTTGATATTTTATGATATTTACACGTATATTTTTCACCGATATTTTATATTTCCCCATCATTAATCATTATTTAAATCAAATAAAAAATTTACCGATATATTCTTTATATTCATGAATATTCTTTAATAATTTTACTGACTACTGATATTAAATGATAAAGATTGACCGACATTTAGCTAATAATTATTGATTTTTCATTTATTTGTTATCAAAAAATGAAAATATCGGAGATATATCGTGAAAGCCCGTTTTTGTTTCGGTCACTTGAAAAAACGGAAATATCGGGGATATATCGGAGATATATCGGGATATTTTCATCCTTGGCTGGTACGCATTCTATTGGGGCCCCACAGGCCACAACTATTGACTATCCAATAAATTTCTCTTAATTGCTCTGTATCTGTATGGTATGGGTAGCAAAATATTAGGTGTAAATGTTTTGTGTTATTTATTACCCACTCCAAAATGAAGTGAAAATAAATAAAACTAAAATTTCTAGAAAGATTTACTTTGTAAGATTTTGGGCATTTAAATACTTTATAAAAATACAAGAAGAAATGTATAGTAGGAAAATGTGGTCCTGATAAGATTAATAAACACTCATTGACTGATTAATGTTTTTTTTTTTTTAATCTGATGTAAAATCGTCTTATGGTCATTTTTTAGGAGGTGGATCAATCAAAAAAAGAAGTAGAAACATGAATAAATATAGTGATAATTTGATTGTTCGCCACCGTTGTATATAGATGAGAAAATAGAATTTCTCTCTTCATCTTCACAAAAAAAAAAAAAAAAAGAGTAAGCTGAGATTCTTTCAATAAAAAAAAAAAAAAATCTTTCACCACATATAAATTTATGAAAATAGGTTTAGATAATGAGTAAAAAAATTGTCTCACACGAACTTTTGTATTTTTCTTGGTACTCGGATCGAAATGTAGTGCATGTGCTTAATGGGTGGTATGATTGTACGGACCATCATTATGAAATGATAGTGTGACATTTATCAATATAAAAAATATTAATTATCGGAAAAATTACGAACTTTATTGAAATTGTCATTTTAATACAATTATTAATCAAAATTATATAATCTAATTATAATATGTTTTTTTTATAACCCCGATCAACACAAATGTTTCAAAATACAACATAAATATTGTTAACTCTATAAGTATTGCAAGTCAGAAAAGAAAAGGAGAAACAGAATATAAGTTTGAAATTTCGGTTTCTTCCTAAACATATATATGTATAACAATATTATTATTGAGCAGAAAAAAATGTAACCATATTATAAATGGATTAAATATGCAGGTCAAAGTGTGGATACAAGTCTTCTAAGCCCTTATTTGGAATCATAGGATCAAACTAAATGGGGCAAACTTTGCAATTGCAGGCTCCTTTCACTTTGCCAAAATATGTACCCTTTGCCTTGAATATTCAGGTCAGGCAGTTCAAGCACTTTAAGGATCGATCCCTTCTACTTCCTTCCACAGGTCTTCTTCATTTCTTGCATATTTATTCTTCCTCGGTTTTTTTATTTCTGACGACGTTTTATATTCTAAAACAATCATCATGCGTACATGCATATTGTTTTAAATGACATCATTTAATTAATATGTGACGGGCTTGGGCATGGCAGGTCTAGACTCAAGAACGTTGTCCTACTTTCCATGTCATATTATTTGTATCTAATTATAAAAATCGGTCAAAACATTGAATGAGTTTTTTTTAAAAGAGTTTTGATCAAACTTCGAATGTGCGAAATAGATGTAGTTCACCCAAAATTAGGGGATGAAAATATTTGAAATGATGCATATATATTTTGATTCTTATATATGTTGGCATGGATTATTAGATGCATGTTTGTTTAGAAGATAAATATATATATAATTAGAGGTTGGTTTTGGAATGAAGTATAGGTGTGAAGAGTTATGAGAAGGCTGTATACATGATTGATATTGGACAAAATGATATTGCTGATTCATTTGCCAAAGGCCTATCTAATTACTCCAACTCCTCCAAAACATACCTTCTTTTTTGGCTGAAATCAACAATGCTGTTAAGGTACTCTTCTCTATTCTCTTTTAATTCTTACCACCACCTTTTTTTAATTGCACTCCTATTTTGTTTTCGATTATATGTAATGTATTGACATCTAAGATCACGATGCTCATTAGTTTCGACATTTCAATGCTCGATCCTAATCATCAACATCTAAGATGTCCAACCCTAAAACATTTAATTTAATTTCTTGATGTCGAATTTACCCATTTAATCTCTTTAATATGTATTCACTTACAAAATCTCTAAAACCAACCTCTTATTTAAAACCAACCTCTTATTTCTTTTGTTTTATATTAACTCATCTCACAGAAATTATTAATTAAGGAAAGAATCATGTTAATTTCTGAATGAACATGGAGAGATTGATATCGTCCAAGTGTATTTAGTTCAATAATTCTTTTGTTCCTAAATAAATATATATAAACAAAATTTCAGTACAAACACGTATTTTGAATTGGAGGGATTATGAAAAAACATTTTCCTTATACCAAACTCATGATATTCTTACACATTAATTAGCACATAAAGTAGTGTCACTAGCTATCTTGGTATGATATGATAAACTCCAGGATATGGTACTTGTTTAAGGAATTGAAGATGGGTTGATATAAAATGTGATCGAGATGAAGGGAAAAACTCTCGATGCTTTCATAGTCCTAATATATATAATTTGTCTTTAAGTCTACAAATTAATTAATTAGATTGAGTGACATTGGATGGATGTAGGAAATATATAAGGAAGGAGGCAGAAAATTCTGGGTTCACAACGTACACTGGCCCTCTCGGCTGTCTGCCCCAGAAACTATCTCTTCTTAAAAACGATCGATCGAGCTCGACTCCGTTGGATGTATTGCAAGTTATAATGCAGCTGCAAAGGTGTTCAATGAAGGACGTCTAAGAATTGGCTGCATAAAATTGAGATCGGAGATGAAGGATGCGATCATTGTGTATGTCGATTTATATGCAATCAAGTATGATCTCATTCTCATAGCTAACTCCACCAACTATGCTAACTTCATATTCAACCTACCTATATATATCATGCTTCTTTTATATATGAATGATCTATATATATATATGAGTTTTTTTTTTTTTTTTGCCTCGTAATATAGGGGGTCTGATATTTTTGCACAGAAATGTATCGGGCTGGCAATTTTGCCCCGTATTGATTACAAATTGTGCAAATTTTGCCAAATTTCAACCCGAACTGCTTAATTGAGCCCGAATTGCTGATGTATAATAAAATTGGCTTTCAATTCGGGTCAGTCCAATCAAAATCTGCCACATGGAATTATTTATATTATGTGGCATTTTTAAAAATAAAAATTAAAAAATCAAAATCAAAATTAGAAAAGATCATCTTCTTCAACATCCCACCACAGCCGCCGCCATCATCCCAACACCGCCGCCGCTAACAACTGGATATCGGCTTCCATAATAAGCTCGAAGACACTGCCAAGAAACCACTTTCTCTGCCGCTAAGCTCCAAATTACTTACTCTTGCTCTTCGAATTACTCTGATTTCGAGACGGCTAGGAGAACAGAGACGAGAGATGGAGCAGGGACCCTCCTCGCTGACCAGACCCACCCCCGTCGCAACCCCTCACGACGGCGACAAACTCGAACTCAATCTGGCAGCAAACTCGAACTCTGCAGCGACGGGGCGGGGGGAAAGGGGAAGGGGGAGATCATTTTTTATTTTGATTTTTGCTTTATTTTTATTCTTAAAAAATGTTTTTAATTTTGTTTTTTATATTTTTATTCCACATCATCGAATTTGGCCCGATTGGCCCAAATTGAAGGCCAATTGAATTCCACATCAGCAATTCGGGCCCAATTAAGCAGTTCGGATTGAAATTGGGCAACATTTGCACAATTTGTAATCAATACGGGGCAAAATTGTCAGCCCGATACATTACTGTGAAAAAATGTCAGATCCCCTATATGACGGGGCAAAATATATATATATATATATATTGAGCTGGTTTAATTGCAAGTAGAATATATAGTTATATATGAGCTCGATTGGCAGGGTTGTGGAGTCCATTGATGGCGTGTTGTGGCTCAGGTGGAGCTCCATACAAGTACGATACACCTCTGCAGTGTGTCACTCATTCTGTAAGTTGGGATGGGATCCACTATACTGAAGCTGCATGCTAACTCCATTATAGCTTCCCACCTTCTTTCCACTGCTTTTTCGACGCCACCTCTTCCCTTCCACTTCTTCTCTCGATGATGCGGCAAAATTATCATTTTGGTCCCATAACTATTGACTTCACTTCCCTATTAATTTGCGTATATATAATATGATGCTAATTAGGGGTGTAATGAGATAAATACTCGAAAATCATTGATCCGAGCTCGATCTTGAGTAGTTTCCAATCTCAAGTTTGAATATTATGCTTAACAAGCTCGTGAGCCTAATCAAGTTGAATTGAATATATTTTTATTTTTTTATTTTGCCCTTAATGTTATCAAATTTTCCGATTGTATTCTTTTGAAAGCGGCATACAATAATACCAACATGTGTACTAGCAAAAATGGTTAGATGTATATTCCAACGATATTCTTACAATAATCCTAATATATATATACGACTCTATTTCTCAACGATACTAATTTTTTTTTGTTTTTTCAAATTTTAGCCCTTTGTCACTATTTCATATTTGAAATTGTTGTCATAGCATCTTCAGCAATTTGTATACAAAAATAGTGCAAAAACAATATTTCATCTCTAACATTAATCTACACTAAACTTTACATTAAAAATGAATATTTCATAATACTTCAAATTATTAATTTATTTAGCAATATTTTTTTAAATTTTGTTATAATTGATTAACATATTTACACATGTAAATATTATTTAAGACAATTTTTTACTCTTTATATTTTAAATTTGATAAATAAAAATCATATTCATTTAAATCATGCACAATTATGTTTCTAATTTTAGTATTACGATCAGAAAAGTAATATAAACATATGAGAAGTAAAATTAAAAAAATCACGTGCAACCGTTTTACAGTGTGGTACCTATAAAAGATATACTTGAATCTCATCGTTTGGAGATGAGCTCACATGATACCAACTTTAAAAAAACAATTGTAATAGCTATTTCTAATTTATAGGTAAATTCGAATTGCATGATATATATCTAATCATATATTTTCTTTTTATAACATAATAAGCTAAAACCTTTGTAAATGGAGATTAATTGGGCATAAAACAAAAGCAGTCATATCTAATGGCGAATTTGATCATTTGTAGCACTTGGTGTTACATCTCGAATTTCATAACATTCAATACACGTCATATTTTAAATAAGAACGTCATCGAATACACATGCATGTGGTGAATATTTTTTGAAATAGAAGATGTAACAAAAAATGTAATAGAGCTAGCATCTCGAGTGTATCTAATAGCCCGGCTCTAAAGTAGAGCACTGCTCGGGTTGCTCCCAATCTTATCTCGAATTGATCCTCAATGTCGACTGATATGTTGAATGCTAGCAATCGAACTCGATCCATTAAAAATATCTACTGAAAACAGATAGTTTACAACCCAATAAATTCAACAGTGTGCACTGCACTAACATGATAGCAACATTTCATGATGAAGACAAGTAGTTTGCAACCACATATTCGAATCCAACTAATATTTTTCGTTGCTATTTTGTGGTAGAAAGATTCAAGATTACCAAGGTGAATTGAAGAAATATTAAGGTTTGAAGTTAATTATCCAATTTTTTGATCTTTGAATATTATATAATTGTGTAGTGGTCGTTTTAGGTTGTTACATTAAATATAAAACACAGGTGTTTTTTGTTGCTTTTATTTATTTGAAAGTCGTTTTATGAACAAAGATGAGTAAGAATGTGAAATACTATCTCCGTCCCAAAATAAATGACGTTTTAGCTACTAAATTTTGTCCTAAAATAATTGTCGTTTCCGTATTCCAAAGCATATTTACATGCAATATACCAAATATGTCCTTATTTACTCATCTCAAATTAAATATGTTAAAGAGATAAAAGTTCCTCATTAATTAAACTTAAATAGGGGTATATTGGACTTTTTATCACATTTCTTAATACATGTACAAAAGGCTAAAACGTCATTTATTTTGGGATTGAGGTAGTATGTTGAAAATGATAGATTGAGTGATGTTTGAAAACGTGGGGTTTCGAAATGAGGGTAAATGTAATCATTGTTGTTGTGTGGCTGTTAAAAACAAAAGGGAAGATTCAGTAATGGGCAATAAATAGATAGTGGATTTTAAGAGTGGAAGAGGAAATTGGAATGTATAATTGTAATGAGGTATTATTTGAATGTGGATAAAATAATTGTTGGATTTTTTTTTTTTATATTGATATTACATCTTATATTTCATTGTTATTAATATACACCACATGTTTATTAACAAGATCATTTTATATATATGAATTGTGATTATTTTAAAATATCAGTATTGAAGCAAATAGTGGAATAGAATATTTATGTGGATTTTAACTGTAACACTTTTTATACTTGTATCGTACAAATCAAAGATATATAATGAGAAATCAAAAAAAAGGTTGGAGTTTTCAATATTTATGTGGATTTCAACTGGTGGACATATTTAATATTTCGCAAATTCTCTTGTGCACTAGGTGCACGAATCTAAATTGGTGCTACTCGGGCGATCCGATTCGGATACATGCCCATTTGGGTTTTTTTTTTTTGATTCAAGCTAATACCTTATATTATATAAGTGTGACCTTTATATACAAATCTAGTGACCTTTATGTTCAGTAACTTAGAAGAAATGAAAATTTTCAAAAAATTAATTGAGCGCATTTTTTGGATGAACATACATTTATGTGATATTAGTTGCACCTTTATATATGACATAAAGATGCAACAAATATCACATAAATGTGTGAACTAATATTACATAAAGTTTCAGCTAATATCACATAAAGGTTAATATATACAAATTTTGCTAAAATTCATTTTTTTTCTAAGTCAGAGTATATAAAGATCACTACATTTGTAAATAATTAGTATCTACCTAAAACAAAAGATAAAATTAAAAAAAATAATGCACAGATCCGGATCAATCCAAACCCGATTCAAATTGTATGTGCATTTGGTGCACAAAAGACCAACTCTTAATATTTTTGTTGTAATACATTGAAGATTTATAATAAGAAATCAAATAATTGTTGGGTTATTCCACTACTATTGGAAAGCCCTAGAGTTATGTAAGAACAATTCATAAATGAATACAACCCATTGGTACTCACAATGGTTGTATTCATTTGTGGTGTGAGAAGTTCATTTTAGCAGCAACTTACAATTCATAATCTTTCTAAATTAAATTTGGAATATATATCGTCTCGGCCTATACTACACATTATTCGGTACCATCAGAATTTAGGTTGTATTACTCTATCTCGTATAGATATAATTGGAACATTTTATTTAGATGAGTTCATACCATTTAAAACTCAGGTTGTATCATTCAAAATACAAGTCGTACCACCTCATCCCGCACTAATAGAATTGAGTTGTTTCATTTTATTAGCTAATATCATCTAAATTTTGGTCATACCAGAAGTAAATACTGACCAAAATGACAAAAAAATGAACAAAATTTAAATAAAAAAAAACGCAATAAAAAGAAGTACGTTTCTCATAACCCTCATTACACAAAGACAAACATTACAAAATAATGCTCACGTGCCTACTGCTAACATATGATCATAATATGTCCAATACAATTATTTCGTCCTTTTAAAATATGTGAGATAAAAGTAATAGGTGAGTTATATTTAAAACATATCATTGGTAGAACAACTATTAAAAAAATTGCATATTTAGAATGAAATTAAGAAAAAGAAATTGGTTTAATATTAAGATAGAGGAAAAGTGTAAGAAAAGAATGAGCGGGTTGGGGTTAATTGGAGGAGTGCACCGGCCCTTGTCACCTTTATCAACCCACGCCCATTTCTATTTATATATCCACACACACACTGTTTTGCGTGGACTACGCGGGTCCCACACCCACCTGCCGACCTTCCCACTCATCTAATGCAATCCCCTATTTTAATTTGAGTGTTATCCGACGTTTTTCGATAAGATTTTATATAAAATGAAGTTCACAGTGGTCAGTAAAAACGGATCAATATTCAATGTAGCTGTTGTTGGTTATATATAAGATCATGTAAAGATTGGTTGTGAGACACTCTCATGTGAGTTCATGTGAATTGTCGTTTTTATGTAAGATTATGTATGAAACCATATATTATTAAGATCATGTAATGATTATGTGTGAGATAGTCGCATCTGAGTTTATGCATTATAATTATATTTTATTATTTGAGTAAGTTTGATGTGAGACCAGTATCACAAGTCATTTTAAGTGAGATGAGTCAACCTATAGCCCGCACTCTACAATTCATATATAAATTTATTGAAAGAGTTTGGTGAGTGGATAAAAAAGATCTGTCTCACGGGAAAGTCTCACGCAAGTCTTTGTGCTATTCTTTCTATTATTTTTATTTTTATTCTTTTGGCAATTCTCCCCATCTCCCCTATGTTTTATTACTTCGATTATTATTTTTAGATTAAAGTCATCAAAACAGAATTCCTGAAAGAATCCAATTCTGTTTAAAAATAATAATTGAGGGTTGGTGACCCGTGTACTATATTTTTCAAAGATCATGCAAGCTTTTAATCAAATAAAATAAAATATTTATAGTGATGTAATCTTAGTATTTTAAAATGAGAATAATAGCTATGATATAATATTTGAGAAAAAGGGACTTAATATAGGTTATTATACACTCCACCTAACCTACTTCTTGTCGGGTTAATTTATTTTTATCGTCTTTTCATATTACTGCTAAACTTTTTTTTTTTTAAAAAATTTGTAAACTTTAATATCTTGTCACATGTTTTCAAAATCTATAAGAAATTTAATCTTAATTATTTTCAAAAAGGTTGTTAAACTGGTTTGAATATATAATTATTATTAAATTTTTAGTTTTATTCAAGTTTTTCTTTGATAATGTATGTTTCAAAATTTTCCAATTTCATGAATCCAATTTTGGTTGGATGGCCGTAGGAAAACCTCACGTAGCATCGGCAATTTTGGGAATGCTGACCAAAGTTGGTATAAATTGGGATGAAATCGAAACATATATGACCAAAATTGAAAAATTTGATAGAAATTGGAAAAAGGTTAAACATATATAACCAAAATTGAAAAACGTATATTTTGTTGTGTGAAAATGGAAAAGGCCTTACATGAAGGACTAAAATTGAAATTAACTCTAATAAACCCCTCGATCATACACTCTCTTTAAAACACATTTGATTGTCGTTTGCGGTACATGATAATTTATATGATTTTGATTCTAACGTATATAGCAGTAACATAACATTATTAATTAAGTTTATTTTGTGATTCACATGAATTTGATGATTTGATGAATTTCAGCTAACAAGGTAAAATCTCGTCTTTGTTTTTTTTCCTTCAGTTATATGTAATAATTAATTAATTAATTAATTAATTATCAAGGTAATGTGTGCCTGTTTTTTTTCAAAACTAAAGTATAAGATATAGTAGCACATATTTCACAATTTTGGATATTAATTAATTAATATATGTTATCTTATATTTATTTAATTCAAATTGAAGTATATTTTTGTCCAGAAAATAAAAGAGAGATAACAAAAAAAAAAGGAGGCAAGTGCGATTAATAGTTGAGCCACAATTGATTTAATAATTGTTGGCTCAGACATATATATGATCTGGTTCATGATTTGGTAAATTCTAGTATACATATATATAGTTATAACATGATGGATTTTGATCGATCCTTGCATTTATTTACTGCCTAATTTGTTATGCTTACAATTGAGTTTCTACAATACACTCGTCTTGGAGCACAATAGAGGATCCAAATCCGTTAACATTTATCGATTTCGTTAGTCGGGAATGACTGCGGAAGCCCCCCCAACAAGCACAACAATGGTGGAATAGTGAGTGTGGTGATATCTCCATAAGCATTCCAACAAAAAGGGTCCAAGATTTGGTGGCCTTGAGAAGGGTACAACTCCACATCAAAGATGGTGAGATTTGTGCATGGCACTGTATCACTGCATGCTAGGTGCATTGGAGGGCTTCTTACATCATATGTACCTTTGATACTTGTGTAAGAAATGTCATTGATGTAGACTCCTGATGTTTGGTTCAAGCATGGCTTCTTGTCGCAGTAGTATTGGTCGATCATTATCGGGTTTCGGACCGTGTCCATGTGGATGTTGCTGAAGACCACGTTGGACACGGCCCCCGACCCTCCTTGCCATGTTTTGATTCGGACCCCGTTGTCCGAATGCTTAATCACTGAATCTCTTACGGTTATGTTAGAAAGGCATGCCCTCGAGTTCCTCATGCCAAGACTCCCGATGCTGCATCATCATAACATTCATCCATTAATAATTAATTAAATATCCAAAAAACATAACATATATTCTGGTTGGTATCTTCGTGCTGATACATTTTTGAAATCACTATTTTAATTTTTTTAATAAGAATTTGAATAGATGATTAGCTATAATTAGATAAAAATTATGGAAAAGCCAAAAGTTGAGGGAATCTTAGAGAGCTTTATTAATGGTCTTTTTGATGGAAAAGTGGGGGACCAAATTAAATAAGACTATTTAGAGAGAGAAGTACTTTAGTAACTGATCACGAGTGCCTTTATTCTCTAATTATTGACAATATTGTCGTGGTAGCCATCTTTGGAAGGGTTTGGAATGTAATAAAATAATGAAACATAAGATTTACATATATGCCCAATAAATTAATTGAACCTTATTCCATGGCTGGGCCCACAAGTTATGTTGCTTATATCCACATTGAAAGTACCAGCTCCAATAGATACACAGTCATCACCTACACGAGGAGATCCACCTCTATGGTATTAGTATATATTACACAAAAGTATTGATATGAAATTGAAAGATTTGATTTAATTAATTACCATTGGAAATGAGTGAATTATATATCCCCACATGATTGCTATTTTCCAAGTGAATCCCATCAGTATTAGGGCTTCCAGCTGCTGATTTTATGGAGAGTGAATCAATGTGGACATTAGTGCAGCTATCAAACCTGAAATGGAATTGTGGGCTATTCTTGATTTTCAGTCCTTGTACACTCAAGTTTGAGCTCCAAAAAAACCTCAATGCCTGAAAATTAATCAATCAAACTTCATTTTCTAATAACATGCAACCTTATACTACTGTGAATTCATTATAATTAATTAATTAACTCCACACAGGGTTGATATATAATTAATTAGGTCAAGAATTAATCACTTACAACTGGGCTATCACAAGGGCCAGGTAGAGTTGTTCCATTTATTCCCTGTTACATTGACACACAGATTTAGATATATGAAAAAATTGATGAAGATCATATATATAGAAAAGAATTGGGAAGAATGAAGATGATTATACTTTGTGAGGTTTGCAAGGAAGATCCCACCATTTTTGACCTCTTCCATCAATTAAACCACCTCCTTGCATTGACATTCCATTGATCCTATAAAACACCAGCCATTGTCTCTTGCTATTGCTTTTGGGCCATAATTTTGGCCCATCTGGTGCTATTATACTTCCTTCTATCTTCATTTACCAACACATTAACTTTCATTACATTTATCAATACAACCTTTTTTTCGCAAAAAGGTTCTTGATTTGCATATATACACAAAACAACGGAACACAAGATGAAACATCTCATTCTGGAATAGTGCTAGTATCCAGTTCCATATACTAAGTGTTTGATTATCATATATATATATATATATATATATAGTGTTAGTAGCTAAAAAGTTAATTCAAGTGTGTTTTGATGAATTCTAAAGTAGCCTAATTATTTCATACACTTTGATACAAAAATGTATAAATCATTGAATGATTACCTGGAAAACAAGTTCATTTTTACAGGGGCCAGTGAAGATTGCAGATTGGATCATGAAAGTATAGTGCTTAGGAACAAGTAAAACAGCTGAATAATCGGCATCACAAGCAGCAGTCCAAGCCATTTTAAATGCTTGTGTGTCATCAGCAACACCATCTCCTACACCACCATATGACAACACACTGAAAATCGAAGGCGGCGCCGCCTCTGGTGGCGGAGAAGGTGGTGCCGATATGTCAGAAATCTTGAGATGATTTGATAGTTTCAAGTGTTCAAAAGGTCTGCATTGAGCTGAGAGAGTTAAAAGACTAAAAGGGATAGAGAAAAACATGATGATGATAGAGGATCTATAGAAACCCATAGTGATTTTTTTTATTTCTTTCTTTTCTTTCTAGTAGTTTGTGAGGTATATATAGGGGGTTATGGAAGAGGAAAGAAGTGAGCCAAGTTGGCCACTTTGGCGCATGCAATAATCCTACCAATATAGGTTTTGAAAAATGGAAAGTATATACTTGAGTTGAATGAATATTGATTATAAGTTTTGTTTCTAGTAGGTGCTATGGAATTTAGGGTTTGAGAGTGAAGGCACCCACGTTTTGGGAAGTTGATGAAATGAATGTCAACAAATTGCTAGCTATCATGAGTAGTTCTTGATTCACATCATTTTGTATATTATCAAGTGGTTTATATATATGCTACTTGTATCCCCTTCTACACTACCTTTTTTTCGTTTTATAAATCTTCGATTAGGCTACGTTTGTTTCTAGTTGGAGGCCGGGGTTCAAGCAAATCCGACTTCGAAATTCTTGATCGTATAATAAGTTGATTAACAATGAAAATATGTAAGTTGATCAACAATGAAAATATGTACGTAGCTTTGATGTTGTATTGTAGATGTCAAATCATCATGTCCCAAAAATTAATTTGATGTTTGTAATATTATATTGCGAAAATATGTTTTTAATGATTTATACAAGTAATTATTAATATTTTAGTGTGAAAGTATGTTGTTGATAATTATTGATTAATTGTTGTATATAAAATTTTAAGGGTAATATTTTGTTGATGTATACTCTAGAAAACAAGAAAGGATTGAGAAATTTGTCATTGTTGGCATTCTTTTCATTAAGACAATAAAATGCATCAAAATTAAAATGCGTCGTCAGTATTGACCCGCCGCCACCTCAAACAATGTTCGACCAGTGCTGATCGAAGATGAATTTTTAAAGGGTACTTATAGATGAGTGGGTGAGTGAGTAGTGGGCCCATTGTGAGTGCTTTAGAGGGGGTCGGTTAGCACACTAGAATACATAGGATTATTATATATAGTGCACCATCAAGCCGACCAATCCAATTAATAAATGAATGGCGTTTCTGGTGAGATTAAATTTATAATGAAAAGAAAAGTGAAGTAGAGATAATTCTGCAGTTGTGATAAAGCCAAAATATCAACCATCCATATCAGTGCTTTCAGCCCCCCCCCCAATCTTGTGTTTCTATTCATCTTTTTTTAACTGAAATAAAAGTGTTTCTACTTTCTTTTTGGAATATGCAATGCCATGCTTGAAAGTTTTAGCAGTTCAAAGTTTTGAGTTGCAAGTTTCAACAACAATCTGAGGGAATAATAATTGAATCACATCATCATATTTAACTTTATTTTTCCATTTTGGGATTTAAAATTGAACTCCCAATAGTACTTTTAGTTACAATAGTATGTTATAATCATCATACAATATATAGATTTGAAATTCAGTACTCTTCTAAAATTCGTTATGTGCTAGTCGGGCCCTTTACTAGATTTAATAATTTTTTTCTACGAACACCAAATTTTAATGTGTATATATTTATACATATCACTATATATGTTGGATAATTTATTAATATATGAATATAAATATATATACATATACTTATTTATTGATAAACACTGAAATGATGGTAGTCCGGAGGTATTTAAAGTTCGTATTTGAATTGAATTGCTATCATACACATTTTGTGGTTATATACGCTTTAATTTGAATTCTATGATTTTCAAATATTTTTATTGGATGTAATTAATGTACTTTAGGATTATTTAATTATTTATTTAATTAATAAGGTGGAACCAAGATTCAAACTAAGCCCACTCTATGCGTATGCCAAAGCAACAAAGTCATGAAGAGGTTGTAATTTTCATTGAATTGAATATTTTGATTTTAATATGTCAACATATATAGTTGCACAATGTGACAATATATTAAAGTTTTTTTATGATATAACAGCAATTATAGGAACACAAATTTTGTTATGAGACCGATGTTGTAGATCTCATACCGTAAGATGTTTGAGTTGATCTGACCAACACCATAGTACATATTAGTCGGGTAAAACTTTTTGGTGTATTTGATAATAATTTTGTAATCGTTTAAAATCTTTAATATGTATCAAATAATAATTTTAAGAAATTATAATTTGACAGAGTAATATTGTGAAATATTTTAATATATGTCGTCGTACAATACATTCGGTTCTAGGATTCTAAATTCATAATTAAGTTGAGAAATTATAATTCCATAAATAATATTATATAATACTTGTATTTGTATCATGTAACTTTAATGTGTATCAAGTAATATTTTTAGCTCCATAACTTCAAATTAACGGTTAAGAAACTCTAATTTGTCAAGTGATACTTTCATTCTCATAATGTTATATTTTTTATCTTCTTTTTTTAATAGTTCTGCTACCAGGTCCATCAAGGACATATCAATATGTTTCCATTGTCGACGTATCAGATATCCACATACCTATTAATTTAATATGTTAATTTAATTTTTCATATTAAGACTTACCAATCATAAAATTTTAAACATTTTTCTTATTTTTAAATATTACTTCTTATATCAGTTTTTTTTTTTTTTTGGAGTCCATGTTAACTGAATTAAATGAGTTGACGAAGACCTTGTATAAATATGATGATGATGTGTAAGGAATGAACTAAATATATCTAATATTCTTTCCAATTGTAATTTAAGAATTATTTTATTTTTTCCAATATGTTTTCCATTAATTAAGCTTTTCTTTGATCTCTTATATTACATGGATAATATACACATCAATTAATCAGTAATTAATTAAACTTAACAGTCTTACTAGTTATTAATATTATTTTTCATATAATAAGGGGATGTGATCGGTACGTAAGGCATATTAAGAATCGTAGTTAATGTGCATTTACGCGAATAAAAAACACATAATGTAAATCTAATTTTAAAAAAATCACCCTCTTCCTTTAATATAAAAAGAAGAAAAGAAAATAGAAAAGGGAAACAAAATAGGGTGTGTCTAAAACTGCTCTCTTCCATTGCTTTGCGTCATATCTCTCTCTTTGCTTTCGTTTTTTATGGGAAACAAAATTAGGGATTATTTAATCTGATGATTAATTATGAGTAGAGATGGTGGTGCAACGACTCCCGGCGGTTCGGCGCCGACTTCCGCCCCCGGTTCACCGCGGAACCGGTTCAAAATGCTGTGCAGCCACGGCGGTAAGATCCTCCCCCGCCCCCCCGATGGCCAACTCAAATACGTCGGCGGCGAAACCCGCGTCATTTCTTTCTCTAGGGACACTTCTTTCCACGGTATTCTTTTCATAATTCTTTCCTTGTTTTTTTCATCTTTATTGTTAATTTCATGGAAATTTGATGAAAATATGATGTATAATATTTCCTAATTTGTTTGTGAATTGACATTGCCTTTTTTAGGGTTATATTGATGAATTCATGTTCTTATTATTGCAAATGTGATATGCTAATTTTACTCAATTATCTAGGAATTGTGTATTTTTTTGTTTATGAGTTTCGTTTTGCCAAGACCAATTCACAATACATTGTTCATTTCTTGCTACACAAATTACTTATCTTTGGTGTTTTAGAAACTTTATAATGTGAAAAGGTTTCAGTATCACAACCTTTTACTTTTCAGCAAATGATCTTGTTTTTGTAATTTCATCTCATAAGCCATGAAATTGTTCGATTTTGTTCCAAATTTGGTCAGAAATTTGAAAAGCTCGCTGGAAACACCAGAATTCGATATCATGTGATAAATTGTCTGCCTAATTTGGAGCAAAATTGAGCAATTGTGTGAGTTAGAAAAAGACGATGAATGCTGACCATTTGTGGGAAAGTGAAAATTTATGAGACTGATAAAGCTTTTAACCCTAATCTAAATGATCAATGTTTATGCTTTGAGTTGCTGAATTAGGTATTTAGTTTGATGAAGGAAGTATTGGTGTGTTTTGTGCAGAATTGATGAAGAAGTTAACATACCAAATAGATGGAGAAATGGTACTGAAATACCAAGTAGAGTCCGAGGATCTTGATGCCTTAGTCTCCGTTAAATGTGATGAAGATGTACGACACATGTGTGACGAAATCATTCGCCATGAACATGCTGGAAGTTCAAGGCTCCGAGCCTTCCTCTTCCCCGCCAATCCAGTTGTGACGGAGAGGCAGATATTTGAGCCACATGCACTAGAGCAACGTTATATAGACGCCATCAATGGCATCGTCCGGAAACCACACTCGGTATTTGTGCACCAACACGGCTCTCGGCTTTCCTCCGGGTGCACCTCCCCTAGGTCCCCCAGGTCCCCTGATAGTTGCTCTTTTGTTGAGACTGCTTTGAATTATAATGAATCCCCAATCAATCCTCAAAGCAACGTCTACCATAATAGCCGGAGGATGGGTGGTATGCACAGGGTCCGTAGCTCACCCAGCATTAGCAGCATGAATTTGAATCTCAATGGTAATGTCAATGTGACCCCCCATCAAACCAAGTATGTTCATCACTATCAAGCGACAAAGCCGCCTATTGATATTCAGAGAGGCGAAAGGAAGCTTATCTCTGTAAGATCCTTTGGAAGGAATGAAGGAATGAAATACCAATTCGACCCTCATCCATTTCTGCCTTCCCACTGCCACTCTGCTTCGAAGCAGAGCCCGGGAAGTGGATGTTATGTTAACGCCTTGCATTATGACGACTCTACTCACTTTCTCGAGAGAAGAATAGTCGATGGTCGTGCCATCAGCCCCATGCCCCCGACTACCCGCCTTGCTCATGCAGATATTTGAACACATGAACAATATGCCATTTTTAGATGTTGTTGAAGGTGTTTGACAAGTCAGGTATTGAGTGCATTCTTGTTTGTAAAGAATGTCCAAAACCCAAATATTCTAATCTAACCACTTCTAAAATGATGTGTTTGTTGTAGCTTTGCACAAGGAGGGCCATAGATTCCGTTGTAAGTAATGAAACTTTAGTCACCTAACTTTGTGTTTTTTTTTTGCAAATTCTCACCTGAAATTTTTCATCCTATTGTATTGTTATAATTACACTATACTCACTAACCTTTGTGTTTATGCCACCAAAGCAAAGGTCATGTGTGTCCCACATATTTGACCTAATGGTCAAGTTTAATGCTCACCATAATTCGTTAGTCATTTAAGTTTTTTTTTTTTGTTTCATTTTACTCTCAAGTAAATATAAAATTACATGCTTTCCAAGATTAAAGAAATGGTTTCCACAAGTCTCATAGCTCTAAGTGATATCTCATCTTTATAAAATGCAATAAAATGCAATATGAAAAGAATCCAAATCTGGATCACGTTGATTTTCCAATATTAATTTCTTCCCTCCCACTTCCTCTCCTCTGACTCATTAATAAAAAACTGAAGATATGGTTGTTTTAGATAATTGTACAAAGCCTTCAAATTATAATAACATATTAATTCAGATAAGGATGCAATCATTCTCTTTGATATATATTATCGGATTAAAATTAAGAAATTTTTGGTATCGTGGGATTAAAATTAAAAAAGCAAAAGGAATAGATAGAAAAAGTGAAAGAAAAAAAATTAAAAAAAGTGCAATCTTTCTATTTCCTGTGATTTGCCATATAATATTTCTTCTCTGGTACCAAAAGGCAGGGTGACAGCTCAAATGAGATCTCACATATAAACTTGGCAAGAGAAATAATCTCCAGAAAATAAAAACCAAATGAAATGTTACAATTTACATCTTAGCATAGTCCAAAGGCAGGAGCTCTTGGCGATGCAAACAACCCATTTACATAGATGAGACGAGACGTGTGATGCAAAAACCGATCCATCTACAAGCATTTCTATTTTTCACTATTCTCGCATTAAACATTCTGCAGTCTCTTAGTATAAATACGTGCATAATTGCAAAAGAGGCCATACTTTTGTCATGCTACGAATTTCATCAACCCAAAACTCTTCTCCTCTACAAATGATGCCCAGAACTTAACAGACACGACGCACAGACTGTGCACAACCCGCTAGGAGGAGTGGAAAGCCATGAACAAGTTCTGCCTCCTAGCATGCTCTGGAATGAGGCGGTGTATAGTATCAGGAGGTATTCCGGAAAGCTCTGTGAAAAACGAGTTATCATGTTAGGATGCTCCTAAAATGTAATGCAGTGGAAAGCACTCTGTAATAGCCTGCTCGCTAATATGCTCATGGGAGTTGCAAGTTTTACTGCCAGAGATTAAACTGATCTTTGGTGAGTTGAGACAAATTACCTTGAGGTTTAAAATTAAAGAGTGGCGGAAGTGGGCGGCCATTTGGAAGTCGAGTGTTGGGATCCCTCAGTTCATCAAAGAAAGGGTGAATACAAGCTTCCAACTGCAATATTACAAAAATGATGGTAAACTTGCTCGTAGTTTTTGCAGTTTAGCTGGTTGAGCTCAAAGATGAACTTACAGCTGTGCATCTTAGATTTGGTGAGTATTGGAAAAATCGGCATACAAGGTCCACAGCCTCTGGAGGCAGACGCTTCTGGAAGACCTGATGTTAAAACCAGATAATGAATGACACTAAATCTTGTACTTGAAAGTGGCAAAACAGTTGAAAAAGTACACACAAGTCGCATGCAACTAGAACCAGTAATCTGAAACAGATTAAATGCAGCAACATACTACTTAAGTAATTGAAACCGATTCTAGAAAGAACTTATAATACGATAGTTGCCAGAAATAGGGTCTTCTCATGATTAAGGACTATAGTGAAATTAGCTTTTGAAATCATTTTTCATAGCCAGTCGAAACACCACAACGAGATCTCAGAACTGGGAAGAAAGGAGGTACCAATTTAATTTTCAATCTACTTGATATGAGCCTGCATGTTAGAAAAGCTTATATTTCATAGGGAATTCACATATATCACACAGTAGAATTTAAAGAAAAGTTAGAATATCAGAAGAATGGTCATGGACCAACTGAGATGTGTTGAGCTTTTTTGAAGGAAAGGAAAAGAACTAAAGATTCAACTAGTCAAAGAAAGTCTGCTAAAGGAACACACCTTATGCCAAGGGTGGGGTTTGATTTGTGGAAATTTGAACTCAGTGTAGTTCGGATTCATGCATTTGATCTCCTCTCTGGTAGGCGTTCCCAAAACCTATTGCAGTTCAAACATCATGCGATAGTCAGAACCCAAAAACAGGAAGTTTTCAGAGATATAATCTGTCTTTACATCGATATCTAGTCAGCTACACATATGGGCATACAGCGTCAAACTCAAAAAGTTCTAGCTAATTTAGCCAAGAACCTTATGCAAAATATTTATTTCTAAAATTTATTGTGACTGGTATTACCTTGATAATTTCAACAAGTTGATCGACTCCACTCTCTCCTGGAAACAAGGGCTGTATAATAAAGATCAGAGAGCTATATAAGAAAATCTATGAAGGCACAAATATTGGAAAGAAAGTAAAAGACATTCAATAACTGGGCAAACCTGTCCAAGAAGTAATTCAGCCATAACACAGCCAGTTGACCATATATCGATGGCAGTTGTATATTCAGTAGCACCAAATATGAGCTCAGGAGCACGGTAGTATCTTGAGCAGATATAGGATACATTTGGTTCCCCTTTCACCTGAGGGATAACCCAAAGGCATTACAATGACAAACTATCATTGATGACCCATGTTGAACAAAGACTTACCAAAACTTTGGCACTTCCAAAATCACAAAGTTTCAGCTGATGTGTGTGTGGATTCACCTGGAAATATATCAATAGAACTTGAGCTTCATAGAATGGGAATAAAAGAAAATGATATCACAAAAAAGAAAAACACCACCAATCATTTAGTACGACTCCCCTGATTATTCAACAGGACAGTAAAGCATTATTTTTTCTTATGAATCAAGGATACAGATGCATGATCCTATAGAACCGATCCTGTTCAAGTAAAGTCATAGCATTCTTCTTTCTCCATTCAAGTGGGTAAAACAAAATTCTTATTTAAATTTAAAAAAAATGATAATATAATAGATATATGTTGGTTACATGAAAGCTTCAACTCTACATATTCTCAATACCTAATCAGAGAATATACTCCATTTTAAAAGGTACACCTGGAGAACAACATTTTATAGCAATCAGCTAAAAACATCAATGACCAGGAGTGACTTAACAGTCTTCATTTCCACAAACCATGTTGCTTATGCATCACTAAATAAATGCAAGACCTATTTACACCTTTTGGATCTTTATCTCATTTATCATCTGATATTTGTTAAGTTTCTAATTATTTTTAAAAAAAAATTGAAGAGAGAAAGATGACCATAAAAATACAAAACTAGTTTGACCATATGGCCCACATTGAAGGATATAATGGTCAGGTGAATTGCAATATTTATGAATTAAGAAATGATCAAATCTCTTCCTTCCACTCTCTATCTCATTTTCAAAAATAAAAAAGAAGAAGAGGGTGTTTAACTGAGCTAAAAGAGCTTTTATAAGACATTTGAATAGTTCAGAGCTTATAAGCTCCTTAAAAGTGGCATAACACGGGAGATCCTCTATTTCTTTGAAGAGATATGCGAGTCTGTTTTGTCCACTTAAATAAAGAAAGACATGCTTGAGTTTTTCATAGCACACAGCTTTCCCTATGTATATTAACTATTTTTATTCAAAAGAGATTATTTTCTCCCAAATTAACATATAAGGAATTTATAAATTGTTCCACAGAAAACTAATAAAAGCCCCTGACTAATTTTTGAAATAAGAGATCTTATACTGACAAAACTCTTCTCCATTTTGTCATTTTAAGTACAGAACTGGCATTACTAGTATATGAAAAGCTCTAATATCTTATTTTATTCTAACAATTCAACAATATATAGCATTTTTTAAGACTAACAGCTCATAAGATTCTTAAATAAGTTTCGCAAAAGATCCACAAAATCAGCAATATTGCAACAGTCAATTGTGTTTCTGGTCACTTTATAATTATATAAGAGAATCAGCTCTTGAATCATAAAAGTACCTTCAAGTTGAACATACAAATTCTTGATTGGAGTACCAACTTAACATAAAATGGAAGAATTTAAAATAAAATCTTGGATGTACTCAGTTAGTAGATCAAGATCCACAATGAGAAGAAAAAAATAGGCATAAATTGGTAAAGGCTGTTCTGTAATTAAAATGACAAAATTGAAACAAACATATCACAGATGGATCCACATCACATATGATTGACTAGGCCGTCATAACACAGATTTCTGATTATGATACCCAAGCAAATCTACAAATGAAAACTATAGTTTCTGTACGTGCAAATGATTCGAGATGTCAGTCACAGGCTGAGTATTTTTGTTATATAGTAATCTGGTATGATGTATCATGCGATAACATTCAATTGTGGAGACTTCTTCAAAATTAAAAGGTTATTAAAACGTTATAGATAAAACTTATATTTCCTTTTACCTATAATCATATACAACGTTTAGATTGATTTCTCGCTCAGACAGCTCTCATCACATTGCCATGCCTCCTCTTATTATTTTGAATCCTCTAATTATGGCAATAAATACCCTTGCCTGCTTAACTAAGGACAGGAATGAATTTGAAATGATTACTTGTATTTGTATCAATAGAATGATTCCACGAACTGTTGTTGTATTCCATCTATGATTCCATATAAGGGGGAAAAAGTTGTGCTAAACTACCAATTAACAAATTAGAGACATGAACTGATAATTACTTGTTTATGAATGAATGTCTTTAAGCTGTAAAAGATTCAAAACTCGAAACCTTATTCATGGAAAAGAAAACACTTACAAGTAAATTTTGAGGCTTGATGTCACGATGGCAGATACCAATACAATTGTGTATATATGCAAGGGCTCGGCATATCTGCATAAATAGAAAGGTCTTGTCACAAAAGAGGTCCTCACAATCCCAGGAAAAGGACAAAAAAGGTGTTAAATGAGAATTAGCAAAGCGCAACTAAGATAGTTGAACTGAAACTATAAGCATGTTTGAACAAGCATTGGCACAGCCGCACAATTAGGTTTAGGATAGGCCTATTTAAGTTCTGTGTTTGAATTGGGATTTAATAAATCCCCAAGCTTACCATACTGACCTCATTTTCTACAAATCTGAGTAAAGAACTCATTATTCAAATAACTTTTCACAATAGAATAATAAACTACGTTTACTTTTTTATTATTCCCAATGTGATGTGACATCTTACTATAATCATACCCTACACAATTTCTAAACAAACACAAGATTTTCAATATTCAGAACTTGCAAAATCCTAGAACATGCAAAATCCACAAATGCAAGAATGGGATGCAAGTGAAGATATTTAGAGTTAAACAAGTGAACAACTATTTCCAATCAAAAAACAATAGTATAAGACCAAGGAAACTATTTATAATATGTAAAGCACAAACACACATTTTACTACATGCCTGATAGGTATAAAGTTTGACATATATCAGTGGCATTCTCTGGTTCATCCTGCTGTATTGTCGAGCAATACGATTAACAGTTTCAGGGACGTATTCAAGAACAAGATTCAGGTAAAGTTCCTCCTTTTCAGTTTTTGCAAAAAATGAATGCTTCAGAGCCACAATATTTGGATGGTCCAACATTTGCATAATCTGCAACTCTCTATTCTTGTAGCGTTTGTCCTGAAGAACTTTCTTGATAGCAACTATTTCTCCTGTTTCTCTGCATTTCGCCTGTAAAAAAACAGTTAAAATCATACAAAAAGAGGGAGAGGCATAGATTCGATGATAGTCCTGAAAAAAGTAATGCACAGTTGAAACTGAAAATACTGCCACATAGCTTACTTGAAAGACCACTCCAAATGAACCAGTTCCAACAACATGTTCTGCTATGTAACTTACCACCTGTCAACCCAGATAAAGCACAAATTGTTATCAAGAATCATCTTCAGCAAGTAATTTCATACTTCTAAAAGTTACATCTGCCAACCTGCTTGGACTGACCATTCCGACCTCCAATAGTGGTCCTTATGACATGCCCAGTTTCAGCACCCACACCATCAATTATATCAGGCTCACTGTCCTGCATAACAAGGAAAACCTCTATTGTAAAGATTATTATAATATAGACTCAGACGTGTGATCGAAATTAATTGCAATTAAGAACCTCAGATCAGTATAGAAGCAAGTCAACAACTTAATAATGGTATTTCTAGTAGCTGTAAAAGAAGGCATGGACAGATAAAAGAGTGAGCACTGGAAATGCTCCAAAATTACCCTATCATCATCAGGATCCACTCTGTCCCTCAATCTCATTTCAAGCATCTCTCTTCCAAGCCAGTCAACTGAACTAGATGAGACCTTGAAGCCATTAGTAGATTTTGAACTCCCAGCTCCTCCATGTCCTAGGCCAGCAGATGCCATGAGTGAGGCTGATGAGATCTATGTGCTAATATCCTCTCCAATTTTTAAGGATGTAGCATTCCATCTCAGTGATGCCAAACTTTACCTGAATAAATTCAAAAAAATAGAAATTGAGCCATTTTGCCAAAAAACATCATTTTAGAAGGAAAATTAGATATGGTACTTTATATAACACTATACCATTGAATTGGAAAAACAGAGGGACTTGATTCCTTCACATAAAGCAAGACAGTGGTAAATACATGTACATATAATCATATTCATATATACACACGTATCCTCATGCAAACATATTATGTGTACATATATATATATAAATATATATGTGTGTGTGTGTGTGTGTGATTGAACAATCTCTTTTTGTCATTGTTCATGTCCTGTACTTGTTCAGAGTAAAGTAAGCATCATCATAACTGGTCAAATGAGCTCAAAGCAGAGTATATAACACAAAAGATCAGGAGATGGCATCCAACTGAGGCTTTGCCATATGCTGTAAATAGCATGCATAGATTTCTTACTGATGATGCGTGTTCTGCTTATCCCCACAGCTATATATTTGAGCTACAAAGCATGTTTTCATCTATTTGTGTTAATAGACAAAAAAATTTAGAAGAAAACAATACAGATGAGTTACAACCATAGGATGCAGGAATCGCATACATTTTTTGTTTCATTTAGCAACATCTAATTTTGTACAAAAGT
The DNA here is from genome assembly GCA_005771605.1 of Scutellaria baicalensis. NCBI lineage: Eukaryota > Viridiplantae > Streptophyta > Magnoliopsida > Lamiales > Lamiaceae > Scutellaria > Scutellaria baicalensis. Next base: position 47,544,520 of record CM016722.1, read on the forward strand.
TCTAGTCAAATACACAGGTTATGTCACATCATTTCTCCACATGACCTGCACCTGCCAAGCAACATATCTGCAGCATGTACCCACAGAATAGCATGTATGCAGCATCCTAATTTGGAGCATAACATGAAACAGCTGAACAAAAGGGAGCAATTGAGGATATTGAGAACTTGTCTCTGCAATTCTATTTCAGCAGTGATCACATACTTCATAATGTTCTGTTGCATCCAGGAAACTGGCATGTAATGATTGGTTATCTGATACTTTTTTTCATTTCTCATTAGACAATTGAAATCTTTATGTTATGTGAAATGCTGAGTACTTTGAAGATGGCATCGAGGAAACATTAGTTTTCTAGGACATTTTTTCTTTGTCCATTTGCTTGAGTATGTTATATTGAACCGGAGTTGAAAATCAAGGTTCATGAACATTGGCTAATATTCACAAGTATATAAGAACCGAGCTTAACCATTTATTTGAGAGTTTGTAAGTGTAAAAATTTCAGAGTTCGTTACGCAAACTGAGTCAGGTACAGCAAGAACTATCTGTGCAACTGTGCCCACCTTTTGTCCAGGCAGGTCAAGTTTTCTTACAAGTGAGATGTCCTCAACGATGTTTAGTACTCAATAATAACCAAACAAACCTTGAAACCCAGTAATTAATTTTCTTGCTCTCCTTTTCCCTCCACATCTAATTGACACTGGAACATCCAACACACAGGAAAATCAACTCTAAGCTTAAGAGCAAGAGGACTAGCTACATAGGAACTGCAGTGGGACTGCTCTTTCTCAGGCTCCATTACAGAAGTTCACCTTATTGATTTGTCAATTCTAAAATTGTGAATGAAAGCCCCTACTCTACATGAAGAACCCTAGTATCAACAGAAAATCACTGATTTCGGACCCTATACCTTTTTCTTTCTCCAAGTCTAAAACCCATGATAAGATAGTTAATAACCAGCCTCAAATTTGAAATATACCGAAGTTTACCTATTTAATCAGATCTAACTCCGAAGACAAAACTGACAGCAATTCTGAGACTATCAGATTCACCAAAATCAAACAAAATAAGCCAAGCCAGTCCAGCCCCAAATTCAAATAAAGCATGTATCAGAAGAAAAAACAAAAAAGGATGACCATCGACTAACAGGAAATAAATTCTCCGTAAATCCGAAGCAGATCACAAACATTTGTCAGCGCCTCCAGCTCCAATCAATTCCAACCACAAGAAACAACGAAGGATTATACCCAACAGATTAACCTAATTTAACGGCGATGAATCATAAAGTAGGGAGCATTTGTTAAAGAAAAAAGAGTATGGATCAAAAATCATAGAGCGTGAAGCATACTCGTACCTTTAATTTTCTCTATCTCTGCTTTTTCAAACTCTCTCTCTCTCTCTCTCTCTCTTGTATGTATAAGATTGAAAGTGGTTCCAGTGAGAGTGGGACTGACTGAGAGTGACAGAGTCTTTCAAGTGAAAATAAAAGACAAATCTAATGTGTACTCATTGTATCTCTCGTGGAAATTGTTGCTCTGTTACGCCCACTACCGCTCTTCGGTGTACCCAACCAATCAATGGCTTTCTTTTTCCTATTTTCACTTCCATTTTCAATATTCCTCGCAATAATATATGATTGCTTTAATTTTATTTTATTTTTACATAACATAATTGCATTTGTTCTTAATATATCACATTTTGTAATCCTTTTAATAATTACAATATAACTTCTTAAGGGTATTACATGTTAATATCGGTAATATAACATATTTCTTTATTGGATAGTCATAGTACCATCTTAATACATATTTTTTATATTGATATACTATAATTATGCAACAATCTATTCATTTTAAATGTGTATTTGATTTAATTCAAGTTTATTTTGTTGAGTGATGTTGTACATAAAGGTCACTAATATAACATAAAAGTACATTATAATTATATAATGTATGTTGATCCAAAAAAATGCGCTGAAACGTAGTTCTTCTAGGGCTTCAAAATTACATAGAGGTAAGTGATATATGTGTATAAAAATTATATTAATATAACATAGAGATAATACCAATACAGCATAAAAATCGCGCAACTAAAGTAAAAAAAATAATCAAAATAGACAGATTCAAATCAAATCAACCTAATTACATGCAACTGATGCACATAATTATTTGTGTTGATTTAAATGACACACGATATAACTTTGATGATATAAGATATAACTTGTACGTAGAGGTGGCAATTCGGGAGCCCGGGCCAAATTGGGGTCTGGTCAACCCATCATTTGGTCAAGCCCACGAAATTGGAACCCAGTCCAACCTCGCTTGGACCACCAGGCCAACGGGTCAAATCGGGTCAAATCCCTTATTATTTTTTAAAATTTTAATAATTTTTAACTAACTGAATTCTTACATCAATTTAAATAGAAATAAAACCTTCTATTAGATAATTTAAGATCTTCAATTTAAACTATAGTATTCTATTTATGTAATCGAAATTAATTTATTTAATATAATTAAACTATTAGTGGAGGCAAAATCCAATCATTTTTTTACTTTCTTTTAGCATTAAAAAATATTTTAACTCAATTATCATAGTTTGCCAGTGGATTTTAATTAGTTAATGATAGTTGAAGATGAGAATAATTATAAAAAAATTAAAATAATACATAAAAATATGGTAGAGGAAATTGAATCACATGTAAAATTATAAATTACATAAAAAAAATTAATAAAAAAACAGATTTATCGGGCCATGGGGCTTCCGAGCCCATCCATTGGGCCAAAAAGTTCTGTATCTTTCGGGCCACCAAGCTCAAATTGTTGGCTCTACTATACAGCAAAATAAACACAGTTTAATTGATCTCTAGCATCTGAAAAGAAAAAAAGAAAAAAAGGAAATATTTCTTATGTTAACGGCAGAAAATGACTTTTCTTTATATTCAAAATTACTCCATTTCACTTTTTGAACAACACACAATCAATTTTGTCAACCTTAAGTTAAGTTTACGTGTATAGTATAATTACTCTTAACTAGGTCTCGTGCGATGCGCATTTTGTAATATAATATTGGTAAATATTAATTATTTCATAATATAGTGTAAATGATTTTAGCATATAAAAGACAATATAATATTTAATAACTAAGAAATATAAATTTGCTTAAGATAATTCAATTCACAACAATATATTGATATTATACACATCCAATTCACTAATATATGATTAATACTAGAAACAAAAGTATCAATATCATGATCTTCAAATCAAAATTGGAAATTCTACCTGTAAAGTTCGTAAGTTTTTTAAAAACTTCTTTATACACAACAATTATAGTTGAAACATTTTTTTATCATCTATGTTACAAACTAATATCTTCAGTCATTTAAATTAAATATACTAAAAAAATTATGAATTAAAAATCGAATTCAACTATTAAATTAAATACATGTGTGTGTGAATACGTATGTATATATAGAAACATTACACAATAAAATTAGAAATTTTGCGTAGGAACTTGATGCAAACACTGTCAATTATGTATTTTCAACTTTTTATTTCAAAATAAATTGAATTATAATTTTTTTATTAATATCGTTTAACATCGATGAAAGCACACAATTATTCATTTATAAGTATCACGTAAATTAATTGATATAGCAAGATATTGATCATTACAATTTAAGTTCAACACAAAATCAAAATGTAGTAGTAGTCTACGATCATGATGATGACAATATAATTAGAAAATAAGAATATAATTTAAATAATCAGATGAGCCATATAAATTCAAAATGTGCACTCTCATATAAAAATATACGAAGTCCTAAGTGTAAAGTAAAAAGCTAAAATTTTATTGATTATGAGATATTTATAATTTAAAAAATATTTAAGATGACATATAATTCAGACTAAATACATATTATATATACATATATGTATATACACACATCTTTAATAGTGTTATATTTATTTATTAATTTATATTATTATGGTATAAATTATCCCCATGTAAATTAATATTTATTATTGAAATTATTATTTGGATGTCTATTGTTGATTTTTAATAAATTCTTCAATAAAAATTAATTTAATTAAGATCGATAAAATGAGAATAAATTAATACAATATTCATATTATTATCAAATGGTTTAAATAGTAAAAAAAATGCAAAATGCAAAATTTGTTGATGGGACACTTACAAATATTAATTTAAAAAATATTTAGAATGTCATATAATTTCATACTAAATACATTATATATATACATACATGTATATATACGTATCTTTAATAGTGTTACACTTATTTATAAATTATATTTATATTAAATATGATACAATTATCCCCAAACAAATTAATATTTATTATTGAAATTATTGTTTGAACATTATCTATTGTTGGTGTATACGAAATTATTCAATAAAAAATAACTTAATTAGTATTAATAAAATAAGAATAAACTAATACTCCCTCCGTCCCAGCATTTTTAGCCTACTTGCCATTTTCGTCCGTCCCTACTTAAATCTGCCAGCCCCAAAATGGCAAAGAAAATTTTACCAAAATACTCTTTAATTTCAACAGATTTACAAAATTGCCATTAATGATTCTTAATTAAAACAACAATTAAATCCTTAATTAAATCCCTAACACTAATTACACACACAATAATCTACCCCACCCAATACCCCCAACCCTAATCGAAGGCCCATTTATTTTCGATGCTCTAGAATGTTCATCCTGTGATCTCCCTCACCCTCAAACCCTAATCGATCGTCGTCTTCGATCTTTCGAGATCAAGCTCTCTCTCCCTCTCTGAATCCAGACCCTTGCTCTCATTTTCTCTCTCATTTTCTGGAAAGGGTTAAGGGCTTAAGATATCTGAGATTGGGTTGAGCTTGTTGTTTGCTCGCTAATCTGGAACCCTCGCGCGATCTGGAACCCTCACCGAGATCCTCGCCGATTCTGTGTGAAACCTCACCGATCTTGAACCCTATGGGTTCTGTACCTTAGCCGATCTTGAACCCTCGCCGTTGTTGAACCCTAGCCCATCTTTACCCTCGCCGGTTCTGTAACCCTCGTCGTTGTTGAACCCTAGCCCATCTTTACCCTCGCCGGTTCTGTAACCCTCATCGTTGTTGAACCCTAGCCCATCTTTACCCTCGCCGGTTCTGTAACCCTGGCCGTTGTTGAACCCTAGCCCATCTTTACCCTTTCCCATCTTCAGTCAACTCCGGATGGACTTCTCTGATTCTGAGTCTCAGGCGGTTGTGATTCCTGATTCGGAGGACTCATTCGTCCCGGAGAGTGAGTTCACAGAGGGTGGGGATGCTCTCCCTTTCGGGATTGGGGGACCCCCCTTTAGATCGGCGCTGCTGGATCCGGAAATGCTACGGTTCTTCTACGAATGCTTGGCGATCTGGGTTCCCAGTGTTCGAAAGGTTATTTTTCTCTTCCTTTTGAACATTGCATGTAAGATTTATATGGGTTTGAGTATTCTGAGGCCGATGATGAAATCCATGTGTGATTTCTGAGGCCAATGATGTGTTTGTGATGATGTTTATTTATATCCTAATGATGATGAAGATGTTTCTGAGGCTATGATGAAATGAATGTTTGACATTCTGATCCTTGATGTTTTTGTGATCTTTCTGTGGATGAGTTTTTTGGATTCTGAGGCATGTCTGTCATGTCCTGTTTTGAACACTTTTCTGAGGCCGATGATGAAATCCATCTGTTATTTCTGAGGCCAATGAAGTTTCTGAGGTTCTTCATGTGTTATGATGAAATGCATGTGTTATTCTGAGGTGATATTATGTTCAATGTTAAATCCTGAAATTTGTGATGACTACTGATCTGGTGATGATGAACATTGCTTCTGTCCAGCTTGATGCACTACTGGAGTCTGAGGTAAGCTCATTTTTACCCTTACATGACTACTGGAGTCTGTCCAGCTTAATCTTGTGTTATGACTACTGGAGTCTGTCCAGCTTTATTCTCCTGCTTGATGACTACTGGAGTCTGTCCAGCTTTATTCTCTTGAATGAGGACAAAGGTGCTGAGTTTGTGATGCATGATGTTTTGCTTGCTGATTTCTATTTGATGATGCATGATGATTAGTTAATTGCAATGTGATGATTAGTTGCATGGTAGCCAAGGATGAAAATATCGATATCGCATGTCGTATCGCAACTTTGATTTTACGGATATATCGATGTCGATATCGATATCGCATATCGATATCGCAAAAAATTTGAAAAAACAACGGAAATCTTATTAAAATTTTGGAAATTTAATATGAAATTTTAGGGATTATTTTTACACTTCATTACACATATATTCCACTCAAAATCATATTAAAATAATATATTTAAAACTAACATATAGATAATAAGCATTATAAATACTGTTTTTCGAATGAAAAATGATAATATATTACATAATACAAGACAAAATTACTAAAATTATATCATACAATACACTAGTACCAAAAGGATGACCTATGAGGTTCAAACATAGTAGATGGAATGTCATCTTGATCCAAGCAGTACTGATACCAACATATACATAATTAGCACTATTAAAATTTTACTAAAACTAATTATAACAATTAATTGTAAATACACAATTACAACATTACATTTTACGTGCTAGCTTCACTATAAAATAATTAATTGTAAAATTATGATTTTATAATAAAGTTCTATAAGTTAACTAAATACTTCACCTAACATATACATAATTAGCACAATTAAACACATCAATTTACAATATACCAACAATTAAACATAGCAATTTACAATATACCAACATATACATAATTAGCACTATTAAATTTTACTAAAACTAATTATAACAATTAATTGTAAATACACAATTACAACATTACATTTTACGTGCTAGCTTCACTATAAAATAATTAATTGTAAAATTATGATCTTATAATAAAGTTCTATAAGTTAACTAAATGCTTCACCTAACATATACATAATTAGCACAATTAAACATAGCAATTTACAATATACCAATAAAATGCTAGTTTTATCAACTAAAGTGAAAAAAAAAGATTAAATTTACATACCAATTCGTAGTTCTTCAAAATGACAATTGAGTGATATATATAGTGGTGCAAGTATTTCCTCTCCAATGTCAATGCCCTATATCCAAAAAAATAAATAAATTAGATACATTAAAATAGTCATAATCTATAAAGTAAATAATTGAAATTAATTTAATCAAAAATGTTGGGAGAGAGTTATTGATATGAGAGAATATCATACCTTGAACCTTAAATTGTATGATAGAAAATGTTCACTTGCCTTCAACATATATATATATATAGAGAGAGAGAGAGAGAGAAATATATCATGCAAAAAAATTAGAAAAAAAAGGAAGTAAATGAAGTAATAATTGGTTAAAGGAATGGAAATTTAAAAAAGCCACAAAATATGGCTATATCCGTGAATGAAAGATTGATGTGAGGAGAATATATTACTTTCAATATCAAACACAATACATAATACAAAGTAAGGAAAAAAAAATCATATAGTTCAATTTTGTGAATCAAAATCGCTCATTTTGATATACATGCGATATTTTACGATATATCCGCGATATTTCCCAATTTCCATCCAATTTTATACTACACTGAACCGATATCGATATCGATATCGATATTTTGCGATATTTTGCGAAATATCCGTGATACCCAGGAAAAAAAACATTAACACCCAATATCCGTATCGCAATATCCGTATCCGCGATATATCCGCGATATATCCGCGATATTTCGCGATATTTTCATCCTTGATGGTAGCTCATTTGTGATGCTGCCTGGCTATGATCTCATTCAATGTTGCATCTGAGATAGGGTGAATCATGTAGTGGCTTGATATACTCATGTATTAAAGCTGCAATCTCACCCTAAATGTGGCTCTAGGTACACCCCTGTGATGAAGTATATTCTGAGGGAGATAAAACATCAATTCAAAAGTAATAAATCTGTCTTTGTTTACAGTTTAAGCAAAATGAACACTTACATGCATGATTACACTGTAAACAAATGACCAAAAGAACAAAAGATTTCTAACATATCTACATGTAACCTAAATCTGTTAGAATGCCTTGAATGTCATAACTTTCTGTGGCATCTTCATTTGCTTTTATAAAGTTAATTGCTTGCCTTACAAGTGCCTCATCCACTTCAATTGTCATTGGTAATGTGTGCTGCCTTGCTTGTGCTCCCTTGAAATGTGTGGCAGCTTGTAATTGTTACCTCCATTTACCTTTAATATCTCAACCATGCATGCTTGTAGAGTTAGGAAAATGTTGTTCAACTTTGAATGCTCTAGTTCTTCAAATGATTGAAGAACATTAGCAACCAAGTCTTGAACATTGTAGGATTGAGTTTCAATCTGCAATGATTGTATAGCCCTGAAGTACCCTAAATCCAAGACATTTGTGTCTGGTGAATTTGGTGGTTGACACATCAACTTAATATCAAATCCATCTTCTGTGGCAGCCCTCCTAAATTCTGGATCCATGTTGCTTAAATGAGGTCTAGCATTGTCTTGTTGAATGATTATTTGTTTGCTTGCATTTGCTAGCCACTTTGCCTTTATTGCTGGGATTATCTATGTGTAGCCATGTGATGAAACAAACAGCAAACAATTCACCACAAATGTGTTAGTAATGCCACCAAATTAGCCCAACAGTTATTAATAACATTAGGGCAGTTTTAGGAGACTTACTAAACACATTAAATGATGAAAAATCTGAGTGTTGTGAGTTACCTTTTCCAAAAGGCAGCTCTTAATCACATCTTTAGTTATGGAGTCAATTGGTTTTGTAACCATTGTACCCCTTGGTCTGTTTGCAGAATTTCTGATGGCTGGGAGTTGTTGTGTGAATGGGAAGATGCCAATCTTCCCATTAAACAACAATTCCCCTTGCTCTGTGTATTGTGGCCTTGCCACAGCAGCCATGAACATAACCTTAGGAATGAATCTCTTACTTTTACATGCTCTGTAAGGTTCTTCCTCTGAATTCAGTTTATAAGCTCTTTCACTTGCCCGTTGCATATAGAACCACTTCTCATCTATATGAACTACATTATGCATGCTTTCAAAAGTTATCTTGTTGTTGGATGGGTGTTTGTGCAAGAAACAAATGCTTGTACTTCATTCTATTCAATTTGTTTGCTGCTGTCAACTGTGGTTTGATTGCATTTGTGTGTGGTTGAAGCCTGCCATCTTTTACCCACCTGCCCACACTTGATTTACTGATCTCAAGCTCTCTTGTTAACCTCCTGATTGTGCCTCTCTTGGAGAAGGGAATGTCTTTAATGGCTTCCTCATCAAACTTTTTGGGTTTCGATGAAGGTTGACGTGGCCTTATTTCCTGGAAAGAAATAGGCAGCCCCTCTGAAATTTGTTTCCTTGCAGCTTGCCATATGACTCGGACGGTACGAACGGACACTCCAAATGATGCAGCGACTTCTGCCGTGATGCCATTTTTCAAAACGTCGTTGTTGTTGTTTACAAGAAGCCGCTGAGCTATGTGAAGTCGTGCTGATGGAGATAAATGTGTGGGTCTTTTTCTGCTGTTTGTAACTTGCATTGAATCTTCCATTTTCTGATGTAAATTTGTTGTTGGTTGTTGTAAATGCATTGAATGCATCTATTAGTGTATTTATAGAACAATAGGATTTGAATTTGTGATGAATTGGTGGGAAATTTATCCCTTTGCCGTAAATAGGCAATTGATGTACTCATTTTGGATTTGGTGGGAAGTTTTCCCACCAACTTAATTTTATGATGCGCCTACTTTTTTTTATGCAGTGTTGTTATTTTTTATTTTATATTCATTTACAGCTTTTACAATTAACATACTAATTACATTCCTAATTAAAGTGAAAAAAACATAGATTTTCTCTCTCCAATCACAGTCAACTGTATTTTCTTAATATGTGTGCCGGTCAAAGTAGGCTAATATTTATGGGACGGAGGGAGTACAATATATATATTATAAATTGAATTGATTAAATAATAAAAATGTAAAATAAAAATATTGTTGATGCGATACTTTTTTGTTGAGAAAATAATATTTTTGTAAATATATATCTCAAAATTTTCCTCTATTATTATAGTATAGAAATATATAAATAAATTTATCTATTTACTTTTTATCTTTTGAGTTTCTATACAAAAAAAATATAAAATTAAATGTATTAAATATTAATATTTATGTATTTGTTTATTAATAAATTTAAAATAAAAGTTATTAATGATTTCTTAAAATGGAATATTTAATAAATGAGACATTTATTGTAGCTATTTTTGGCAGAATATTCTGCTTATATATATATATATACTACTAGTAGTGTACATGTGCGTTGCACAGTGTGTTATATATATAATTATTAAAAAATATATAATAACTGTAATGATTATTATTTTAACAAAAATATATTGATACTTTTTTAATATGTATTAGTATAAAGCTAGGTATTTTAATTTTAAATTTATGTCATTATAAATAATTATATTCGAAAATATTAGAAATTTGAAATATATAAAGTAATATATTAATTTATGGATTAAACAAACAAATAAAAAAAATTGTGTCAGAACATTACATGGGTAGTGAAATTTTAAAAAATAAATTTAATATAGAAAATTAAGTTATATGTATTAGAAACGTCATGATTTAAGTATTGAGATAAATAAATTTATATTTTATTGGCATTTATAACTATAAATACACACGTATTTTAATAAATTTTTTTGGTTCAACGCCACATATAACTCATTTATTTTAAATCAAATAAAAAATTATATCAGCTTATCAAATACATGAAAATATCTCTTGCTATCTATTTAAATGAAACAATTCAAAATTGGACTTAATCTACACATTTTGAATAAAAAAATTTATGAATAATAATTATAAGATTGATAGTCAATATATCAGGGAATAAGAATGATGAAATTTTAATTTGTGAAAAACCAGAAAAATTACCTCTGTCCATTCCCTTATGTCACCTCAATTAATCAGAATATAAATATAAATAAAATTTGACAACAAATAAATATAAAATAAAATATTTGTATATTTCAAATGAATAAGTTGGTTAACTTGCAATAATAATTTTAATCTAATTTTTTCTATTTGATATGTTTTATATGTGTAATCTATTAGGTACAACTATAATATTTTTTTATTTCTACATTTTAATATCAATTTACAATAAATTAATACTATATATCATAAAAACGTTTAAAAATGAAAAATCATTGAAGCCCACACACATACATTTCCATATTTCAGTTTGATAAATTTTATATGAATATTAAATTTAAGATCATTAAATAATGATTGATTTTATATATTATATATTTAAAATTGATTTAAAAAGGGTAAATTACAAAAAACAACCCCAACTATCGACTTTTTTAAAATTGCAACCTAATCTGTTTTTTTTTTTTAAGATTGCCACCTAGTCTTTCTGTGATTTTGCCGATTGCAAAATTTCCAGTCATTTTTCCGGCAAATGAATTAATTTTTTTCACTTTGCAACCCAAACTTTAATTTTTTGTCCAATCACAAATCATGATTTTTTTTTGCTTCACATCTTTATGTTATATATATGAGTGTGACATTTATGTTATATAAGTGTGATCGATATTCATAAAATAAATATCAAGAAAATATTGGTCAAAATTGGTGAAATATATGTAACATCGGTAAAAAATCGTTGGAATATCAATAAATATCGAGAAAATATTGGAATATATTAGTAAATATAGGAAACTAACAATAAATATATGTACCCATATTTCCATCGATATCGATATTTTCACGATATTTCTGTGAATTTAAGTTACCTATATTTTCACCGGAATCGAAATTTTCATTCTTGGTTGCAATCCGATAAAAACACAAAGTTCATGTTGCAATTAGATAAAAAAAACAACAAAGTTTAGGTTGCAAAGTGAACAAATTAATCTCTATTTCGCCAGAAAATTTGCAATCGACAAAACCATAGAAAGATTGGGTGGCAATCTGAAAAAAAAAAAGATTAGGTTGCAATTTGAAAAAAGTCGATAGGTGGAGTTGTTTTTTGTAATTTATTAAAAATAAGATGAGAGATAATAAATATATAATCCCTTATTTCATTTTATTTATCTATTTTTTTTATTTGAAATTTCTATACATTAAATTCAAATTGAGTATCATAACTGATTTCTTAAATTAAATATTTATTTATTTGTATTGAATTTCTTAAAATACAATAAATAGGTTTATTTATTTGACAAAAACTTTTATGCATCAGGTGTATGGATCCTAGATCCATGCACCTGACCCGACCCGCACGTGTACGCCCGTGTACGCGCGTCTGACGCGCTCTCACGCGCCTGGGCGGATGCGCTCAAATTCGCTCGTTAAGGATACCTTTTAGTTATGTTAAGAATACCTTTCAGTTATGTTAAGGATACCTTTCAGTTATGTTAAGGATACCTTTAAAATTCTGATTCCAGGTTACATACCACATTATGTTAAGAATACCTTTTTTTATTTATTTGACAAAAACTTTTATGCATCAGGTGTATGGATCCTAGATCCATGCACCTGACCCAACCCGCACGTGTACGCCCGTGTACGCGCGTCTGACGCGCTCTCACGCGCCTGGGCGGATGCGCTCAAATTCGCTCGTTAAGGATACCTTTTAGTTATGTTAAGAATACCTTTCAGTTATGTTAAGGATACCTTTCAGTTATGTTAAGGATACCTTTAAAATTCTGATTCCAGGTTACATACCACATTATGTTAAGAATACCTTTTAGTTATGTTAAGCATACCTTTAGGTTATGTTAAAGATACCATTAGCTATGTTAAGAATACCTTTTGATTATATTAAGCATACCTTTAGGTTATATTAAGAATACTTTTAGGTGATGTTAAGGATACCTTTGAAATCCTGATTCTAGGTTACATACTATGTTATGTTAAGAATATCTTTTAGTTATGTTAAGCATACTTTTAGGTTATGTTAAGAATACATTTTGATTATATTAAGCATACTTTTAGGTTATGTTAAGAATACCTTTAAGCGATGTTAAAGATACCTTTGAAATCGTGATTCTAAGTTCCTTTGAAATCCTGATTTGATACCCTTAGAATTCGTTCCAGGTCACATACATTTACGTTATATTAAGAATACCTTTAGGTTATGTTAAGAATACTTTTATGTTATGTTAGAGATACCTTTGTGTACAAAATGTGTAACACAACTACCTTATGGATAAGGTATCTCTAACATAACATAAAAGTATCCTTAACATAACCCAAAGGTATGTCTGACGTAAATTAAATGTATGAAATTTGGGCATAAAGGTATCCTTAACATAACCTAAAGGTATCCCTATACATTACCTAAAGGTATTCTTAACATAACCTAAAGGTATGTCTAACTTAACGTAAATGTATGAAATTTGGGCATAAAGATATTCTTAACATAACCTAAAGGTATGTCTAACTTAACGTAAATGTATGAAATTTGGGCATAAAGGTATCCTTAACGTAACCTAAAGGTATTCTTACACATTACATAAATGTATTCTTAACATAACTAAAAGTCATGACTAAAATTGAAAAAAAAGTTAGCGCGAAAAAAAAAAAAAAAAGCGGGTCAGATTACCCGGATCCGACCCGATTACATGGATCTAAGATCCATGCACCTGATGCACAAGAGACTTACTCTATTTATTTTTATTTGTATTGAGTTTCTTAAAATACAGTAAATAGGTTTATTTGTATTTATTTATATTGAGTTTCTTACAATAAATATAATATGAAAGCATTTAATATGTTTCTTAAAATAGTAATTATTTAATAGGTAGATAATTTATTGCAGTTATTTTTGACAGAATATTCTGCTTTTATATATATATATATATATATATAGATTACAACAAATTAGTTTTAGACCCCTAATATACGAGTTTAAGTGGACTGAATTAATAACAAATCAAACAAATTATATAGGAAAAACTATTTATAATTTCATATTCACCTAAAGTTAATATTAAATATAATATAATTTTGATTTATATATGATTTAACTATTGAAATAAATAATTTTTAATGTGAATAAATAATATTTTATACATATTTTACAATAATGCATATATCTATACTTTAAAAAATATTTTAGTGTTTAATTTACAAGTAGTACATATTATGTTATAAATATTAATGAAATATGTTATTATGTTAAGAAAAATAATAAGAGTTAGTTTGTTTACGAACACAAAATAATAACAACAATGATGATATATATATATATATATATATATTTAAAACACATCTGTATTTATAAGACAACACAAAAACTTTTATGCATCAGGTGCATGGATCCTAGATCCATGCACCCGACCCGACCCGCGCGTCCCACACGCCCTCACGCGCTCCCACGCGCCTGGGTGGATGCGCTCAAATTCGCTCGTTAAGGATACCTTTCAGTTATGTTAAGGATACCTTTAAGTTATGGTAAGGATACCTTTCAATTATGTTAATGATACCTTTAAGTTATGGTAAGGATACCTTTCAGTTATGTTAAGGATACCTTTGAAATCCTGATTCCAGGTTACATGTCACGTTATGTTAAGAATACCTTTTAGTTATGTTAAGCATACATTTAGGTTATGTTAAGGATACTTTTAGTTATGTTAAGAATACCTTTTTGTTATATTAAGCATACCTTTAGGTTATGTTAAGAATACCTTTAAGTGGTGTTAAGGATACTTTTGAAATCGTGATTCCAGGTTCCTTTGAAATCCTGGTCACATACCTTTACGTTATATTAAGGATACATTTAGGTTATGTTAAGAATACTTTTATGTTATGTTAGAGATACCTTTGTGTACAAAATGTGTGACACAACTATGTTATGAATAAGGTATTTCTAACATAACATAAAAGTATCCTTAACATAACCTAAAGGTATGTCTGACGTAAAGTAAATGTATGAAATTTGGGCATAAAAGTATCTTTAACATAACCTAAAGGTATCCTAAACATTACCTAAAGGTATCCTTAACATAACCTAAAGGTTTGTCTAACATAACGTAAATGTATGAAATCTGGACATAAAAGTATCCTTAACATAACGTAAAAGTATTCTTACACATTACATAAATGTATCCTTAATATAACTAAAAGTCATGACCAATTTTTAAAAAAGTTAGCGCGAAAAAAAAAAATAGAGAAGCGGGTCGGGTAACCCGGATCCGACCCGGTTGCATGGATCTAAGATCCATGCACCTGATGCACAAGAGACTTACTCATAAGACAATTAGTTTAAAAGGAAGGGGAAAATAATACTTAGCATGATATTTAATATTCAAGCATTATAAAGATAATTATATAAAGATTAATATTCTTATTAACACTATACATATTATTTAATTTATAATTGATAATAATATACGGTTACTTTTCACTTATATCTATATAATAATAATATTTATAGTAAAAAATAATTTAGTTAATAATACATGTATACTTGTATATATATTTAAAAGACGTCTTATCTATAAAATAAGTTGTCTTAAAAAGTTAGAAAAGTTTACATAATACAAACATTTAATGTTGAATCAATGTATGAGTGACGTGTGACACTTTGGTCTTTATTATATATATATATATATATATATATATATAATATAATAAATTTTGTGTGAGATCATCTTACTAACCTCATTTTATGAGATGGGATGAGTTGTATCGGATATTAATAAATAACTAGTATATATCTCGTGTATCGCATGAGATTTTTTTTAAAACTAATATTATTAAAAAATTAATATAAAAATGTAATACATTTTGAGTAAGAAATAACAATGCATCGAATACACATGCTAGATCAAAAATGTTACTTAACGAAAATATTTTCATATTCACATGACTTAAAAAAAAAAAAATTTTATTGTCAATTTGTAGGTAACACTAACACATACACTTTAGTCATATTTTAAATTAACATTAAAGTAAATTTTAAATACATAAAATACATTATATTCATTATTTGTTGTATTAATATGTATTAACATAAATTAACATCTCATTTATTATTAATATTTAATTTAATGTATATTACTATATTCGTATTAACATATATTCATCAAAATTTTAATATTAACATATATTAATTAGTAATCAATAATTTTTTCATGAATTTACTGAGTTTTGTTGTTCTTAAAATTATATTTATATATTCACATGACATAAAACATATATGAACATAATATTCTTATTCATGATATGTTTGATTTAATATTTTTTCCAATTTATAATGATTATATTTATTATCAATTAGTTTATACATATTAATGTATTACCTCATTAAAACAACACTCAATCCCTATATTAAAATATCTTGACTAAAATTACATAGGTTACAAATTGTTATTAATTATTATTAAATTCCATAGGTTACTAATTGTTAGCAATTATCATTAAATGAATTAATTTTTAAATTAAATATATATTTATAAATTAAAAAGATTTGAATGAAAATTTTGAATAATCATAGAGTGACAAGTGTCCTCTAAGAATGTGCTTATTGGCAACCCATGGAATGGGTTGCTTGAATTAGACAAAAAAATTGAAAAGAAAAAAAAAAGATAAATGAAAATAATAGAACCAACGGTTAGAGCATGGAGTGGTGGAACAACCTACAAAACAACCCGCCTCCATATCCACTTTTGTGACAAGTGTCCTATTGTAATTGGTTGTGATAAACTTTTATGAATATAATTTATATTCTTGATAAATGATATTTATTTTATTTTATTCTATTTTTAAAAAATAACCAAAATTCGTATCTTTTTTTTTTTTATCTATAAATAGAGTGTAATATTAAGATATTTTGAATCACAATAAAAAACTCTTTATTTTCTCTCAATTTAAAATTCTATCTTTTTTTACATTTTGATTCACTCTTTTCTCACTTAATTTCTATAATTTCTTTCTTATTATGGATTCAAACAATCCTAATTATTACCTAAATTCCCAAATTTTTTTTTTTATAATTTTGATGATTTTATCAATCTTGGAGATTACCAAAACTCTCAATATCATCAAAGCTCTTAATTTTCTCCAAATCTCAATTTTAATTTAGTTATTGTGTTAATATGTTATTTTTAGTGTATTTTCGAAACAAATTTTCTTACTATAATTGCAGAATTAATATACAATTATTATATTTCTTAATATAATTAAAAAAAATTCTCAAAGTAGTATATAATTCCATATTAATTAGTATAGTGTATATACAGATGAGAGAGAAATGAATATTTTATTAAAAAATTAGGTTGGGTTGAGTTGCTAATAAGTGTAAAAAGATTGGAATTTGGTTGGGTTGTAAATTGTGTATGTGGATGAGAGAGAAATATATATTTTATTAAGAGGTTGGGTTGTGGTGGGTTGTTGATAAATATAGTCTAATGATTATTAATTTAATATATATGAAAGATGTAATCTTTTAGTATGAATTAAATAATATTTTTGTATTATATTATGTAGTATATGTAGTTAATACAAAAATATCACTTCATACATAGAAAAACATTACCTGATATACACAAAAGTATTACGTGTTGCGGAAGAAAAAAAATCGTTTAGGCAATCTGAAACCGCATGTTTTTTAATGACCCGACTTGACCCGACACAACTTGATTCATGTATCATATAATACAAACCTGACCCGACCTGATCGAAATTGAATCATGTATTATATAATACAAAATACTTCTTAATGCACACAAAAAAATTATATAATTTTTTATATTCGGTCTCATGTGACTTCTCTTTCATCCAAAACTTAGCCTCTACAACAAAAATGAAACTCTTTTTCAATTAAATCTTATGTGAGACCGTCTCACCAAACAATTTACATGAGATGAGTCAATTTGTGGAAATAAGTTTGGTTAGTGGTAAAAAGGATCATCCCATGGAAACTGTGGGTGCGACCGTAATCATGTTCATTCGGTTATCCGGTTCCGGTTTCCGATATGACCGAACCGGGGAAGGGAAATGGCCGGTTCCGGTTCCGAAACCGGCGGTTTAACCTGAACCGTCAGTTTCAGCAGGTTTTTCTATTTTTTTTTTGAATCACCAATTTTGATTTTTAATACTTGTTTTCGACTAAATTGATATTTTAGAATACAAAATATGAAATCTAACAAATAATAATTAAGTGAACAAACTTTTGATAAAAATTTGGAAAATTACAACTTGAGTTTACATAAAAAAGTTTATTTGATTTATAAGATTCTATCTATTACAAATTTACATAAAAAAATTCTATCTATTACAAGTTTTCAATTCTATCTACAAATTTGTAAATAAAAGATTGGGAAGGGGAAAAAAAATTGAAAGAGCTTGAGTTTCATTATAATTTTGGAATTGAAATTCATTTCCAAATTTATAATGAAACTGCCTACGTATCCTTAATTTATAAAATTAAGGAATCAAATGTCACGTAGTTCTCTTACCTCAACTTACTCGCTGGTCCAATAATTATAATCTTCGAAGTTGGTTGGTGTGCCTCCGCCGGAGGATGATGTGTTCGAGTCATAGCCAAACAAATCGGGACCACCATCTTCCAATGTTGCTTCGTTATGTAGATGTTGTGAACGTCTTTTAGCTTTGCACCAATCTTCAAGGAGCATAAGGTTTTGCACATTCTTAATGGCCAAGTTTGCACGTCTCGGAGTCAATGTGTGGCCCGCAATACTAAATGCATGTTCAACCGAGACCGTTGAGGTGAGACTTACAAAAAGTTCCTTAGCAATAATGGTTAAAATATGATACATGGTGGTCCTTCGTAACCACCACTTCAATAAATCTATTGGGTCGTAAAAAACAATTGATTCAAAAGTGGCACTTAAATAATTATCTAATTCCTGTGAAAGGTTACTTCTAGCTCTTTTTTGTGTTCTAATGTCGTAAAAGTTATATAATTGACTAAGGGCCGATCCAAAGTGAGATGAAGAAGATGAATAACTACTAGATCCTACATTTTCACTAGCACTTACATTTTCACTAGATTCACTACTATGTATTGTTTTGTATTCTCTAAATAAATCAATCAAATATCTTTTAGTTCTAGCAACTACTTCCCTAGGATTAGACACATATTCTACTTCATCATAATCATTTTGAAGTCCATTTGGAAACAAGACATTATAATACATAATTAATAGTTTTTCTAGCCCATCTTCTCTAATCCTAGGATCTAATAATTTAGCACACAAAAATAGGGGGTATTTCATGAAAATATTTTAACCATTTTGATCTCATCAAAATAAGTACATGGTTCAAAGAATCATAATCAACAAAAGCATGAAAAATTAAAGCAACTTTAACACATTAATCTAATGCTATAGGAGAAGTAGGATAATAACATCCACTAATATCCTTAGTTGCTTGTTCAAAAATCTTTAACATTTCTAACAAATTTGTGCAAGAATCCCAACAATCACTATGTAACATAACTTCATGAGCATTATCTTCCAACAAAAAAACACATAAAATTTCTCTATAATCATAAGTATCTTGAATCATATAATATGTTGAGTTCCACCTTGTCTCAATACCTCTAACAAATTTTATAACTTCCATACTATTATCCTTATAAAACCTAGCCCATTGTTTACGTCTAGCAATGGAATAAGTTATATAATTAATTGCTTTCCTAATTTTCACTAATTCTTTCTCTAACTTTTAAACCATCTTGAACACATAAGTTAAAAACGTGACCATGCAACGGGTATGGAAAAATACACCTTGTATTGGAGGTTTACAAAATTCAACAAGGGTAGGTATGCTAGCGATATTACTTGACGCATTATCAAAGGCTACAACAAATATTTTAGTTAAACTCTTATAATCATTTAAAACTTTAATAATTACTTGAGCAATATGTAATCCGGTTGAGGATTCTTGAAATGATACAAAAGCAATTAAACGTTTTTGATGATTCCATGCACTATCAATCCAATGACAAGTAATACCCATATAATTATTAAATTTGAAAGGATCATTCCAACAATCACAACAAATAGTAAATTTTGTTTTAAGTTGAGCTAACTCTTCTATTAATTCATATTTAAATTTCATAACTCTTTTAGCCATATCACGTATTTGAGTGTTCCTAGATATAACTTTAGCAGGCGGTTGCAAATACGTATTAATATGTTCTTCATATATGTCATCGCATGGATATCCTAGTGGAAGATGTTTCATGGCAAACAAATCACAGTTTTATTTCCTCCATTCTAATTGACTAAATTTAAAAGTTAAAGAATCCATACCTAGTGACGAGCTGGACGATCCTCGTAGTTGCGTTTGGGACCGGTCCAATACCCATCTTGTCCGGATGCTTCTTCAAGATATGGTTGGTGAAAGTTCCATATCCCCCTCCATGCTTGAACTTGTATTTGTTCGAACAATGGTTGCAAGACACAATGTAGTCGACGTTTGAATTAGGACATTGCTCCTTCTTGAAGTGGACAGAGAAAATGTCACTTCGAAGTGATGACACGGTTCTAGTTGAAGTGGTTTGAGCTCCTTCTTGTGCACTTTCTTGTGTTGTAGGAGGAGACGACATCTCATCTTCACTTTCTGCCAAGGCGGCTTAGATTTCGGGGCCCAAATCAACATCATCGCCCAAAAGCTCGTCGATGTAAGTATCATCATCTCGTGTGAATTGAGGAGGGGGCATGTGACTTTTACCCTTCCCACGAGATGTAGACGAGGATCCTCTTCGAGACATGATGTACAAATGTAGGAGTAGAAATGTAAAAGTAGAAACGTAAAGTAGAAATGTAACAATTGCAAGAATTTTGAGAGCTAGAGTAAGAATTGAGAGAGATAGAGCAAGAGAGAGAGGTATGAAAAATCACCATCTTTCAACCCCTATTTATAGATTTAAAAAAATACAAAAAAAAAAGGGACGCTCCGGTTCGATCCGGTTTGTCCATCTGGGCCGTTGATCTCCAATGGCCCGTAGATCTAAGCCATCGATTTCAAATTTTTTTGAAACCGCTGGTTCAGAACCGGTTCGGTTCGGGCCGATTTCCAACGACTACTTCTCCCTAGCCGTCGATCTCCAACGGCTATATCAAATTCAACGAGAGTCGTCTACGTGGCAGATTGCATTAAAAAAAAAAGTGAAAACCGACGGTTCGGAAAATCATGAATCGTAACCTAACCGAATATATCTGGTTTCCGGTTACAGTTCGGAACCGGAACCGGGTCAACGGGTCGAACCGTTGACCGCCGGTTCGAACCGGGCCGGTTCGGCAGTTTTCAAACCGGATGAACGTGTTTATGCGACCGTCTCACCCTAATTTATGTGCTTCTCTTTTTAGTTTTTTAAAATATATATATATATATTATTTTCTTTTTTCATAAAGTGGTGATTTAATGAGTATGATGCCTAATTTGATTGGGCCTTTACTTATAATTGAAGTTTTGATGTAAATTGATTGCAACTCAATTATGTGTATGCAAAAGCTCATTTGCCCTCCATCCAAACTGAGTCGACATTGAACTGCTCCTGGGAGTGAACAGTGAAGGAAATCGAACAAGGTAACGCCATTTTCACCTCAAACTCGAGCGTTTTACTGTTTTCCTGTTTTCAATTTCCTTCTGCGCTGGACTGTTGAACTGGATCCGCATCAAACGACGCCGTAGGATCAGAAATGGTGAACTAGAGATCATCTTCAAACTTGCTCGCTGCATTTCTTCCACTGTTTGAAGAATTGCAACCAATTGTGTAGTTGAGTTGGGGATTCGAACGAAGGTCCTTGCAGTTATGGTGTATTGCTTGGTCTTCGGATAAACCCCAAATCTCTGTGTCGTTCAGGGGATCCGCTCCCCTTTTTTGCTTTAGTTTATGCTGATTATGTTTGTTTAGCTGATCCATTGTGTGGTTTTGGATGGTCATTGGATCATGTTCAGATTAATTATTAGTTGTATGATTCTTGTTTCATCCTAACAAATGTGATTATTATATCATTATCACTCCTTAAGTGACTTGGTGAACATTCGCCATGTTTTTATTATTCAGATGAAACTTTATTCTGAGATTTGTAAACTGTAGAATTAAAATGCCAACAACTATACAACATATAATTTTCTGGACATTCAACTGTTTATTTGGTATTATTTGCATTTTGTGTTAGGATTGCTAGAATAAAATTTTAGTAACGATAGATACAGAATTTCTACTTCACAATACTAATTTCAGAAAATTTGTCTTTTCCTCTCTGATTTTGTATAATGAATAAATCATAAATATCTGAATCTTAAGGCTACCGACTTTGAAACTGCATCATATATCATAGAAAAATTCCTCTGTTCAAATGGTTGTGGGAAGAATAGGATTCTAAATGAAATTAGATTCACACAAAATTGAACATACTCTTTAGTCTTCAAAGATGCTGATTTATTCGTACATTGATTAAACAAACATTAATATATCCATGAATACTTTATACTGAAATGAGTTTGAATGTTTTTGTTTCTTTAAACTTATGTAACTTCATAATTTAGATAATAATTATATTATTTATTTATTTATATTTTATATTAACCAATATTGAGGAAATTCGAACTTTTGTAGAATTTCAAAGTATAAATTATATTTTTTCATTTTGATATTTTGAGACTTTTTTTTTTTCACAGGAGCCGAGGCTAGCTTGGCGTTTGATCAAAATAAAGTTGTATCGGGCATGCATTGGTTAAAGGGTGAGTTCCTTATGCTATGAATCCATCTATATATTGCATGGATATGATATGTACGAAATATTAGTTTTGCGTAGTTTAATTTTTTTCTTCTATGAACTATGATTACTTGTTTATACATAGCTATTACTATACTGTTTTGGATTTTTTTGCTAGAGCTAGAAATAATATGGGTATTCTTGGTTCTTGGGACCCTGACTTGGATATATATTTTGATTGGATTTTTTCTTATACTTGAAATGTGTTGGTTTGTGAGGGTAGTTTGTTAATATGTGGTGGTTTGTAGCAGTAGTTTGTTAATATACATGTACACTAAATTTCAAACCAATTTTAAAATAGAAAATGACAATTGCTCTTGGCCAAAAAATATGTTAATCCGGGTTGAAATTAGTAAAAAAAGATTTGGTTAAAATTAGTAAAATAAGACCGCCTTTTCCAAATAGAATGAGCCAAACCTGTTTATAGGTTTATAGGCAAAGTCTATAGGGGTGAAATTCCACTTTATATTTTATAAAGTAAATTTGCTAAGAGTAAGTCTCAGTTTAATTGTACTTTCTTGGTGATTGAGTCAGATCATGACCCCCTATCTGATTTGAAGGGAAAGACAACGAGCAAGAAGAGCTGGAGAAGGTACATGACTCTCAGTCATTGAAGTCTGGAGTAGGAAACAGCCAGATTCGTTATCGTTCTCCATCCGCTGCCGAACTTCTAGATGCACAAGAGCAAGTTCAGATGGAGAAGGTTTTGAAACGAAACAGGCCGCACGAGCTATTGTCTGATAAGATCCAGAGATGGCGTGGTCCCATGCTGTTGGTTTTGGTCCCTCTCCTTCTCATCTCCTTTGTGATCTTTCTCATGCCTGCTAGGTCCTCATCTGATTCATTTTCTCGCAAGTTCTCTCCCAACTTCATTTCTAAGCAATATGCAGTCATCTTTGATGCTGGAAGCTCCGGCAGTAGGGTCCATGTCTTCTGCTTCAACCAGGAGCTAGATCTTGTTCCCATGGGCCAAGATCTTGAGCTTTTTGTACAGGTAATAATATGATGGTTCATCTATTGCAAGTCATATGCCATTTGCATTTTACTCGACTAATTTTGCATTTGTTTTTGCAGTTGCTCTTGAATTTTGAGTAAACTAATTTGATTTTTATGCTGTGTTTAATGATACCTAATAAAGAAGTTACAATCCTGTTGTACTTTACTTTATTTTTGTTGTTCCTCTGATATTCATTGGGTGGTGGGGTATTGGGGGGAGTTGAAGATCTGCAAAAGGCAAGGTGATTAAAGGAATTGGAAAGATAATTCCTTCACAGAAATTATATGTGTAGATATATTATCTCTAACTCCTGGACCTCTTGAAGACCAGGCTTGAACTCAAAAGCTAGTTGTCACAACTAAAGCCTTCTTTCATATTTTTCATCATCTTTTTATTGATATTCTAAGTTTCTAACTATAACTAGGGCCTCACCTACAATCAATCAAATCATAACCTATATTGGTGGATTTTAATGATTTATTGATTATATATCCTGCGCAAGCTTTCCATCTGCTTATTTGTTCTTTGCCTCCATTTGAATCAATCTGTCTGTATATTTCTTTTACAAGTTCATGTTGACTTTCATCTTGTAGAGAAAACCAGGTCTGAGTGGATATGCAACAGACCCTGAGGCTGCTGCAAATTCACTCTCAGATCTTCTTGAAAAAGCAGAAGCAGCAGTTCCTGAAAAGCTGCGGTACAACACACCAGTAAAAGTTGGGGTAGGCAATTTTGTTCAGTATTTTCTTAGTATTTGTGGACATCTTTTTATTTTTTATTTTTTCGCGTTTCTTCCAACTTAATTGCACCACTGATGTTCATGCAGGCTACTGCTGGTCTAAGGCAACTGGAAGGTGATGCATCTGACAGGATTTTGCAAGCAGTAACTACATTCTCCATAATTTTCATATACAAATTGCATTTTGGTATCTTCTTCAAGTTCAGTTTTGTCACATCTCAAAACTCTTGCAAAGGTGAGGGACTTTTTGAAGAATAAAAGCTCCTTTAAGTCAAAGGCTGACTGGGTCACTGTATTGGATGGGAATCAGGAAGGTGCTTATCAATGGGTATGTCCATACATACTTCTTTATATTCCTTTTAAGTTTGTTTTTTTTAATCTGTATATTTCAGCCATTATTGGCTGAGCAACATTATGAATTGCTCATAAATGGGAAAAGCATGCATAAAGTTGAGTGACTATAATCAGTTTTTTTCTTCAATTTGCATATTATTAGTTTTACGATAAATCAGTTGTATATGACAATGAAAGGATCCTCAGCTTAAATCTGGACTTATATGAGACTATGGATGAACCCCATCAAAATAAGCAGAGTTGTTTTGTTATCTCTAATTGCATTTTAAATTACGGCAGCTACAATTCAACTTGTATTCTGTAATATTTTCATTTTTAGGATGTTATTATTTGTAGTTCTTGCAGTGCCTAATAGATAGAAGAAAACCGAAAAATATTCTGCTAACTTCAATCTGGTAATTATCTTCTGAAAGGAAGAATCAAATTTTCATATAGGAAAATAATCTATGTGATGTCATGTCTCTAGATTCCATATAAATTTTAGTGGAAATACCTCCGTTTACCCATTTTTATATGTCAAGGAACTTATTTACCCATTTTTAAAAATGTACTTTTTTACCCATTTTTTGGCCGAAATATCAATAATGCCCTCAACTTAAGTTTATATTTACATAAAGTGAAAATACCTCTGATAGCATATCAGCATATTGTGAACACGATATCAGCATATCGTGAACACAATATTATTTTTCGTGTTCATGATATGTTGAACCTTTCTGCATATCGTGAACACGATATTATTTTCCGTGTTCACGATATGTGAACCTTTCTGCATATCGTGAACACGATATTATATTTCGTGTTCACGACATGTTGAACCTTTCTGCATATCGTGAACACGATATTATATTTCGTGTTCACGACATGTTCACCTTATCTGAAAAGTAGACGCGGGTAGAGTTTCTGGACACGAGTAGAGTCTCCTGGACTCTTTTCTTATGTAAATATAACTAAAATTGAGGGTATTATGGAGATTTCACTGTCCAAATTGGGTAAAAAAGTTATAATTATAAAAATGGGTAGATAAGTTCCTTGGCTTATGAAAATGAGTATTTTGGAAATCCTCCCTAAATTTTACAAGTTTTCTTAATCTAAAGTGAAGTTGAACAGTTGGTCCCATAGATAAAATCACCTTACAACAATATCAAACTTTTGAATGCTGAGTGCACATGGCCATGATTCCATTTAACTTTTTGTCGGCACAAACTTACTGCAAGTCTGTTCAGTCGTCTTTCAAAAGTAGAACTTGGACTCCCAGTAATTTCCATAAGGTGGTGTGTTTTCTTAGTCGTATACTTATAATAAATGCAAATATTGGTAGCTTTTCATGTACTTAGAAAGACTTTGTTTAACATGAACTTTTGCTATTCAGAATAACTAAGGACGTTTATAGGAGTGGGAAATCCAGAAGATATTCTCATATCAGAAATGTGCTTAATACAATTAATTCATATATAACATTTCCCTTCACAGATTTAGTTGGATTTGTTTTTCTTTACGAAACTTTGGGCTGTGGTTGTGAAATAAATACCTGTTAATCTAGTGATATTATCTATATGAAAATCATATATTTGGACTTAATGGCTTGCAATAATACTTAAAGTTGTATCTGAGCATCTTTTAGTGTAGGTATTCAGGAATTTAGGGATATATTTTCTAAGGTAAAGGAGAACTCCAACAAGATGTGAAGAAATGTGAGAACTGTGCGGATAATAGTTCAGGAAAATAAAGTTGAATGATGATGATATTACTTAATAAAATATTCTATTTATAATTTTACTTGGGACAGATAAGTATGGTCAGGTATTGCTGACAACTCGAAACAAAGTAGCAAAAGTAGTTTACATTTAGATTTGTGATTGCCTTCTGCACCAGAAATGTATACACTTATAGTGGCATTTATTCCATTATTTTTTTTGTCTACTTACATGGATAAGAACTTACTCAGATAATGTTACATCTTTACAGGTGACAATTAACTATTTATTGGGAAATTTGGGCAAAAAGTACTCTAGTACAGTTGGAGTAGTTGATCTTGGGGGTGGTTCTGTACAAATGGCATATGCCATCTCAGAGTCAGATGCTGCTAAAGCTCCGAAGTTATCTGACGGAGAGGAGTCATATGTGCAGGAAATGTATCTCAAGGGAACAAAGTATCATCTCTATGTTCACAGGTCTCTTGTCCTTAATGTTGTTTCTGTACATCTCAATTTCTTTAGCCTATTTTTAAATACTTTGATATTTATATGCTTTTGCTTTTCTTTAGCCAATTTAATTAATACTTGAGATGAATTTTAATTATCATGATTCATACGTTCTACTAGTTATTACAAATTTCTTTCAGAGTTATTAGATAACCTGGATTCTGTATTTCTATATTGATTTGGTCAATTTTTCTTGCATGCAGTTACCTGCATTATGGTTTACTGGCTGCTCGAGCTGAGATTTTGAAGGTCGATGAAGAATCTGGAAATCCATGTATATTAGGGGGTTATAATGGTGTGTATAGCTTAATAAGCCTCTCTTATTTTGTGTATGTTGATTTATTTCTTTTTTTTTGAAATCTTTTTATATCAAAATTTTGAAATGCCTTTGGCTTTAAAACATATGTGTTTTCTCTTCCAGTTTGTTATTGCCCTAAAAAATTGGCTTATATATGTCCCTACTCTCTTTTCTGATCAATATATATGAGTACTTGTAAGTGATGTGGCTTGAACATGCTGATTCCCTAGGATTGAATATGTGACCTTATCTAATGTGCATGTGGCACCTATACCATAACTCTACTGCGTTTTAGTTTTGACTTGTTAATTGTGGCCTTCTTTCTTGTTCAAGCTGCATGAAAGAAACAAATGTGCCAATTCATTATCTCAGATAAGAGAGAAAATAATGTTATTGTCATTGTGTGATATACTAGTGCTGGTCCTAGAGGTGATTTGGATCCTAATCTCAGCACCTTTATCCTGTAGGTGCTGTAGCGATGAAATTTTACTTATTAAGATACCTTTTTTTTATGCTTCGCCTTAATATAAGAGATGGAAGCAATAAGCAAAGTGTAATAATATATAGGTTGGAAGAAGTATGATACCAAAATTGTGAGAGAATAAATAGTATCAAGGTATTAATCAAACTTTTACTGTCTCAATGTAGCAAAACAAGAGGATTAATTGTTTTTCTTTTGTTGGAAAAAATGATGATATAACGTTTGTTTTCTAGGTTCTTACAAATATGGCTCATCTGTGTATAAGGCTTCGGCTTTGCCATCTGGTTCCAGCCTCAGCAAATGCAGAGAGGCAGCTACTAAGGCACTGAAAGTCAATGAATCATGTAGCCACATGAAATGTACATTTGGGGGCATCTGGAACGGTGGGGGAGGGGATGGCCAGAAGAATTTATTTGTTGCTTCATTTTTTTTTGATAGAGCTGCTGAGGCAAGTATTTATTCTACATTTAGATGCTTCAAATCATTTTCATGAACTGGTTACTACTATGCAACCCCTTTTTAACAGTTATGTAAGCTTGGGAACATTGATTATTTTGATATATAGGTTGGTTTTGTTGATCCAAGCATGGCCGTAGCGAAAGTTCATCCAGCTAATTTTGAGGAAGCAGCTAGACGTGCTTGTGCAATGCGTCTCGAGGATGGCAGCTCTACGTATCCTCATGTGGAACCAGATAACCTGCCTTACTTGTGCATGGACCTTGTTTATCAATTTACGGTGCTTGTTGACGGATTTGGTGAGTAACTGCATCTGTTTTTTCTAAAGTTTAATGCATTTTGTCAGCTATTAAGGATGTAATGAAACTGAGTTGAGCCAGCTCTAAAAAATTAAAACTCAACTCAAGGTTATCGAGTCAAGTTGAGCAAGAGTACTCCCCACTTAATAGGCTTGTGAGTCCAATTGAGCCTATATAAAGTGTTTAATATTTTACCAGTTATATATAATTGAGCTGGGCCTTATCTAGCCTTTCTTATTGAACTACAATATGCTTTGCATCAAGTTGAGCTCAAGCTTAAAAGAATTAATTTGGATCTAATTCAAGTCAAGCACAAGCCTTGAGTTTCTGAGTCGAGCTCAACTGCTCAACCTTGACGTTGACATTATCAACTTGACTTGATTACTCCCGTTACCTGTAGTTAGGACAATTACAAAAATATTGATATCGTATCTTGTTTGACAGGCCTCGATCCGTGGCAAGAGATTACATTGGTGAAAAAGGTTAAATATCAAAATTCTCTAGTTGAAGCGGCATGGCCATTGGGCAGTGCCATTGAGGCAGTTTCATCGCCAGTCTAACTACGGTATCTTAATCGTTAGCATTTGCTTTTGAACTGAGTGCATAGTCTGCTTGTTGCAGCGGATTGCGAGCATATCTTTTGGTATTGGAGATTATTGAAAGAAGTTGGATAAACAATAAAAATTTGAAACATAGGATTAGCATAGAAAATATTATCACAAGTATTGACAAATTGTATTGATAAACGCATCAACACTTATACTAAACTCATTATTTTGCAGTATCTGCAGACATTAATTTTTCAGTGTATTCAGCTCAATAGTGTCCACAATTGTTGTTTTGATGTAGCGCAGTGAGGATGAAGATTCATTGTGTGATGAAAGGGAAAGCTGTTAAAGAGTTGTCTAGCTTCTATTCCTTATTTCTCAGTAACTGATTTTTTTTCTTCTTATTTATTCAATTGATTTGGTAATTGATGATGGGGTTGTTAGAGTTTATTATTGTTCTTTATTTTAAACAAGATGTTTCACTGATTTTTCTTGTTTTAAAATATGTTTTGGTTTCCAATCTTTCTCGATTTTCAAATGGTGAAATTTAATTTAATAAATAATACATTTACTTAGTGATGGTTATAAATTTAAGTTTTATTTATTAAAATTAAAATATTACCTTAAGAGCATATTAAACTTCCAATCTTTCAGATGGTTAGTTGATTCTTCACGATTGTTAGTTTGCTCCCATTTGCTTAACCTAAAGACCCGCACACAAGGACATATTAGGACTAGTCTGTTTTGCCACATAGAAAAAAAGTGGATAGCAAAAGGTTGTGATTAGAGATAATTACATCATAGATTCATAATACAGGGAGAAAAAACATAGAGACATGTCAGATAATTTTGCAATTAGACTACAACCATCAAAAGGAGCATTCTAAATTTCCTCGTTGCATGTGATTAAATCTCAATTCCAATCAAATAATTACTGCAAACACATTAAAACTAGCAAGCGTCCAATAATATAAAAAGTTTGAAAAAAAGAAAACTGTAACAATTCCAATTCCACATATGTAATTCAATCAGAATTTGGATTTCACAAAACCCTTCTGACAGAATAAATCAAAACACTTGGTGAAATTAACAATCCATGACATTGGAAGAGAGAATTCCTAACAAAAAAGCCAGCCCAGCCAGGTACTGTAAATATTTTGGGAGAACCAAAACTCCCAGCCATCGAGTCAAAGATCATCCCATTCCTAATAATTAATCTCTTCTTAGCATTGAAAATATAGGGGGAAAAGATTGCTTCCCACTAATCGGAAGAAATTACCATCGAATCATTTTAAAATGCAGTTGCAAGAAGAGAGAATATGACCACCGTTCCGTTTTAGTTGAAGCTGAATCCACCAGATGGGACAGAGACATCTGGTCCACCGAATTGGAAACCCTGTTGGGTTGCATCTCCAGGTGGGGCCGGCTCATCATCTTCCTCCAACCAATATGTCTCGAGAATCTTCACAGCCTTCTCATAAATCTCATTATTGTCATGACTCTGCAGGTTCTCGATTTTTTCAAGGCCTTCAGCTTCATCTATCATTTGAGCATAAATGTTGACATCACCTGATCGACCCAAATTCTTCTCAGCTTCCCCAACTTTTAAAATGTTTTCAAGCCCTTCCAAACAGACTGTTACAATCCTTGGGTCAGGGCACACGAGCAAATCACAAAGAGGCTTAATACATTGCTGATCTACAAGGTACCTTTAAACAAGAATCAAAAATGATTAATTTCAATACCAATGATATGATATCAATAGAATGATAAGAGCCTCATTACGCAGATCACTCACTTTATTTGCTCATGAGTGCCCCCAGAGGTTGCATTTGATAATGCCCATGCAGCCTCCTTTTTAACATCAAACTCAGCATTTAGCAGTAAGTTGACTAGTGGAATGATTACATTTGCTTCAATGACAGCCTGCAAATTTTAATGAATCGTATCTGGTTATATACTTGACCCAATGTTATAAAATACTACTCCCAAGGCAGTATGATAGATGTGTACTCCATAGGTCTTACATACAGAGATGAGCTAGGCAACCAAACTTTACCTGAATCTGATCCCTGTTTCCAGCTGTGATGTTGGAAATAGTCCAGCAAGCTTCCTTTTTAATGCTCTTCTTATGATTACCACTCAAGAGGTTCAATAGACAGGGTAACGCATTATAATTGATGATATGCTGGAAAAAAGTATCCAATTCTCAGATGTGAAACAACAGTGTACATACAAATAAAAACGCGAGGAGGTTCAAAACTTTTTTAATCTTAAAGGAAATCCGGTATACTGGGCATACATAGGAAGACCAAAAACTTTACACAAAAAAAAAAAAAAACCATTTTCCATTTTATGAATGCCTAGAACATAGACTTCATGAAAACATCCTTCAAAATAAAGCATGCCAAAAGCAACATTGGCAGGGGACCCTCAATAGAGTTAGTGGTGCAGGAAAACAAGTTCTAAACCAACTAATGCAAGTTGTATATTCTAGAACATGGTTATCTTCAAATCATCTTATATTACATATATATTCAACATATTCCCAACACATGCATTTCTCAAGAAATATAGACATGCAACACTTCACCTACAACCATCAGCTTACAACATGATACAGAACATGATAACCAATTCAAAAGAAAAAATGCGTAAGCATTCATCATTATTACTAACATCAGTATTATCATAATTAATTTCTTTTAATCAGCACTTCAACCAGGTGTAAACCCATTAGCATCAGCTATCTTCGTGGCTATTCAAAACTACTCACAGTTCACCCATCACACCCAAACCAACGACAGCCTCCACTACATTAAAGTCCAACCACTCCTTAAAACTATAGTCAGCATAAGTCTTCTGGATAGTCAAAAATGATGATGAACTCCGCCAGAATTTCCATCAATCTCATGTTCGACAAAGAAACCAAAAGAAAAAAGGTAACCAAGGAAAATCAAGATTATGCACTAATCATTCATCAGAAGAAAGGCATTAATCTTATCCACCTCCTAAAAGGTATGATTTAGCTCAACATCTATGCCTATGTACAAATGGAAAAAGTAAGTGAGGACGAATTCCACATCACCAGCTTTCTTATTGTACTGTTTATTTTTCTCACCAAGTCTGAACCTATCCATGTCACCAAATTCTCAACATTTACGCCCCATCATACATGATAATAACATGTAAGACCAACAAGTGACATACATCCTTTAATAATCATACCTGAGTTTGCATATCATCTCCTGTGACAATATTTCCAACAGTCCTAAGAGCAGGGATAAGAACAGAGGGTGATGGGTGGCTGAAATATTAAGATCATTACATTATCAGAAGGATAAAGAATAAGATATTCTTCAAAAAAAAGAACATGAATGAGGTATCATATTAACTATTAAGAGAATATATACTCACAGCAATAACTCGACCAAACGAGGGCATACTCCAGAGTCAATCACAGCTTGAATTTTATCATTGGTTCCATCAGAAAGGTAAGAAAGTGCCCAACATGCATCAGTCAAAACTTCTTCATCACTTGAGTGTATAAGTTGTCGAAGAATAGGTAGTGCAGGCCTTGTCTGTATATTACAATAAAAATGTTAAAAAGTGTTATGACAGTGATTAGCAAATCACAATCACATGCATTCCTCAAACACAGAGAGATAAGCTTAATTAGAAAAGCATGCCACGTGCAGAGATTTTAATCCTGGCCTAGGAGTATAAGGGGTGTACAACTGGCATCCAATCATTCAATGAAAGCATGAGAAGACAAGATGCTCAACATCACCAGAGAAAGTAAATCCCAACTTAGAGCCAAAAGTTGTCTACATCTGGAGGTCAAAATGGTATCATATAAAAATCTAGCAAACTGTGGTTCAAGTATTGCATGCATGTCAATGGGTATAGTTCAAGTCTAATGGTGGCAAACATGAATAGAAAGACTCCCAATGTTCATTGTTATAATATAGAAACAAAACCAAGCCATAGGAGACAAACCTGTTCAAACTGAGGCTGAGGCTTTCCTCTGCAAAAATTTGACAAAGTCCAAGTAGCATTCCTGAGCATGGATAACTTGGCATGTTCATTCAACTGAGCTAGCAAAGGTTCCAAAGCACCATGACCAAGTACAAGGTCACGACATTTTGGGGAATCACCAGCTACATTACCTAAAGCCCATACAGCCTGAATCGCCAATACAAAAAATTTAAAACCAAAAACAAAAAGAATACATCTGTTTGCTGTAAGTATAAAAAAATTAACATTAGACTTCTTGGGATAAAATTTTATTGATACAACATCAAAGAAACGAAGAATCTCAAAGGCCAAATCTGATATTAGTATGTACAAACCTGTTCCCGAACATCATCACTTGGAGAACCAAGAAGCTTAACAAATATGGGTACAGCTCCATGATCAATTACAACCTTGGTGTGTTCAGATGTTCCAGAAGCAATATTTGTGAGAGCCCAAGCTGCTTCAAACTGGAGTAGTTTTGAACAAAGTAATGTGGTAAGATAACAGCAAACACATTGGACTTAAACACTCCAAATTACACATAAGATGACATTATTATACCTGAAGCTGAGGGAAGTCCTCCCTCATTAGAAACTCAACAAAGCGGGGAACAACTCCTGACTGAATTACTTCCTGGATTGGAGGACTACGCTCTGCCAATATTCAAACCACTCAAAGAATTAGCTCACCAACTAAAAAACAAACAAATGATATGGTCAATAGTATGAATACTTCCCATCATAGTAGTTACCTATAGAAAGCAATTTACGAAATTGGGTTGTTGCCTCAAGCTGTCGATTGGCATCTTCAGTCCAAACACTTGCAACCATTGATGGTAAATTCTCTAACTGCACCTTCAATTCATAGAATTGACAAAGTCAGCTCAAACATCCACAATCGACACAATACAGAACTGCTCATAAGTAGTTCAAAAACTAGTCCTACTTATATTCCTTTTGAGGATTAAAATCCACATGCAAAAAAAAGCAAAATTGAGTTCAAAAGGAAGGTCAGAAACAAAATTTAAAAAAAAACAATATTAGTCCCCTATTTTAGTGATGACTATAGCGTATAAAATCAGACACAAAACAAGAATGCGATAATCAAATCATACAAAGCCGTACAATCAGTTGGAAGCCACAAAACCCTAGGCAACCATTCAATTCCAGATATACATCCACAACCCCTACCTCCACAACTCAAAACACTAGAAAACAAACATTCTAGAAAAACCTAAACATCGAAACATCATCGAACAAAGCAATCGAACATGTACCTTCTTTTCAACTCCAGCGGTGGCGTCGACGGGGACAGAGAACTGCTGGATGCCCTCGCGGCGCTTCTTCTGAAGGCTCTCCTCGCGGCGGCTCTTGCGAATCTCAACCATGTTGTCCTCCCGACGGCGGCGGCCCTCCTCGGCGTCGACGGCGACCTTGTAGCGGTTGCGGCGGACCTCGGCGCGAGCATTAGGCCTGAGCGACATGGCCGCAGAAGACTGTAAGAAAGTGACAGAGAGAAATGGGGAAGAGAAAGGGAGTTGAATTCAGAGTGGCGGAGTGAAGAAGGGAGGGATTTATAGAGGGGTTTTATTGAGGCCGTTTTTTATAAAAAGGGGCATCGATCAACCTTTATTTACCAGAATACCACTTCCCTTTTTTGAATTTGAATTTCCATGTGAGGGAACTACTTCTATTATTTTCATATTGGGCCTCTACCCCTATATTCATATTGGGCCTTCCTCTCTCTTACCACCATTTCATATTGGGCCTTCAAAACATCTTGCATTTGGGTAAAAAATATTAATAGTATGGGAAAATGCTCATAGTGGACAGTTCTTAATATATTTATCGTTGATGTATATCTAATACGTTGGTGGTGGACACATATTGATGTATAGAGGTGGGCTTTTTTTTCGGGTACCCGACCCGACCCGATCGGGTCGGGTTTTCATAAACTTTGCGAGTATTTGGGTTGTTTGGGTCGGGTACCCAAAAAATTTCGGGTCGGGTGCGGGTACTTTATTTACTACCCGATCGGGTTTCGGGTACCCGAATATAACAAACTTTTTGCCTAATTTGAATGGGATATCTCAAAATCTCAAATTTAGAACTCAGCTTCACACTTTAAAAAAAAAAAAAAATCGACCCGAACCCGACCCGACGGGTACCCGATTTCTTCGGGTATTTTCGGGTAGTAATAGTCGGGTACCCGATAAAGTCAGGTACCGACCCGAAATCCCGAAACCCGAAACTACCCGACCCGATCCCACCCCTATTGATGTGTGCATGATGGTGGGTAGAATAATAGGTCTATGAGATTATAATATTCACATTTTGCCATGGAAAATTTATGGATGCCACACATCATAATTATGCTTAGCACCATATCACCAAAGGACATCTTCAGTACTACACATTATTTTACTGTACTATTTTAATGTAAAAATTGTCATTTTTCACCAACTATTTACACTATTTGTTGCATTAAAATGAAATATTTCATAAAATTCCTCTTTTTTTCTTGTTTTCATTATCCAAACAATTGAAAAAATAATACCGCATGTAGTGCAAATTTGGGAATTAAAACAAGTTACCTAGATTTTCTAACAAGAAAGAAAAACATCAAAAATGAATGTTTTTACAATTTCTTTCACTTCTCAACTCATTAACAAAAGCATTAAACAAGTGGATTTTTTTTTTTTAATAAGTTTTATGTAATACCATCTCATAGATAATGTCATATGAGATGATCAAACTACGACTACATTTTACAATTCACATGTGAATTACTAGTAATCGATTTAATTCATGCACATACATGATCCATCTTGCATAAACTATTAGTAAGATTATCTCACAATTTTATTCTTTTGATATTTTGTGACATGGATCAAGGTCCACACGAACGCAATGCAACTTGTCATTAGTAATTCCAAATTATTCAACGACAATTATAATTGTGTGTACAAGTTGGTTGCGATTTTCAATTGAGAATGATAGGAGTGTCTTGATTGGAAAGGAATCTTATCAGAACACTCCCCATTTTATACTGAAATTTCTAAAAAGTGTATTGAGTCACTTTCATTTAATTTTCTAAAAGTAGTCACTTTTATTTTAATTTATACTTTACATTTAGAAACAAATACATATCGTGTTTGGACACAGAAATTTATAATATAGACTTGAATTCAATAAATTTTAAATCAAGTTCTTTTGAATTGGATTTACAATCCACCGTATTGTTCAAAATTATGTCCACACTACTCATGCATTTATCCACTTAACTAGGTAAATTAGTATATGTTGTGTATTTTCTTATTACAAATTGACTCAATTAACAATGAAGTTTTCATAATATAATATGGATAAAATCAATGAAACCAAATTACTCATAGAAACCGATCAAAACCTTTCACGGTTCTTTTAGTTTTTCCATCGTTGGAACTTGTAATGTTTGGTTTGCATATTCACAAATCTTAGGATTGATTACATGGGAATTTGATTTAATTTCAAGAATAATAAATAATTCACCCACAAAAATAAAAATTATTTGTTGTAGTTATTGACCCATAGGCCATAACCACCAGCATTTGGCATGGTTGAATGGGCCTTCATTGCACCAAAATTTAAACCCAACCCATGGGTGGATAGTGGCTCTCATCTAATTTTGATAACAGTTTGTAACACACAAGTAGATCAAATATAACTACTCACCAAAAACATGTGAAAGAGAAGTGATAAAAAGTCTAACAAAAGAAATTTAGAGAGAAAAAAAGAGTTGCCAAATTTAAGCATAAGCAACATTTGTAGTAATAGAGTGAAAGAAGAATATGAGAGAATGATGTGAAAAGAAGAGATAATCAGTGAAAAGATAGAGAGAGAGAGAGAGAGAGAGAGAGAGTTGAAGTACTAGGGTAAGAGAAGGTTTTTGTTGTGCAGTCAAATAATTTAGCAATCTACCCACCCCTCAATTAATTAATTAATTACATGGAACGAAGACCTATCAGACATGGGCGGTGCGCTGCTTGGGTATGGACCGCGTATTGCTCCCACTCTCGCGTCCTCTCTTCCTAGCCCTTGGATCATTACTCTCCTCTATCATATCCGCCACATCTTCACCGAACAATTCCACAAATGATTTCTGCAGTTCCTCCAAGCTCTCTTCCTTCTGCAAATCATTCTCTCTACTAATTATTACTACTAATTTTTCTACAAACTCAAAATTTTAAATTTTCTTAATAATAAACACTCCATTCACCCTTATTCTCAATCACAAAAACTCATGTGAAGTTGTGACTTGGATCATTTTAACACATGTGAAGT
Organism: Scutellaria baicalensis; assembly: GCA_005771605.1. Classification (NCBI taxonomy): domain Eukaryota; kingdom Viridiplantae; phylum Streptophyta; class Magnoliopsida; order Lamiales; family Lamiaceae; genus Scutellaria; species Scutellaria baicalensis. The sequence continues at coordinate 47,582,080 of CM016722.1, forward strand.
GTGAGTTTAAAACTTCAAATTTAGATAACAGATTAATATCAATCCAAAGTACTTGTCTAAATTTATTCAAAATATCATACATACTGAAGTATAAATAAATAAATCAGTAAATATAAACAAAATGAAATTGAAATTTTTGCCTTGAATCAAGAATTCGATTGGATTTGAACCCAAAATTGAAATGCAAAGTAGAATTGAATCCTTGTTCAGAAATTTAAAGTTCAGAAATTTATCCCTATAGCCATAGATTTTAGAGGCGAGAGGCGCACAGAGGCGCAAGGGTCGCCCTGGCGCCCGAGGCACGCGCCTCTTGAACAGAGGCGCTGAATTAATAAAATTAATAAGAAAAATATAAATCTCTTAATTTAAGTCTAATAAATCCATAACATAAAGTTCAAACTTCAAATAAATGATAAAACACATAGAATAGAGTTCATAGTTCAAGCTAAGTCTCAAACACATGAAATCCGGCAGTCGGCTCTGGCGGCCGGCGGTAGCAGCGGCGCCGATGGTGATCGGCAGTGGCAGTCTGCTGCCGGCGCCGGCAGTAGCAATTGGGTGGTTAAGGTTGGACGTTTAAGGGTGGTAGAGTAGAAGTGTAAGACTATATTTTTGAACCCTAATTCACTTGTCTCCAAAACCCATCCTATATATACACTAAAAAATATATGTACTAAATATTAAATTTAAATAAAAAAAAGTGAATGTGAGAGAGGCGCGCCCGAGACGCGCCTGAGGCGCACAAGAGGAGGCGCACGAGGCGCACAGAGGCGCTCGCCTCTTAAACAGCGCCCGCCTCAGCCCTTGAGAGGCGCTACCCTCTGCGCCCCTTGCGCCTCTCGCCCGAGGCACGCCTCTAACAAGTATGCCTATAGCCAATCAATTCAGTAAAAAAGTGATGAAATTTCATACCTCGTTCTGGTCCATCATCTTCATCAAATCATGAAGGAAATCTCCCATCCCCTGTTTAACATCCAACAATGATCAATTTTCAATTTTGTGATTCAAGAAAACTCAATTGATTGGTACCTAAGAATTGGGTGAGAAAACGCAATTGAATGGAATTCAAGAAATACTCATTCAAATTCTTTACTGTGATTTAATAAGATAAACAAACACGATTAGGTTCAACGAATTGAACAATTCGTTAGCTTATGAACAAGCTCATAGGAAGCCTTGCGAAATAGACCGTAAGGTATAATGCTAATCTTTGACATTTTGATACATATTTTTTATATTTTTACCTGTGATAAAAAACAAACCAAACTCAAATGCTCAATATTACGATGAATGCCAGTAAGCTTCTATTACGCATAATAATTATACATACATTTCAAAGTCATTTAGGGTCCATTTGGATGAGTACTTAAAATCTATGGTAGCAAATCCACCGGTAGTGTTTGGATGGATATGAATTTGAAATCCATGACTTTCATTTTGAGCTAATTTTGGAGTCATTTTGGTGGATTTCAAATCAAATCCACTCAAACTCATTTGAAATCCACTCATTTCAAATCCTAAATTTCAAATCACTCTATCCAATACTGAATTTCAAATCTCTCTATCCAAATGGAGCCTTAAGGCATTTTAATTAATTAATAAATTTACAATTTTCTGATATAATCATTGAATATTAATCTACAATCGGACTTTGCTACAGATATGATACATTCCAATGATCAAATTAAACTACCCATCAATCAAAATGCACAACTTTGCATGCAAAAGGAACAACTTGCAGGAAAGTAATCATTTTATAACTATCTAAAAAGGCAGAGTGGCAAAAGCAAAAGGGAAGGAGTGACAGTAGCAAAAGGAAGGAGAAAAGGGGGAAAGGAATAATATCGGAGACAAGTTTGAGAGTAATATGCACACGCACCTCATCATCCTCAAGGAGATCAAGGAATCCGGCGTCGTACATTGACCTCTTCCCCTTGTCCGACAATACTGCACCACCCCCAATCAACCAAAACTTCAAACATTCCTCCCAATATCAATCAAATTTTGAACAAAAACCATAAATTTTCACATTCAGTAACGCACCTGCATAGGCCTCCTGGATTTTCTGGAACCGGCGTTTGGCTTCTCCGGCGGCCGCGGGATTTTTGGCCCACCTATCAGGATGCCATTGCTTCCCACCCAAAAAAAAAAACCGAAAAAACTCAATTACAGCTTCAAAATCCCGAATTCATTTAAGAGGGAGAGAGAGAGAGAGAGAGATAGGAGAGAGAATTACCAGAGCGAGTTTGCGATAAGCGGAACGAATATCAGAGAAGGAGGCATCCTTGCGAATCCCAAGCACAGAGTAGTAGCAAAAGGACCCGACATGGGACCCTCCTTCTCGATCCATAAGTTCAGCCTTCAAACGATGATCGATTACAAAATAGCAGGCATATACTGAGATAGGAGGGGATCGAGATGAATTCCGGCTCGCATAAGCATCTATAGAAATGGCGGAAGGAAAAAAGATGAAGCCTGGTTCATTATATACGTCAATGGAGAGAGAGATGAAACAAAATATCTGAGGAGAGAGAGGAGGTGGAAGAGAGAGTCAGTCCATCGCTGGAAGAAGGTTCGAGAGATGAAGATATTTTTGTTGAACCTTATCGAATCGCCCCTCATTTCTTTAGATATTACTCCATTTGCCACTGCCTTTTCTTTTCATTGCTCAAACTTGATGATGTATTTATCTGTTAATTTCATTTTTTAATAAATAACGTTTTGTGAAAATATTAAAGATGTATTTTACCGAAATTCGTAAAATAGATATGTTTTATTAAAATCAAAATCTATAAAATAATATGATATAAAATATTTTTTAACAAATTTATATTAACATAAATTACTTCATGTTATTTTTTAGCGTTCTCTTATTTAATATTAGCAGAAAGCAATCTATTTTTCTTTTAACTACTAGTGTTTAAAACTTACAAGCGATTTTTTTCTAGATGAACTTTATAATGTATTTTAAGCAAATACTTGCAACCACTCCATTTTGTAAAAAAGATAATATGATACAATCATTCCATTTCTATGTTATCATTTTTTACAATTTTGTCAAAATAGAAATAACTTTATAATATAATATTATTGTAAATGTGACAGGTGTGCCAATAATCACACTTTCATGCATATAAAAATTTTCAATTTTTTGATTCTCATCGAACCCTACCACCGAACTCCCTCTTTATTTTATTTATTTATCTATACAAATATAAAAGTTGGAGGAATTAAGAAATGCCACTTTCCCTTCCAAATATATTCTATTAAAATAATAAAAAAAAGTTTCATTCCAAGATATTAAAATAAAAATTACAAAATAATTGTAAATTTGAACCACACGCGTCAGACCGACCAAATGTCCATGGATTTCAAAGAAAGAAAATAGACGATGGAAAAACTAAGTGGAGGAATATCAATATGGGAGGGAGAAGAAAGGGAAGAAGGGTTGTGGTGGCAGCTGCAAGTGTGAAAAGAGAGAGGGATGACTAGGTTTTCCTTTAATTTACATATAAATATTACTACCTCCGTCCCGGTTCAATTTACCTACTTGAATCGAACACGGAACCTAAGAAAATACAGTTGACTTGTTGTTTTAGATTACTTTTTGCTTACTTTTTATTAAAAAATTGTTTTTTATAGCTTTTTGCTTTATAATTTCTTTATCATTTATGGGCTGACGAATTGTATTAGGACAAACGAAAATGGCAAGTAGGCAAATTCGACTGGAATGGAGGGAGTAATATATTAATGGAGTACCAAATTTATTAATCTGTAGAATTCGGCCTTAGGATATTTGGGTAATTATCCTCTTTAATTTAATTAAGCTTTGGAAAATTATTTACCTAATAATAAGAAAATAATTTTAAAATGTAATAAGATCTCAAAAAACAAGTACGCACTAACTTTTTTACGACAATAAGGTCATATTAGATTTAATAGAATCCGTAAATATAATTTAAAAATTAATTTAAATAAGTACATAAAATATTAAAATGTATAACAATAATAATAATGGAAGATGTATAAAAGATTAATCGAAATACTAATAGTTTAAGAATATACAAGTCAAACAATATATTTTAATGATAATAATAACTATTATTATTTTATACATATGTCACGGTAAAATGAAAGATATAATTAATTTACAAATTGCTTGAAAATGTTAAATTCATTTTAGAATTATTAGTTAATTGCTATAGAGAATTTATTATTACTAAAAGTGTTTTTTAAATTTAAAACAATTTTGATATTATCAATTTTGAATATAAGTTAAAGTGTGGAATAATATTAGGTTTTTCAAACAAACTAGTATTGGCACCCGTACCTATGCGCAGTATGTGATATTATAATGTTTAAATATTAATTATTTGATAATATAGTATAAGTAATTTTAGTACATAGAAGACATTATAGTATTTAATAACTACGAGAATCTAAATTTGCTTAAGATAATTCAATCCACAACAATATATCGATATTATACACATCCAATTCACTAATCTATGATCAATATTAAAAACAAAAGTATTAATCATGATCTTCAAATCAAAATTGGAAATTTTACCTGCAAGTTTGTAAGTTTTTTTAAAAAACTTCTTTATACACAACATTTCTAGTTCAAACATTTTTTTATCATATATGCTACAAACAAATATCGTCAGTCACTTAAATTAAATATACTAAAAAAACTAAAAGAAATATGAATTTAAAATCAAATTCAATTACTTAAATTAAATATGTGTGTTTGTGAGTATGTATATATAGAAACTAAAAGAAAAACATATATAATTCTTGAATCATCATACTTTATAATAAAAAAAATAGAAATAAATTTTTTTTATATTATATTACATTCTACTATAAAAAAAATTGTTTTAAATAATTATAAATTGTAAAAGATTTAAGTTATAAGTTTCTACAATGTATAAATCTACATAATATAATTTATTACAAAAACTAATTTTTCATATCGACATACCCATATGTCTTCTTTTAAAACATCTTTTTTTTATTTTAATACAAACTTTGTGATAAAATATTTAATAGAAGAAGATTACTACTTTTTGAAATTTATGTACTTAAACTTAAATGTTTATGATATAATTATTTAAAGTTTTATAAATTTAAAAGTTAATTCAAAAGTATCTTATATTATTAGAAGTATGTATTTTGTTATGTGTAATGCAAGAAATAACTTTCTATACAAATAAATAATTATAAGTGTTCAATGTTCCTTACTATTACAATATACACAAAAAAAATACATAAAATATAATTATTTATATTCATATCTTTTTAACAATCAAATATTCAATATATTCATTTCTTACATTTAAAAAATATTTTAGTCGCGCACAGCGTGGGTGCACTACTAGTAAATATAATAATCATATATAAAAAAATTCATCGTAATTTCATATTACATAATATTTCCATAATTTTCATTATTTCAAATTTATCATTTGAGTTCATGTTGCATTATTAGAGCAAAATATGAATGGATCTTTGGATTTTTCTTTTATTTGAATATAATTTATACTGATTTCGATTATAATAGTAAACTAAAACGTGCATATAGTAAATACTGCTACTAGATTTTGTTCAATGCTACTTTCATATTTAATAGTTAAGTATTAAAAAAAAAAATTTTAAAAGAACACTGATTTCTTAAAAATAGACATTTTTTATTTATTATAATTATAAAATAAAACTTTTCTTTTTAGAGAAAATATAATTTTAAAAGTCAATAAAAATATGCAATTTATTTGTATGTTATAAAGATATTGGAATGATAAAAGATGCTATAAATAACATCTTAATATAACACCTTCATTATATTATTACAAAGGCAAAAACTTTTATGAGTCAAGTGCATGGATCTAAGATCCATGCACCTGACCCGACCCGTTCACGCGCGCAAAACTCGCCCAAAACGCGCATGCACGCGCTCCCACGCGTTGGAGACTTGGCCTGAAGCTCATCCAGAATTCGCTCAAATAGACCAACCTTTGTATATAGTTAAATCAACCTTTTGTGTATAGTTAGACCAACCATGTGTAGGTAGGTCTAACTATATACAAAGGTATGTCTAACATATATAAAGGTATGTTTAACTATATATAAAGGTATGTCTAACATATACAAAGGTATGTTTAAGTATACATAAAGGTATGTCTAACACAACGTAAAGGTATGTTTAACATAACGTAGTGGTATGTGCCAAAATTTAAAAATCAAGCCAAAAAAAGACAAGGCATGGAATCTGGGCAGAACTGGTATGTTTAACATAGCTTAAAGGTATGTCTAACATAACGTAAAGGTATGTCTAACATATACTATTGGTATGTGATTTTTTTCAAAAAACATGAGCGAAAAAAAAAAAAAAAAAAAGGTGCGGTCCCCCCGACCCGGATCCGACCCGGGTGCATCCATGCACCTGATTCACAAGAGACTTACTCTATTACAAATTAGATATGCTAGCACAATAAATAATAAATTGTGCATCGCGTGGGTGTATTACTAGTTTATTTATAAACACACAAATAAATATCAATCAATTTTTTTATCTTTCTTCATATAATCAAAATTTTCATTGAAACTATACGCTTTTAATCTTCACACCAACATTTTTTTACAAAACACAATTAGATAATCAAACTGACCATATTACTAGCTGTTCAACTAGTGGTTAAATCAGTCTACTAAATATTCAACATTATCAATCAATTTTGAGGCAGTGTTTTTGTGTGCATTTTAAATTATGAAATCCACTTCATATATAGATAGAAGCTGGGGAAAAGTGGCAAAAATACCCCGTGTATATACCACATTTACGATCTTGTCTTTTAATTTTACCACTTCATAAAACTACTACCCTGTAAGTTACACATTTTTGTCAAAAATAGCCCGTCACCTGTTGTAGGAGGTAACTAGACGGTTACGTGCTGATATGGCGGTTAAAGAGTTGGTCTCTTGTGAGACTGTCTCACATGCGACCAAATTCAAGTATGTCTTTTATAGGTATAAGTATGTGTTTTTCAGCTATAAGTATGTGTTTTATAAGTATATTTTTACAGGTATAAACATGAGTTTTAAAAGTATGTCTTTTACACTCATAAGTATGTCTTTTTCAGCTATAAGTATGTGATCTGGAATTCCGTCGCATGTGTGACGGTTGCACGCGAGTTTTGTTGGCGGTTAAATACACATGTGTAATCGGATTTTTTATTTTCTAATATATATAATTTAATTTATTTATTTTTTTCACTGCATCACATGTCTTCTCCTTCCCCACCTCGTCGGAGCGGCCAAACGGTCGCCGAAAAATTCTCTTTTGCACTCTAACTACTTCCAACCCTTCAATTTCTTATCTAAGTTGAATCTTCTATCACTTCCCACCAAGAAATCCACCAAAATGATACAAATTAGCTCGAAAAACAGCCACAATAGACTCCCATGTCACCAGAAAACGGTCATGGCAAGCCTTCAAACTCAAAATGTTGATCTTCTTCATTTCTCACCCAAAACACCAAAATGATATACCAAAATGATCCTCTCCTCAAGCCCAAACATAACCTCACTATCAATTCCATGTTTATTGCTCAATATCGATCTCTCTCTCGAGGTGGTGCGGCCTCTCTGCTTTTTTGCTTCTCTCTCTCCGGGTGGTGCAGTCGTCGGCCATGGCGAAGCTGGGAGGGAAGGGCAGTGGTATAAGAAGGGGGGCTGACGTGGAAACCCCCATCTAATGTGAATTTTTTTTTGAAAATTGTATTCCATGTGTGAAAAAATCGATCACACCATCAAATTACCTCCTACAGCAGGTGGCGGGATATTTTGGACAAAAATATGTAATTTAAGGGGTAATTTTAGGCAAGAATGAAAATATCGTTATCGCATGTCTATTGCAACTTTGATTTTACGGATATATCGATATCGCATGTCGATATCGCAAAAATTTTAAAAAACAACTGAAATTTTATTAAAATTATGGAAATTTAATATGAAATTTTAGGGATTATTTTTACACTTCATTACACATATATTCCACTCAAAATCACATTAAAATAATATATTTAAAACTAACACATACAAAATACACTATACAAAGTAAAAAAAAAAATCACATAGTTCAATTTTTTGAATCAAAATCGCTCATTTTGATATACATGCGATATTTTGCGATATATTCACGATATTTCCCAATTTCCATCCAATTTTATACTACACTAAACCGCGATATTTTGCGATATATCCACGATATTTCCCAATTTCCATCCAATTTTATACTACACTAAACCACGATATTTTGCGATATATCCACGATATTTCCCAATTTTCATCCAATTTTATACTGCACTAAACCGATATCGAAATCGATATTGATAGTTTGCGATATTTTACGATATATCCGCAATACCCAGGAAAAAAACATTAACACCCAATATCCGTATCGCAATATCCGTATTCGTGATATATCCACGATATATCCACGATATTTCGCGATATTTTCATCCTTGGTTTTAGGAAGTGGTAAAATTAAAAGATAAGATCGTAAATGTGGTATATATACGGAGTATTTTTACCATTTTTCCCTAGAAGTTGTGTTCAATTTATGTACAAACTTACAAACAGAAGCATATTCAAAATTGATTTATACCAAAATCAAAGGACATTTTAAATTATTCTTCTAATACATCATCTGAGTAGTAAACATTCTTCAGAAGAAACCATTTTCAACATAGAATAGGCTACTAAACTTACAGAGCATGGTAGCAACTAAAAAGAATATAACAATATACTACTATAAATCATATAGTTCAAATCACATAAAATGTTGTACTCACTCTGATCATGAAATTGCTACACTTGATTTAGTATATCAAGTACATGATCTTCTATCCATTTAAACATATACATATGTGTGTATGTGTGTAAATGAAACTAATCTTTATCTCAGGACCCTATTGGAGCTCAAGACAAAATTTTCTTCACCAGCCATAGTTGAGTTTAGCCTGCCAGCAGCCCACCCGTTATTTATTACACGGGCAGCAGCACGGGCAGGGTCACCCGTGACACGACTACCCTCTACTCGATCCTCATAATCAGCGAGGCCTTTAGCCTTTCTCTCTTTCCTCCGTTCCCGCTCCTCGTCTCTCTCTTTCCTAAGCCAACTCTCCACAGTTCTCTGCAAAATGCAACTGTATATAAGTACCACCTACTACTACAAGAGCACTCAAATTGGCTACTTATAATACCAATTACTATCATAACTTAAGCCTTTGCTTGATAGGAGTGTAGTCATATTGTTTTGGACAGAGTGATTTGAAATTCAATATTTGAAATGAATGGATTTGGTTTCCACTCAAGTGGAAGTGAATTTAAAATCCACCCAAATGACTCAAAATTTAGTTTATAAAGAAAGTAATGAATTTCAAATCCACATATGATATATCCAAACATCACCGGTGGATTAGTTACGAAGGATTTCAAATCCCTCCTCAAATCCACCAATCCAAATAGACCTTCTAGGAATTTTCAAAGATTTCCAGTTTTGAAGATGTCAAGAGGTAATTAATAAAAGGGTACCTTCAAATTATGATGTTTTGTCAATTAGTTTTTAGCTTATCTTAGAATATAATCTATGATTTTCATGCTACTTTTAATTAGCAAATGTTTGAAGTTGACATGGATGGAAATCAATCTTCAAAGAGAAGTGCCTTGGAGCCAATTTTCACCCCTTTAAACTAATTTTCAAAGATTTGGTTGGATCAATTCAGTTCAAATATTGTATTTCAAATCCCTCAATCAGTAATTTTCGATGATCATTACAATGCATACTTCAGCAAAGGATTACACAATGTAATAACATAATATAACAGAGCAGATTGAATCAAAATCCGCAATAGGAGTTATTATTTATTAGTTAGAGGAACTGACCATCAATGACAAACTACTGATCTTCTTAATTTCATTCATAGGCATTGCTAATTGCAACTTCCCTTGAGCCACGTAAACCTATCAAAATTTAACGTTCACGATGAGAAATAGTTGAGGAAGACAAATCAATAATGCATGTTGTCGAAATTAAACTTACAATACGAGATGGCCAATCCTCAAGACCATCAAAAATATGTGTAGCATAAATAATTGTAGCCCCTCGTTCTTCACATTCCTTCTTCAGAAACTTTAGAAGGTCAGCCCTGGCAAGAACATCTAAGTCAACCGTGATCTCGTCAAGCAGAAGAACCTGACAACAACAGAGTCGATTTGTAATCAACTCTAATTACGTACAGTTTAAATGGACTAACATAATAACTGCTTCAAATTACCTTGAAAGGCTTAAGAAGACCCATACATATTTGAACCCTCCTTCTTTGACCATCAGATACTTTATGCATTCTCCAGGATAGGTTGATATCTAAAACCTACAATACAGATAATAATTCACACAACTTCTCATACTAGCCAAGTCCGACTTAAAATGCTGGACAAGTCTTCAAAGAATACTCTCCTTTTTTTATCATGAAACAAACAAGAAACCTTTGCTTGTCACCCAGAAATAAGATAATTGCATACATGAAATCAACTCACAAAGCACAGTTAGGCAAAACATTTTTGTCCCACACCTATGTTTCATCAATACTATCTAGCACTTGGAAAAGCTGTCAGAAAGACGAATCATAATATATGTATAAACCTTCTGTCTGAGCATTGGTTTTAGAGTGTGAAAGGTGCTAAGTCGCACGTTTTCATGATTGATCTATCGCAATTAAAACGACATTTAAACTAGGGTTCTTATGCTTCACCATGCATGACGTAAGCTGCCAAAAAAAACTGCTAATTTGGTTGTTTCTTTTGTTTTGAAAGCAAAGCAACTAATTGCAACATCCAATTCCTAATCAATGCAGTTCTTAAGCATCATTCATTTTGGCGAAATCTTAACATGAAGAGGCAAAGCAATCAAGTCAACACCATACCTTTATTAGTTCATCCCGTCTTTCGGGATGGATACCAGCTACCCCAAAAATCATTTTCTCGGCAGACACATCCATCTGAATTGGAACCTCAAAACCAGCAAAAGCTACTTCTCGCCTCCACTGGAATTAAGTACATTTCCACAAACCAAAAATCAAAAATCATTTGCAAAGAATGGCATTTCCTCCATTTGAAGAGCAAGTAGCCCATACAAACAATCAACCAAATAATCTCCAAAGCAACAACAACAACAACTAAGCTGTTTATCCCAACAGATAACCACAACAAAACTTAGGAATCTTGTAAATTATTTTACACTAGAAATTTTGTTATATTTTTCTTCCAACAAAATATAATGTTTACATTACTGAACTTCAATCAGAATCAGATCGCATAAAACCTTTTCTTATTACAATGCACATTCCAATCCTTTCTCACGATCCACCAACTGGAATAGGGACATTTTCGCCCCAAAAGTTTAGTCTAACCAATAATTACCCTAATAATTTTAATATGCCTATCTTACCCTAATCACTCAATATATGAAGAATCAATTCAAACTAGTACTTTAAACTTGTCTAAACCAACCACTTTTACAAAATGGTAAATCATACTTTCCAATTCATTTCAGTTTCAAATAAGATGATACAACTTAAATGAAGTTTAAGGACAAACTTGATTATAGGACCAAACCATTTAATTACTCATGAGATTTTCCCTCCATCAATCTTCATCCACAAAACATATTGATGAATGAAGCAAATGCAGATCAAAATCCCATCACAGATCAATTATAATCTAAATAAATACAACATGCAGATGGAAGAAATAAAAACAGGAAAAAAATTGAACATCGACAAACCTCGCCGCCAAGATAAGCAAGATCACCGGAAGCAGTCAAAGCGGTGTCGTGAAATGCCGATCTTCCCAAAACCCTAACCATTTCCTGATCCACCATGTGCTTCCCTCCTAAAATCTTCAAGAGAGTTGTTTTCCCTGCAAGCGCACACAGCGATCAACAACAGATCCTGATAAAAGAAATGGATAAGAAGCAGCATACCGGCGCCATTGGAGCCGACAAGAAGGCAGCGATCGCCGGGGAACAGAGAGAGGGAGAAATCTTCGATCAACGGAGCGGCGCCCGGCGGAGGATGGCCGTCGATTCCGGGATAGGTGAATTTCAGCCTGGTCACCTGCACTGTGGGCTGAGCTTTCTCCATCTCCACCGCCATAACTGAATCTCGGTTTCTTCTTCAGATCTATAAAACAAGAGTTTAATGGCTGCGTGGCTTCTGTTGGAGCACAAATCAAAATCTGAAGCCTTCAACTAGACACGTTGATCCATCCGCATTGCAACTACTCACACTACTTTCTACTTCGTTTAAGAGCATTCAATTTGCCACCATTTTTAAAGGAGGTGAGGCCATTCACACCCTTTTTCTTAAATGATGATTAAAATAACCGTATTTGAAAAGGTCTGAAATATCCTCCAAAATCGTAAATTCCAATTTTGCTACAGTTTCCTTACTCTCTTCCTACTCGATCACAACCACGGCGCCACCAGTCACCACCACACCGGAACCACCCTGCCACGACGTCGGAATTATCACCACTGACTACTGACCAACTAAGTAGAAGAAAACAATTTCAACAAAATTGATAATATTTTAACCAAAATCGTGTTATATCTAATGTTAAATTAGACATGCTTACTACACAAAACTATTAAGTACATTTTTTTTTTATTTGTGTCAACAAAATGTACAATTTTCTGATTTTACTAAATATAAATATAATCCAGTCATCATCTTAAATAATCTACGGATTATCCATATTTCATCAAATTTAATACACACCGTTAAAAAATCAAACCGAAGTTAGCTATTGTGTTCATTTTGAAGTCAAATCATCCTAATTTGACACCTAAAATACGTAACATTCAGAGAAAGCGTTTGAGGAATAAACATATCGTATTACCGTGTGAAAATCGACTCAAATTTACTTCTTCTTGATATCCATATTTATTGGAAGAAAATCGATTGATTGGATTGTGGGAAGATAAATTATGGTTCACAGGTAATGGAAGAGTGACGGTGTATTTATATGGTGAAATTGGGGAAAATATTAAGACATTTTGCTACTAAAACACATCTGTAGTTAACTTGCATTTAATTGCACGGATTAGATAACTCTAGAATTAATTATGATGTGACTTATAGGTACTAAGGTTGAAATAAGATTTATTTTCAGATATGGAATCTGATATTAACCCCATTATATGATTATGGTTGCGACAATTTTTCATTTGAACTATGTATGATTTTGCATTTTTTTTTTCTCGAAATTTTTGAATTTGAAATTTCAATTTTTATCAAAATATATTTATTTTCAAATTAATAATATTATATTTCAAATATACAACACATACATACATGATACAATATCTATATAATACTTAATAACCAATAATTGAAAGAGTATGACTAAAAACACCACATTAATATTTTAGAGCACCACACAGTTTTAAGATCACCACACACACTAAAACAATATCTAAAATTACTTCTAAGAGCACCATATCAATTTCCAATATTACCCCTAAATAATAAACAACCACTAATTTCACTTGCAAAATAAGAAAGAAAAGAGCAAAACAAGAGAAAAAGATTGTTTCTGCAATGAGAAAAGGATTGGAAAACATAAGACAGAAAATTCCCCAATTCCAAAAGAAATAATTGAGAGTGAGAATCAAGAAAGAGAGGAATGATTAACGTCACAGTGATGCAACAGAGAGATACTTTGAAAGCTAAAATAAAAGAATCCTTTTTTAGTTCAACTCGTCGGAGATTGGAGTCGCTGGATTGAGTGTAGGCAACGATGAAGATTGGCGGATCTCGTTGGAGATGGTGGTGACGGCTACGAAGTAAGGTTTTGAGTTCAACTTGCGGCCGAGTAGACGAACCCGCGTTTGACACCACTGAACGTGTAGTGCAGCGCGCGGACGAGTCAATCGAACACGCTGATGCGGTGCGCGGCAAGAGCGACCGAACAGTCTGCTGGGGTGCACAGCCGGAGCTGCCCAACGTGCTGCTGGGGCCGGGACTGCCGAACGTGCGACTGATGCTGCCTCTATTGGGCGGTGACAAAACCCATCTCCACAACCACAGTATGGAGGAGAAGACAGAGCGGGGAAAGCTACCTTGTGTAGTTACCAATAAAGAGGGGCGAGTGCCTTGTTCATCTTCGTTCCATTCGAGATCCACTTAAAGTGTCTGTTCACGTAAAGGTGTCTTTGAGCGGAGTTCTTTTTCAAGCTAAACATCTTGGTGGATCAATCCACGTCTCTAACATCCAAGGAGCGGGGATTACCGGCCGTTCTCTTGCCCGATTGATCCTCGGATGGAGCCCGCGAAAAAACCATAAAGAAGTGAAGGCGTAGCTTCTTCAACTCCTCACCTATGAATATGATATCGGATTTTGTATGGTGCTGATTGTCCTATCCACTTGCTTATGTATGTTTGCCCTACCCATCCGCTTCTTCATCTTCTTACATGGCGGTGGAGGTGGTCGTGACGGGTGGTGGCAGTAAGGAGGGAGAGAAAATTTCACTATTTTTCCATCATTTTCATTGTAGTGTAAGGAGGATATTTTAACCTTTTTACATCTTTTTAAATTATATTAAAGAATTGTGTGGTGCTTTTTTAAAAGTGTAGGGTGCTCTTAGTCCTTCTCTAAATGAATATAAATTAAAAAATTTATATCTTACATATGTTTATTTATAAAACAAATATATAAATTATAATTATTTAAATATATTTACGAATACTAAAATCTAATATGATCATATTTATATTGTATTCGAATAATATTTGAATATAAATAATTATTCTTATTCGAATTTATTCACATCTTTTCATTTACGTTGTAGCAAAATAGAATTTCCTTATAAAAGGCGAGATTCATTCGTCACAGCTTCATAGCGTACATTAGCAGCATTATCTCCCGGGCAGTATCGGAGCAAGATCTGCCCTTCTCTTCTCCAATCATCACTCTTTTCTCCCCATTTTCATACCGTAAGATCTGCACTTCACTTCACCATCTACATGTTTTATTGATTTGCGAGTAGAATTGCAGATCTAGGCTTCTAGGTTGCTGCCTCATTTCCCTAATCTGTTGATTCTGAGTTTTTTTTTTTGTTTTTGGTTCCTTATGAATCTAGTTATTTGTGCTGTGACAGAGCATAAACTGATTGATCTGGTTTTTTTGGCGAACCCAATTCTGTTTACTTAATATTTGCCCTAATTTTATGACTACATGGATCTGATTTCAATATGAATTTTGTCTTTCTTTTGAGCCAAATCTGTGTCGCATCAGTTAAACCATGTGAACGCTGTAGATGATTTTTGTGGATTTAAACATTGGTAATACGGGCAAAGTTTAAGAGCTTTTTTTGTTCGAAGAAATGGTTTATTGGTACTTAGGACTTCAGTTTAGATTGAATTTAATGAGATGGAATAATCTTTAACTCCTAACATTATGTTTAGTATGATGGATTTGAGATGCAACATTTCCGAATGAATTTCAAATTCACCCAAATCAACGAAAAATATAATCAAATTGGGAGAGGTACATTTCAAATCTAAACAATAGCAATAATTTTGTTGTATCCATTTCAGATCCAATTCAAACACAACCTATTTTATTGTGTATAGGTGGGTTCTTTGTATAGTTTTATAGTTATTTTTGGATTCATAAATTGAACATAAATTCAGCATGATTCCCATTTTACTGGTTTTCCTTTGCATTATCCTGCTTTACTATTTCTTAGAGCTCTCTTCTTTTTCTTTGAAATTGAAAGGAAAAAACTACTAAGTTTTGGGTTTATGGAACGTTATCTCTGTAAGCTCTATTCTGTACTAATTTTGGGTGCAACAGGGAAAAAAAAATGGGGTTGTCTTTCACCAAGCTTTTCAGCCGACTTTTTGCCAAAAGAGAAATGAGAATTCTTATGGTAGGTCTTGATGCTGCTGGTAAGACTACCATATTATACAAACTCAAGCTTGGAGAGATAGTTACGACCATTCCCACAATTGGTACGACCTTTGTGCTTTGGCCAAATAACCTTCTTTTGTCCATTATTTTAGCATTTAATTTAATGATAGGTTTCCGTGTATCTGAAAATCATGTCCTGTAGCTTGTAAATTGGATAATATGCTCATAGACTAACATCTTCCGGATTTTGGAACTAATTTATGTCTACTTCAGGATTCAATGTGGAGACTGTTGAATACAAGAACATTAGCTTCACTGTCTGGGATGTTGGGGGTCAAGATAAGGTATACGGCTATCTATCTATCTATTTATAGGATCTCATTTTTCTTTTCTATAGGAGCCTTCTTAATATTCTTATTTCTCTTAAAGTTTCACCGTAAACTGAATTGAAGTATTGAACTGATATTGGAAAGGAGAAATTAGTACACATAAATGTTGTGTTTGTGAGCGCCATCATTTAAATGAGTCTCTTAGTGGCATTTTTTGTAGGAAATTTTGGTTTGATTTTTAGAATCTGTTGTATTTGCAGAGAAAGACATGCTTGTAATAATTTGCATTTAAGTTGACATTTTGGAGGTCGAGTGTGCTCAAATTTGCTCATATGACATTGAAGATAGAATAATATAGGTAGCCCAAATTTACATGGGAAAGAGACAAAACCAAAGTATCAGAATGTTAGGTACAAATGGAATCTTTATCATATTATGTTATTTGTATTTTTTGTCATTTGTGAAACATTGGATGATAATTCTGATTAAACTCATGTTACCTCGTTCTTTAAATAATCGAACCTTCAAATATCCCTCCATATTTATATAAGTAATCCACACAAGTACTTTGGGTTAAAATAATTTGATCACATATTTAACACGATATTAGTTTTTCCATACAAATCAATCTTCAATTAAATCTAAAGTACATTTAAATTATTTGTGTGGATAAGACACATTAAATTTAATATAGTAATCGTATGAACCAGTTCTATCATTTTATGCAATATTGCTGTAATACATAAATAATATTGGGGTCAATTTACTTGGCATATTTTGACGTAAAAATTTATTCTGTTATATAAGGTCACAAACAAAGTTCTAACATTTTAAGGGATCTGGTTTCAATTTGTATTTATTTTTGAAAGAATATAAAAATGGAAAACTAACTGATAAGAGAACTCTCACGAGTGTATTTATAATCCTAGAAATTCAGTTTTAAGTGCATCAAATATTTGAGAGATGCTTCGAGAGAGTTGAATGCATAAAATGTCTATAATATATATTTACATGTCATTAGTTTCTAATGTTTAATGTATCCTCTCTAACTATAAGAAAATCATTTTTATACAGTTATTCCACATATAATTGAAGGTTGATGTTTATGAAAAAATTAATATTAAGTAAAATCTGCGGTCAAATCAATTGACATTGAATCATGGTAGGATAAAGTATAATGGGTGCATATGTCTGTTTGTTTATGTACCACAGAAACATGTGCACATTTGGTTCATGGGGGTATATGATTACATGCTAATATGTAATAGGAAGCATGCTATTTTTTTTTTTTTTAAAGATTATGATGCATTTATGTTGTTTTTATTATCTAAGGCAATCTTTATCATCCCATAAGAATCATAACCTGCTTTTGAGACTCTTGTATTTGATCTTTTCACATCTAGATCCGACCATTGTGGAGGCATTACTTTCAAAACACCCAAGGGCTTATTTTTGTTGTTGATAGCAACGATCGAGATCGTGTTGTTGAGGCCAGGGATGAGCTGCATAGGATGTTAAATGAGGTAAAAATTTACCGTGTCCGTGGCAACTTATTTGTACTTAGAAGATTAGCCTACTTAACAACGAAATGGTACCTTTACAACTAGGCATCGATAATGTCAAATAAATCATTTTTATCTTTTGGTAAATTTACCAAAAGCTAGTCATAGTGGATTCTCCTATTCAACTACTTTGATCATTTCCAAGCACCACAATAGTTTTGTGCCTCTGAAGATCCCAACAATTTCTTTCTTACTTCTCTTGCACAGTCCTTTCAAACAAGTTCCTTTATCATTCCCATTAACTGACCTAGGGAAATTCACGTTGCCCTCAAATTCATTGTTTCCCTCAAATTGCAAATAGTGTGTTGTTTCTTTTCATTCCAGTAATGAATTGATTCATTATGCCATAGGATGAACTGAGGGATGCAGTGCTGCTTGTTTTTGCAAACAAACAAGATCTTCCTAATGCTATGAATGCTGCTGAGATAACTGACAAGCTTGGACTTCATTCTCTCCGTCAACGTCATTGGTATGCTCTCTCTCTCTCTCTCCCCCCCCCCCCCCCTTCTCTCTCTCTAGCTCACTTTTGGAATATTGTGCAGGTATATCCAGAGCACATGTGCCACCTCCGGAGAAGGGTTATATGAGGGGCTCGATTGGCTCTCCAACAACATTGCTAACAAGGTAGGATCTTTTGTCATTGCCGTGGAGATTTTAATCATTATATAACCTCACAGTGCAAGATCAAATTTGTTTATCTACGTTTTGTTTGCTTTCCACAGGCAGTAAAAGGTGAGATGTTCAAAGATATTTGGTTCTCTACTTCTTGTGAAGGTATCCTTTGTGTTTTAAATTTGTTGCTTTTGTTCAAAGCAAATCATGTAGTGGACCTCAAATAGATAGTCATCTCTGTTAATGGAGATTGAGATGTGCTTGTTTTTTTTTTTTTTTTTTGTAATTTCACACCCACTTTACCCCAAACATGTCTCATCTTTTGCTTTGGCTGCATTATTACTAGTGTGATAATACATGTCTCATCTTATACCATGTTCTTTAGAGCTTTATAAGATGTATTATCTTATTTTAAATACAAGTTGTTGAGATATTTGTGTAACATAATATTATAGTGTTTAAGAAATAGTATTGGTAACTGTTTATAGATGTTAAAATTCAATTATGTTGTCAAAATAAGGTTTTATTTAAAAATTAAGACACAGTTCTCTTGCCTCTGAATAATAGTTTATAAGGTGTTGATAACTTATTATGGTTTAAGGTAAGCTCTTTTTTTTTAAAAAAATTATGTTTATTTTGCCTATTATTTTTCAATATTTTAAAATTGTTATAACATTTTATGTGATATTTTGAAGACGTTATTAGCTCAAGTACATCGTGTTTCAAGGATGTGTTTGGATTAAGTGATATAAATGCAAATTTAGTGTGAACTTGATTTGTGAGAGGCCTCACAGTAAGACACCCATATTTCTAAGGCTATGTTTGGAATGAATTTCAAATGGTAGGATTTTGGATTTTAAAATTACAAGTATGTTTGTTTTCAGATTTAATTTGGATTCCAAAATCCAAACAAAATCATTGTTTCTATATTTAATATTAATCATTATTAAATATACTTTCTTGTAGTAAAATATCACATCAATTTAACTTTTTGCAATAAAATATTATATCAAGCCACCTTAATAAATAATATAATACTATACTAAATTCTCAAATAATATATTTAATTTTCTTAATTCTACTCTCACGTTAATGATCCTACTAAGTTTACAAGTTGTTTTCATCAAAGATTACATCTTTTAATTTTTTTTTTCAAGAGTTCTTTTGTTGTATTATATTCATCATTAAAATGTAGAGATAATTAGGAAATTTACCTGTATAGATTTTTTGTTATCTTTTTGATAAGTTTTCTCTTCATAACAGATATTATTGTGATTGTACAATAGGTATGCTTGAGGGTTTTTACCCAAAACATGAACCGTGCTTAAACACAAAAAATTATGTTTTGGGCTTTTCTAGTGGGCTTGAGTAAATGAGGAAGTTTGATGAAAAAAGTAAATCAAATTGGGCTCATTTGTACAAGTCTATAAATATTTGGTTGTGTAATTTGTAAAGCTTGGCCCAATCTGAAAAGCAAATTAGATTTTAATGATACTGAATATATCAGAATAATATCCAAAATACTATTCTCACTAAAATCATAGCTTCGAAAATTTGGGATGGGGATTTATTTCATATTTATAATTTGAAAGGAAAAACAAATTAAAATTTTTTAGAGAGAAAATAAATAAAAATAAAGCAACAATAAGTTATGTACCAAAATGAGTTGGAACAAGTCTTACGTGAGATTGTATCACAAATCATTTTATATGAGATGCGTTAACTCAAAATATACACTTCACAATTCTCTCTTATGTGAGATTGTCTTATGAATCAATTTATGTGAGACGAGCTAGCCCATAATACATACTTCATCATCCACATTTAAATTTATGGAAATTAGTGTTAGTGGGTTAAAAAGATCCGTCTCACAAAAATTATTTGTGAGATCATCCCACATAAATGTTTGTGAACAAGTTGTTATATTCAAAGTGGAATGCTTCAATCTATTAAAACTACATTATAAGACAATAAATAAAAAAATAAATAGAAACCTGGAATTGGATGGATGCCTCAAATGCCGTTCCCATTTTTCAAATTCGGGTCCCAACATACGATGAAATTTATATCTTTTTTTAGTTAAAATATTATATAATAATATGATATTTGCGTATAAACGTATGATTAATATAATATGAAAGATCAACATATTTTATTTATATTCTAACATTATACTAAATATATGATATATGATATCTGGACCTAAACAAATATATAGCTAATAAAAATCACCCTAATATTATCAAAAGGAAAAAAACACATGAATCTGGGTGGAGTCAGATCAAATGACCCAATTGCAATGAATTGGTAGTAACGGTGGATGACCAAAGTTGTTTTTCTTCCAACAAAAAAGTATCAGTTAATTTTGTTTTTCTCCAAATTAAAAATTGGCAATATATATTAGGGGAAGTCGGCTGTCGGCAATGACTAAAATAGTCACGTTATCCAAACCTAAGATTTCTGTTCAAAACTGACGTAACTAACGCCTAATGGATAATCTTGTAAATTACTATGGTAGTTTCCTCGAAATTCTTGTGGAGTCACGTGTCGCAATCTACTCCGTTGATGCTGATCGCTAACTTCATCTCAGCCGTAAGATTGGCCCTACGCCTCACCCCACCTACAGCATGACACGTGGAGCGCATCGAGTTGCTGAGTGAGATTTGGTCGGTCACGGTTGTTCATTCCAACCGTTTAACCATGCCAAGAATTTATGTGGAGTGATTTTCAAGGCAAGCTTTTTTTAATTCTCATCTCATTTTTAAAAGATTTCACACATACTAAAAAATCTTTGTGAAATAATCTTTTTCTTCTTATTTACGTTATTTACGTATCAATACTAATTCAGCTACTAACATATCAGCTCTAGAAAAGAAAATGTGAACGATTTCGACATTCCTAAAAGTGATCATGGCCACGTAACTAAATATGATAACAAATAAAGTTATTCTATGTTTATAAGAAACGTTTTTTTCTTAGTAAAAAATATTTGTTTTTTCACAAAAAAAAAATGAACCCATTTTCTTTCCTCATTTCCTTGAGAGCTGGACCAGATTTCATTAAGAGTAGAAATGTCATTTTGTGTAATATTATAGGTTTATCCAATATCCTACGTAACGAATTCTCATAATTGTTTGAGTAAGTCTTGTGTAATCTGTGAGACAGGTCAATTCACGACCCACATTTCATAATTTACATATAAATTACTGGAAATAGGTTTATTATGTATTAAAAGGATCTATCTCACGAAAATACTTCGTGATACCATCTCACGCAAGTTTTTGAGTAATTGTTTTAAATAAAGAATTAACTAAAAAAATGGTAAAAACTTATATACCCCTGTGGCATATAGAGACACAAATCTAGGTGTAATATACATGTTATTCAGGTATTATATATATACTCTATAGATGTTATGGTTCTTTGTGTTATAAATATACTCTACAGGTATCATATGTATATAAGAGTATACATGTGATACCTGAAGAGTATACACATTATACATATAGAGTTTATATGTAACATCATATGATAATTGATTTGGGAGTACCATACCCATAGGACACACAAGTGTCAATCAAAAAAAATTTATCTTAGAGAAGAAAAGGTTATCATTACCAACATTAAAAAAAAAAGAAGCATAATAGATGTGGTATAAAAGATTAACAATTAAAAGAAATTGAGTTGTCTAATTGCTTGATCTAAGGGAGACCATCTTCAACAGAGCCACTATATTAATTGATTGAGTAAATCTTCAACTCTAACAATGTTGAAAATCTTTGCATCAACTTTTCTTAACCGTTTTTTCTACGCCAAGTTTACAAATGTGACCATCTCCAATAGTCTATATAATTTTAATGTTAATTTTGCACTATCTTATTGTGAAATTGTCATCGATCTCCAATAGCGTGCACTATCTTATGTACCAAAAGAGAATATTCTAGAATATTATCTTTTATTAATTGTAAAATAAATGAAAAAGAAAATAAAATGTGAAGGAAAAAGATAGCGCACAACTTTGGTAAGTTGACGCAGAAGTGATAGTTGAATTTTTGGCACAGAGATTTACGTCACTGTTGGAGATAAAAATACACACTATCAAATTGAGTTGACGCATTGTTGGAGATGCTCAAACATGTGCACCATCTTTTATTTTTTCTTTCTATATATTTCCTTTTTATTTCATTATATATCAATAAAAAGAAATATTTTGACATATTCTCATTGAATGTACTAAGATGATGCACATTGTTGGGGTAATGCGAAATTAACAACAAATATATGTGCCGTGATGGAAATGGTATAAGTGCCACCAAATATTACATCTCCAAGTTTCGTGAAGGTCCAAAGGACATGGAGATAAGATTTGCATCAATTTTCCGTATACCTTGTATAAAACTTCATAATAAAATTGCCTCTAATTCTCATTAAGATGTCTACCCACACAATACCCTACCTTTTTTTGGTGTGTGGATAAATTAGTTAACTAATTACCATCATACACCTAATAAATATATCCAATAACTTTTGAATATTACCGACCTTGGAAACTAAGAGATTAATGAATATCGTATCATCTTCAATTATGGTTAGAAATCCAATATTTTCTTTCGTAAAAAAAAGAAAAGAAAAAGAAATCCAATATTTTCTTGCATCAAAATTCTATAGGGGAAGAGACGATGCTTTTCTTTTTCTTATTTCTTTGAATTTGACGATTATATTGATCATGTAAAATATTCATGTATACACACATATATGTATCCACCCTTTGAGTAGTCACTATAAGAAATTCTCTCATAGACTACGCCCCTAAAACAACGGTTTTTTGAAAAAACCGTAGTCGTAGCCAAAATTGGCATTGTCGTAGGGCACAAAAATGCGCTCATAGACAACGGCGTTTTATTGGCGCTGTCGTAGAGGCGTAATCGTAGGGTAAAATTAATGGGAGATTTTTGGATTCTATATATATATCCTCCTAGCTAGCTAAATCCTCTAACATCTATATAAAGATCGAATTTAATGAGGAAGGACACATAACATGTTCAATAATCTTCAAAATGATGACGTGTCACAATAAGAGATAAGGAAGAACCAACTCAATTTATATAAATATAAATTATGAGTAATAACACATGACATGTTCACAAACTTTGAAAAGAGAAGACATGCCACGATAGGAGATCAGCTCCTGTTATTTTAATAGAAGTGATAATGAAGAATTATGTGACACAAAAATCCATATTAATAGATATATGTTATTAATGTCGACCATTGTATGTGGATTAGTGACTTTAAATTTAATTTGGGCTTTTCGTGAAGCTCTGGGTTTTTCCCCAATATATATATTTTGGGATGACTCAACTTAATCGATTGGTTTATTGAAATAAAAACAATTCTTTTCTTGGATATATTATATTCTCGTGAATTAATTACACCAATTTCTAAGTGTGACACTTAGTGATCATGTTTCCAAGTTTCAACTGACTTATCCCTTAACTATTAAGAATTAAGTACTATATATGAGTTACAAAGGATATTGCATGATTCAGTTAATATATGTGTTGATGAAAATATTTGACTTTGTATCATGGTGGAAATAAATTTGTGCTAAATTATTGGGATTTCTTGTGATTGATCTAATGCTGATTTGTAAATATATGAAGTCCAAACCTAACTGATGTGGGAAGAAGGAGAATATAAAAAGGGTTTTGTGTCATTATTCTTGGATACCTTGCCTCTAATAAAACAAAAATCATAAAATAGTGATCTTGCAGAACTGCTCTCACATAGGCAGACGTGGTGGCAGAAGTGGCAAAGATACATCGAACTGCAGACGAGAAGCTCCGCGTGACCACATAATTGCAGAACTGGTAAAGATACCTTGGGTGTCGGTCGAGAGATCCGCCGAGAAGCCCTAGGCGCTTAACTTTATGGCCGATGTGACGGAGAGATGTTGAGTTGCAGACGAACGAATTCTGTGCGCTCGGGTAGAGGATAATAGTTCAAAAGCAAGGATGACAAGCATGCTATAAGGCTTTGCTGACGTGGCCACAAAGGACAAAGGAAAATATCTTCCCGTATAATAGAAAATGGAAGATTCTAGAGGAGGAGAGGT
This sequence comes from Scutellaria baicalensis, assembly GCA_005771605.1. Classification (NCBI taxonomy): domain Eukaryota; kingdom Viridiplantae; phylum Streptophyta; class Magnoliopsida; order Lamiales; family Lamiaceae; genus Scutellaria; species Scutellaria baicalensis. The sequence goes on from CM016722.1 coordinate 47,606,673, forward strand.
GTACTTGGAGCAGTAAAAAAAGTACCTTGAAAAAGGAATATTTGAGATGGCTTAGGCAACAAGGAAATATTAAGGGGAAATGGCAGTAATACCCCTCTTTGTAAAAGAATAGTATAAATAGGAGAAATTATGTGTTGTAAAGGGACTTTTCACCATTTCTCAATCAAAGAAATACATTCTCTCTTTCTTCTTTAGCAAGTAAAAAACTGTTTCATTCCTTTTGTCCTTGTGTTCTTGTGGTGTTTCATTCACTGTGACATCAATGGCGCCGTCTATGGGAATTTAGGTAAAGGAAGTGAGTCTCTTACTTTCCATTTTTTCTATCTATCGTACAGAAGATACTCTTCTGCTTTGCACATCTGCTTTTGTGGGAATCTTGAAAGGTTGGTTGGAGGTAGTGAGTTGATGGCTGATCGGTTGATTCGAGATCTGGGGAGAGAGTTTCAAGAGGCGGGGGAGCCGGAGACATCGGGAGTAATGAGGGGGAGATCGGAGGAGAGAAGAGAGACCGCTGTCCCAGGAGTGTGGACTTTCACTCCGGAGCAGCTGGACAGCTTCATTCACTCAGCTGTGCAAAAAGCTTTAGGGAAAGCTGCTGTTGAGAAGGATAAAGAAGGAGGCGGGGAGGAGAGACATAAGACAGCAGAAGTAAGAGACCCAAAGATCTCCACCCAAGGATTGCATTCATATCGGCCGGAGATGGTTCTCGAGCACAGCGCGGACAGTCATCCACCGCAATGGAAATACCAGGCGCCCGGAGCCTCATCTGTGGAAACTCCCACGCAGCGCACACAGGATTGAGAAGTGCTGAAACAAATGGAGGAGATGCAACGGGAAATACAACAGCTGCGACAAAGGATAGGTGTTGCGAGCCAGATCCAGGTGCTGGGAGGAAGCCCATTCACAATGGTCGTGCGGACGGATGAATTGCCAACGAGTTTTAAACCACTAACTTTTGAATATGATGGAACCACGGACCCATACGACCACCTCTTACGTTTCGAGAACGTGGCCCTTCTTCATCAATATACATACGGAGTCAAGTGCCGGGTATTTTTAACCACCCTCACGCAGGCAGCCCAGAGGTGGTTCGGACAATTGGCAGAAGATAGCATTCACTCATTTCATGACTTCAGTTCTGCGTTTCTGCATCAATTCGCCAGTGCAAGACGCCAGAGGAGGACCTCCCAATCCTTGTTCGCTTTGAAACAGGGGGCCGAAGAATCTTTGAGGGCATTCATCAAGCGCTTCAGTCCGCTGTTTTAGAAGTTCCTTCCGCTACGGCAGAGGTGAAGATCAGTGCGGTTGTCCAAGGGCTGTGAGAGGGAGACTTGTTTCGTTCTTTGGCGAAAAAGGCCGGCTAACACGTTTGAGGAAGTACTTGCCCGAGCAAACAAATTCATCAACTTAGAGGACGTCAGCCGAGCAAAGAGGGCAGAGAGGCCAACTCCTAAAGACGCCCATGCGCGGAGACCGATGGAACCTCGACCTGAAGACAGAAGACGGGAAGAGGATATGGGCAGAGGAGATTATACCAAGTATACTCCGTTGAAAGCTCCCTTGGCTAGGGTGTTTCAACTCTCTGAGAAAACTGCACCGTTCAGGTTCCCCCCAAATAGAGCCCAGGCCCCAACACGACCAAAGGGCCGATATTTCTGCTTATTCCATAACGAGTACGGACACGACACAAACGAGTGTCGTCATCTGAAAAATGAAATAGAGCGGCTGGTCAGGGCAGGAGTATTGAAGGGCTTCGAAGACAAAAGTGGTGGATACGCGGGAAACCACGGAAAAAGGAACGAGAGGCCCGATGACAGAGAAGACACACAAAGCAAGGAAAGAAAGGAGGAGAGAGATCTGCCACCACCGCCAAAGAAGGGCTTCATTAATATGATTGCGGGTGGTCCCCTTGGAGGAGATTCAAATAGGGCTAGGAAATCGGCTCTAAGATACGCACAAGGATGGCATGACCAACACATGGAGGTGTCCGAAGTCCAACCTTCTCTGGATATCGTATTTGGCGCAGCAGATGAAACTCCAATGCTAAAACCGCACAATGACTCTTTGGTGGTGACAGCAGAGATAGCCGGATACGATGTGGCGAGAGTGTTTATAGACACAGGCAGTTCTGCTGACATCATATACAAGGATTGCTTTGAAATGATGGATATTAAGACCCAGATACATCCAGTGAACACAACATTGTATGGCTTTATTGAGGGAGCAGTTCACCCCTTGGGAGTGGTGACCCTACATGTCCTAGTGGGAGAATGGCCAAGACAGAAGCGGTTGATGATGGACTTTTTAATAGTGGACGCGTCGTCCGCATACAATGTCATATTTGGGCGCCCCATACTGAATGAACTCAAAGTGGTGGTCTCTACCTACTACATGAAGGTTAAGTTCCCCACTTCTGCTGGAATCGGGGAGTTAAAGGCAAACCAAATCCACTCCAGAAAATGCTACGTCGAGTCTATAAGAGTGGCACATAAGTGGGCTTTGTCGGTCGCATGCAGAGCAGCAGAAGAGGATGCAGGAGTGAAATGGCAGAGGATGGAGAAGGAGGAGGAAGAACACGGGAAGATGGTAGTGGAAGGAGAGCTCTTATTGGTGGAATTATACCCCGGAAGGGAGGGATTTTGTACGAAAATCCCAGCAGCAGAGCAGACAGAACTGATTGAATGTCTTAGAAAAAATGCCGATTTATTCGTCTTTCAGGCAGTAGACATGAAGGGTATTGATCCAGAGGTGGCAATGCATCGGCTGAGCATCTGCCTCGATGTTCGCCCCGTCAAGCAGAGACTGCGAAATTTTGGAGCGGAGAAGGACAAAGTTATACAAACAGAAGTGCAAAAGTTGTTGGATTCAGGACATGTCGTGCCTGTCCAATTCCCTGAATGGCTATCCAATGCTGTCCTAGTGCCAAAATCCAATAAAAAGTGGCGCATGTGCATCGATTTCCGTGACCTAAACAAAGCTTGCCCTAAGGATCACTACCCGCTGCCCCACATCGATCAGTTGGTGGACTCTACATCTGGGTGCGCACGTCTGTCCTTAATGGATGCCTACCAGGGGTACCATCAGATTCAGTTGGATCCGGTAGATGTTAAGAAGGTTTGTTTCATCACAGCTGCAGGCACATATGGATATGTACGAATGCCATTCGGATTGAAAAACGTCGGGGCCACATACCAACGTATGGTGGATAAGCTGTTCAAGTCCATGATAGGGCAAAATATGGAGGTCTACGTGGATGACATGCTTGTGAAAAGCAGGGAGGCAGAACAGCACATCGCAGACTTGGAAGAAGCCTTCGCAGTCATACGAAGTAGCGGAATGAAGCTGAACCCAGAAAAGTGTAGCTTTGGAGTAACGTCGGGAAAGTTTCTGGGGTTCATGGTTACCAAAGAGGGAATAAAGGTCAATTCAGAGAAGGTAAAGGTTGTGATGGATATGACACCGCCCAAAAATGTAAAAGAGGTGCAGAGGTTGCTGGGGAGAATAACCGCATTAAGTAGGTTTGTCTCCAAATCAGCTGACAAGAGTCACCCATTCTTTAAAATCTTGAGGAAAGGGTGTAAGTTCCAATGGACGGAGGAGTGCAAATTAAAAGAGTACTTGGCCAGCTTACCCCAGCTCTCTAAACCAGAGAAGGATGAAACATTGTTCATGTATATTTCAGTAGGAGAGGTGGTGGTCAGCACGGCCTTGATAAAAGAAGTGGGACATCAACAAATGCCGGTATATTACGTAAGCCACATGTTGCAGGGCCCGGAAGTCCGATATGCAGAGATTGAGAAGACAGGGCTGACTGTTATCATTACGGCTAGGAGACTCCGTCCATACTTCCTCTCACACAAGGTCATCACGCGCACAAATTATCCATTTGCCCAAACCATGGGCAGAGCTGACACCTCTGGAAGGATGATGAAATGGGCAGTAGAGCTAAGGGCATACGACGTGGAATTCGAGCCGCGGAAAGCTATTAAGGCACAGGCTCTGGCAGATTTTTTGCAAGAATCACGAGCTCTGCCAGAGGAGGAAAGGATTTGGAAGATTTTTGTGGATGGTTCTGCAACCAATGACGGCTGTGGTGTGGGAGTTTTAGTGGAATGCCCGGATGGGTAAAGCATGCAGTACGCCATCAAATTGAATTACTCTGTATCCAATAATGAGGCGGAATACGAGGCCTTGGTACGGGGCATGAATATTGTGAAAGAGGCCGGGGGAAGTGACCTCGTAGCTCATACTGATTCACAGCTGGTATTTCAATAGCATGGAGGGTCATACGAGGTGAAGAAAGAGTCATTATCTGGATATCTGAAGGAAATTGCCAAGATCAAGCTATCCTTTGAAAAATTCGAGTTAAGACAGATCCCGAGGGCAGAAAACGTCCAAGCAGATTATTTGGCAAAAATTGCTAGCTCGTACCCGCTTTTGCAACCAAGAAAAATAACCCTACTAATAGCAGAGAAACAAGGCGGGGAGGCAGAGGTCGCAGAAGTAGAAGAACTGGATGATTGGAGAACCCCCATCATCAATGAATTGAAAAAAGCGGGGGCATTAACAAGCCCGGGTTGGACAAAGAAAACGCTAAAATTTTGCATCATCGGAGAGCAGTTCTTTCGGCGTTCTTTTTCGCAAGCATACCTGCGGTGCCTTAGTAGAGAAGAATGATTATATGTGCTGCGGGAAGTGCATGAGGGCTGCGGGGACGACCATGTGGGATCAAGGATGCTGGTGCGAAAGGCCTTACGTGCAGGGTACTTCTGGCCTACGATGGGCACGGACGCAAGAGAACTGGTGCAAAAATGTCATAGCTGCCAAATCCATGGTCCCCTGATCCACAGCCCAGCAGAGGAGTTAGGAAAGATGCGCTCACCATGTCCTTTCGCTCAGTGGGGGATAGACTTGGTTGGACCGTTGCCATTGTCTAAGGGGCAGAAGAAGTTCTTGATAGTTGCAATAGATTATTTCACGAAGTGGATAGAAGCAGAACCATTGGGTAAAATAGATGAGCAGAATGTCATAAAATTCTTATGGAGACAGGTCTGCTGCCGATACGGGGTCCCACGAATTTTAGTTTCAGATAATGGTACGCAGTTCTGCGGAAAGAAGATAAAGGTCTGGTGTGCAGAGATGAAAATTACTCAAAGGTTCACGGCGGTAGCGCATCCACAAGCAAATGGCTAGGTGGAGGTGACCAACAGGACCATAATTAACGGGCTAAAGACGAGGATAGAAACCCTTAAGAGCAGTTGGGCGGAAGAGCTAGATTCAGTCATATGGGCTTACAGGACAACACCTAGGGTGGCTACAGACATGACTCCTTTCAATCTTGTATATGGCACCAATACCGTGATCCCAGCAGAAGTGGGGATGGAGACTCATAGAGTGATGACATTCGAGGAGGAGCAGAATGAAGAACTGATGAGGGAGAACTTAGATTTGCTGGAAGAAGAAAGAGAAATAGCACAATTGAGAGTCGAAAAATTCAAAAGTAGAGTCAAGGCAGTGTATGATAAAAAGGTGGGGCTACGACGTCTGGATAAAGAGGACTTAGTTCTAAGAAGAGCTGATACCCTGAAGCCTAAGGGAAAACTAAAGCCAAACTGGGAAGGCCCCTACATAATATTTGAAGTATTGAAAGGAGGCGCATATCGCCTGATGACAGAGGAAGGGAAAGAGGTGGCTAGGCCCTGGAATATCTGCAACCTCAAGAAATACTATGCTTAAAGGAACAAGTAGGAAACACCTCCTGAACCCTACAAATTTGCCCTAGAAAGCAGCCACCATGGTAGAGGTAGACCCCCGGGTCTGGCACACCTCTGACTAGGGTTGGTGGGGCCAAAAAAGCAAAACCTGCCCTTGAAAGCAGCCACCCTGGTAGAGGCAGACCCCCGGGTCTGGCACACCTCTGACTAGGGTTGGTGGGGCCAAAAAAGCAAAACCCGCCCTAGAAAGCAGCCACCCTGGTAAAGGCAGACCTCCGGGTCTGGCACACCTCTGACTAAGGTTTGGTGGGGCCAAAAAAGAAACCTACCCTAGAAAGCAGCCTCCCTATTAGAGGCAGACCTCCGGGTCTGGCATACCTCTGACTAGGGTTGGTGAGGCCAAAAAAGAACTACGCCCTAGAAAGCAGCCACCCTGGCGGAGGCAGACCTCCGGGTCTGGCACACCTCTGACTAGGGTTGGTGGGGTTAGGATTGATTTGATTCATAAGAAAGTCCAAATAACTTCATTAATATTAACGAATGCGATCTATGTTTTTCATACAGGAAGGGGAGGAAAGGGAAGGACGATAAGAGTAAGGGCAAAGAAGGGAAAACAAGGAAAGCTCTTAGAATCGCAAAAATTGATGTAAAGAGAGGAAAAGCAGAGCGCCTTATGGAAAACTAAATTATTCTATGAGTATTTTTTTTTTAATCGCTATTGTTTACATCTATGTTTGCTCATGCTTATATATGTTGTGATAATTGCTTCCAAATACCAAAAGTTGATGAGATAATGAAAGAATTATATAAGACATACGTAAATATGATAAACAGAATTGAGTTAACACTGCATGAAACGCGTTGCTAAAACAGATACAAAAATTAAAAGTATTGTTTAGGTAAAGATCAAATTAAACAGCATTAAATGTATCAAATAAGAGATTGGTTAAGCAGAAGCAGGCAGGTCCTGTGAGAGATGAGCATCGCTAGCGGAGTTAAGCCCGATTGGGAGATCTGCGGGGGGAGTTCTGTCGGCTCATCTGAAGAGCGCTCGAGAGGTGCACCAGCAGCAGGAGCCACCTCGGAAGAATCCCCACTCAGGACTATTAGATCTACCGAATCAAGCTGAGAAATGACGACAGAGGGTGCAGGCAAAGCTGGTGCAGGCAGAAGTGGGAACTTGCATGAAGAAGGGTCCACCGGTGTGAATGCTTCGGTTGGAGCAGAGCATAACCTAGCATATGCCTTTTGAATAACAGGCAACCACCAAGGGGAATCAGGGTCCTCTGAAGGATCCCCTCAAAATAGGGGGAAGCCGGAATATCGTCCAAGGGCCCATTGAAGTCAAAGGTGCCCTCGAAACCCTGGTCCTGAGCCTGTTTCTGCTGCCGCGTCAAAGCCGAAGCCATAGTAGTAACCAATGTGCGGGCAAAAGGCAGCCAATGAACTTGTGCTCTTAAGGTAGGCCTCCTTCAAGCCTGTTATTACCTCCTCCAAAAAGCTTTGCCCCGCAGCCGTCATGTGGAGATTCCGTTTGCAAGCCTCTATCCCTTCGGAAAATTTCTGAAGCCCATATTCTCGGCTGCGAGCTTTTCCTCAGAGGCCTTTTTCTTCCAGAACTCCACCTCCTGCTTTGCCTGCTCACTCCCTTGTCGTAGCTCTTTAAGCTCCTTCTCCTGTTCCAACAGCTTGAACTTCAACGTAGAGATCTCATTCTCCTTCTCCGAGAGAATAGGGGTAGGATCAACTGCAGACATGGCTCTTGACTGGAGTCTGCTGAAGTGAACCAGTCCCTACAATATGAAAGCGAGAAAGTGAAAAAGAAAGCCTAATTAGCACTAAAGAGAATTCGGGAACCCAACAATTATAAGATACCTTCAAAATGTGATTCGCTCCCATGCAGAGCTCGTTCTCTTGAGAAAGCCGACTAAGAGTGTAGGTGTCGGCAGGAGTCAAACAGAGCTGGAGGAATTGATGAGACTCCTCTGCAGAGAGTTCAAGAAAAGACTTGGGAAGTTCGAGGGTAAAAGCATCACTGGCAGAAGCCCTCACCCGGCTTGATCGGGAGCGGTCTTTCGGTGGCTGAGCCAGTTCAAGTCCTCCCCTAGTTGGAGATTGGAGGCGTTGGCGGTGAGCTTCTGGAGGCAGCTCTGTAGAACTCTGAGGGCGCTTTCCCCTGTCACCCCGAGTAGCGGTAGGAGCCGCAGCGGAAGAGCGAGGTTCGGCAGCAGACGTGCCGCCTGGTCGAGAGTGAGGAGAAGAGCTCGGTTCTCGACGGGGCAGAGCCCTTTTTCATGTATGCTCTGCGATACCAAAATAATACAAAACATAAACAGAACTGACAAAAAGGAGATAAGCACACAAAAGAGCGACGAAAATAGAAGAATACCAAGATCAGAAGGGTAAGAAGTCTCTCCAGAACAGAGGCCAAAGTAAGATAAGATAGAAGGCTGTTCAATTAAACTAACTACGTCAAAAGGACCTATAGTATTTACAGAAGAGTTCAGCTCCTCAATTATTGCTCGATCAGAAGGAGGACAGCTGATGTAAAATTCTTTCTTCATTAAGGGCTTGGTGTACACCCAGGGACCCGTTGGAAAATCCCATGTATCAGCACCAGAAATAAAAAAATAATCTTCTTTCCACTGCTTATCTCGGCTCTGGGGTTTGCCCAAAAAATGGATTAAGCCTCTGGGATCGACAGTAACATAGAAGAAGGGCGACTTGAATTTAAGAGGGAAGTTGGAAAAGAAGAGCTCAGCGGTAGGATTTCCACCGTTGCCTTTTAAAATTATGAAGAAGCCAAGCATTAGGCGAATGACAGAAGGCGTAAACTGGTTCAAAGGAACTTGATAAAAGAAAGATAATCTACAGAGATAGGAGGTCACAGGGAATCTAACCCCAGCCCTCAACTGCGCAGTCCAGAAGGCTAGCTTACGCCCAGAAAGGAAGTTGGGCCTATGATGTCCAGCGGGACAATATATACAGAAACTTTGAGGAATATCAAAAGCCAGACGAAGGGTATCAACGCGATCAGGAGTAAAAGAAGTGCGATGGCTAACACAGTCGAAATTTGGGTCTGAAGCGCTGTAACTTAAGGGGTCAACGCTTGCGGCAGAGGTCTCCTCCTCGATAGGAGGAGAAACCCTGGTAGAAGAGGAAGAAGTGGACTACTCGCTGGGAGCGGGAAGAATAGAAGGTGAATTTCTTTCGAGTGCTTGAAAAGTGGAAGAATCAGTTTCATGGTCGGAGGAGGCCATGGAGAAGAAGGAAGTAGATAGAAGGAAAAATCACCCCAAGAAAGCACCAGAAAATCCCAAACCTCACCAAACAAATCAGATATCCAACAAGTATGGCCACAAGATCGCAAGTTTTAGAAAAAAACACCCACTGCAAACAACCAAAACAGGAAAGGTTAGAAATTACCTCCTCTCGCCATGGTAAAACGTACGCAAAGGAAGAAGAAGGAGAAGAAGGTTCACCGGGAAAAAATCTCTAGCAGTCTCTCACACCAGAATCGCCGGAGAAGAAGAAGAAATCGCAAGAGAAAGAGAATGAAGACGCAAGAGTGGAGAGAGAGAATGTGAGAGAAAGTTAGGGCAAATTTGAATATGGCATTGGAAAGAGGCGCGACGTTTTGTAATACACCACACGATGATTGACACGTGTAGGAGCCAGATTGTACACATCAAGTATGACGTTTTAAAAAGCAAAAATGAAAGGACACTCACTGTTAGAGTCAGGAGATTTACCAAATCTTTGAAGATAAGGTAGAATGTGGTGCGTGGAAAAGATATTCTCATGGCAGAGAAGGAGTTCGAGAAGAAATACAAGGAGTGCTGCAGCCGACCAGCTCTGCCAAACCAGATATGCTCGACCGCACCAGGAGGAGTAGCTAAGGGGAAAATTAGCTCTCTGATCGAGAAGAAATACAAGGAGTGCTGCAGCCGACCAGCTCTGCCAAACCAGATCTGCTCGACTGCACCAGGGGGAGTAGCTGATGTGGGAAGAAAGAGAATTGATGTGGGAAGAAAGAGAATATAAAAAGGGTCTTGCGTCATTATTCTTGGATACCTTGCAACTAATAAAATAAAAATCATAAAATAGTGATCTTGCAGAACTGCTCTCGCATAGGCAGACATGGTGGCAGAAGTGGCAAAGATATGTCGAACTGCAGACGAGAAGCTCCGCGTGACCATATAATTGCAGAACTGGTAAAGATACCTTAGGTGTAGGTCGAGAGATCCGCCGAGAAGCCCTAGGCGCTTAACTCTATGGCCGATGTGACGGAGAGATGTTGAGTTGCAGACGACTAATTCTGTGCGCTTTGAGTAGAGGATAATAGTTCAAAAGCAAGGATAACAAGCATGCTATAAGGCTTTGCTGACGTGGCCACAAAGGACGAAGGAAAATATCTTCACATATAACAGAAAATGGAAGATTCTAGAGGAGGAGAGGTGTACTTGGAGCAGTAAAAGAAGTACCTTGTAAAAGGAATATTTGAGATGACTTAGGCAACAAGGAAATATTAAGGGAAAATGGCAGAAATACCCCTCTTTGTAAAATAATAGTATAAATAGGAGAAATTATGTGTTGTAAAGGGACTTTTCACCATTTCTCAATCAATGAAATACATTCTCTCTTTCTTCTTTAGCAAGTAAAAAACTGTTTCATTCCTTTTGTCCTTGTGTTCTTGTGGTGTTTCATTCACTGTGACATCACTAACCTATTTTATATGATAGAATTTTTTTTGTTCGAATCCGATCTATTTTGTGGATGAATCTAATCAATATCCTATGAAAAGGCTACAATAAGTTTAAAACATTACATTAACAGATTTGAAAATCAAACAATTCATTTTGTGATGTTATGTTGAATTCTTGGATACATTGAATTATGAACTTACAAAAATAAGGTTTTTAGCATTTAAGTATAAAATTAAAAAAATATATTCTATATAAAATATATATTATATACTTCTGTAATAATTGATAAAGAGACGGGTCTGTTAAATCATTTAGACTTCTTTTAAGGCTCGTACAAAATTTAGACTTCTCGTAAAAAGAGCTGATAAAAGACCTTGACCTAACTTATTTAGTAAATAGATCAAATCTAGTCGAGCTAAGACTAGGCGAGTCATGGATCCCTATTGAGTAGTATAACCTATTCTCACCTCTATTTTGTATCAAATATGCAATTTTCAATTATTTAAATGCTAAAAACCAAATAAGAATTATATACAAGTTAGGAAATTACACAGTCAAACTGAAACAGTCAATTATTTGTATAAATTTATATATAATATGTATTAGGTTAGACTTATTATTTTATTTATTTATGGGTCAACAAACTTATGTTCTTGAACACTTTAAAATAAAATATTAAATACTTTAAAAAATTGTAGGTTTATTTGAGACCGGTTGCATAATAAAAGATTAAATATTTTGGCAAAACATAATATAGTGAGGAAATACACTTTTACCCTCAACGGTTGAACAAAACAACACCCAAGTCACTATATATAAGTTGTATCATCGTTGATTATGCCAAAGATTGTGAATTATGGAACCATTTAAATTTCGACAGCTATACCATATGAAATAAACAGAGAAAATAAGATTGATAACCAAAAAAAAATAAAAAATTATATGCCATTGAGTTAACTCTACTCTACTTGGAAAGGATTTTTTTTTTTTTACTCTACTGAGATGATTACAGTTTTGTTACTCTATCCATCGTGAATATATTAATCTGTGTCTAACACTCACATGTTATAGATCCACTTTATCAAATAATTTCACTTTTCATATAATCAAGAGATTAGATCATTGCACGTTAGAGGTGTGTATATATACTATATATATAATGTGTGATGTGTAATATACTTTGAAATAATAAATGGTTAATTTTTTTCAAAGACAAAACTTTGTAGTTTATTATTTAGATTATTAGTATTAATGTATACTTTTTTTTTTACTTTTGAAAGCAGTGTGTGAAGTTTTTAATATTTTAATATTTTTTTGAAGATACAGAAAAATCATAGAATTGAGATTGTAATAAGAATGTAAATAAATCATGTGATAAAAGTTTGTTCTAGTTCATTTATTATAATTCATTAAATAAACAAACAAACTCAAACTTGTTGTTATTCAACTCATTGACTCATGAATATGTTTTTTTATAAGGCTTATGAGCTAGATTGTAAGATATAATAATAATAATAATTGATATTTTGATGTAGGCAAAAACTTGCGTACCCCCGGTGCACCGTACCCCCGGAGGTATTATTAGTTTGGTATTAGGTATATATCCATGAGGTATTATTGGTGTATTCATAAGGTATTAGTGGTATATTTTTTAAGGTATTAGTGGTACACTCATAAGGTATTAGTTGCATATTCATAAGGTATTACGTGTATAATTGAAATATATGTTTTAGTGAATGTATTATTCAAGATATTACTTGTTACATGTTAAGGTATTACTCATATTACTTAAAGGTATTACAATAAGTGTTTGGGGGCACGGTGCCCCCGGGGGCACGCAAGACCTACTCTTTGATGTATAATTTTATACTTTTACCTATGATAAACATATTGAATCGTAATCGTATATATATTACAATATAATTTAATTATAAATTTTAGATATTATATTTTTAAGAATACATAATTTATTGTATTGGTAAATTGATGAATAATATAATTTAATCATTAATATGTAGTAAATTCCTTAAGTTTAATTAAATTCGAGTAAGAATTCGTTTGATAATTAAACAAATCAAATTGAAACAGGCAAAGTGTGATTCAGATCAATTTGATTACATCCTAATCCATTGAACATGTATAGAAAGGCCTAATTTACTCACCGACTAAATCAATTAGTTAAGATCAAAATTAACTTGAGCTAGATTTTAAGAGGCTTGATTTATATTTTTATAATGTGATATTAATTCATTTTATATTAAATATTTTATCCCAAGTATATTTAAGAGAGAGAAAAAGGTGTCAACAAACCACCCTAAAGAACATAGATGCAACATTACTTTAAAAAAAATTAGGAGATTAGGAACTAAAAACAAAGAGTACGTGTAATTTTTTTTAATTAACTAATTGACTAATCAAACAATTAATCCCCTTATTAGTCACCATAATGTATTAATTATGAATGTAATCGAAATTACTAGTAGATATGGTGGGCCATGTCACAATTAAGGATATTGTTCTACTTTGTTCTACTTGATTCAATCCCAGCCACCCATCTCACTCTTTCAGTCAGCACCGCCCATCTATACTATATCTGTCGACCTATATCAGCCGTCCGATTATACCCCCACTCTGCCACACCTACGGTTCAAATTGATTCCTTCACACCTGCAATCCTTGTTACCAAACACCTCCTCTGCAACACTCTCTCTCCTGAAATTTCTATATAAAGGGACCATTTTTCATCATTTCATATCCACCAAAGCTCAAAACACACACTGCTTAGTGCTTACAGTTCACAAACAACAGATTCTAAAGATCTGAATCAGCCTTTTCATCAAATCAAAAATATGGCACCAGAACTGATTACCAATCCAGTGAACCGGGCCGCCTCCGGTCTGGCCAAAGCCGGGAGTCTGCCGAGCCGTGCTTACGTCACCTTCTTGGCCGGAAACGGGGACTACGTGAAGGGCGTGGTGGGTCTGGCAAAGGGGCTCAGAAAGGTCGGCACCATTTACCCTCTGGTGGTGGCCGTCCTCCCCGACGTCCCGGCTGAGCACCGGCGCATGCTGGTGGCGCAGGGCTGCATTGTCCGTGAGATAGAGCCGGTATACCCGCCGGAGAACCAGACCGACTTCGCCATGGCCTACTACGTCATCAACTACTCGAAGCTCCGCATATGGGAGGTAATGAATGAATGAATGAATCTTGTATGTATATGTATTGATTAGTTAAATGATAGATGTTAATTAAGGATGGAATGAATTGGCAGTTTGTGGAGTATAGCAAGATGATATACTTGGATGGTGACATCCAAGTGTACGACAACATCGATCATCTGTTCGATTTGGAGAATGGATATTTACACGCAGTGATGGATTGTTTCTGCGAGAAGACATGGAGCCACACTCCACAGTACCAGATCGGGTACTGCCAGCAGAGCCCGAACAGGGTCCAGTGGCCCCAAGAGCTTGGCCCGAAGCCGGCCCTCTATTTCAACGCGGGGATGCTGGTGTTCGAGCCCAATCTCAACACCTACCATGATCTCCTCCACACTCTTAGACTCACTGCTCCAACACCATTTGCAGAGCAGGACTTCCTGAACATGTTCTTCAGAGACGTGTACAGGACCCATTCCCAACGTCTACAACCTCGTCTTGGCCATGCTCTGGCGCCACCCTGAAAACGTCAACCTCCAGGAGGTCAAGGTGGTGCACTACTGCGCCGCCGGCTCCAAGCCCTGGAGGTACACCGGAGAGGAACTCAATATGGACAGAGAAGACATCAAAATGCTCGTCAACAAGTGGTGGGATATTTACAATGATCACTCTCTTGATTATCAGCCTCACGTCGCCGCCGTTGCTCCGCCGGCGCTCACGGAGGCTGGTGTTGTTCATTTCATCGCCGCCCCCTCCGCCGCTTAGGCTTGGCTCCCCTTTTTGGAGTCTTGATGTGGATGGGCTTGAGCTAATTGAAAAAAGCCCATCATAGAAAAATATATACTTGTTTTTTTTTTTTGGTTTTGTTTTAGGTTATTTATTTTTTTTTTTTGTTTTGAGTGTATAATCTTGGCATTTAGTTTTGTCAGGATCATGTAATTGGTTGAAGGATGTGAATATAATATTCATACAATATACATATAAAATTAGATGTTGCTTATTTTTGTGTATTTAAATTTAAAGTAACTGCGTGTTTTAAGTAGAAGGGATTCTTTTAGATTATTGAGTATTCCTTTTTTAAAATTTTGAAAAGTATTACCCAGAAAAAGTTATATTGAACAAAGATATAAATTAAGTTGGACCAAGATTAAAATTTGGGTTGGAAATGAGTTTATTCAAAGATAATGGATTTGGACTTAAGAAGAAGAATAACATGAGTCTTTTCTATAACAAGTTCAGTGTGCTTGGGTATAAAATGCATTGTTTTTTTGGTATAATTTATATAATCATTAAATAATTATAGACTTAGGAAGTAAGTAATCATCTTAAACACTTGTCGACACCTGGCTACTTAAGCATTTGGTCAACCAGCCACGCCACCTGGTTAGTACTGGTGACATACTATTCACCAATAGAATACTCTATCCTTCACCTTTTACTTAATATTTCAACATACTCATCACACGTCAAATATAAAAGATGATATCATCAATTTATACATAGTAAGAATCATAAATGATCTTCAGTATCAGGACATTAATTATATCAAATTTTGTTACTCAGCTCATGTAGAGTAAAAGTAAGGTTATCGGAATTTTTTTACTATTACATTTCTTTACCAAAATTAATCAGTCGGCTCACGTTGGTTAAAAAAAGAATAAGAAAGTGATATAAATAAAAATATTTATACTCAATACTAATTATTTTATCTTTTTTTTTTTTTTGTCTTGCACTAATGATGTTTTGGTATCGCCACTAAAATTCAAACTGATACCAATAGGTTCAATATCTGAAAATTTCCCAAAAATATTTAAAGATAGATACTACCTTTATTTATTTATTTATTTATTTATTATCATTCATATAAATTACTAACGTACTAATGAGGGTTAGATGTATTTCGCCACATCAGATAAATTCTAACCTACACGTTTCTCAAGTCAACAGTTATTATTTGTTCAATAGTACGGTAAAAATACATTAAATTTAATGTTTATGCCTTATTAATTCAAAGATTAGAAAAAATATCAAACCACATGTAATATATTTTGAATGACATAATTATATTTTTGTATCAAGACAAAAAAAACAAAAAAAGTAGGAGAATGTATTTATGCTGAATTTTCAATCATTAGTTGAATTTTGAATGGAAGAAACAAATCAATTCCTTGAATATGAAACTTACTACAGATCATATACATGCAAAAGCAACACATAGTACAGTCAGTGTTAGTTAGGGAAAATTGTAAATGTAAGATATATTATTTTTAGAAATGAAAGATAAACTTTTAGAACTTTGATATTAGAATGCTAATTTTTCAATTTGAACGATTTTAGAGTAGAAAAATCCGATTCAATTACATGAGATTTGGCCCAAAATGAGTGATTTTGTAATTCTTTTAAAATCATGCAAATTGAAAAATAATTAGTGTCCAAATATCGGCTCATTCACTAGTAAATGAAGTAGCAAAGAAGATCAGCTAGCAGGCAAATTAGATGGAGATAAGGGACAATGCTTTCGGTTTAACTGCACCGGCGCTCATGCTAAATAGCCTATGTTTTGGAATCATACGGCGGAGCAACGATGAACTCTGCCGTTGTCCACTGCTCGCCGCCTCTCCTCCGATCCGCCAAATATTTGGGATGTGTTTAGTTATTTTTGGGTGTATTGTAGCCCAAATTAATAAATTATAAGAACATTTGTATAAGGATATATATAGCAAATTAGCAATATTAAGAAACAAACTTATATACAACCAAGCAATTAATAAATTATAAGAGATTAAACAAGCATTGTCCAAGCAATTAATTAATTACTTCAAAATTTTCAAATCACTTAAAACCCTCACAAAAGTAATTAATTAATCACATCCAAGCAAGGAAGCTTTCACGCACGTTCAAAAGTTGTTTCTCATTCAGTGAAAACCTATTTACATCTCACGATGAGTGTGGTTTAATTGTTGTTGGAAATATAATCTTTAATTGCTCTCGTGATATATAGTCATTTATGAACAAATTGATTCAGTAGACAATTAGCTATTCATTTAAATCTGTTAACTTTACAAATGTTGAGAATCACTGCTACATCTAAAAACCTTTGTGAGGGGTTTAACTCAAAAATAATCAAGGAGTTGAGAACCGGATTCAGCTCCCTATGAACCGGTGGTAAACTGGGTGAACCGGTCACAAGAAGTAAACTGGTACTGGTTATAGCCAGCTCAAGTTAGTTACAATTCTTGTTTGATTTGAGTGAAATTACATGCGATCTTCATCGCTGTGGATGTAGGACTAATTAAACGGCCGAACCACGTAAAAATCTTGGTGTGTTCCGCGTTCGATCCTTGGCTTCTTTCTTACGCAGTACTTGCATGGTAGCATGCAAAGTGGTTTTTTGAGCTGTACATGTAGTTTGGTTGCTTGATTGCTGAGCGGGGAAAATTCAATTTTGGTCCACTTAGAAGGCTACTGCTCATTTTACGTCCACTATCGAAGCTAAATTCAATTTTAGTCCACTTAAACCAAAATTCGTCACTATTTGGTCCAATTTTCACCGAAAACGGGTTTCACCGGTGAGTGTACTTCAACTGCCCCTGAAGTTTTTTAATAGCCTAGGTGGCACACCGAATCCCACGTGGACCAATCAAAATTATCTGAATCACCTATATATATATATATATTTATTTATTGATTAAATAAGAAAAAAATGTAAATTAAAAATAATTAAAAAAACAAAAAACAAATTGAAAACAAATGAACAGAACGGCAGATCTACGGTGGTGCCGGAGGAGAACGGCAGCGCCGCCGTATCATCTGTGTGGATCTCAACTTCCGGTAGAAGCGTCTCGTTGGATTTCATCAGTTCCTTGAAGGGAGCAGATTTGTGGCGGTGTCAGTGCGAAGAGACCAGAACGGCAGATCTGCCGGTGACGCCGGAGGAGAATGGAAGTGCCGCCGTGTCGGTGGGGGAAGAAGACGCGAGTGGCGGTGGGGGAAGAAGACGGTAGCGCGGCGACGAGAAGAAGAAGAAGATGCGACGGTGGGGGAAGAAGACGCAAGCGCGACGGTGAGAAGAAGAAGAAGATACTGCGGTGGGGAAGAAGACGCGAGCGCGGTGGTGAGAAGAAGAAGAAGCAATTGGCACCAGCGAGCGCGGCGGTGGGGAAAGAAGATGCGAGTGGCAGCGGGGGAAGAAGACGCGAGTGGCGGAGGCGAGAACAAGAAGAATATGCGGCGGTGGGAAGAGGACGCGAGCGCGACGGCGAGAACAAGAAGAATATGCGTCGGTGGGAAGAAGATGCGAGCACGGCGGCGAGAAGAAGAAGAAACAGTTGGCAACGACGAACGCGGTGGTGGGGGAAGAAGACCCGAGTGGCGGCGACGAGAGCGGCGGGCGTGTCTGGCAGCTGTGATCTCGGAGGCCAAGTGGCTGAGTTGCGGGGGGGGGGGCGGGGTGCTTGGGGAAGAAGGCTTTTTTTCTTTTTTCTTTTATTTTTTAATTATTTTTTTATTTTTGATTAATTTATATAGATATGTTTGACTCAGATTATTCTGACTGGTCCACGTGGGATTCGGTGTGCCACCTAGGCTATTAAAAAACTCCGGGGGCGGTTGAAGTACACTCGCCGGCGAAACCCGTTTTCCGGTGAAATTGGACCAAATTGTGACAAATTTTGGTTTAAGTTGACTAAAATTGAATTTAGCTTCGATAGTGGACGTAAAATGGGAAGTAGTCTTCTAGGTGGACCAAAATTGAATTTTCCCCATTACTGAGTGTTGGGGATTCGACTGAGTTGATGAATTAACCTATTACCTTATCGGTGTTGTAAACAAGATGTCGTCATAAAAATATTGATATTAATTTTCGTTAGAATATTTTGCGGCTGTCTCGAAATTATTACCTCAAAAGTCATCTCATAAATAATCTGTTTGTACTATCTATGTTGTTGTGCCAAATATGTTTTTAATTATTTTTCCATTAATTGCTTTATGTGACAGCTTGTATCATCAGTTTTTGCAAAAATACGTTATCATAAAAATAGACTTTTCGTTACAACTCTATTGTCATTAAAAGTCTATCATAAACAATCAATTTTGTTACGGTGACAAGATAAATTCTTGTATGAGACCGTCTCACGGAATGAGATCCGTGAGACGGGTCAACCCAACCCGGTCAAAGTCAACGTCAACGATCAACAGTCAAAAGTCAACACCGGTCAACGGTCGGTCAATGTCGTTGACCAAAAGTATTACATATTATATGTAAAAGTAATACACAACAAACATGAAAGTATTACATTATAAATGTAATACTTTTACTTTTATAAGGTAATATTTTCATGTGTATCATATGTGACAATGTTTTGAGAAATTATGTAATACTTTTGTGTGTTTTAGGTATTACTTTTCAATATATTATGTAATACTTTTGTAAAATATTATGATTTTGGATTTGGTTAGAGTATATGAAAATATGTAATACTTTTATGTGTAGTAGGTAATATTTTTCTATATATCATCTAATACTTTTGTAATATATTAATATGTATATAATACAAAAGTATTATCCGATCTATAGAAAAGTATCACCTAATATACATGAAAGTATTATATTATGAAGTATTAAATGATATATAAAAGTATATTACCTACACACAAATGTATTATTACATTATAAGAACATAACGTCATGTAATACTATTGAAATCAACAAGTAATATTTTTCTATACATCATGTGATACTTTTATGTGTAACATGTAATACTATTGAAATCAACAAGTAATATTTTTATGTGTATCATGTAATACTATGAAGTATTAGATGATATATATAAAAATATTGTCTAATACACAAATGTAATATTTTTATGTACAAATGTAATACTATTGAAATCAACAAGTAATACTCTCATAATGTAATACTTTTGTGTGCAACATGTAATACTATTGAAATAAACAAGTAATACTTATATATATATATATATATCATGTAATACTTATATATGTAGTACGTAATACTAATTTAAAGTATCACATGATAAACATAAAAGTATTATGTGAGTAGAATAACAGTATTACATTATGAATGTAATACTTTTATATATGACATGTAATACTTTTATGCAAGACATGTAATACTTTTTGGTCAACGGTGTTGACCAACCGTTAATCGGAGTTGACCATTGACCATTGACCGGGTCGGGTTGACCTGTCTCACGGAACGGAATGGGATCCGTGAGACGGTCTCACCCAAGACTCCCTCCGGTGAAAAAGCTATTTGGACACCAATTGAGTCATTATATAGTAAGAGGTCATCTTACATGTTCCCACATACAGTATGAAGCTGGAATTTTATCAAACAACGTAGTTGACTAATCAGATTGTTGATTACATAATATCACTTAATTAAATCATAGTGACCTGCAAAATATTACGTGTGTGGTCAAAATTAGAGGCATTAATTTTTTTGTTTTGTTTTGAAGTTAATTGGATAATGTTTGATTGAAGACAAATTGATGATTTTTCTTCCTTCATATTTAATATTTATATTAAAGACAACATTTTAAATGTATTTAATTTATGATGCTACCTTTTCAAAGCAAGTTCTAGACAATGATAATGGTATGTTACGAAAAATGTAGACCTTTATCCTAAAGTAAAGATATTCATTTAAGTTGGGCCAAACATTATTTATTATAGAAACACGTAGAAAGCATAATATTCCACGAACTGGATTTTGGTGTTTAATGTTTTTGATTATATCGTGTACATAATTAATTTAATTAGATTAGGTTATTTCTAATATTTCTCAACCACAATCTAGCTAGTACTCAATATCATTTTATTTATCTATAATTGTTCTAGAAAATATGTTTCGTTCCATTTAATCGATTGCTCATGAATAAGTATTACAATTTTTATTTCCAATTATACATGTATCATGATTATTTTAAATTTCATTTTTTCTTTTATGAATGCATTAGTGTTAAGAGTAACAAAACATTCATATGCTCAATAATATTTGTACTAAAAAAATTGTGATATAACTTAAATAACAGAGAATAAAACAAAGGTGTATATATATATATTTATTCAAGTTATTCATAGATCTTAAGTTGAGCGATCTCAAGTAAATCATAAAAACAGAGTTTATTTGAATCACTTAAAATGGATCAATCTATTCACTATGATATATCAGTCTTACATAAATCTAAATAAGGTTACACCTCACACTAGATTTTATGTGAAGCAATATTGTCATACAAATTTTTATGTAGGCATATTGATTCACGAACATATATACAACACAACATCAATCTTACATAAATCTAAATAAGATTAGACCACCTCAAGTAAAATTTAATTTATGTGAAATGATCTCATATGAACTTTGTATGTAACATACTGATTTACGGATATATCCAGAGATGTGAATATTCCCTTACTCCATCCACGATGACTTGAAATTTATTCTCCTTTACCACGTGTCATGAATACATTATAAAATTGTCTCATAATGACAAGCAAAACATTTATTTCTGTAAATTAATATTGGACCCATAAAATACTAACTAGAGATTAGATAGAGCAAGAAGAAAAGCATGGGACTAAGGTAAGGAGGAGGTGGAAGCAATTGGTAAGACAAAATCGTGACATGGGTCCCACCTATATATAACTACTCCTTCTAGAAGCACGCCCACGTGGTGCAGGTGGCAGTTAATTAGTTAAACACCTTTTTCGATACCTTGTCTAGTTGGTCGTTAGTTAGTTGGTCTTCATTTTCTGCTCTTTTTTCGCCAACACATGGGAATATTTCATTTGATTTTGTGTCACACTTTATGATATCATCAATTTTATTTTATGCGTTGTAATTGAATTATTTGATCATGGATTTTGGTGGTAATAGATATTGTGGCCCTACCTCAATAAAATATGCAAAAATCTATATATTTTGCAATTATAATTTAATGAAAGAGAGTCTTATCAGCACAATGAAATCAGTTTTGTAAGTTACGTGTGGTATGAAATTTTTAAAATTTAAGGAACTATAAACTTTGTTCCACTCTTTATTTGTTAACTTCTTTTTTTCAAATCATAGTTGTGAATCGTGTATGAATTGAAAAAAGAAAAAAAGAAGCTTTAATTTAATAATTTTTAAATGTGAATATTGGTTTTACAGGTATCGTGCGTTTGACATTATGAATTTTTAAAAGAAAGAGTCTAGGTTGTGTTTCGATCAAATGATTTGAAATTTTGTTTGAATGTATTTGGATTGCTATGAATTTGATTCATTTGAAGTCTTTTCATTTCGAACTAATTTTTGAGCAATTTGAATGGATTTTAATATACAATAATTTGATATACTGAATTTGAAATTCATTGATTTAAATCTTATATTTCAGATCACTTAATCGCAATGCTACATGAGATTTTATATTTAAAAAACCTCATAAACTTTTGTGGATCTTAATTATAAGTTCTTAAACATCTTTCGTAATGTTACAATTTCATGTCAGACAAGATACCACTACCTGCAACTTAGACATGTTACAATTTTATTTTATTTAATATGTTACGGATCTAACTAATTAACTCATCTCATAAAATTAGATTTGTAAGACAGACAATCTTATAAAAACATACATTAAAATATTAAAAAAACTTATAAGTTCAACCAAAAACCCTCTGTCATGCTCTAAAAATGAATAAATTCAACCAAATGTCCTCTTAATATGGAGACAGTAGTCAAACTTACATTAAAAACAAATGAGTGAGATATTCTATTACATTTGGTGTTACATCTCATATTTCAAATTAGTCACCGTATGTCATGTGGATCAATGACATCACTAATTATTATGTGAGTTGTATTAAATATTATGTAACACGATATATATCACTAAATAAATGTCTCACAGTAGAAATATAAAGTTCCTTTGAACTCTTTTTGTTAGCTTAAAGATAATTTATAGAGAATTAAACTAAGAAGAATAACTTTATTTTTCCTTTTCACATTATTCAGTACCCCATCTACGATTTATACACGTGAATATCAATGTGTGATGATTATTTGTAAATATCAAATTAAACATACACTAAAATAGAGGATATCATGCATATATATAACTATTCTCAACTATTATTCGAAATTAGGTTCAATACAATCTTAAACATCAATATGCAAAGGATGGATGATTAAAACCTAAAAAAAACAATTAACACAAGTATATATTTCTTGATGGGCTGTTTTAAAAGCTCAAGCCCATCCATACAACACACACACAAAAACCAAAAAAAAAAACCAAATCATTTATCGAAACTGGCCAGAAACCTAAGCCTAAGCGGCAGAGGGGGCGGCGATGAAATGAACAACACCAGCCTCCGTGAGCGCCGGCGGAGCAACGGCGGCGACGTGAGGCTGATAATCAAGAGAGTGATCATTGTAAATATCCCACCACTTGTTGACGAGCATTTTGATGTCTTCTCTGTCCATATTGAGTTCCTCTCCGGTGTACCTCCAGGGCTTGGAGCCGGCGGCGCAGTAGTGCACCACCTTGACCTCCTGGAGGTTGACGTTTTCAGGGTGGCGCCAGAGCATGGCCAAGACGAGGTTGTAGACGTTGGGAATGGGTCTGTACACGTCTCTGAAGAACATGTTCAGGAAGTCCTGCTCTGCAAATGGTGTTGGAGCAGTGAGTCTAAGAGTGTGGAGGAGATCATGGTAGGTGTTGAGATTGGGCTCGAACACCAGCATCCCCGCGTTGAAATAGAGGGCCGGCTTCGGGCCAAGCTCTTGGGGCCACTGGACCCTGTTCGGGCTCTGCTGGCAGTACCCGATCTGGTACTGTGGAGTGTGGCTCCATGTCTTCTCGCAGAAACAATCCATCACTGCGTGTAAATATCCATTCTCCAAATCGAACAGATGATCGATGTTGTCGTACACTTGGATGTCACCATCCAAGTATATCATCTTGCTATACTCCACAAACTGCCAATTCATTCCATCCTTAATTAACATCTATCATTTAACTAATCAATACATATACATACAAGATTCATTCATTCATTCATTACCTCCCATATGCGGAGCTTCGAGTAGTTGATGACGTAGTAGGCCATGGCGAAGTCGGTCTGGTTCTCCGGCGGGTATACCGGCTCTATCTCACGGACAATGCAGCCCTGCGCCACCAGCATGCGCCGGTGCTCAGCCGGGACGTCGGGGAGGACGGCCACCACCAGAGGGTAAATGGTGCCGACCTTTCTGAGCCCCTTTGCCAGACCCACCACGCCCTTCACGTAGTCCCCGTTTCCGGCCAAGAAGGTGACGTAAGCACGGCTCGGCAGACTCCCGGCTTTGGCCAGACCGGAGGCGGCCCGGTTCACTGGATTGGTAATCAGTTCTGGTGCCATATTTTTGATTTGATGAAAAGGGTGATTCAGATCTTTAGACTCTGTTGTTTGTGTACTGTAAGCACAAAGCAGTGTGCGTTTTGAGCTTTGGTGGATATGAAATGATGAAAAATGGTCCCTTTATATAGAAATTTCAGGAGAGAGAGTGTTGCATGGTAACGTCAGAATAATAAATTTAGCAGTGACACTTGTTTGCCTACATACGGTCCCTAACTTAATTTATTACAGGATGTTTTATATATATATATATATATATATATATTTTATAGGTAATATATGTATATTCTTTAGGTATCATATATTACTATATATATAAAAATATATATATGATATTTATAAAGTGTATGTATAATACCAAAAAATGTAACACCTATAGAATATATATATAACACTTGAAGAACATGTATATAACATCTAGATCTGTGCCTCTATATGCCCTAGGGGTATATAAGTTTTGTCCTAAATTTAGATATAACATTATTAAATCGCAGAAGGCTTCTTTTTCTTTTTTTTTTTTTTTTGGGCGTTTGTTTTGATATTAATTGTAGTTAAATTTTATTTTCTACATTCAAAATAGTACAAAACAAAATAGTTGTAATTGTATTATTTTATTCTAAAGAAGTAGATGTTCGAAATTGTTGAAAAGGTGTTTTAATTTTTTTTAGAATTAGGCTACACACCTCAAAAATACTATACTCACCTCAAATTTTCTATCTATATACCAGCTTTCATTCTTCAAAAAAATTGAGTGTCTTAACTAAGTTTTAGAATTATTTTTTTTATCTTAATTACGGCCTATAAATGAGCTAGACATTTGCATTCATCCATTCACACTCTAAAAAGATGGATTCGATTAAATATTTCGAGGTCTATTAAAATTTGGACATCATTAAATTGATTCAATAAAATGAGTTTTTCAGTTGGATTTGCCTCCATCGTGTTACACCTTCCATACCAATTCATATATGTGTATATATATTTATATATTAACCAAACTAATTCAAAATGAGAATAGATCAAAGATGTATATTTAAAAAAAAAAAAAACATTGCCTAAAGGGATGTCATACCCTATGTATTGAAATTTTAGGCAAAGGCAAATGCATAGTAAAATATTGCATGGAAAATGACATTTGCGTAGAATCAAAATAAAGATGAAAAAATTATGAGGTGAGAGAAATTAGATTAGGAAGAGTGGCGGTGTAAAGAGAATGAATCCTGACCGTCCGCGTGGCAATATTTGGTTGATGATATAGAATGGGCGGTGCTGAGTAAGGAAAAGATGTGTGTGTGATTGAGTTGAATATACTAGAAGAATATCCTCTATTCTTATTTGCCCTACCTACCACCTTCTCATTTACATTTATTAAATTAAATAAATCTAGCTTTATCTAAATACTAAAACTCATGCGAGATGGTTTAATGGATAGCTTTCGTAAAACGAATCCTTATTATCTATGTATGCATCCATATTCACAATTTTTCATATGAATTGTTAAGTATGAGTTATGTATTAACCCGTCTCACGAAAAAAGATTCGTGTGATGGTTTCACACAAGACATACTCTTATCTAAATGATTGACTAGCAAAAACTTTTGCATCGGATCCTAGATTCGTATTTCCAACCCGACTCATCTATTCATCAATTTATATTTCATAAAAATTTATGTGAAACGATTTTATCGACAGTTTTTGTCAGATGAATTATTTTTGAGTAAGTTTTGTGTGAGACCGTCTCACGAATCTTTTTTCGTGAGACGGGTCAACCCATAACCCACACTAAGCAATTCAAATGAAAGTTTATGGATAATAATTCAATTTATGGATAATAAGGATCCGTCTCACGAAAACTTTCCGTGAGACCGTCTCACATGAGTTTTTGCGATTATTTTTACCCACTAACCAAACTAATTTTCACAAATTTATATATATGGTTTGTGAGGTGAGTTATGGATTAACTCGTTTTATATAAAATGATATATGAAATGGTCTCTTTAAGATTTACCCTTAAGAGTTTAATTTCGCTATCTAGGTAACCAAAAGAGACATATGTCGCTGTCTGGGTAATCCTTAAGAGTTTAATTTTAATTTCAATTTATTTTCAATTACTGCACATGATATTTCTAATTTATTACAATTAAACATTTAATGAGATAATGATAAGTGAAAAATGAAAAGTTTATAGTTATGATAGTTTATAAAATTGTAACTTACAAAATTTTAGACAAAACATTCTAATTAAAGTTGAATGTTACAATTAAACATTTTTTAAAAGAATAATTATATGAGATATGACTCTATGGATGTAAGAAATTAAATTCACCACGGATTTGAAATTTGAAATTAGGACTAGCGAAAGTTATAACGCTACGTATCTTTAACTCGGGAGCAAACATCTTGTCGCGTAGCGAGCGAGTGGGGTCATTTCTAACTCAGTGACGTCATCACATACCCCATTTGTGCTTGGATTTGTTTCAGCGTTTCAGAAATTTAATCTTCACATTATTACTTCAAATCTCTTGTACTTCCAATTCCGAATTCATGGAGGATCTCACTGCCACTTCCAAGAAAATCAGAGTCGTGTATTCTGATCCATACGCCACTGATTTGTCATCGGATGAATCTGAAGCTGCACAGCAGAAATCGAAGAGGAAAGTTCACGAGGTTGTTCTTCCCAATTGTAAGCTTGTCAACAGCAACATGGAATTCGGCTCTGTGCCCAAGCAGCCTTCGAGCAGCTTCGTTGGTGTGAGGAAGAGAAAATGGGGAAGGTATTGCGCTGAAATCAGAGACCCTTTGAGGAAGAAGCGCGTCTGGCTCGGCACTTTCACCACCGCCGAAGAGGCTTCCAAGGCTTATCTGTCGAAGAAACGTGAAATTGAGAATGAGATGAAAGCCAAACAGGGGATTGATTGGGTTCCTGGTGAAAAGCTACCAGCTCATGATTCTCCATCTTCGGTTCTCGAAATTCAAACCGGTGGTGGCGACGCCATGGAGAAGGAGGTTTCCGGGAAAATTAGGGCTTTGAAGAGCTCTGATAGGAAACTCGGGTCTTTGACAGGAATTGTTGATGATGATGGGAGTTCGATTGGGGAATTTAGCAAGCTTGACGATGAACCCCAGAAGCAGGTATACCAAATGTTTTGCTTTTTCTTTTTCTAACTTCTGATGAAAATATGAAATATCATGAGGTGTTCATTTTGTTAAATTTTCATCGTTTTTTGCTGTGTTCTAAGTCATATTCCTTCAATATGCACTTTTCAATTTTGTCACTGTCTTTGAGGAAGTTTATATGTGTATTCATGTGCTCTGTTTGCAAGTATTACGCCTGCTTGGTCTCCATGATATGTTGAGAGATGTGCTTATAAGAACTCTTGAATGAGGTGATTGATCATTGGTTTTATCATGATGTCTGTCCATGTTTCCTAGTTTGCCTAATGTTTCCTTTCTGAACTTTGTGAAGAGTATAAATGGGCTGGTGTTTGGTGTTGGAAGAAAGGTAGAAGTATCATTTGATGGAGAAGAATTTCAGGATGTCTGGTTTCCAGCCTTGATTCGCCGAGATTTGGGAAATGGGGCTTTCTTGGTGGAGTATAGTAGCACCAAGGGTCAAGCTAAGAAAGCGAATGTTGATTCCATCCATGTTAGGCCCTGCCCTCCTCCACTGCCAAGGGATAGAAATGATTTTGTTTTATCAGAAAAAGTTGATGCATTCTTTCACTTTGGGTGGTGGAGTGGAGTAATTACGAGAAAGCTTGGAAGGGATAGATATGTTGCTTATTTTAAGCAAATGAAACTGGATAAGGAATTCAATCAATCGCAATTAAGACCTCATATGGAATGGAGCGATGGCAACTGGTTATTATTGGCAGGTGATGGAGTGCGTGAAGATCGTAACACACGTGATCAAAAATCTGCGATGACTGCAATTTCTATTGATGGAAAATCTTTCTCTTCGTTGAAATCAAAGAAGAAATCAATTCCTGCTAATCAGAAAATCTCTCATGTGACCAAGAAACGACAGTATCATCTATCTGATTCAGGGACTGCTCTGAAAAAGCTCAAGACAGGAGAGGTTATGGAAGCTAATCAACAAGAGAGACAAGATAAACCAATCAAACTAGGTGTAAGTGATTTTCTTAGTCGAGATTCTGTTGATAATCTTGAAATCTCTGCAGCACAACCTACAGCGGACCAGTCTTGTAATTCTTCACTCAGAATGAAAAATCAAGATAATGCAGCCAAAGCGTTCGTGCAAAACAACAAATCTCAGGTGAAGATTAAGTTCTCATCCTGTACTATGAAGAAGAGCAGTAGTAGAATGTTGCCACTTGAAAGTCTGGAACATGATAGTGCACAGAAGGAGCCAGATGCAGCACGGAACACTGAAGTAGATGCTCAAGACAAGCATGCAAAATAGAAGACTGTGCTTCCTTCGGTTTTCAAAGTGTAGAAACTGTGGATATTGTGAATGAATAAGACTAGCAACTTAATAATGCCACAATCTAAAGCAAACATTCAGAGATTGGAGAATCTAATGAGAAAAGAAAGAGGGGAAGGTTCTCATACTCCAATGTTGGAAAATGCTCAAAATGGAGATAGTGATTCCAGTAATTTGAACAAAATGGCAGATGATTCATGGAGAAGTACTCAAGTGGTGGTGATGGGAGTTGAGGTTGATCACGTTCAAAGTGCATTGATAAGATAAACCCTCCATCTGTATTGGAGGAGTTGAGCAACACATAGCTGATAGAGAGAAAGCGAGACATGGTGTTGTATTTGATGATGAAGATAGTGGGCCCCAGTGGGGAACTCTGTTGGCGTTACGCTTGTTAAAAATAGTAAGAAGCAAGTTAAGCAACCAGTAAGTGGAAAACAAGCTTCTTCAGCTCTAGTAGATGAAGATTCTATATCACTCATTGAGTTGCAAAGTGTTCCTTTTGTGAAAACACTTAACTTTGGGAAACTATTGAATCTATGGAAGTTTTTCAAAGGATACAATAGAAGCCACGTTTCAAGCCTTTAGAACAACATCTTAGAGAAATTTCAGGTGAAGGCTTGGCTATATGTCATATGGTGCAAAAAGCTTTCATATTGCAGTTGAATAATCGGAGGAGAAGCATCATAGATGACATAATGGTAAGGCTACCAGATTTGGAAAAAAAAATATGGATTTGATGTCAGCATTGTAGAAGACAGTATAACCAGTTCGCTAGGGGCGAAGAACAGAGGACTAAAAAGCTTGAGCTCTTGTTAAGGCCCTCAGAGTTTGGCAACTTGTTAATTCTGGGAAAATCTTGTTATGTCATTGCTTTCCCTAACCGTTTTAGACTGATTGTTCTGATTCTTAAGCTTTTTAAGTTTTTACAATACAGTTTCAGAGTTCTACCCGTAATTCTCTCTCTCTCTCTCTCTCTCTCTCTCTCTCTCTCATTGGGACATAATATTTTGTGGAGAATATAGTAGTCGCAAGAATGTAGTAAATGTCTTAAGTTTTTATTTTTTCCCCTTGTGTGAGTGTGTAAACTTAAATTATGTAATGTACTTGCTATTTAATCCCTTGATTTTATGTTACATATCTCACTTCTTATTATTTTCTTCCTCTATTTTATATCAATGACAAATTTAAGGTTGCTATGAGTCGTTCAACGTACTTGTACACCTTGGAATTTGATTCCCTAAATTCATATCTTTGCATATACACACGAGAGCATGGAGACTGGGTTTTACATGAGTTTAAATAAATTGAATTTTATTAAAATTGAATTTTTAAATATTATTATTTATATGAAAATGGTATTTATAAATTTGTGTTATAACTATCTCTAAATCGTATTGAATATAATGGGATTTTGATCAATCATATGTTATCTAACTATTGAGATAAATAATTTTAATATGTGAATAAATTTTATACATACTAAAATACTTTTTTATAAATTTTATTTGATGACTTTAAAAGTTTAGATTTAATAATGTAACACTCCTAATAATAATAATAATTATTATAACAACATCAACAATAATAATAATATACAAATATGAAATCTTTATGCAACATTTACTTAAAAAGAAACACTCAAATTTTGACACACTTTGTAAATATATAATTTTATGTGATATGAATCATACATCAAGTGATATTACTGATCTGATCCAGTAATATCAATATAGCCATACATTTATGTGTATCTAATACAACTATAAAGTATGAAAAGTGTAGCTAATATAACTATAAGATATGAAGGAATACATAACTGTCCAAAAATAGGTTAAAATATATTTAAAAATCTTAAAAGTAAGACTAACATAACATAATGGTAGAACTAACTCATCTACCCAAACACATGAACTATGCTAGATGGGTGCGTAGGAGTCGGGCCAGGTGATCCATATACGTAACGTATAAAAGGTTTTGCCTTTATTTATATATAGGGTTTATTGCGCGAAACTCCCTCGTGTTTCAAAAAGTCTGCGTCGGTCCCCCCTGTGATAAGGAAATTGCAACTTAAACACGTGTGATAACAGAAACTCGATGCACGTCTCACACAACTTAACGGGTGTTAACACCGTGATATTTTTCCACCTTCTTTCTCGTTATGTCCCTCATATACCCTAACAGAGTACTGAGAGAAATTTTAGGGCTAGAAATGATTTCTCCCAACAGCCACCACCACCCGCCGTGCTCCCTCTATTTCAACTTCGGGTCGGATTTTTCGAGGTCCGATCTGAGGCTGCTTCTCGGCGTGCTTGGTGTGCCGCTAGCGCCGGTGCACGTTAGCAACAACGACCCTTTGCCTCATCTCTGTATTAAAGACACACCCATTGTTAGTTGCCTCTTTCTTCTCTCTACATTTCTGTTTCTCTCTCTAGATTGTGGGTTTGGATTTTCTGCATTTCTGTTTCCAAAAACTATCCATTTTGATTGTGGGTTTGGATCTGATCGTTTGCAAAAGTCTGTAGAAGTTGAGGTTGGAAATGAGCCTTCACCCAAAACGACCCTAAATTTTCCTAAATTCCCTGCTTTGAAATTGAACTCTGGTACAGAAACAGGACCAAGTATTCCACAGATTCTTCATTTGGTGAGATTTTGTTCTGCTTGCATTCCTCAAATGCTGTTGTTTAGAACCTTACACTCCACTTTAATTTCACCACTAACATGCTTATAAATGTCATTTCTTAATTATTATAAACTGATTATTCATTGCCATGTTCTAGAAGTCTTCCTTTTATTTTCTTTCTTTAACTTTCTTTTGCTTCTTTGCCTACTTTTTGCTAGATTTGTAATGGGAGAGGTGAAAGTTCTTCGGAAAACAAGCGCAGTGCTCTTCAACAGTTGATTGAAGTTTCTATATCTAGCGATCACTCTATTTGGAGCATGGTAAGAGATGTATTTTGAATTATCCGATCTTATTATGCCTATATATCTGCCTTGTTTCTTTTCTTGTTCAAGATTTATTTCTATTCATACTGTCCATTTATCAATTTTATATTTTTATGCTAAGCACTTCCAAATAATCGCAGGCTTAGATTCAAGATTCCTCCTCTAGTTTTTTTCTTTTGTCACTTGGGGTATATGTTCTGGTTGCCAAAATACAAGATCTTTTTTTATAGATGTTTGGGGGCATATATTTTAGGTACATATGGGCCGAATTGGTGATACAAATTTCTATTTTGTACATGAAGTTTACATTGCCATGTAATGGATGACAATTTCTCGAATCAATTTATTTGCATTTGTCTATTTTGGTTTCATTTTTCTCAATTGTTGTTCCTTTTCTTAATTATTTTCAGTTTTAGGCAGATTTGATATTAAATATTAATAAAATTAACTATGTAAAATTATCAAAATAAATTAAATAATTTGCCAAAAAAATAAAAAACGTACCTGGTGGCCGTGGTTGGCTAGGGGAGAATTTTTTTTCAATTGCAAAATTGTGGAGGGGGGTTTTGATGCATGTAAATAAGTAGTGCATACACATACATATATAATACAAAAGCAGGGGTAATTCTGTATTTTCAACCCCATATAACGGTCAAAAATGAAGAAACATCGCACTTCAGGCGCGTCGCCCGCACACCCGTGAAGTCTGACGACTTTGGGGGTTTCGCGCTGAGTTTTTCAAATCACAGGTGTTTTCCCTGCAATTACCGTAACACAGGGGGGACCGATGCAAATTTACCATAACAGGAGGGGGTCTTCAGGATTTTACCCTTTATATATATATATGGATGGTATCAATATTGTAGGATATGAATATCCTTTATGATAATGATAAAATCTTGAAAATTGATATAAAGATCTTGTCAATAAAATATTGGCTTGTTAATTAATTATTATGATGGAAATCCTGGTTGTTAAGTGCACCTTAATCTATATATAAACAGATTTGGTGATCATAATAATTCTGAAACGCAACTCTAGATTTCTTCTTCCCTTTATTTACCATTCATTCATGTCTTTATTAATTAATTAGGGTTTAAGGCGATCGTCATTCCCATAACGCCAAATCTTCGCAATTGCGTGCAGCAAATTGAAGCCTCCCGCCCTTGCAGAACATCAATGGACACCGACAGAATATCAGAATACTTCAAGATAGGAGCCCACATTGAGGTCAACAGCACCGAAGTTGGCTTGGATCGGTCCTGGTTCGCGGGGACTGTGATTCGGCTTCTAAAGGGGGATAATCCGAAGGTGCTGGTGGAATACGCTACTTTGATGGCGGACGACGCGGGGACGCGGCCGCTGAGGGAGGTTAAGGATGTGTCGCAGCTACGGCCGCGGCCGCCTCGGGAGAATCGCCTCTTCTTCAAGCTCTGTGAGGAGGTGGATGCCTTGTACAATGGCGGATGGTGGGAGGGTATTATCATCCAAGTGGCTGGGGATTCGTATAAGGTCCATTTCCGTGGGACTAGGGAGAAGCTTTTCTTCAAGGCCTCTCATCTCAGGCTCCACCGTGAGTGGGCCGACGAGATGTGGTTCCCGCCTTTGGAAGATGAGGTAGCCGCTTTTTCTAGTCATCATTTCAATCTTCTTCTCTGATTTCTGAATTTATGCATGAGTTTACATTCATCATGTTGATGCAATTGATGTTGCCACTTTGAGATTGTTTAGTAGCTTGAGTGTTTCTTTTTTTTTTTAGTAGATAATATTAACTGTGGTGTATTGATTATGCAAATGCATGTTCACCAGCTTATGCTTTGTGCTATCCGATCACTCGGACATACTCTACATTCAAGAGAGGACAATTATGATGCACCATATTGGTTGTGAGAGAGAAAGTTTGGCTAATAATTAGATAGTGTATACCCCTCCCAACAATTTATGCTAATCGTTTTCAGAAAGTAAAGAAGAACCAATTGATCTTATTGTGTCACATAATTACATGAAACAATGGTAAAGGTTAAATTTTTTATTTTACTTTGTTTATTCATTTAAAATTTTAAATGCAAATAAAGATATGTGCTAATATTTCTCACCTTTCAATGCAGCAAACACCATTTGTTGATGAAATGGAAGCTAACGACGAGGTGCTAGAACATAGTTATATCCCTGGAGACCAAGTTGAAATCAGTAATGATGGTGAGGGATTTGAAGGTGCTTGGTTTCCTGCAACTGTTTTAAAAACAGTAAACAATGGAAAATATCTAATTGAATACCATTACATCGTGAACGATGATGACAATACCTTCACGAGAGAAGAGGTTGATGGACTCCATATGAGGCCATGCCCACCTGAAATTGGAATGGTTGACCGCTTTGAAATTCATGAAGAAGTTGATGCTTTCTACAACGATTGTTGGTGGGTTGGCTTGATTTCTAAAGTTCTTAAAAATGACAAATACTGGGTATACTTCAAAACTACTGATGAGGAGTTGAAGTTTGACCACTCTAACTTGCGCGTGCATCAGGAATGGAGAAACGGCACGTGGCATTAATATCCAAGGTACTACTTTCATGCAGTTTTTATTTACACAAGTCAAAGTAAGACATCTTTGCAATGCGTGCATGGAAGTTCTTGTTAGTATAGTTATTATTTGCAACATATGCTTATATCATGAAATATAGCAACAGGGACATTTTTCCCCTAAAGGTTTGGTCTAATGTACATTTTTGTTCTAATAGTCTTGAAAATATCAAATTTACTCTATGGTCACTGGACGGAACATCTTTATTACAACACAACTTTGCAAAAAGCTGCTTATATCCAGTGCAAAATTATGATCTCAAAGTTAGGGTGAATTTGATTCCAAACTTTTGGGTTATCTGACTATATAAGACCTGCAACCTGAAATATTTAAGATATCACTTACAAACAACAGATGTTGTTTTCTTATGTTTGTAACTCAATTATGCGATCTAGCAACCAATTATAAGGGTCATGGACCAGTAGTGGGTGTGTATGCATGTATTCTTGCATCTATTGATTGCCTACCTTCATTTAGAACAGACCTGTTGCTGTGGTTTGTTCTGATCATTGTAATTTACCACAATAAAATTCATTAAAAAGATTCTAGTTCATGCTCTCATAACACTTTTCTTGCAGCTTCGAGTACCATCTTGAGGAACTCCTCTATCGTTGGTTAACTACTGTTACACCCCTTACATTGTTTTTATGTCCACAATACAACATGAACCATGAGAGGAATAGAATATTCACACATTTCGAGGATGCGATCAGCATATTTTGTCGGGGATAAATGCATTTCGCCATTTAAACTCTTCGATTTTTTGCTTTTTCAAGAAATCATTGACTAATATTTGTCTTAGATGGTGAAGTGCAACAAATCGTAAAATTCAGGGAGAGTGCAACCAAAAAAAAAAAAAAAGGTTTGTATGATTAAGTGTAGAAAATCACAAAATCGGAATTAGAATTCGCAATTACCCCTATTTTGTATAGCATAATTAGCATGCCAATAAGTTGATTAAGAGAAATCATTGTAATTATCACTTTTCTGTGAGGTGTTAGATAATTATGAACACCACACATTTTTCGCTCTTTTTTTAATGAATGACTATCGGGTTCTTTGCAGGATCTGAACTAGTAGCAGAGGAACACTGGCTGGTCCGTCATTGCTAGAATGCATATAGCTTAAATTAAGTTGAAGTGTTTCCTTGAAACAAAACCTGAAATTGGATTATATAGAACTCGAGGAACACTTCTATTTTGCTTGCTGATTATGCCTTCACCTTTGTTATCTAATCATATCCGGTTGCTTTAATTGCATTTAGATGGAAGGATCTGAAATCCATGCAAATCTATAAATGTTTGTTTGCATCGATATGGATTTGAATTTTGTCATGCTTGTCTTTTGTTTTGAGCTATTTTTTGTGCTTAAGGTTGTGTTTGAATTTAAGGATTTTGAGGAAAGATTTTAAAGGATGTGTTTATTCAAGATTTGAAAACGAAATTTTGCAAGTTTAAATTCACGTGTTTATAAGTATGGATTTAGGGAATCTTGAGTTTGTTTTGGACTTTTGCAAGATATGACCTTAGTTCAAATGTTGTTTTCACACTATAAAT
This sequence comes from Scutellaria baicalensis, assembly GCA_005771605.1. Taxonomy (NCBI): domain Eukaryota; kingdom Viridiplantae; phylum Streptophyta; class Magnoliopsida; order Lamiales; family Lamiaceae; genus Scutellaria; species Scutellaria baicalensis. Next base: position 47,642,183 of record CM016722.1, read on the forward strand.
TGTGGAAGAAGTTAATGTTACTGTCTATGTTCCAAAACCAATATAGATTTTGATCTACTCTTATTTAAGTAATAATATAGATTAAGGATCTACTCTTATTTCGTAATTATTAATAAAGTTGGGAGTTCCTCATGAAATAAACGTACCAGCCAAGAAAACATGCCAAATTTTATTTCCTACTCTGGAGAGAGAAAAAAAAAAAAAAAAAGGACCCAAATATAGAAAAAAAGTCATTGGATAAAATATGCATGACCGGTTCTAATAAAGTAAGTTCTAATTGAGTAACAAAATATAATCAATTGTAATGAAATAAGCTAGGATTTTGATGTTAACTAGAGAAATCGTCCAAGAAAATCTTTGGTCTTAGCAATGTAGGGAAGGGTTGTGGGAATTATATGACCAAGATCGTGTTCGATAATCACCGAGCATCCAGCCTCAAACAACAATGCAAGCTCCCGACTAGCTTGGCACTCGATCTGCCTGTCTTTACCCTCTTTGTTGCCAAAAATATGAAGTGAGGGAAAGTTGATTGACCCCTCGGCATAATCTTCCATATTAGCAGCAAAACCGGAGCAACATATCACAAATCTAAAATCAATCTCACCTATGAGCTTCTCCCTATTAGCACTGACTAAGGCAGCCATTGCAGCTCCTTGAGAGAATCCCAATATCCCATCGAATGGCCCTGCTTGAGAGAATACAGTTTTCAAATATTCGATAGATTTTTCAAACCCCTCTGTTTGCTGCTGGTACTGCAGGGGGTCGAATGCAGCTTTGGCCACCTCCCACTCAGCAACGTGCTGCTTTCCATCATAATTTGCATCAACCAGCCATGCAAACTTTTTATTACAATGGCTGAAAGTTGGGGTAGATTTGCCAATGTGATTTTGAGGAGGGTTATAAATGAAAGGTAATTCATGTGGCGCGTCAACAAACACGAGCTCAGCAATGTTTTTGAGTTTCTTGGCTAATGATGCTGTTCTTCCTTTGAAACTGGAGGCGTTTTGTCGAAAGCCATGCAAGCATACTATTCGCAGTTTTCTTGATTCAGTCATAGTGGTATTTTGTTCTGCACAATGCAATTATAAAGTCAATTAGCCTCTTAATGACCTCCTTAGAGAACAGCAAGAAAAAAATAAGTGAAAGTTACAAATTACCCTTAGTTTAGCCTAACGACAGACATAACCCAATAAAGATTGTTTTCTAACAAATAACCCCCAGAGTACTACAAAGAGCCCTTGAGATGTGTTTTGCCCTTAAACACCTCCCTCAGCTGGTGTGACTAAGGAAACAAACCTTTGCGAGTCTTTTGTTATCAGGCAATACATGACGACTAGTTTCTGTAACTATCTCAAAGAATAATGAAATAGTTTCTGTAACTATCTCAAAGTATAATGAAGAAAGTGTGGCATGATCAGGAGAAAACTAAGTAAATATCACCACAACACCTTTTGGATCAATTCAGAAAATGTGGCAAACGAAATTGCATATAAGATTAAGCATTGGGGTCAGAATCAACCATAGAAATGTGAAACTCGTCAACTGAGAATGGAAACAAAATCAATTGAAGAATGAAATGCTAAGAAAAAGAATTTACTTGAAATAGAAAAGGGAGAACGGATGGCTTGATCCATGTTGAAACTGTGATCATCACATGCTGGGTTTGGTACTTCTGACATAGAGAAAATTGATGTAGCCGGTTTGTCATCTTTCTGGCACAACTCACAGACGAAGGAAGAATTCGTTTCCTGAAAATATTAGTTGGACAATTTTAGATTGGCTTCTTAACAAGCAAAACTGCTACTGTAGAATCTTCTAATTGCATTCAGGATAAGGTGTAAAATAACAGCAACTAATTACAGAATTGCGTATCCTTGTTGTCATCTAAATAGGTTCAGGTATTACAAATAGAACACACCCGGCATCCACCACAGATCAACACGAGCATCCTACAGTGAGTACACCGGCAGCGAGAAGTGTAGTCATCATATGACGTGCCACAGAGAAGGCAAGTTCCCAACACATTAGCATTTGAGCTCCCAACAGAAACCCTGAAAGAAAAGGATCATATTATTTCTAAATCATTTAGTATTTTCTTTAATCACAGAAATGTGCTGGAGCAGAGAACTAAAAATAACTGCATCATTCTTTCTGAATGGAAGTCAGATAATGAAATACGGACAGATATATAAAGTGTACCTATGGTCGAAAACAAAATTCTTTCCTTTGAAGAAGCCTCCATCACGAAATTGTTCCATATATCTTTGAATTCCACCATATAACTGAAAATGGCCACAAAATGAAAATTTGAGCATTTTTCACCCAATATTGTTTTACCCCCTAAGGGAATCGTTTTGCTTTAAAATTCTCACAAAAAAAAAAACCTAACAGAGCTGATGTAACGTTTTCCTTAATTGCATGTGCATAGGGCACCAACAGGTCAAGGCTTAGATAGGATGCAGCTTGCAAATTCGTATAGAATGTATCTTCTTCAATATGCCAGATAAAATAAAAGGATTGCCAACCAGAAAGCTGATGCACCAAGGCAAATGCATTGAAGCAAGAGGAGCAAATATAACTTTGAAACGTGTCGCAAATTCACATAGAATGTATCTTCCTCAAGATGCCAGATAATATAAGAAGATTTCCACCCAGAAAGCTGATGCACCAGGGCAAATGCATAGAAGCAAGAGGAGCAAAAATAACTTTGAAACGTGTCAAAAATAAATTAGTGCCAGGCACCTGAATCGAATGCATTTAAGTTTTACAATTAAATATACTTGCAATCAAATACATGACAAACATAGAAGCAGCCTTAACTGAATATATATTGGTTGCGCACATGAATATCTTGATAAAGTCAAAAAGGCTAGTTTTCTAATTATTTTAATTTGTTCAAAACCAAAGGTTGCACTTGAGCTTCTAAAAGACAGTAGTTCTTCCTATCATTCTTCTGGCACTTGAAGTTGAAAGCTAGTGCACAAGTAATAGATCAATATAACAATATAATGTATTATCAGAAAATAATAACAGAACAACAAAATGTCAAAGTTACTTGATCCATTCCAAAAGACAGTTTCTTTGCTAGGAGTTTATTCTACAGAACGGTTTTTGTTTCAGGTAACTGATGATCACGCAAATACAAGCCATCCAAAAATGCATAACAACTATCCAAATATCAAAGCAGCTTTTGCTCAGAGGATACCTGAAAAACATTTTCAAAACCAGCTCCTTTAGATCTGATATAGGCTGATGCCATCTCACATCTAATTCCTCCAGTACAGTACCTTTGAACAACAACAAATAAACAATAAGGATACTTAAACATGTTCTGTCTTTTATAAATGGATGATAATGCAGTGGTAAAAGGAGGGGTAGGAAAGTTTACAAGATCATATAAGAAATAAATAGACATTAACGATGGAAGCTCAGTGGCATCATCGGCAGAATATACACAAGGAAAACCAGAAGTCATAGAAAATCCAATGGAAGGAACACAAGAAACGTTCTTCAAATATGACAAGTTATTGCAAGGAAACAATAAACCTCACTCTATGAGGTATCTACTGGAAGCAAGATTATAAAAGGATTCAAAGCTTCCAAAACAAGAAAAGAGACGTATTGTGGTGACCAAAGATTACAACTCTATCAAGCAAATAGAAAAAGATAATCCCATGTCTTATCAACTAAAGGTTATCAGTAAATATCAAAAGAAACTCAAAATACAAACCACAACACAGTTCAGCCCAATTGAAGTTAAATTCAGTGCACCATATTTCATAAAATGTAGATCTGATCTGCTTCATCTTAAATACTCACATGAGGATATTATTCCCTTGTAATTGCTGAGAATTGTTGTCAATCCAGGAGGGCAGGTCACTGTACTGCCTAATTTCTGGATCCAATGTTTTGATACCTGGAGTATCAAACTTACCTATTCTGGTCTCATACAAGTTCCTTGCATCTAACAGTATCAGTTTCTTGTCAGATAACTCTTGGCATTCCCCTGAGAGATAACCAAAAATTCAATAGTAAAAGGGTTGGCCAAAGAGACTTCTGCAGTTCAACATCAAGCAAAAGGCAAAAGCATTGGATGGGATGACTCGGTCTATCTATGGGCCCAAATGCCACTCAATTTCAAAGACAAGTAGCATAGACACTTGACCAATAGGTTGTTTCGATTTTCGGTTCTTCTGTTTCTTTTTTTACTTTTTTTGTGGAACTGACTTACCATAGGCTACCCTTTCTCCCAAAGAGCACCATGGAGATAGGAGAGCTAAAGAACTGTCAAAGGATCCCAAGACAGTGACCAAATTCCATTTCCCAGGAACCAAACCCGAGCAACTGAAATTTATAACTCTAAAAACAACTTCTGGAAAGGAGAAATGGGAAAAAGAATTCACGAAGCAAAATGAGAGTCGATACCAGCACTTTGAAGGACTGAATGAAATTCAGCTGCAGAGAGATGCCTCCCAGCATTTGAAATCTCCGGGGACTTCAACAGCGGATGAGAATTTAATGTCACCAATTCCTATGGACAGTATGACAACCTGTTTCAGTTTGGATGTGAGGGAAGGAAAGCAAATGACTTTTGTAACCCAATTGATTTAGAGAGAGTAAATTCGGGGGCAATAAAGAAAACTTATGACAATTCAAATAGGACCAACTGGTTCACAGTTTTGATTTTGGCCATGTTATAGTTGGACAACCCCATCCCACAACAAACAGAACATGTGCTAATCCCGGCCACAGCCCAAATAAAACATAACAAGATCTCAGTCTTGTTGAAAGTCTTCTCCCAGACATTATTTTTATACATTTAGTTATGTGGATGTTTAATTAAAGGGTAAATTACAAAACTCAAGCCACACCATGACCATTCTGCATTTAGGTCGTTGAACTTTGAAAGTTTACCGTATAACCCCCAATCTTTGCGAATTTACTACATAACTGCCAAAATATCATCGCCGGCGGAATATGCTCCGGATATTCCATCACCGCCGGCGAATATTTTTGAGCATATTCGGACCATATTCCACCGACGACAACATTTTGGCGGTCATGTGATAAATTCGCAAAGGTTGGTGGTTATCCAATAAACTTTCAAAGTTCGGCTACCTAAATGCAAAAGTGGTCATAGTTTGACTTGAATTTTGTAATTTCCCCTTAATTAAAATACTTGGATTAAGATGCTAATAATTGTTAAAAAAAATTATTCGTAAATTATGATTTTATTGTTTAGGTATTACAATTATTATGCTTAATCTAAAGAAACAAGATTAAAAGGAAAATTAAGCAATGTACAACCTTGACAATCCGTATAGAAAGAGAAGTGAATCCACATTCTTGGGCGACTTGATCATTCAACGGCTCAACGCAAGAAGCGAGCTTGAAATCCGTCCCTTCGAACAAAGCATTGGATTTTACCGCCTCAATGTGCTTCTCCAGCGCGCTCAACCTTCCGCCAACCTATACAGCAGAAAAGGGTAAGTCTTCAGGAGAAAACGTGAAAGGAGAGAAGCATGAACGGCCAAGACGGCTTTACAGTGACGTTGACGCCCTGAGAAGAGAGGCGAACGCGACCGAGGAGGGAGAGGGAGGTGCAGTTCGAATTGTAGAAATGGTGGAGGTCTTGGAGGTCGGTGATTGCTGCGTACTTGTAGTACAATAACACGCCATAATTGTTTTCCTCTTCGTTCTTCATCTGCGAATTGATCCTGTGGTCCGCCATTGATGAAAGAGAGTCTGTGTAAGTGTTGGGAGTGAAACCCTAGGATTTGATCGAGGACGAGAGTGGCAAAGTTATTGTCTTGTATTCACTGCTAAAAGTAGTGGTCAATTTAGAATCAAAATTGATCGAATATTTTCATAAAATATCCACTCATTATTATCAAAATCTCCATTACAAGCAACCCACGATTATCTTATCTTTATGGCCAATTCTATACACACCCCCATCAAATTCTAAAAACACCCCATTTATACACACATTCTTTTTTTTATTATTTTAAATGTGTGTATAGATGGGTGTGTTTAGTATTGATAGGGTGTGTATAGAATTACCCTATCTTTATAGTTTTACAAGTATTTCACCCGCGCAAATCACGTTTTATTATTTATTTTAATTGTTACAATTAAAATATGTATAAATATTTTATTATTCCAAATTTTGTATAATGATTGTAAATTCCTCTAATGGTCTTCTTTATATATATACTAGTATTGGCACCCACGCTATACGGTATGTGATATTATAATGTTGTTAAATGTTAATTATTTGATAATATAGTATAAGTAATTTTACATAGAAGACATTATAATATTTAATAACTAAGAGAATCTAAATTTGCTTAAGATAATTCAATTCACAACAATATATCGATATTATACACATCTAATTCACTAATATATGATTCATATTAAAAACAAAAGTATCAATCATGATCTTCAAATAAAAATTAGAAATTTTACCTGCAAGTTTGTAAGTTTTTTTTTTTAAGTTCTTTATACACAACATTTCTAGTCGAAACATTTTTTTATCATATGTGCTATAAACAAATATCGTCAGTCACTTAAATTAAATATACTAAAAAAAAATATGAATTACAAATCAAATTCAATTACTTAAATTAAATATGTGTGTTTGTGAATATGTATATATATAAACAATACACAATAAAATTAGAAATTTTACGTAGAAACTTGATGCAAGCACTGTCAATTATATATTTTCAACCTTTTATTTTAAAATAAATTGAATTAGAAAAAAATCAATATCGCTCAACATCGAATATGACAGATAATTATTATGTTGTAAGTATCACATAAATTAATTGATATAGCACGACATTGATCATTACAATTTAAGTTCAACACAAAATCGAAATTTAGTAGTAGTGATCATGATGATGACAATATAATAATTAGAAACTAAACATATAATTTAAATAATCAGCTGAGCCATCTAAATTCAAAACGTGCACTCTCATATAAAAATATACGAAGTCCTAGGCTGAGTGTAAAATAAAAGACGAAATTTTTATTTAATTATGAAACATTTATAATTTAAAAAATATTTAGGATGACATATAATTCAGACTACAAACATATTATATACATATATGTGTATATACACACATTTTAAATAATGTTATATTTATTTATTAATCTATATTAAATATGATATAAATTATACCCATGCAAATTAATATTTATTATTGAAATTATTGTTTGGATATATATTGTTGGTATTTAAAAAATTATTAAAATCAAATTAATTTAATTAAGATCAGTAAAATGAGAATAAACTAATACAATATTTATATTATTAAATCAAAAGGATTAAATAGTAAAAAATGAAAAATAAAAAAAATTGTTGACGGGATACTTACAAATATTAATTTAAAAAATACTTAGGATGACATATAATTTCACACTAAATACATATTATACATATACATATATGTATATACACACATCTTTAATATTACTACACTTATCTATTAATTATATTGATATTAAATATGATATCGAATTATCCATAAATAAATTAATATTTAGAGTAAGTCTCGTATGAAACAGGTGCATGGATCCGGGTCAAGGGACCCGCTTCTCTTTCTCTCTCTCTCTCTCTTTTTTTTTTTGCGTATAAATTTTAAATTTTTGCACCTACCAATGGGGTATGTTAGAACTACATTTACATCATGTTAGACATATCTTTACATTATGTTAAACCTACCTATCTGCCCATATTTCATACATTTTCTTTTTTGCACTTGGTTTTTGAATTTTGGCACTACCACTACGTTATGTTAGACGTATCTTTACGTTTTGTTAAACCTACCATTCTGCCCAAATTTCGTACCTTAAACTTAAAAAAAAAAACTTTAGGATTGACATATGTACCATTACGTTGTATTAGACATACCTTTAAGTATGGTTAGACATACCTGTGTATTATGTTAAACCTACCCACATAAGGTAGGTCTAACTATACATAAATGTATATCTATTGGAGCGAGTTTGGGTGGGTTTGAGTGCGAGTATCAGGCGCGTGTGCGTGCGTGAAACGCGAGTGAGAGTGTTTTTTTTTTTTTTCGTTTTGACCAGGTCAACCCTGATGTATGAATCTAGATTTGTATGTCCAACTCATATAAGTTTTTACCTAATATTTATTATTGAAATTATTGTTTGAACAATATCTATTGTTGGTATATAAGAAATTATTTAATAAAAATTAACTTAATTAATATTAATAAAATAAGAATAAACTGATACAATATTTATACTATAAATTGGATGGATGAAATAATAAAAATACAAAATAAAAAAAATTGTTGATGTGACATTTTTTGTTAAGAAAATGATATTTTTGTAAATATCTTCAATTTTTCCTCTATTATTGTAGTATAGAAATATATATATAAAGATTTATTTTTATTTTTTGTTTTGAATTTCTATACAATAAATATAAAATTAAATGTCTTAAGTATTAATATTTTTGTATTTTTTTATTAATAAATGTAAAATGAAAGTTATTAATGATTTCTTTAAATGAAAATATTTAATAAATGAGACATTTATTACAGTTATTTTTGACAGAATGTTCTACTTTTATATATATAGATATAGATATAGATATAGATATAGATATATACATCTACATACGTAGATATATATAGATTCATGTTTTCTTTGACAAATTTGTCTGTTGTTTATTTACATAGGTAATATTTTATTTAGCAATAAATATAAATATTTGTTCTTCATGTGAAATATTATAACTCATGCATGGTACGGTGGATGTACCAGTGACATATAATATGACAAATCATAACAAGAATATATTGTTTGTTCCACCTAATTTGTACTCCTTCAAATCTATGAAAATGAGATATCAATTGTAAAAATACTGCTATTATAATTGAAATTAGAGTTAATTACAATTAACTCATAAAATATACCAAAATTTACACTTAACTACTCAAATTACTTTCAAAATAACCATCTTGAGTTGCAAATAATCATTTAAGATCATTGGAACACAATTAAAATTTAAACTATGAAACAATACTGTACATTATCATATTATTAAAAATTATAATTTTATAATCATTATCATTATCATATATACTAAATAAATAAAGGGAAAAACTTCTATATCCCTGGGACACATAGAGATACGGATCTAGGTGTTATATACATGTTAATTAGGTATTATATATATATATATATTATACAGGTGTTACGTTTCTTGGTGTTATACATATATCCTACAAGTATCATATGCATATATAAATATATATATGATATCTAAAAATATACACAATATATATAGAATATATATATAACACTATCACTCGTGAATAAATGAGTACTAAATAATATGGAGGATTAGAGACGGTGGAGTTGAAAATGGGCTTTTGGCGAGTGAGGCCTCAATTGCGCGTTTTGGTCTTTCTTCTCAACCCTGCTTCACTGTCACTTCCAACTTTTTATTACTTCATTTTCTCCTCTCTTTCTCTTTTACGCAATTCATCGAACACTTGCGAGCAGAGTGATCGGACCACGCCTCTGTCGAGATGTCGCTGCGGCCGAGCAGCAGGGCGGAGGTTCGGAAGAAGGGCTACAAGATTGGTGTTGACGCGGATGATGCACGGCGGCGGAGGGAGGACAATTTGGTCGAGATCAGGAAGAATAAGCGGGAGGATAATCTCCTCAAAAAGCGCCGCGAGGGTCTTCTCAATGGCAGCTTTCCCCAGCAGCCGCAGCTCTTCCCTCTCGATTCCTCGCAGTCTCCGGCCGCCATCGAGAAGAAGGTAACAGTGCTCCTGCCATTTGTTTTTATCTGTTTTCCTCGAAATTTTGGCAATTTATTGTGGATTTCTGTGCTACTTTGTGATCTGTGTTTCTTTCGATTACTCACTCGAAACTGAGAGTGGAAGCGTGGTGTGATCCCTGTTTGTATGAGGTTTGCTGAGAAAACTGTGATCTATAGGTTTGGGGGTCTCTGAGTGAAGTGGTGGGTAGACTGGAATTTTAAGGGATCAAGTTGGGGTTGTTATGATAATGCAGGAGGACAAAAGCTTCTCTGGTGCTTTTCTTGAGTGCTTTTGCTCAAAGCTATAATCGTCTTCTCTTGCAGATGCTTATGCTTTAGCTGAAGTTTTGCTGTTATCTGCTGTATGATTTTTTTATTTTTTTCGGATCAGTTGAACACTGGTTAAACGATGTCAGTAAATAACTTAATTGTGGGGTTTGTTTCTTGTTGATGCCTTTTCATTCTCAATAACTTTTCCAGTGGTTGTGGGACTGAGTGGCAGGAATACGATTTTAGGATGGGGGGACAAAATTTAAAGCTAATATGCTATAATGTTGTGGGATTGGTCAAAAGCTTCTACTTTGTATTTTCTCAACATTGAATCACTGCATTTGAATGATTTTACTTGCAGTTGATTCAGACATTCAGTCTGTTATTGCTTGATGCTCACAGTCTATTTCTCTGACAGTTGGAAAGCATACCTTCGATGGTACAAGGAGTATGGTCAAATGATCCTAATGCTCAACTGGAGGCAACCACCCAGTTCAGAAAGCTTTTATCAATTGGTATTCATGTCTCTAAAAGCTTTTAATTCCTTCATTTTCCTGGATTTTCCCTTCATGACTTGTATTCTGTATCTTCTAAACTTTTCAGAGCGTAGCCCACCTATTGATGAGGTGATTAAAGCTGGGGTGATCCCTCGATTTGTTGAATTCCTTGGTAGGAATGATCTTCCTCAGCTGCAAGTAAGTTCTCCAACTGGATATTGCTTTGAAATCTTGTACAAATATCATCAGAACCTGGATTTTCTTGGTTTCAGTTTGAAGCTGCATGGGCTTTGACAAATGTTGCTTCTGGGACATCCGAACACACGCGAGTTGTAATTGAACATGGTGCCGTTCCTATGTTTGTACAACTCCTTAATTCTGCAAGTGATGATGTTCGTGAGCAGGTATTTTATTCTTCCCTTATCGAGATATTTTTTTTCATATTTGTATTATATCTCACCCCATCGAGGTTGCATGTAAGTTATAACTGAATGGGAATTTTTTTCCCTGGAAGTGGTTGATTTTCATAGCCATGTTCTAACACATCTGTCTCAACTGCTCTGTTAAGCAGGCAGTTTGGGCTCTTGGTAATGTTGCTGGTGATTCTCCAACTTGTAGGGATCTTGTCCTTTCGCATGGTGCCCTTGTGCCACTGCTATCTCAGTTAAATGATAATTCAAAGCTCTCCATGCTGAGAAATGCTACATGGACCTTGTCTAATTTCTGTCGTGGAAAACCACCCACTGCTTTTGAGCAGGTCTGAGTCAGTTGTGGAGTATTAGATCTAGTTAGTAGTAATTTATATTTTGGGATGTTTCTGGAGCTTCACTTGTCATTATGCTGTTGTTAATGCAGTGTTTAACTTTTTTCTGCACTTGGTCAGGTGAGGCCTGCATTGCCTGTTCTTAGGCAACTTATCCATTTGAACGATGAAGAGGTTTTGACTGACGCTTGCTGGGCTCTTTCTTATCTGTCTGATGGAACAAATGACAAAATTCAAGCTGTGATCGAGGCACATGTCTGCCAACGGCTTGTGGAGCTTCTGGGGTATGTTTCTATTCCCACTAAAAGACGTTGAAGTCTAATTATTCATAGCTTTTTTTTTTTCCCCTTTTTTCTTGTCTGTATGTTTTCCACATTTCTTTTGATCCCGTTGAATGCTGTTTCTAACAATCCTCTTAAGAAATGCTAATGGTTAGTTATAAATCTTATTTTGCTAACAGCATTTTGTTTCTCATGAAGCCATCCATCACCTACTGTTCTCGTACCTGCTCTTCGAACTGTAGGGAATATTGTCACCGGTGATGATGCACAAACACAGGTATTTGGCTACATAGTACAAAAGATGTTTCCCTGTTCTAGTTTTCTGCTAATTTTTTTTGCTTATATTTACTGTTGCTGCAGTGGTCCTTTCTTAGTTTGTTATTCAAAGGCTTTGATGGGGTTGTGCATGTGCAGAACTTCACGAGAGGGAACTTGAAATTCAGCACACCATTTTATCCAAAATAAAACAAAAATAAAATGGCTTTGGTTCAGTTTGTTTTTTACCGAAATAATTCTGGTATATTTAGTATGATATCTAATCGAAATATAAAGTAATGAATTGATGTTTTATTATTCTTACTTCTCTATTTTAAATTTTTGAATTTTAAGTTTGAGGTGAGATGTGTTATACATATAAATTATATATTTCAGTGCAGTACGGTAAATTTGCTCACACAACAGTTTCTGCACCAAATACCAACTCCGTTAAAAAAAAAGAATTCAAGTTTTCTGTAACAGTACAGTTCTCTAGTGGCTTACAATACTGCACACATCCCTAGGATATATAAAAATTGGTCAGGCTGAATGATTTTACTACTAGCTTTATTGATCTCTTCATCATGATTTCCCATTGATCTATGTGCAAAAGACACTATCTCTAGAATGTTCTATACATGGCATGCTCTTCATGGATTTTTGTGTAATAAATTCTGCAGTTATTGGCACACTGTATATAGCATCCTAATTGAGTATTGTTTGATTTTAATAGTTTTATTTGTATCCTTAACTTTCCATTCTATGTAGTACTAGTGAGATGATTGTTCAGAAACTAGAAATAAAAGTCATTGGTAAAATGTTTGTTATTTTGTCTTTGGCTTCATCTATTTTGATTGTTCACAAAGTTTGTTTCTATGTGTCAGTTTGTGATAGACAATAAAGTCCTTCCATGTCTCAAGCAGCTGCTTACTTACAGTCATAAGAAAAGCATAAAGAAAGAAACTTGTTGGACAATCTCTAATATCACTGCGGGTAATAGAGCTCAAATTCAGGTACTTGTTTATCTTGCTTCTTTACTGAGCTTCTATTCCCTTGACCACCAGGTGAAAATAATCGATTTCATAAAAATTCATTTTCACATATGTGACCCGTGAATTGATACTATGATTGTGAGTGACAAATTATTTATACTGTTAAAAGGGGATGTATGCATATCATTTAATTGGCCTGCAATGATTACAGTTCCCAAATGCTGTCACATAAAAGTAACATCTTCTTTGCTAACAATAAAATAAAATCTTCAATGAGTGTGGTCGAGGTGAGAATGCTAGATATTCAAAATAGAAAAAATAACAAATATCTATGTGGTAACGCCAGTTTACAAAAACTACTATTAATAGTTATAGATTTTCCTGGCATATTGAGCGTAGGCAAAGCAAGATACTATTGGTGGATGCTATCTTACAACTTACAATAGGAATGTCTAGAAGAAGAAACCTAAAAACATTAATCCTGAAGGTGACAGTAACAGGTGGGGTAGACACAGGATTCTTGTAGTCTTATTGACAGACATTGTTTATGGCTATCTTCCCTCCACAATTAAGAAAAAGAAAAGAAAAGGAAATTGAGATGTTTAGTTGTAATAAGTATATATGTTTGGTGCACCATCTGTATAAAAAGTATATATTCTTTTGATCTTAAGTAAGAAGGTATATGTTCTGTTCTTCTTTCTACTGTAAGTATATTTTCAATGGAATATGGCTTCTTTTGTGATGAGCTGTAAATTTTAAAGAAGCTTATGTTCACTACTGTTCAAGTGGTTACAAGATTGGTCAGCGCTTGATAACTTAAGACTGAAATGATAACCTTAATAATCAACCTGACACATAGCTCGTGACAATTATTAGGAGACAAAGGGTAGAAAAACATCTATTTGTTCTTTTTATCCATTTGAGCATGCTTATTTATCTGCTATATTGATCTTCCTGTGATTGTCATCTTACCTAGCTGTTTGTGAATTGCTCTGGAACAGGCTGTCATTGAGACAGGAATCTTTCTGCCTTTGGTTCAACTTCTTCAACATGCTGAGTTTGACATAAAGAAAGAGGCTGCATGGGCTATCTCAAATGCCACCTCTGGCGGATCTGCAGAGCAGATTAGGTACATTTTGTTTGTATGGTGTACAGTTATAATGACCTATAGGCTTAAATGTTCAGCTGATCTCTTTGCCTGCCCAAGAAAATGGATATGAATGTTCACTTTAATTTGAAAATAAAACGATGGTGAACTTTAGTATTTTGGATTGTTCAAACTAGGGAGGCAATGGAAGTATTCAGGTATGATTTATAGTCCAACGAAACTAGTGCCCAACGAAACTAAACTCAAATGAAAGTAAAGAAAAAGAGGTGACGTGGGTTGTGATTGAGAAAAGAGCGGCTTAGTGAACTTATTTAACTTTAAGGTTTTCACTATCAAATAAAAAATGTGTGTAATGAACATTTTTGGTTTGGTAACCGAAGACATGTCCCAATCCCCATATTCGAAATTCCCCTACTTGATTGTGGGTTTCATTTAAGGTCCTAAAATTTCATACCCTCCTTTCAGGTTGGGTAGTGGATCTCCGTTCATCAGATCAAACATGCTTTCTTTGTAAACATTTTGCTTTTGCAAAATTGTTGGAATTTGGTGTTTATGATTTCATGTGTGAAAATTGAGTATTTGTACTTCATGTTTTGTTTGAATTGTGTTCCGTACTTTCTTTTGTAGAGTTTAGTCTTCAGACTCAATTTCATTTGAATTGAGTCTTTTACTTCCATTTGTAGAAATTGAGTTCTTATGCTTTTGTTTTCTGTTTGAATTGGATCCCTGTATTTATGATTAACATAAGGACCAATTTTTTTATGCAAATGAAAGAATGTAGCTTCAATTTGTGCAAGTACAATGACCCAATTCTCAAAATTGAAAGTACATGAACTTCGCTAAAATAATGGAAGTACATGACCAACGTTTACAAATGAAAGTAAAAAGATCGAATATATTTTCATTTATTATATCCTTTCTATGGCTATAGAGACATCCACAAACAAGTTGGGTGTGTATGTTATTGAAGCATTGTCTCTCTTGCAGATACTTAGTAACTCAAGGTTGCATCAAGCCACTTTGTGATCTCTTAATCTGTCCGGACCCAAGGATCGTTACTGTTTCTTTGGAGGGACTCGAAAACATTTTGAAGGTAGGCGAAGCAGATAAACTGAGCGGCCAGAATGGTGGAATCAACATATATGCCCAAATGATTGATGATTGCGATGGATTGGACAAAATAGAGAATCTACAAAGCCACGATAACAATGAGATCTACGAAAAGGCTGTGAAGATTTTGGAAAAATACTGGGTCGAGGAGGACGAGGAGGATCATAATGTCACTGATGGTTTCAGCTTTGGCAACAATCAGCCAAATGTACCTGCTGGAGGCTTCAACTTTGGTTGAGAAAGGTGTGTTTACTTTCAAGCTTCGGTTTTTGTTCCGTTTGGTTTTGGTTTTATCTACCATAGTGTTGGTATTTCTTTTCTTTCTCTCTTTTTTTCTTTTTGTTTTTTGGAATTATGATTATAATAGTTTTTGGCCTTTCTAAATATAGATTTAATCGTCTTTGAAGTGTAAGCTTTTTGATATGTTATTATCCGTTTTTCTTGCTATTGGATTATAAAGAAAATACTTTTTGCTTTTGTGTTTTGTACATTTAAGGGAGCTGAAGGCTTGTGTCTCTGTAGATTCCCAATGGGATGTCGTTTATTTTCAAAGTAAAAACATATATGAGATCGTGACAGAGCTCCATAACTCAGCCCTTTTTTCACTAGTTAATCTTTATTTTATAGGTTGTCGATTGACTTGTCTTTTGAATTAGATTCATAATACGATCTTGAAAGAGTCATATTCCTAGTTTCAAAAGCTTGAATTGTATGTGTTAGGAAAATGCTGATTTTAGGGAAGGCTCAAAAGTTTTGTTGGTTAACTAATGAATTAATGATGTAACAATTTTTAATTTATATTTGAAATTCATTTTACATTTAACCAACTAAAATTTCATTGTCTTTTTGTAACTGAATAAATTGATTATAATTCTAATCACTAAATGTGGACAAGGTTGGCTTAAAAAAGAATTCGTAGGTACAATAATTGAGTTGATATCTATATCTATATAAAAGAAGATCTTCAATAAAAATAACAATAATTAATTTTCCCTCCCAAATTAACTTACTATAAATGAAAAGAAAGTAGTTACAAGAAATTAAATAAATAAAAAATAACAAGATTTATACTTTTAAGGGTTGTGGGGTCCATTAGGTTAGACTATACTTATAGGTAGGTAGATTTTAAAGTATATTTTATCTTTTTTTCTCTATTTCATATAAATTATAATCTTTAAACTAATTATTCTTTATTTTACATTTTGTTTTAGTTTATGAAAAATATAAATTTTATATTTACATTTTGATGCAAAATTGTATTTAACAAGATTACAAATACAAAGACAAATGACTATAAACTATAGATTAGAAATTAAAAAAATAATTTTTAAAATAAAAAGTCTGAGATTTTTTGAGAAATTAATAACAATGAAAAACATTTTGGTATAATTGTTTGATATATTTGCTAATACAAGTGGGTTGAATATTGAACTAGCTACGTTATTTAAATACATATCAAAATCTTTTAGTTGATGAGATTTATATCTTTTCTTTAACTTGAAAAGTTGTTTGCATTGGTTAGACCAAAATTTTTAAAGAAATCTATAATTGTGAATGCAAATGAATTATTTACTAACACATTTGTTAATAAGTATGTATCAAAAATATAATAATATATTAATCATGATATTTATATCTATATTAATATGTAATATGCACAACATATCTTTATGAAGTAACATATTTTTTAAATATCAATTATCGTTTACAATAAATGCTTCTCAGTACTAAATTTAATTTAACTTACAATATAATGGGTATGTGTACAAAATTGGTGTTTATTTAACAATTTCATATTTCAAATATATAATTTAAAATTCATTGTTAAACATATATATAGATATATATACATTTATACATTATTGTTTGCACTTTAAAATTATAATATTTTTTAAGATGTGACACATTAAAGATAAATAATTAAATTCTTATTAATATATAATTTAAGTTAAGATAATATTATTAAATTATAGTATTATAAATTTTAAAACTAATCAATCATATATTACAAATCGTGCATCGCACGGGTATAATACTAGTCTATATAAAAAGAAGATCTTCAATAAAAATAGTAATAACTAATTTTCCCTCCCAAATTAATATACTATAAATGGAAAGAAAGTAGTTACAAGAAATTAAATAAATCAAAAATAAAAAGATTTATACTTTTAAAGGTTGTGGGGTCCACTAGGTTAGGTTATACCTATAGGTAGGTAGGTAGATTATGAAGTATATTTTATCTTTTTTCTCTATTTCATATAAATTTAAATTTAAAATTAATTATTTTTTATCTTAAATTTTGTTTTATTTTATGAAAAATATAAATTTTATATTTACATTTTGGTGCAAAATTGTATTTAAAAAGATTACAAATACAAAGATAAATGACTAAATTAAATTATAATTAGGAAATTAAAAAAATTAAAATAAAAAGTCTTAGATTTTTTGAGGAATTAATAACAATGAAATTTTTTTTGGTATAATTGTTTGATATACTTGCCAATACAAGTGGGTTGAATATTGAACTAGCTAAGTTATTTAAATACATATCAAGATTTTTAAGTTATTTGATTTGATGAGATTTATATATTTTCTTTAAAGATATTTATAATTGTGAATGCAAATGAATTATTTACTAACTCATTTGTTAATAAGTATGAATCAAAAAATATAATAATACATTAATCATGATACTTCATCTATATTAATCTGTAACATGCACAACATATCTTTATAAAGTAACATATTTTTTAGATATCAATTATCACTTACAATAAATGTTTCTCAATACTATAAATTTGATAAAATTTATTTTAATTTAGAATATTAATGGGTTCATGTACAAAATTGGTGTTTATTTAACCTCATATTTCAAAAATAGAATTTAAAATTCATTGTTAAACATATATATATATATATACACATTTATATATTATTGTTTGCATTTTAAAATTAATATTATTTAAGATGTGACATTAAAGATAAAATTCTTATTAATATATAATTTAGGTTGAAATAATATTACTATATTATAGTATTAGAAATTTTAAAACTAATCAATCATATATTACAAACCGTGCATCGCACGGGTATACTACACTTCAATGAAGGAAGATTATTATATTTGTTTCCAATTAGATAATTCAGTCCGTTAATTCCTTTGTTAATTTATATTTTCATTCTCCAAAATATTGATTTTTCTGGACTCCAACAATTACAACAAACACAATAACATGTTATTTATAATTGAAAATATCTTCTAATTAACAACTATTAAACAATGACAAAACCTTATATGAGTCAGACACATGGATTTAGGATTTATGCCTTAGGGTTGATCCGGTCAATACATCCGAAAACTTGTCCCCACACGTGTTTCATGCGTCCACACACGTCTTGTATTTGCGCTCAAACCCACCCAAATTCGCTTCAGTAGACCTGTTTTTATGTGATGTTAGACCTACCTTTGTGTTATGTTAAACCTGTCTAGTATGTGTAATACAACTTAATGATACTTGTACAAAATGTGTCAAAACTAGAGGGTTTTTTTTTTTTTTTTAAAGTTTAAGGTATGAAACACGGGCATGGTATTTGGGCTCAAACCCACTCACATTTGCTCAAATAAACCTATATTTATGTTATGTTAGACCTATTTTTGTGTTATGTAACATAACACAAAGGTAGGTCTAACATAACATAAAAACATGTGTAATACAACGTAATGATACATGTACAAAATATGCCAAAACTAGTTTTTTTTTTTTTTTTTAAGTTTAAGGTATGAAATTTGGGTAGAAAAGTAGGTTTAAAATAACTAAAGATATGTACTAACATAACGTAATTGTAGATGCTAAAATTAAAAAATCAGGTGCGGAAAAAAAAAAGAGAGAGAAAAGCACATAAGGCAGTCAGATCCGACCCGGGTGCATGGATCTGAGGTTTATGCACCTGTTTCATAGGAGAGTTACTCTTAAACAATATTTATTAAATGAGTGATACTTGTGTGCCCTCAAATTAATCATCATATGGTTATTAGAATCCTCTTTTTTTTTAACTAGAATTGCTAGATAGTTCATAAAATTGAATTATAAAATCTGAGTCATTAATTCGTAAGAATTCTTAAACCTGTGAAGTATGTAAAATTATTTCAAAATTGTATTTAAACACTATAATTGTAATACTTGAACAATATAAACATGAAGTTATAGTCTATCAATACATTAAGGCACTCAGCATATTATTACATACAGTCCTACTATCGTACTCATCGACACCGTGGACACGTTAATATGTGTCCACTACTGACATGTTAATGAAAGGATTTCAGCTCAAATCCTTCGTTTTTGCTAAGTATGAGAATAAGTGTTATTACACTTATAAAGTCGTGTGTCTGTGTCTTGCACTTTAGTGTTAGGTTAGTTGGTTAGGTTAGTTTTTATCTCAGCCGTTGATCGGATTTGGCGGCCAGGATTTATTCTCAGTTTTCAGCTTTGGAAGAAGTCGTTTATGACTTATAAAAGCGCATTTCTGAAGAAGCGATTTCAGGCAGTTATAGCCGTTGGAGCTCGGGGATGATCTAGGCCGTTCATTACATCTATGGTCAGGATTTGATCTGGAGAATGGATATCAACAACGAGTGGAAAACTTTGAGCTAAGATATCTCGTGATTTGCTCAACCGATTCCGTTCATTTTTGTTGCTACTGATAGGGTTCTTCCTTGTCTATATATAGAAGTAGTGTGTGTGCATTAACACATAGTAGAGTGTGAGTTGTATGAGCTTAGAGTTTGAAGCGCAGATTAGGGTTTTCTAAGAGTGTATTCAAAGTGTTTGCATTGTAATCTTGTTTCAGATTGATTCAAATCAATAAAAGAAGTCCCTCCCTTGTTTCCCGTGGATGTAGGCATTGTTAAGCCAAACCACGTAAATCATCGTGTGTTGATAGCTTGTGTTCTTGATTCAATTTTCTAGTTTTTTGAGCTGCAAGTTGAGTTCTTGTTTTTTGGTGGATAATTGAGTTACCAATTAAGTACAATTGGTGATTCTTGTGAGGCTGAATCTTGACAAATTGATGCCGTCTGTGGGAAGCGAAGTCACAGCCTCAAAGGAGATGGGATCCACCAAGTTCGAAGTGGAGAAGTTTAATGGTGAAGGTGATTTTGGTCTGTGGAGGATTAAGATCAAAGCATTACTGGTTCGGAATGGATTAGAACCAGCTTTGCAGGGGGATTGAAGCTCTTCCTGAAGAAATGTCAATGACTGAGAAATCAAGATTGATGAACAAGGCACACAACACCTTGATCCTATGTCTAGGGGATAAAGTGCTAAGAGAAGTATCAAGGGAGGAAACATCTCAAGGGATTTGGGCAAAATTAGGAAGCCTGTACATGGTTAAAACTTTAGCCAACAGGTTATTCATGAAGAAGAGGCTCCATGCCTACAGGATGAAGCAAGATAAACCAGTACCTGATCAACTGGAAGAATTCCATAAAATCTTGGATGATTTGGAAAACATTGGAGTATGACTGGAAGAAGAAGACAAAGCCCTGATGCTATTAAGTGCATTACCTGCTTCTTATGAGAATTTCATTGATACTTTGCTTTATTCTAAACAGGAATACATCACACTGGAGGAGGTCATCATAGCCTTGAAGTCAAAGGAACTCTCCAAGAAAAGTGGAGTCAAAGCTGAGATTAATGGTGAAGGCTTGGCCATCAAACCTGCTAAGAAAAAACCAAACTACAAGCAAGCAAGATCTGGTCCAAAGAAGCTAGAAGCCAAGCCCCAAGAATCTAAATCTCAGGTAGAAAATCACAATGATATTGAAAATAATACTTGCTTTCATTGTCACAAACCAGGTCACCACAAGAAAGACTGCATTAAGTACAAGCAGTATCTCAAATCAAAGGGCAAAGCACAGCAGACTCAAGCTAATCCTACACTGCAGCAAGAGACCTCAAGCTCAGGGTATGAGTCTGCAGAGGTACTCTCTATAACTTCTGAATCATCTAATTCTGAATGGATTCTTGACTCTAGATGCACATTTCATATGACACCTAGGCAAGAATGGTTCACAAGTTTAGAAAAGAAAAGGCTAGGATCAGTGTTACTAGGAAATGATCATGTCTGTCACATAGAAGGAATAGGATCAATCACACTCATAATGCATGATGGAATTAAGAGGAAACTTGAGCAAGTTAGATATGTGCCTAACCTTAAAAGAAACTTAATCTCTCTTGGCATGCTAGATACACAAGGATATAAGTTCACTTCAGAAGGAGGAATGATGCTTATAACTAAAGGTAGCTGTCAGGTTATGCAAGGTTTTAAGAAGAATGATCTCTACTATCTAAAAGGCAACACATCTAATAACACTCTTTGTAATGCATCTAAGAGTGATCCTACTAAACTTTGGCATGAAAGACTAGGACACATAAGTATTAAAGGCCTGCAAGAATTAGCTAAACAAGGCTGTTTTGGAAATGATGTGATATCTTATCTTGATCTGTGTGAGAATTGTGTTTTGGGAAAAGCAAAGAAGCTCAGTTTTGGAAAGGCTAAACACACTACAAAGGCTCCCTTAGATTACATCCATTCAGATTTATGAGGACCAGCTAGAACTCCTACAAAGAATGGTAGTAGATACTTCTTATCCATCATAGATGACTACTCTAGGAAGGTCTGGCTATTTGTGCTGAAGTCTAAGGATCAAACCTTCATGAAGTTCAAAGAATGGTTGAAGGAGACTGAAAATACCACAGGGAAAACACTCAAGCACCTCAGAACTGACAATGGTCTGGAGTTTGTCTCCTCTGAATTCAACCAATTCTGTGCAGAGAAAGGAATTATAAGACATAGAACTGTGCCTTCTACCCCTCAACAAAATGGCTTGGCTGAGAGAATGAACCAGACCATACTCAACAAAGTAAGATGCCTATTGATAAGTTCAGGACTAGGTAAGAGCTTTTGAGGAGAAACAGCAGACACAACAGTCAATCTTATAAACAGAAGCCCCTCCACTGCAATCAACATGAAGACTCCAAATGAAATGTGGAGTGGGAAGGCCTCAGACTACTCTAAGCTGAGAATTTTTGGATGCTTGGCCTATGCTCATATCAAGCAGGACAAACTGGAACCTAGAGCTTGGAAGTGCATATTTCTTGGATATCCTAAGGGAGTAAAAGGCTACAAACTCTGGTGCATTGAGCCAAGCCAACAGAAATGCATCATTGCTAAAGATGTAACTTTTGATGAGAATATCATGCCTCTGAAACTCAATCCTCAATCTGGAAATGGAACTGATACACTCACTGAACCACAGAAAGCTCACCTTGAGGTGGAGTTACAGAGGCAACATGAAGAATTAAGTAACACTCATGTATCAGAAGATGAATCTGAAGGAGATGAAGTCAGTATCCCAAATGAAGAGAATCAAACCAGCCTGGAGAACTACCAATTGGTGAAAGATAGGACCAGAAGGGTAGTCAGACCTCCATCAAGATTTGTTGATTCAAATTTCACAGCTTTTGTACTATTAGCTGTTGAGGAAATAGACAACACTCAACCAAAAGATTATCATGAAGCCATTACATGCAAAGAGAAAGAGAAATGGATGGTATCAATTCAGGAAGAGCTGCAGTCATTGGAAAAGAATCACACCTGGGAAATAGTTAATAAACCTGACAAGAAGAAGCTAGTAGGATGTAAATGGATTTTCAGAAAGAAGATAGAAGCATCCAAAGGAGGAGCAGTTAGATACAAAGCAAGACTTGTTGCAAAGGGCTTCACTCAAAAAGAGGGAGTAGACTATATTGAAATTTTTTCTCCTGTTGTTAAGCATTGCTCTATTAGAATACTTCTTGTTCTTGTCTCACATTTCAATCTGCAGCTCCACCAAATGGTTGTTACTACAGCCTTCCTCCATGGAGAGCTAAAGGAGAAGATATTCATGAAAATACCTGAAGGTTTACAGCTGGCTGACAAGGATTCAAAGGCCTGCTTGCTTAGAAGATCATTATATGGTTTAAAACAAAGCCCAAGGCAATGCTATCTTAGGTTTGATCAGTTTATGTTTAAAGCTAAGTTTATCAAAAGCAAGTATGATGACTGTGTGTATTTTAAGTATGATTCCATGTTTTATGTCTTCTTGTTATTATATGTTGATGACATGTTAATAGCTAGTGATTCACTTAATGGAATTAACTATGTTAAAGGATTACTACACACTGAATTTGAAATGAAGGACTTAGGAATTGCTAAGAGAATGCTTGGTATGGATATTGTAAGAAGCAAAACTGATGGTGGAGTTTAACTTCATCAGACTGATTATCTAAGAAAAGTTCTAATTAGGTTTCAAATGAATCAGTCTAAGAGTCTAAGCATACCTATAAGTGTAGGAACCAAGCTATCTTCTGATCAATGTCCTAAAACTCAGGAAGAAATGAACAAAATGGCAAAGATCCCTTACTCCAGTGCAGTAGGCAGTATCATGTATGGAATGGTGTGTTGTAGGCCTGATTTGGCATATCCCATGAGTGTTATAAGTAGATATATGTCTAATCCTGGTATTGATCATTGGGAAACAGTCAAGCATGTTCTAAAATACATTAATGGTTCTACTGAAACTGGTTTAAAGTTCAAAACTAAAGCTGATGATTATGAGCCTATTATTGGTTATGTTGATGCTGACTTTGTTGTTAATGTAGATAATAGGAAGTCTCTTACAGGGTATATCTTCACTCTATATGGGACAACAATTAGCTGGAAGACAAGCCAATAATCTGTGGTGGCATTAAGCACCACAGAGGCTGAATATATAGCATTAACAGAGGCAGTAAAGGAAGCATTGTGGCTCAAAGGTATTTTATAAGAATTTGGCATAACTCAACATTGTGTTTCTGTGTTTTGTGACAGCCAAAGTGCCATTCATCTGGCAAAGCATCAAGGTTTTCATGAGCGTACAAAGCACATAGATGTAAAGCTCCAATTCATAAGAGACAAAGTTGATAAACAAGAAGTTAAAGTCATAAAGATACCAACTGAAGTGAATCCAGCAGATGCTTTAACCAAAGCTCTTCCAGTTACAAAGTTCAAACTGTGCATGAATCTGATAGGACTAACTGGAAAGGCTGCAACTCTTGGAACTTGAAGATCTTATGTTTGAAGCTCTTAGCAAGAAGAAACGATTGGAGCTGAAGGTGGAGGTTTGAAAGGATTTCAGCTCAAATCCTTCGTTTTTGCTAAGTATGAGAATAAGTGTTATTACACTTATAAAGTCGTGTGTCTGTGTCTTGCACTTTAGTGTTAGGTTAGTTGGTTAGGTTAGTTTTTATCTCAGCCGTTGATCGGATTTGGCGGCCAGGATTTATTCTCAGTTTTCAGCTTTGGAAGAAGTCGTTTATGACTTATAAAAGCGCATTTCTGAAGAAGCGATTTCAGGCAGTTATAGCCGTTGGAGCTCGGGGATGATCTAGGCCGTTCATTACATCTATGGTCAGGATTTGATCTGGAGAATGGATATCAACAACGAGTGGAAAACTTTGAGCTAAGATATCTCGTGATTTGCTCAACCGATTCCGTTCATTTTTGTTGCTACTGATAGGGTTCTTCCTTGTCTATATATAGAAGTAGTGTGTGTGCATTAACACATAGTAGAGTGTGAGTTGTATGAGCTTAGAGTTTGAAGCGCAGATTAGGGTTTTCTAAGAGTGTATTCAAAGTGTTTGCATTGTAATCTTGTTTCAGATTGATTCAAATCAATAAAAGAAGTCCCTCCCTTGTTTCCTGTGGATGTAGGCATTGTTAAGCCGAACCACGTAAATCATCGTGTGTTGATAGCTTGTGTTCTTGATTCAATTTTCTAGTTTTTTGAGCTGCAAGTTGAGTTCTTGTTTTTTGGTGGATAATTGAGTTACCAATTAAGTACAATTGGTGATTCTTGTGAGGCTGAATCTTGACAGTTAAATATTCAACATATCAATTAGTTTCACTCACGTTACTATGTGTCCACTGCTGACACGTCAAATATTCAGTATATCAAATAATTTCACTTTCCATATAACGAGGGGATGATATCATTACACATCACATCAGCGGTGCATATATTAAAAATTGTCCGTTCCGAACATTTTAACATTTTTCTTATTTTACATCCACACATTTTAACAAAGTATATGTACAAGTACTAAAAAAAATATCACATATAGAAGTTTCCACGTCCACATCCATGTCTAAATTTCTTAAGGCTAAAACATGTCATCTTGTACATTATAATTTCAATCATACAGAACTGGCAACTTTTTTTTAAATTGAGTATTTAAAGTAATTTATGGAATGTAATATGAATAAAAGACAGGTGTCCCTGTCCATGTCCTAATTAGTAAATGTAGCAGTCAGATTGACTCACCAACCAACGTTTATTGCTTTACTGATTGGCTGATGTACAACAAATATCTCTTATTTTATTTCGATTTCATTATAGTCACAACACATCACGTATATATAAATAATTTCTTATGTACTCCCTCCGTTCCGTTTATCTTTGTCTACTTTTTGTTTTTAAACGTCTCAACTAACTTTGTCAGTTCAAAAATAGGCAACAAAAAAATTACGACCTTACCCCTCAATTTCTTTCATTTTACTTACTTTACACTCAAAAAACACACATTAATTACAAAACTGCCACTCAAAAACATTAAAATAACACATTACATCAAAGTCAACAGTTTTTTCTTAGAATTCGTGCCGTCAAAGGTGACAAAGATAAGCGGGACGGAGGTAGTATAATGTATCTTCCTAAATATTTGATTTCTTAGAACTATGTTACATTCTAACGACAAAGACTCTCCTCCATATCAATGTCCTCTAGCCCAACACAAGATGATAAGAAATTCAATAAATTGATACTTAAATTAGAAAGATAACTAATTGAAGTAGAATCTTTATATATTCTTCGTTAAAAAGAATGACCAAATATGCTGCATGACAATTGACAAACCTACGTTTTTTCATATTGTTTCTTTAAAGAAATTGAATCTCTAATAAATATAATTTTAAAGTTAATTAATATAACTAGTTTAATCATATTAAATGTAATGTTGATAATAAAAAATTATCGAATAATATAAGAATTTTAACTAAAATTGTTAAAATACACATGTATGTTAGACTTCAAATATATAAATCATTTATTTATTTGGAATATATTAGTTTAAAAATTTATAGAAAAATATAATTAATAAAGAGAAAACCTAAAACAAAGGTGGACTAATAAAAGGGATTATTCAAGCCTTTTAATCTTTTTAAAACTTACAAATTATTATAATTGAATAGTTTTTGCAGTTATACATATCGTGTCATAAAAAAGAGTTACGTATACATAGTTGATATGGAAAATCATTAATATTTTGATGGATTGTTGCAATATAATAGCCCAAGATATTTTTTTGCAAAATATGTTATTGTCGTTTATGAACAAGAAACAATGTATTGTAGAGTTAGTCTTATGTGAGACAGTCTCAAAAATCATTTTATGTGAGATGGACAATCCATAACCTACAATTCATAATTCACAATTTACATATAAAATATGGAATGAGTTGAAATAGTGAATAAATGAAATAGTCGAAAATTATCCATAAGACCGTGTCATATAAGTTTTGAGTGACACTTGTGTACTCCTGGGGCATGGTGCCCCCAAATTAATCATCATATGATGTTAAATATATATTCTACATGTATCATGTATATACTCTTCAGGTATCACATGTATACTCTTATATACATATGATACCTGTAGAGTATATTTATAGCACCAAGAACCATAACACATATAGAGTATATATATAACACCTGAAGAACATGTATATAACACCTGAATTCATGTCCCTATGTGCCCCAGGAGTATATAAGTTTTTCCATTTTATCTTATGTACACTAGGAAATTGATAGATGCATAAAAGCATTAGTCCATTTAATCATGAAAAACACGGCATTGAGACGTCAATCAAGGCAATGATTTATAGCATAACTTCACAAAATCTTTTGTCTTACTTTAATCAAATAAATTTAAGTATATATCTATTGGAAGAAAATTATATAAGTGAGTATGTGGTTCTATCTTTCATTATCCACTTTTAGTATTTCTAACTTTAAAATGTAGCATTGATCTTATTTATCATGATCATGGTCAGTCTTATACTAATACAACTTAACTCAACCTTCATAATCAAAACATCAAATTTAAGTTGTGTTTTATATAATTACATTATAAAATGTTTATAAAATTCTTGTAAACAGTCTCACCAATTTATCACGTGAAATGAATCATTATATAATCCATGAGATAGAAGTTTCAGTACAAAGATAAGTGATTCGTGAAAACTGAAACCCCACATTTCAAAATTATATTTCTTGAAAAGATCAATAATGAAAGTAATAGCAAATATGATAATAATAAACTAATAAAAGTCTGTGAGAGTATTAAAACATATTCACATTAGGTACGGAAACCATATCTTAACTTATTACTTTACTCTTGGATCAAACTGTCTCAAGACGAGTTGAGTCGGATCAAACCTAAGAGATATGTAAACTTTTATGTGTATTAGATAATATTTTTCTATACAATATAAGATGTGTTTTCAATTAAAGACTATAAAAAAAAATATGTAATACTTCTTATGTATAACCCTAATTTATAGAGTCGGTCACTCAAAAAAGTCTATCTAAATTGTTCACATGTTATTTTTTCTCTTATGCAATATGTAATACTTTTATATAAATTAGGTAATATTTTTCTATATGAGACAATATTTTTTCGCAAAAACTAATGTGAGACGGTCTCACGGATAGTTTCCGTGAGACGGATCCTTATTACCCATGAATTGAATCCCTATCCACAAACTTTCATATGAATTGCTAAGTACGGGTTATGGGTTGACCCGTCTCACGAAAAAAGATCCGTGAGACGGTCTCACACAAGACTTACTCATATTTTTTTATGTATATATATTGTATAACATAATATAAACATATTACTACCTCCGTCCCAAAATAAATGATGTTTTAGCAACTAAAATTTGTCCCAAAATAATTGTCGTTTTCGTATTCCAAAGCATATTTACATGCAATATATCAAATATGCCCCTATTTACTCATCTCAAATTAAATGTGTTAAAGAGATAAAAACTCCTAATTAATTAAACTTAAATAGGGGTAGATTGAACTTTTTATCACATTTTTTAATATATTTACAAAAGGCTAAAACATCATTTATTTTAGGATTGAGGTAATACATGATATGTATAAAAATAGGGTTGGGGACACGAAATACCCATATTATCATAAAAATTATTTATTTTACCCACACATATAAATATATATCACTATCTACCCAAATATATAAATTAATATCACCAAATACCCACTTCTAAAAAATGATCAACTTTTGGCATTTAATGCCAATCATAACTGCCACCCACCACCCACCCCTCCCGCCTCCCCCCACTGCCACGTGTAAAAAAAAAAAAAAAATTTGAAAAGTAAAAAGCGGATTCCCTTTCTCTTTCACCTCCACTTTCACCCCTTTCTTTCCTCTTTTTTTTTTTTTCCATTTTCACAGTAAGAAAGAAAATTACAGAGAGAGTGTAGCCCACCCCAAAAAATTACCAAAACTCTCTCGTCTCTCTGTCTCTCGTGAAAGGAACAAATCATTCGGGAGAGGAAGAGTTGCTTTCGGGAAAGGAATACTTGCACACTACTTCCTCTAATGGCCGCCGAACCGGTTAGTATTTCAGTTTTTTGAGTTCTTGTTTTACTTTTGTTTATGTTTAGTTCATGATTTTGTTTATGTTTATGTTTAGTTCATGATGATTTAGTTGTATATTGAAATATATTTTGGATTAGGAATTTAGGTTAGAGAAGCTTTCGGGAAATGTTATATATTTTGGATTAGATTTAGGTTTGAATTTAGGAAAATTATAGGGTGTTTCGAGAGGTTGAAGCTTTCGGGAAACCCTGAAAATATAGGGTTTCCCGATAGCTTTCAGAAAGATATCGGGAAACCCTATATTTTCAGGGTTTCCCGAAAGCTTCAACCTCTCGGGAAACCCTAAAAATATAGGGTTTCCCGAAAACTTTCAGAAGCTATCGGGAAACCCTGTATTTTCAGGGTTTCCCGAAACCTTTCAGAAAGCTATCGGGAAACCCTATATTTCTAGGGTTTCCCGAAAGCTTTCATAGCGGTATCGGGAAACCCTAAAAATTTAGGGTTTCCCGATAGCTTTCAGTAAGGTTTCGGGAAACCCTAAATTTTTAGGGTTTCCCAAAAGCTTTCTGAAAGCTATCGGGAAACCCTAAATGTTTAGGGTTTTCCGAAAGCTTCAATTCGGGAAACGCTATAATTTATGTAAATTATTCTAAAAATTATGTAAAAAATTTAAAAAATTAGGAATTTTAAAGATATTGGTTAATATTTAAATTTAGTTTTTAAACTCATTATTTTAATTTATGTAAATTTTTGATTGGTTTATATTTAGATTTGTATACTGTTATCAAATGCTGCATACTGTTATTTTATATTTTGATGTTTTGGTGTTTGTATATGTGCAGTTTGATTGGGAGTGGGTTCGTCCGTCTTGGAAGACGACGATGACGTACATTAATGGATATGTACGTCTGAGCGTCCTGGATGATATCAGGACACAATTAGGAGGGATAGGCCGACGGTGCGAGCGTACTTTCCTGGCCAGTTCATTTGGGAATTTTCTTGTTTGGAAGACCACGAAGGAGTCATGCAAGGCGTTTCTACACGTCCTCATGTCTCGTGAGATTAGGAATAAGGAGGTCATCCCTAAGGATGAGAGATGGTTTGCTATAGGGTAAGACCGACACATTTGTCGGTTTGGGAAGATGGAGTTTGCCCTAGTCACCGGTCTAAAGTTTGGTGACTCAACTTTCGACCCGACATCAGGGGATCACACGCCAGTAGAGGGGGCGGTGTACTATAGAGTCCACGCTGATTCTGCTCGGGTCACGGTTTCTCAGCTGCTTGATCGATTCAGAAGCGGCGAGTTTAGTGACAGCGCGGAGGACTCTATCAAGATTGCCAAAATCTTGATTTTATACTTGATTTTGCTCGGGTTGGACCCTTTGAAGACTTTCCCTGATTTGTGGGTTTGGGACCTGGTCGAGAATGACGATCTTTGGGAGAGCTTCCCGTGGGGGAAGATGAGTTTTCTCACCCTCCTTTACTACATCGATAATTTACCGAAGGAGCTATCAGTTCGGGCATCCGTGCCAAAGGTCCACTTCTATGGGTTCTCAACAGCCTTGATAGTACGTATTTTCTATTTTTTTCGATGAATTATTTGAAAGTCGGCTGAATTTCTAACGTAGTTTACTAACTAAAATATCTTTCTATTTGTATGTTCTAGTTATGGGCATTCGAGGCGATACCGTCGACATCCAGATATGCCGGTCGCACATTGGACACGACAGTATATATGCCTAGGTGTTTGAAGTGGGGATTGAAGAGGACAGAGGTCGATGTTTTTCACATTCTGGACGACGAGGTAGTTTACACAATTACAATTAAATAGACTTTTTATTTTTATTTATTATTACTACTCACATATGTTTGTGTTTTAAATAATCTCACTAGGGCATGGAGTATTTTGAGCGGCTGGAGCCCACCCCAGAAGAAAGGTCGCAGAGGTACTGGAGTGACATTGATGACGACATATTTTCTGGAGTCCAGGTCATCAATCACCAAAAGAAAGGCCATCGTCCTACACGGGTCGCCCGGTCTACAGCACAGACTGATGATGCTGGTCCATCGAGACGACGTACGGTCCGAAGTGCCCGAGCTCCGACAGCCGGTGTTCGGGCAGGCCGTTCGAGGGTGGGCACCCATGTGCATTAGCAGTATGAGCGACCAATTATGGATGATGAGGCCGATGAGGTGCCTATTCCAGCCTCCCCTGTTGCTCAGAGGTGCCCAGATTCAGGATACGAGTCCCAGGGCGCAGCTCATGCACAGAGTCCACGGGTGGATGACGATCTGTTCACCCGGTTAACAGGATGGCTGCAGGAGGATAACGATCGACGCGATCGAGCTCTTCGCGAGTACGTCGCGACGGAGTTCCAGCGTATGCAGTCACAAATTCCGGGTATGATCCAGGATCAGCTGACGACGTGGTGGGCGTCGATGGGGCATTCGACGGGAGCGCAGTGGACGGCACCTGATGCAGCTGCTTACCAGACACCAGTCCACAGTGACAGAGTTGTTCCACCTGGTTCGACGGAACCTTCAGTCGTTCCGATTGATCTTCCGTCGGTGTCAGGGGTGAGCAGACCTGCATCCGTCCCTCCAATCATCCCAGAGACGGCCACTGTTGGAGCTACAGTTCGACGGAGAGAGCCATCTAGAAATGTACGCAGCCCGTTTTTGGCTATCGAGCCGACTAGAGCAACAGGACTAAAATTCAAGGACGTGAAGGCGTACTCCGAAGGGGATGACGATAAGGTCACGGGGTAAGCATTCATGAATTTATTCTGTCATATGTTATTTAATAATTATTGTTTAATACTTAATATTCTCATTTGGATATTGAAAGGCGCAACGTCGGTGTGGGCATGCCAGTCGGGCCATCATGGTTCCGGGACATCATTGATGAGACCAGTGATATGAATTACCAGGTACTACTTAGTTCTTAAAGTTATGTATATATTTAAATGTTATGTACTTTAATCGTCATATATAATATAGGTCCTTGATGCGTATCTTGGCATACTTCAAAGCCGCCCAGAAGCAGCTAACCTTCATCCCCGATACCCAATAGCCGGGCATTTCCAGATGGTGGATTGTCACTTCTTTGTAAGTTCATATGAATATTTAATTGATTTGGATGTGCCCATTTTACTGTTATTTGTATCTGATCAGTAATTATCTAATAATGTAGGAAATTTGTAAGGAAATTTGGGCAAGAAAGCATGCTGACGAGGATGACGAGACGAAATACAAGGGGCCCATTCGGGAGCAGTTTTCATCCGAAGACTTGGAGCTGCTTGCACCCTATGTGCGAGGGGAGAAACCGAGATGGAACTATATCCAGCCATGGGCGAATAACTTAGGGGGTGTAAGTATTTAATTGATATGGTTTGTACTATATAAAACCGACATCCATTTTAATTACAGTTGAAATAACAGGTATGGGTGATACTGAACTTGAATGGCCATTGGGTTGCATGTGAGATAGATCTCGAGCAGCCAAGGATCGTTCTAGTTGACTCGCTGAGGCATAGGTACACCTCGGAGATTCTGGAGTCCCGATTCCAGCAGACCCTGCCACTTCGTCGCATTCTGCCACGATTGTTGGAGTATTGTGGATTTTATGAGGCGTCATGGGCGATGGGTCGGAAGATTCCACCAGGTACGGATGAGTACGGCTTAGCAATGTTGGAGGAGAACTTATGCTACAAGCAGGAGGACAGTCACTCATGTGGCATGTGGGCCTTGATGTCTGTCGAGAGTGGGATGCTATGGGAGTGGCCAAGGGCGACAGTTCAGAAGTATCAGACGGTTTCGGCCATTCGGAAGTGGATAGCGTTTGTGATTTATAGGAATTCCACTGACGGTGACACTTGCCCTGAGGATTTTTTTGATTAGTTTGTATTATATATATTTGAACAATTAACATTAGTTTTGATTAGTTTTTTTCAATTCATGTGTGAAAGTGTCAAGTTTTTGAATATTAACAAATCAGACAATTAACAATTAACATTTAACATTTATTTGAACAATTAACATACAAGGATCAAGTTTTTGAATATTAACAAATCAGACAAGTACTACGTTACACAGCATCAGGTTCCACTCAAATATATAGGGCACTTTCTTTTTGTGTGTGCATCTGACCCACAAATCGAACATTTTTTCTTTCTTCTTGGCTTTGTTCCACCTTTGTGGACTGTCAAGTCACCTTCCTCGTCTGGAACATCAATATTATCGTACTGAGTGGATGGGGTAATATATTGAGAACATGTGGTTACGTTATGGCCTGGTTGACCACAACGACTACACAAGGTCGCCCCTTTCCGCCGCATTCCCGATTGTTCACCAGTAGAGGGTATTCGCTTGCCTCTAGGTCGACCTGCTTGTTTTGGTTGATCTGGTGCAAGACAAACAAAGTTACGAACCTCATCATCAATAACCCACCCTGTCGGGTCGGGCACAGGCAGAACTTCACCAGCCCACATTCCTCTCAACCAGTGGGTCGTGTAATACGGGGCGACATATGAGGCAACTGACTCCTTGGCAAAACTAAGGAAAAAAATAAAGACAGTCAATAATATGATTTTGTACGCTAAAAATAGTAAGGTGTAGTTGTCATTTAGAATTTGTTGAAAAACTGTTTACGAACCTGATGGATGCACATGCATGCGCGCATGGAATTAACTCGGTTTGAAAAAACATACAGCTGCACACATTATCACTAAGGCCCACCAAAAATATTTTTCGCCCATCCGTGACCTTGAACTTGCCTCGTCCAACCCTTTGGACCTCCATAGTTCGCCCCTGCCGCATGTGGTCACCTAATCTTTCGTGCATAGACGATGTGAAAGTGTGTTCCCTCTCTTCAGCCCCCTCTCTCCTCTCAGCAAACCATTGCTCAATAACCCTTCGAGCAGCCTCCAAGAAGGAACAAACAGGCAACTTTCTTACCCACACGAGACGAGCATTCAATGACTCAGCAGCATTGGAGGTCATGAAGTTGAATCTTCGAAAGGGGCATTTAACACGGGACCACCTGATAGGGTTAGCTTTCCTCAAACTTTCAATCGCGCCTTCATTTCCACTATCCTTGATCAAAGTCATGTACCTTTGAATAAATGAACTAGTAATCAGACACGTAATATAGATATGAGATTTTGTATTCAGAAGAAAGTAATCTGAAATGGAATTGAGACATACCTATCAAATTCAACTTCCTCATAACAGTATGCAGCATTGTGGAACAACCCGACAAAATGTGATCCATACTTCGCTAGATTCTGCTGAAGGTGGAAACAACAAAGACCGTGGGTTGCTTCAGGATAGACATGTTGAATGGCATTACCGATGCTCACATGTTGATCGGAGACAATCACCAGGCCATCTGGGCAACCAAATGCTTTTCGGACTTGAAGCAGAAACCATGTCCAAGATTCATCGTTCTCGACATTCCCTATCCCAATTCCAAGGGGAAAAACCTGATCATTTCCATCTTTTGTTACGGCAACAAATCCGATCCCTTTGTACTGCCCCTTCAAGTGGCAACCATCCACAACTATAACAGGTCTTGAATACTGCTGAAATCCGATAATAGATGCACCCAACGCAAAAAAAACGTACTTGAATTTCCCATTCTTCTGAGTGTCTAATGCAGTATGTGTACCCGGATTACGTTTTTTCAATTCCTGTAAGTAAGCCGGAAGCATGCTGAATGATGTCTTTGGATCACCGTATGCACTTCTCATTGCATAACGTTTAGCACTCAACGCATGCCTATAACTCACATTCAATCCATGTCGTGAGTTCATTTCTTGAATAATATCCCTAGGATTGAGAATGGACTTATCTTTTCGGAGCCTCTGGACAAAATAATCTCCAATCAAAGAGGCCGGTAGTCTGCGTTGTGCACTAGTGTTCAACTCACGTGAACAAGTATGAGGCAAGAGAACTTTGGAGATTTTCCAAATACCATATTTTTCCGAAGCAGCCAAAACGAAGGGACAGTCTTTTTGAATGCATTTCACGCACCACCGGTGTTTGTCCGAGTGGTCCACACGAAATTCGAGTTGATTCTCCAAATGATAAATCCCAACTGCATTCTTCAATTCAACCTTACTACCAAACGTCGAACCCTTTTGCAGACCCTGTGGAGCTTGCTCAATCTGTAAAGAAGCAGGATGCTCAAATGAAGGTAACTCTGGAATATACCACTCGGCTCTCATTATGTCAGAGCAAAATTGCTCATATACTTTTCGTTGCTCCTCATCCAACCCTGCCTCAACATCTTCATCCAGTACAAAGTCATCTTCTTCATTGTTTGGATCTATCAAAATGAAATATATCTGTCAATTTGTTAATCAAGATACATATATAAATTTTATATATGTACTCACAAAACATGATTACCTGGGGATTGATCAACATCTTCTTGTTCTGGTCCATCTTCGTGCGTCAATTCTTCTATTTCATTAGTTGGGTCCAAGTTCAGGTCCACGTTAACACCTGTGTAGTCAACACGTCCACATGGGGATGGCCAAGGTTCACACCTATCATTTGAAGACGTTCCAACATATGTGTTGTCTAAACCCCATGTTGAAAACAAATCCCGGTCATTGTGTACATTTAACGGAACATTTGATGAATTGAAATTTCCAACGTCCTCACTACTCACATTAAAAGTTTGGCCACCTTGATTATACTCCTCATCTACTGAACTTTGTTGTTCACGGTAAGAGAATCCATCTGAAACTCCAATGTCCATCCTTTTCAATGACACGAAAACAACTAAAAGTCCATCGTATTCTGCAAAACAGTTTTGTAAATCTAAATCATTCTTGATTTTTTTCCTCTTCAACCTTCCATTCGTCTCCACTAGAGCATGAATCAAATAACCCCAGCAATTCATGTCTGCATATATGACCTCATGAATTGAGCTCAATAAATGTTGATATGTAAAACTTTGAAGATGAAGGAGTGTTTGACTGCCATTTAGATACTGCAACCCTTCCCAATATCCTCCAAACCATAAAGCCACTGTGAAAGTCATTTTTTCTGCTTCAAAACAATTTAATAATTAAAAAACAAAAAAAATGAATAATTATCACATTAAATAACAAAAACAGAAAAAAACCGGCCTTTTTCAAAAAATATAGGGTTGCACGAGAGCTTGATAGCATTCGGGAAACCCTAAACAATTAGGGTTTCCCGACTACTTCCTAAATTTTCCGGGAAACCCTAATTGTTTAGGGTTTCCCGAATTCTTTCAAGCTATCGGGAAACCCTAAAAAATTAGGGTTTCCCGAAAATATCACATAAGATTTCGGGAAACCCTATTTTTTAAGGGTTTCCCGATAGCTAGAAAAAATTCGGGAAACCCTAAACAATTAGGGTTTCCCGAAAATCTTAGGACATTGTCGGGAAACCCTAAAAAATTAGGGTTTCCCGACAATTTCACATAAGATTTCGGGAAACCCTATTTTTTAAGGGTTTCCCGATAGCTTGAAAAAATTCGGGAAACCCTAAACAATTTGTTTAGGGTTTCCCGAATGATTTCAAGCTCTCGTGCAACGTACAAACCTTTCGGTAAACCCTTTATTTTTTAGGGTTTCCCGAAAGCTCATATGAAATTCTAAATTTCCTAAACCAAAATATATTTCTAACATACAGACAATTAAAATAATATATTTCTAACATACAAAAATTATATTTTCTAACATAAATAAACAATAAACAAAAAACATGAACTAAAGATCATGAACATAAACAAAAAACAAAAAACATGAACTAAAGGAAATAAAATACTAACTATAACATAAACAAAAAGAAAAACATGATCACAGTAAAATAAAAGATATTTTTAACTTCAAACCATAAACCCTAAAATAAAAGACTTACTTGATTATCCTTGAAGATCTCTGAAATTTTTTTTACGGAAAAGCTATTAAGAAATTGATGTAAATTTTGTGTGAAATGAATGAATGTTGAATGTGAAATGTGAATTTAAAGCAGTAAAAATAGAGTAGGTCGTGACATTTATGAAGTTAGATGAGTAATTTATGAAGTTAGATGAGTAGTAGATCACAATTTAATGAATGTTGAAAAATAAAAATTAAAATTAAATGTGAAATCAAAAGTAAAATTTAATGTGAAATAAAATCCGTAAATAAATAAAAGGAAAGAAAAGTAAAAATTAAAACTTATCAAATCATTCATTATAGAAAAGTAAAAAATAAAAATTATCAATCATTGAATGTCAGAAAAGTGGGTATTTGGAGACATTCTTTTATATAAGTGGGTATTGGACACATTTTACTATATTGATGGGTAAAATATTCACAATTTATATGAAAATGGCTATTTGGAACCATTTTCTCATAAAAATATTACTCGACTATCTCATGAAACGAGATCCGTAAGATGATTTCACACCAGATATTTTTATCATTTTAGCTTTTTACACACAGAAAACCTATAAAATGATCGATCTACCTTATTTAAATTTAAATATAATAAACTAAAGAGGAAATGTGCGAAACTAAACGAAAAAATTTAAGGAATTAACTTTTCTAACATTGAATTTAACAAAAGTACTTTTTTACCACAAAATATAAGAAAGTTACCTTTTCTACACTATTTTGACTCGGTCATGGAGAAATGATTGGGTAATGATAGTCTGATGATATATTCTATTTATTTATACTATTATTTAACAATTGAATTATCCAACAAATCATATAAATTGATAAAAGTAATTAAATTGATAAATGAGGATCGATTAATATAAAAAATGAGGATCTTTTAATTGAATGATTTTAGGTATATTAAACTGTTTGAAATTAAACTATCAATTGTAAAACATTAAACAAATTTGCGATTAAAAAAATTAAACAAATTTCCAATTTTCTAAGATTTACTCGAACCACTATGTGAAATACATAGTGTTTCGAGTAATAGTTAAAAAACCAATTTTTTTCACTATTAATCGAACCACTATGTCAAATTCATAGTGGTTCGATTAATAGTTTAAAAAAATCAATTTTTGTTCAATTAATCGAACCACTATGTCAAATACATAGTGGTTCGATTAATTGTGTAAAAAACCAAAATTTTCACTATTAATCGAACCACTATGTAAAATTAATAGTGGTTCGATTAGTAGTTTAAAAAACCAATTTCTTCAAAATTAATTGAACCACTATGTCAAATACATAGTGGTTCGATTAATTTTGTAAGAATCCAATTTTTTCACTATTAATCGAACCAATATGTCAAATTCATAGTGGTTCGATTAATAGTGTAAAAAACCATTTTTTATTCAATTAATTTTGAATGGTTAACCACTATTTTGAATGGTTTGATTAACTTTTGTATGGTTTGAATTAATTTGTTTCAATTTGATTAATTTTGAATGGTTCGATTAACCACCAAAATTAATTATACTACAATTAATTTTATTATCCACCAAAATTATAAGTAGTTCGATTAACCACCAAAATTAATTATACTACATTTAAATTGAACATAGTGTAATAGTGTAAGTGGTTCGATTAACCACCAAAATTAATTATACTACAATTAATTTTATTATCCACCAAAATTATAAGTGGTTCGATTAACCATCAAAATTAATTATACTACATTTATATAATTTAATACTATACCATTTATATAATAGTTAATCGAACCATATATAGTTAATCGATTAATACTATATCCATTAATACTATATCCACTATATACTATATCCACTATATAATTTAATACTATATAATTTAATACTAATCGATTAAAACTATATCCACTATATAATTTAACACTATATAATTTATAGTTAATCGATTAATACTATATAATTTATAGTTAATCGATTAATACTATATAATAGTTATAGTTATTCGATTAATAGGTAATTGAACCATTAAAATTATTAATTTATAAGTAAACCACTATAATTTATAGTTAATCGAACCACTCAAAATTAATCAAATTAATTGAAATAAATTAATTCAAATTCAAATTAATATATTAATGTAATTGTGGTTAATCGAACCATTCAAAATTAATCAAATTGAAACAAATTAATTCAAACCATACAAAAGTTAATCAATAGTGGCTCGATTAGTTTACAAAGTGGTTCTGTAAACTAATTTCTAAACAAAATTAATCAACTTTTTCAATAGTGGCTCGATTAGTTTACAAAGTGGTTCTGTAAACTATTTTCTAAACAAAATTAATCAACTTTATAAACAAAATTAACCAACTTTTTCAATAGTGGCTCGATTAGTTTACAAAGTGGCTCGATTAAACTTTGTTTCAATTAATTTGATTAATTTTGAATGGTTCGATTAACCCCTATTTTGTATGGTTTGAAATAATTTGTTTCAATTTGATTAATTTTGAATGGTTCGATTAACCACAATTGAATTAATATAATTAATATACCAAAATTAATCAAATTGAAACAAATTAATTCAAATCATACAAAATAGGGGTTAATCGAACCATTCAAAATTAAAATTAATTGAAACAAATTAGTTCAAAATCAAATTTCCTATATGGTTTGACTTAGTTCAAAATTGAATGGTTTGAATGGTTAATCGAACCATTCAATAACCATACAATTTGAATTTTGAATGGTTTGAATGGTTAATCGAACCATTCAATTAAATTAATATATGAATTTGATTTTGAATTAATTTGTTTCAATTAATTTGATTAATTTTGAATGGTTCGATTAACCCCTATTATGTATGGTTTGAATTAATTTGTTTCAATTTGATCAATTTTGAATGGTTCGATTAATCACAATTAAATTAATATATTAATTTGATTTTGAATTAATTTGTTTCAATTAATTTGATTAATTTTGAATTGTTCGATTAACCCCTATTTTGTATGGTTTGAATTAATTTGTTTCAATTTGATTAATTTTGAATGGTTCGATTAACCACAATTGAATTAATATAATTAATATACCAAAATTAATCAAATTGAAACAAATTAATTCAAACCATACAAAATAGGGATTAATCGAACCACTCAAAATTAATCAAATTAATTGAAACAAATTAATTCGTTCAAATCGTGGAATTATTAATTGAATTTGTGTAATAGTGGAGTACTACTTCAATTATAATGGAACACAATGGCTCGATTACTACCAAATTTATAACTTCTCGAATCACTTTAATTTGTACATTATAATTTACTTTAATTTCCATTATATAATTCACTAATCACTAATTAGTTTTTCTCGAACTACTTTAATTTACATTATAATTAATTTTCTCGAACCACTTTAATTACCAAAGTTTCTCGAACCACTTTAATTTACATTATAATTAATTACTTTTTACTTTAATCAATATTAATTTACTTAATTTACTAGTAATCGAACCACTTATTTACTTTAATCAAACCACTTAATTTAATTGACATAGTGATTCGAGTAACCAAACAAATTTTGTTTTTTACATGGTTACTCCAATTCAATTAATTACTAGTGGTTCGATTAATCAATTCAATTAATAACCAATTCAATTACATGTAATCGAACCACTTTCAATTACGAGTAATTGAACCACTTTCAGATTTTAACCACATTATTTATTTAACAATTCAATTACAAGTAATCGAACCACTTTCAGATTTTAAATAATTGCATGTAAAGTGGTTCGATTAATCAATTCAATTAATATCCACTTTATTCAATTAATAAAGTAGTTCGATTAATCCACTTTACACAATTAATCGAACCACTATGTATCTGACATAGTGGTTCGATTAATTGAACAAAAGTTGGTTTTTTAAACCATTAATCGAACCACTATTAATTTTACATAGTGGTTCGATTAATAGTGAAAAAATTGGTTATTTACACAATTAATCGAACCACTATGTATTTGACATAGTGGTTCGATTAATTGAACAAAAATTGGTTAATTTAATTAATTAATCGAACCACTAGTGGCTCGATTAAATCAATTACATCAAATTAATTAAACACTAGTGTTTACACTATCAAATATTTAATTATTTAGTAACTAGTTAATTTTATTGGATAATTTAATGAATGGTTCGATTAAGTTTAAATGGTTCGATTAAGTTTATATTTACTTTTGAGTGGATCAATTTTGAGTGGTTCAATCATGTCAAACCAATTTGAGTGGAGTTACTCGAACCATTTGAGTGAATTGAGTAATTGAATTGAATTGATTAATTGAAATGAATTTAAAGGAGTGGTTCGATTAACTACATTAAAGGAGTGGTTAGATTAACTACATTTAATTACACTTAATTCAATTTAGTTTAATTCAATTAAATTTGGTTTAATTCAAATTGAACCACTTTCATTTTGATTAATTGAACCACTTTTAATTATTTAATCGTACCACTCCACTTTTAATTCAATTTGAATTTGGTTCAATTTAATTGGAGTGATTCGATTAATTTGAAATCAATTTAATTTTAATAAATGTATGTATATATAATACTATTTATATGTAATGGTTCGATTACTAATTGATATGTAATGGTTCGATTGCTAATTAATTAATCAAGTGGTTCGATTAGAATGGAAAGTGGTTCGATTAGATGAAATTTCAATTGTAGTCAAATTCATAGTAGTTCGATTAATTGTGTAAAAAACCAATTTTTATTCAATTAATCGAACCACTATGTCAGATACATAGTTGTTCGATTAATTGTGTAAAGTGGATTAATAGAACCACTATGTAATTGTGTAAATTAGTTAATCGAGCCATTATAATTAAATTAATTAGAGAGGTTCGATTATTAAAGAGAGGTTCGATTACAATCGTTTATAATTTTGATCAAAGAGAGGTTGAATTACTAAAGATAATTGATAAATTAACTATATAGTGCTTTGATAAATTAACTATATAGTGCTTCGATAAATTAACAAAATAACAAGTAATTGATAAATTATACAGTGCTTCGATTAACTATATAATTGAACTAAAGAGACTTTAATAAATTAATTGATAAATTATAAGTGGTTCAATTACTAATTAGTGGCTCGATTAGTTATATAAGTGGTTCGATTACTAATCGATTAATTATATAAGTGGTTCGATTAATTTTAATTAGTGGTTCGATTAATTAAAATTATAGTGGTCACTACAAGAAAACTGTCAAATTCCATAACTACAAGAACCATGGTTCGATTACTTATAATTTCCTCTATTAATTACTATGTCAAACATTAATCGAACAAAAATTGATTTTTTACACTATTAATCGAACCACTATTAATTTTACATAGTGGTTCGATTAATTGTGAAAAAATTGGTTTTTTACACAATTAATCGAACCACTATGTCAAATTAATAGTGGTTCGATTAATAGTTTAAAAAACCTTACAAAAGATAATCGAACCATTCAAAAGTTAATCGAACAAAAGTTAATCAAATTGAAACAAATTAATTCAAATCATACAAAAGTTAATTGAACCATTCAAAATAGGGGTTAATCGAACCATTCAAAATTAATCAAATTAATTGAAACAAAGTTTAATCAAGCCACTTTGTAAACCATTTTGTAAACAAAATTAATCAACTTTGTAAACAAAATTAATCAACTTTTTCAATAGTGGCTCGATTAGTTTACAAATGGCTCGATTAAACTTTGTAAACTATTTTGTAAACAAAATTAATCAACTTTGTAAAAAAAATTAATCAACTTTTTCAATAGTGGCTCGATTAGTTTACAAAGTGGCTCCATTAAACTTTGTTTCAATTAATTTGATTAATTTTGAATGGTTCGATTAACCCCTATTTTGTATGGTTTGAATTATTTTGTTTCAATTTGATTAATTTTGAATGGTTCGATTAACTACAATTACATTAATATATTAATTTAAATTTGAATTAATTTGTTTCAATTAATTTGATTAATTTTGAGTGGTTCGATTAACCACTATTTTGAAAATTAATTGAATAAAAATTGGTTTTTTACACTATTAATCGAACCACTATGAATTTGACATTTGAATAGTGGTTCGAGTATATCCTAGAAAATTGAAAATTTGTTTAATTTTTTTAATCGTAAATTTGTTTAATTATTTACAATTGATAGTTTAATTTCAAACAATTTCAATTTAATATACCTAAAATCATTCAATTAAAAGATCCTCATTTTTTATATTAATCGAGCGTCATTTATCAATTTAATTACTTTTATCAATTTATATGATTTGTTGGATAAATCAATTGTTAAATAATAGTATAAATAAATAGAATATATCATCAGACTATCATTACGCAATCATTTCTCTATGACCGAGTCAAAATAGTGTAGACAGGGTAACTTTCTTATATTTTATGATAAAAATATTTTTATTATATTTAATATTAAAAAAGTTAATTCATTAAAAAAAATTGTGTAATTTGGAGTAGGATCTCCTAAACTAAAATGACATATAAATTGGAACGGGTAAGTAAGAAGTAGCGTAGAAAAATATCCTGAATTTAAAAAATAAAAGAATATATTGTTGGGGGTGGGAATAAAAAAGAAGTATATATATCAAAATCAATCCTCTCACATGATCGGCGTGCCCAAAATTATTGGAAATCTCCTTCAGATCAAGGGGCCAAAATGGACGGTCCAGATCATTCCATCCTCCCTCTTCATAACTAAGCTACACTCAGATTTCATCTCCACACAATCAGAACAAACATGTCTGCTTGGATGTCGCCGGCGACTGTTTTCCGGTGGCTCGACGTCAGCTTCTCGCTGCCTACGTCATTTTTCCGGTGGCCTAGGCTCTTCGCCTCGTACCTGACGCAGCCGCCGAGTTGGAGCAGCAGCCTCAGCCTCGAACCCTG
Source organism: Scutellaria baicalensis (assembly GCA_005771605.1). Classification (NCBI taxonomy): domain Eukaryota; kingdom Viridiplantae; phylum Streptophyta; class Magnoliopsida; order Lamiales; family Lamiaceae; genus Scutellaria; species Scutellaria baicalensis. Next base: position 47,685,896 of record CM016722.1, read on the forward strand.
GCGGTGGGCCCCACGCATCAACCTTCCCACCGTGGACGATGTCGTCTGGTCCGTCGTCTCCGCCGTGGAGTCTCTCGCCCTCGTCTCCTTCCTCTGCTTCTTCTTCGTCTTCTGCGGCTGCACCCTATGATGCTGTGGACGCTCATCTACGCGATCGGTACTGCAGTGTACTTCTGTTTCGGGTTAGTGTCTCCGACTTTTGTGACCGAGGTTGAAATTCCTGTTGGGAAACGGCGGCGGGGTGACGGCGCGTTCTCGGCGCGTGGGGTGGGAGGTCTTTTTTCCTTTTTTTCGTATAAGATATTTGTTGGAAAGTGCAATCCAATGATGACCTGCCGCTTGACTGCTTCAGCAGCTCGAGGGTAGTTTGGTCAATCCAACTCCTCGCTATTTTTGTTTTATTTTACTATATTATTATTTTGTTGCTACTGTGTTTTTTAATGCTGTAATAAATCTTGACTTTATTTTCATATTAAATTTTAATCGTGAAATATTTATTTACCATAAGGAGTTATATTGATGTGTAGAGGCAAAACTTATATTCGAAAAGGTTGGGTTCTTTAATCAGAATCATGTTAGATTAGATAAAAGGTTATTCATCTTTATAATAGGAATTGATTCTTGTTGGCAATAAAATTATGTGATACTGTTTTATCACTGCCACGTCCGACATGAAGCTTATTACAATTCATTTTTCAATATTTATGTCACATATGTATTAATAAGACGGGTCAACTGTCAATATCAATATTGCATAACGCTATTGAAAGCTCCATCTCATGCAATATTTATGTAAGACGGTGTCATTTGAATTTTTACATATTAATTTTACTTCAACATGGTTTTCTCTTTCCTCTAATAAGTTGTATTGATTGAGAGATTTGAGACATCAATATGGTAATATTAGCAAATAAGGTAAATTCATCCAAAAATGTCACCTTTATTTGTTAAATCTCATCCTTTTATAGTCTCAACCTTGGACAAATGATCAACTACCACATTTCCATTCCTCGATCTCAAAATCAAACTATGAGAACCCATCTAATCTAAATCTAATCAACATCTCTTCGAATCATTCTCCTCAAACTAATGAAACAATATTAACCTCCGTCCCAGTTAAAACTGTCTACTTGCCATTTTCGTTTATCCCAGTTAAATCTGTCAGTCCCAAAATGACAAAGAAAATTTTACGAAAATACCATTACAGATTTACAAAAATGTCATTACAGATTTACAAAAATGTCATTACTAAAGTAAAAAAAAAAAAAAAATTTCTCTCTCCAATCACAATCAACTGAATTTTCTTAACATCCGTGCCGGTCAAAGTAGGCTGAATTAACCGGGACGGAGGTAGTATATATTATGAATTGTAGTTTAACCTATTTCAGAAGAATCATATTCATAGATCATAGTCGATGCACAAGCGCGAACCCTTTAAAACCCTTGGTAGTGATTGTCTATTTATCTTCATCATTGTCATCCCTTTCTCTTTTTTGGGGAACCACTAAAACCGAGCTTATTTACTTAGTATTTACTGCCAAAAATACATGAATATATGATTTAATAGTCTAACTACTTCAACATATTAATTTCATTTACTACATCTTACATAATCAAGTCGAGGCTTCTGCACCGTTGAATTTTATACATGAAAATAGAGGAACTTGCAACATTGGAATCATCTAAAGACCAACCAAGTGTAAAATTTATGTGTGCCCTCCAAAGTCTAAAAATAGACGGCCAAAATAAAATAAGAAATAACTAAAATTGAATTTATATTATTTATGTGTTTTATTGCATGAAAAACTTATGCCATGTGTCCTTTGAATAAGTTAGGTGGTGAGTTGTGACACCTGCATGTTATCTTCATAAAAAATTATTACTAACTCTTATCAATTTATCTCAAATTGTTGAATTTCATACTCTGAAAAAAATAAAAACTAATATGTTTATTAATTAAGAATATTTTGAAACCCCTATAATCAATCTAATACTTAGTTTTAAATTTAATTGCAAAAAATGAGTCCCTAATATCCCAGTTAGTTGATTTATGTACGTAAGCTATTAATTACCCCAATTAGAAAAGACATAATTAATTAACATAAAAGGTTGCATGAAACAGTCTTACGAATAATTTCTATAAAATGAATTAATATGTGAATCGTGAAGTGTGAGTTAACTATTTTCACTTGACACGATCGATAAAACGGTCTCATATAAAACCTTCATCAATTAATGCATTTTAAGAGGTAAATGAGTCCCTAAATCATTAATTTTTCAATAACAAGCAATAAACATTTTGAAACCAACCATTCTCATATTTCAACAATTTTGATGGATGCAGTTGGCACTTCATATCTTTAAACCACATATAAAAGTGAACCAAAATATACTACACAAGCATTTAAATTGTGCCAATTGGATTTTAGTTGAATTATGCCGACGAAATCTACATTCTGAAGCGGGTAAATTACAAAAATCAAGTCAAAATATTATCTTTCTTGCACGAAGTTTGGGTTGTTATGGTACAACCGACGAACTTCATGAATGATACAAAATGACAGCTAGATGCAATCAGCAGTGGAATGTTCATCGGATTTCAGTTATTATTCCACAACTATGAAGGAATATGCACCAAATATTCTTTCACCGATATCATTTGGCTGCCATGTTATACCATTCGTAGAGGCACAACTCAAAGTTCGACTACGTTAGTGCAAAATGATATATAGTTTGACTTGTAATTTACCCTTCTAAAAGGGCTCATCTGATTCTAAAAAGATACTATAACAAACACACACACAAAAGAGAGAAAATAAAAGCCTACATAAACATTGTGGTAATCAATGACAACTTCAGAAGAATCTCTTTTCCTTTCAAACTCTCACAAAACACCAAAAGTTTACAGATGCATCAAATTAGAGATAGAGAGAGAGAGAGAGAGAGAAAGAGAGTTTGGTCGAGACTCTGGTTCTCATGCCGCCTCCTCATTACTTGAAATTTTTTATGTTGTGTCATAAGATCAACAAACCTGCAAGAAATTAAGATAAAACTAAGAACATATCGACACATATTACGCATATATATGTATATGGAGCTTGAAATTTACAACGTCGTTGAATCATAAGTCCTACAGTCAATATGCACAGGCAACGAGTCACTATCCTCGGATTTATTTTACCAGACTGATTTGAATACTACCAACCATTTGGTTTAAAAGGAAATATGAAAAACTAGGAAGATAAGGAGGTGCGATCTTAGCAGCTTGGAACATCACCAGAAAACGAGATTTCAAGAGCTATGCAAAGAATGATCCTGAAAGGAAGCATTTAGAAATTAAGAGTTAACTCATCAGAGTAAGGAATCCTAATCTCCAAAGAATTCTAGCTAATAGTATTGTATGAAGAAACTCAATCACGTAAAAGGTAATTAGAAGAATTTCACTAGATACCAGAGTAACCAGGACACAAGGCAACATTAATGTGTGATTGTATATCTGTATTAACAATAAGAACTATGCCTTGTGGAAGTTCCTCTCAAGTAAAGTTTATATTAAATAGAAGTCGTACAAATTATTTACTAAGAAAAATATGAGATCCCCAACTGTGGCAGTTTTTACGTTGTGCAATAGAACCAAGACAAAAATTAGATGTTTTTTAGTCCCAAGAGATGTATCGACATCTCATGATCAATAATCAATGCTACCTACACAAAATTTGAAGGTTAAGAAAAAATAAATCAGAAGTTCAGAACTTTACATGGAAACTGGACGAGGTATCAATTGGCGTCACGTTCGTGAACCCAGAAGCCCTGAAGATTCAACAACGAAAGATCGTGTTATGCTGTCACATTCTACATTACCAGAAAGTATAGAAGAGATGGTTCTCAATGAGTATATAACACTGCTTCTAACACATAATCAGCCATCATCATCAATTTATATTACAGGATATCACAATTCAAGTCACCCACCTCTTAGTACCCATAAAAGAGAATAATTTGATAGTTGTCAGCCTCACCTAGTGGAAAAACACAATCAATGCCATTGCCTGCAGTGTTTGATCAGAATCTTCTTGAACAAAGTTCTAGAAGATTAATCAAGTATATGATTCTAATGGAAGCCCAAATTTGAAGTGGAGCTTGTTACGTTAACCCATATTTAATTATTCAGCAATTAGTAAAGAAGAATTTACTATAATAGTTTGGATGTTCCATTATTGAAGTAGTTTATGGGCTAATGTCCATCTGATGCTTCTTTGATTCAAGAACAAAAAAGTCCCGACACAATGTGCGTTACAAGGAGATAAGAAATAAGTGCCTATATGGTTATTGTGAGACCACAATATACAAAGTTCAGGCATAATAGTGCATAAGTACTAAGTAAGTGTGTATTTAACTAAGAGAACTAGATAAGCATTCATGTAATAAAATATTACCTTGAAAGATGATCACCAGTAAAAAAACTAGAGTCAGCAAACAAGCGAAAAGACTGACACTCAACGAAGAGGCCTTCTCTTTCTTTATTTTCTTCAAGGCCCTAATTCTTTCCATCCTTCTACGTTTCAAATTGAGCTCAGAGATATCCTTCAACAACTTCATATCAGAAGCATCCAGTGAGGGACCTCTTGGAGGACGTGGAGGCTTTGAAAAATTCTGCTTCTTAGGCTTTTCCTCGTCTGTTGTCGCATCTCCATAATTCATCAATTTCTGCCTAAACTTCCCCAACTGCTCCGTGTCCGTAGCAGAAATCTCATCAGAATTTGTTAATTTGTCATATGAACAAGAACACTCTTCACCATTTGTACATTCACCCAATGACTTGCAACTGGTTAACCCACTCCTTATCCTACCCAATAAGTTCTTCGAATTTTCAGAATCCAAACTTAGAATTTTGCTAGAATCCTCCTCGCTCGTTGTTCCCCCACTCTCCAAGTCAATGTCTAAATCTAAATCACTTCCACTTGAATCTACCCTACTCATGCTTCAAAACCTCTTTATCAATCTAATAGCCAAATCTCGTCGCTTTCACTTCATCTCAAAAATAATCTAAAAAAGCCGCGAAGCTAATAGATTCTTATCAACAACAAGAAGCCATACTTTTCCAATTCTTTTTGTTTCGATGTGGAGTTCACAACGCGGTCTTTGCACTTAATGTCCTGACTTGAAGACATAAAAACTTATCAGAAATGCTTACCATTAAATACAAGATTACAGTACATTACAAAGTATCTATACCAGTGTAATTCATAACTACACTAGGCGCAGTATCTATTGTCCATTCCACACACGCGCACACACATGTGCAAATTGACAGTAGATATTGCAAATTTAGCAGAAAATCAGTAATAGGATTACCATAAACACAACATTATAGTCTACTTAACAAAAGACCCATGTTTGATAAAGGTATATTCTATGCTACACCATTGCAGTAGTATCCATTGTCCATTTCGACACGAGATATTACACATGGTGTAGCTAGACCACAAATGAGCCGTTCAGCAGCAGCAAGCAAGAAAGCTACCAAAACCTGAAAGGGGCTCATTTGTTTTTCATCTTCATACTATTCTTTCAATGCCAAGCAACGAATTCTAAACCATTTGGAACTTATTCTTTCAACTTTCTAAAAACCACAAAAAAAAAAAAATATCAGAATGTTTAATCTATTGTCATTCCGACATTCTTCAGAAATTAAATAGCGGAAATCAGAGTAGAAACAAAGAAAAAGATAGATTGGGCAAGGAAAAGAAGCATATGGAGCACAAAAGTGGCATCCAAGACAAGATTAGCTGAGATTAAGGTTTAAATTCCGACACAGAGAAATGAAGATGTAGAATGCACCCAAATCTGGGAATTTTTATGCGTAAACAATACTGAAAAAAGGGGCTAAGATGATTAACATACCATCAAATTGTGAGGCCAGTTTAGTGGGAAGAATGAGAGGAAATCTCTAGTGTTGGGGTTTGATCTGGTCAATGTTCTTACAATTTTTCTGTGTGTGCACGAACACGATGATGGTGTAGGGATTGTTTGGTTGTATTGTGTACGCAATTTTGAGAAATTACACTTTTTTTTTTTTTTTTGACAAAACTTATATACCCTGGCACATGAGGATATAAATTTAGATGTTATATAAATGCTTTTGAGGTGTTATATATGTAATTTAATGTGTTATTTTTCTTTATATTATAATATATTCTACATGTATCATATGTATATAAGAGTATACATGTGATACTGAAGAGTATATACATAATACCTGTAGAGTATATATTTAACATCATATGATGATTATTTGGGAGCATCGTATCCTGAGACATACAAGTGCTACTCTTTTTTCTTTTTACTTTTAAAATTGTTTGAATTGGGAAACGAGATATATATATATATATATCGTATCAAAGCCATGGATGTTAGCTAGAAATCACACATTATATATGTTGAAATTAGCAGATTTTTTTGGATAGAGATGTGAATTTTTTGAATGAATTTGCAACAAAGTGAAAAATAGAAAGATAAAAGTTTTGAAAGTACATTGCACGTCTAAAACGAAATTTAAATGGGATCGAATTAATAGTATATAACGATGTTAATTGCACTCACACTCGTAATCACTTCAAGACATCAAAGATAATCTCCTAGGACTGCGTTTACTTGGGATATTTAGGATTAACTAGGATATGATAATTATTAGGATTGAGATGGGTATTGGATAAATGTAAAAAAAGTTATCAATGATTTACTTTACATGATTAAAAGTTAGAAGTGGATAATATCTATTATTATAAAAACTTTAGTTCAATTATTAAAATATATAAAAGGATTCGATTATTGAAAATTAGACACTATTTGGAAAATCCATATAGTATACTAATAAAATTAAAAAACAAAAAATATAAAAAAAATATAATTAAAATTGAAAATATTTATTTAAATAAGACTAATATTATAACTTATATGATTTGGAGAATATTTTCAAGTCAACAAATTAAGTTATAAATTTTTAAAAATATACAATTAAACAAAAATATTATCTTAAATATCTACTGATTAATTAGATAAACTTTTAATTTGCATTTTATTTAACAAAAATAATAGTTACTATATATTTATTTATTTAGGATATTTTTTCAAAACTTATTATATATTATTTAATTTAAATATAATTTTAAATATCATAAATCATATATTTATTTAAATATTTGTAAAAAAAAAATGATGGATAAAATTTATCTTAGATGTGGATGTGGGATTAGTATCCATCAATTTATCACAATTATCATCATTATCCTGAGCCCAAGAGATGAGTCTCCTTTTTGCATACAACAAAGTAAACATGAGATAATTTAGTCCTATCCCATTTTATCCAACCAAGTAAACGCACCCTAGGGGTATAACCAAGTGGTAAGGGCTGTAGTGATATGAGGAGAAACCCCCCAACAACGCAGGTCCAAACCTCGTGTAGTTTGACACATCCCTTGATTTACATCTCATCCGATTAAGGGACCAACGGTCGGATGGAGGGAGTTCTTCATATCTCTCTTAATCAAAAGACATCAAAAATAAGCTCTGAAATGAATAATAAATAAAGTGGTTGCAAACTATGTTGGAGACTGCTTTGAATTAAAGGAAGAACAAAATAATTTTTATTACATCCTTATAAAATCTAGGAATTTCTATCATCACCTCATATGTCTTTAAACCTTCATCCTCCAACCCACTCTTAAGATATATGAATAGAAATGCATTGTTCTTTTAGACTGATTTTTGTCCAGTTAAAAAAAAAAATCATATTTTTCAAGTTGCGGTTTTATCTTAATTTTTTGAATATTTTAGTACAAAAATCGTGATCTTTATAATTATTGCAATATATATATATATATATATATATCATAATATATATTTTTTTCGTTGAGTACAAATGTACCAACAAAAATGTCATTTAATTTTTGAAATTATTATAAGTTTGATAAATTCAAAAATAAAATCATAACTTTTTCATAACTTGAATATCCAAACTTTTTCTTTTTTTGAAATTAGCAAAAGAAATATCATAAATTTTAGTCACTAATGTAGTTCGAATCACACTTTTATTTACTGAGATATATAATGTAAGTCAAATAATTTTTAAGAAAGTAAGAAAATTTCAATATATACATCAAAGACATTAATATTGTGTCAGGTAGATTTGGATCTAAAACTTTTTTTTTTTTCCCACATTTTGAGGAATTATATATGTGGTTTATGTGAGGTATGACGTGACTATTTAGTTAGAAACATGGAATTAGATCGTACGTAAAAAAATAGAATTGTTAACGCCATGTTTTGAACCTCTTTTTTCTGTAAACTTTGTTATTTTATTTTTCTAATTAAATCTTTGATGACTTGATTAATGTTCTCATCTATTTTCATATTTGACCGAAACTGAAAGAGCATGTCGAAAATTCAAATCTTATAGGGATGTATGCAAGTTTCATGCACTTTACAAAATCACATCCATCCATCCACCACAAAGTACTTTTTAAGAGTTTGATTTTTCTACCTAAGTTTAATAGGTTCTTCTCTTTTGAAAGATCAATATATATATATATATATATATATTTCTCGAGGAAATGTGGCAATGTATCAATTCCATTCTTAAAGCAGTTTGTTTAGCAACCATTGTTTGGAGCGAAAAAGGTAATATAGATTGTTTTCAAAATTAATTTAATGCACCCTACTATATTTATCCAAAAGTCTGATGCCTTCAATTTGATTAATAAAAAATTATTATATGAAATAATAGTATAATATTAAAAGATATCATTAATCTAAAATGCTTATGGGGATAAATGTGTATTAATAATATTAAATACTGCACAAATAAGTAATTTTATTTCAATTTATTGTGATTTTTTAACGGTTTCATTAATAAATTTAATTTCTAGCAACATTAATGTTATGAAATAATCTCAATATTAGTCTAAATTTAATAATTTTGATATAATTAAGAAAGAATTATATATTGTGTTGTATATTCAAAAAGAATTGATTAGACGTCCAAATACATTGACTCTGTTATTGCAATTCCAAACAACAATTACTCCCAAGGATATAAAAATGGATTTTATATTTTTATTTGATAAACCATTTCATTCATGCATATTTAGTGTCTTCTTAAACTAGAATATATAATTCAAATATAAATAATCATGCATGTTTAAATAATTTAATTTGCTTATTTCGTCCATTTGTTTATCACCACTTCAAAACCACAATCAATAGAAACCATTAATCATTCTCATTAAATAGGGAAACAGTAGTGCATAACAAGCTGATCATAAAATAAAAGATTACCAGAAAACAAAGATACAAAACCAAATAACAAGAAATGATGGATGCATGAATTCTGAGAAATTAAAGTAGCTTTTGACCAATCTTGTACGAAGCAAAAGCATCAATGCATGCATACTCAACTTGAGCTTCACTGAGCACCCTTGCTTCCCAGTTGCTTTGGCACACGTGCTTTGGCTTCTTCATGTGGAGCCCACATATCTCCGCGGCCAGATCCTTCAACCCGGGCCTCGAAAACCTCCCGGGCCAGCGGGCCTTCGCCGCGGCCCGGACGTCCATGCTCCTGCTGCAGTCAAGCCCGTACTCGTTCTTCAGCTTCAGTATATCGTCTTCCACTTCGATCCCCACGTAGGTGAAGTTAGGGTTTAGCAGAAAGCTTTTAATGGAGTTTGGGATATGGTCCATGTAGAAGAGCTGGAGGATCAAGCACTTGCTGCTGATGCACAGCTGCAGAGTGGCTGACTTGTTGCTCATCGACCTGATGTGGTTGGGCCGCCACTCCACGTCCAGGCCCACCTCCGTCGGGGCGCCGCCGTAGAGGGCGGTGATCTCATAGACCCAGTTGGTGGCCGTGGCAGCGCTGTCCGTGACAGTGGTTTCGATGGTGGTTCCGGCGAAGGTGACGTAGTACTTGGAGTTTCTGGGGTCGTATCTTATGGTGGAAGAAGACATGATGTTTGCGTTTTGGTGGTGCTTTAGGGTTTCACATTCTTGCCCTATTTATAGATGCATTTCTATTCTTTGGATTTATTGTTGAAAATTTTAATTAATTTGTAGATGCATGTAAAATAAATTTGCATCAAAAAACCAGAAAAAGACGTTGGAGTGATCGATAAGAGACTTTTGGGATTCTTTCTTGATTCTATGTACCTATAATATTACTACCTCCGTCCCAAAATAAATGACGTTTTAGCAACTAAAATTTGTCCCAAAATAATTGTCGTTTTCGTATTCCAAAGCATATTTACATGCAATATACCAAATATACCCCTATTTACTCACCTCAAATTAAATGTGTTAAAGAGATAAAAGCACCTCATTAATTAAACTTAAATAGGGGTAGATTGGACTTTTTATCACATTTTTTAATATATGTGCAAAAGGCTAAAACGTCATTTATTTTGGGATGGAGGTAGTAAGATGAAGAAAAGATGTCGTTTCATTAGTTTGGGGATTAGTGGCCATTTAATCATCAATTAATATAGAGTGCACATTCACTAGAGAGGGATGGATGAATTCGAATTATTATTTATTCATTAATTTGCCAAAAAAAAAAAGTGAAAATATTAACGAAATCGTAAGAGATATATATTTTCTCGGGTTTCACTCCATAATCAAGATCTCATGCAATGTTACAATTAATGATATATCATGATTATTTAATTTAGGTGAAAAATAGGTATTAATAAATAGACTCTTCAATTATTCCATATGAACATCTGGTTGAGTATTTGAACTCTCCACATGTTGAAAAATCAATCCAAGTCGAATTAGGTTTTTGTCGACAGGGAATATAAAAGGCTCTCGAAAGTTGAATATAAATGACAATGAGATCTCCTCTTATATTTAATAGGAGACAACTTTTTATTTTCTTTAATTAGAATTCATCTTTAACACCAAAACATATATACATATTTTTTAATTGAGAGAATACTTGATTAATATTAAAAATATTTTTTTTATTATTAGCGTGTCTAATTTGGGTTGTTCAAAATAATAAAGTAATTATAAAACTTTAACCGATGTATCATGATGAAAGAGTAGTTTTTATTTATTTATTGATATTAGTTTATACATGTTAAATAAAGAATATTTTGTGATTTAAAAAAAAAAAAGAGAGTGATCTCTGATCAATTAGAAAAAAGTTGGTGCTAAAATTAATAAATTAAAAAACAGTTACATGCTAGTTATAGGACTGGAAATTGATATTTTTTTAGGATTTTATCAATCGAGCCCCGAAAAATAACTTATCTATCAATGCAGGTTATGAAATATAGAAATTTTATCAATCTAGGATTTGAAAGATTGAAAACTATCAATTAAGATATCAGAATGGAATACCGTGGTTTTGTATTTTAGAGGGCTGGAAATGATCTTCACGTGGTCAAATTGACCCAAAATTAATGTGAATTTCGTTTGCATACTGGGATTTCTGATTTATTGTGATTAATCTACTCAACGCTACCTTTTAATCAAAGTATATATATATATATATATATATATATATTATATTTTAAGTGATGATTCATCTTATATTTTATTGTTTTCAATTTATACACTTTTAATCAGAGTATATATATAAAGCAAAAACTTATATACCCCTTGGCACATAGGAGCACAGATTTAGGTGTTATATACATGTTCTTCAGGTGTTATATATATACTCTACGGGTGTTACATTTGTTGGTGTTATATACATATACTCTACAAGTATCATATGTATATAAGAGTATATGTGTGATATCTGAAGAGTATACACATGATATCCCTGGGGCACACAAGTGTCACTCATGGATTTTAGTAATCTGATAGACCACCCCCAAACACTCCAATATCATTAAAAATTTCTCCACAAATGTTGGGGGAAATTTTCTAAGTATTGCATTGTGTTGTATGACTAAATAATTTTCTTTAGTATTTTAATATGTGTTTGTGATTAATTTTATAATGAGTATGACTAAATACACCACTCAATTTACCAAGAGCACCACACAAATTTTAGATATAATTTAATTTGTTATAAAAAAAAATAAAATATCCTTAAATTGGACAACAAAAAATACTCTTTTTGATGGCATTTTGAAAATACCCCCAAATCTGTCATCTTCTTCGCACAGACTCTGCCAAATACTCTTTTTCTCTCTCTTCTCAAATCTCAGCTCTCTTCGGAAGGCTTGGAGAGTGGCACCTTCTATATTGTCCCTCAGAGTGGATCTTTTCGCACATTATTCCTTGCCTTGTCTCTCTCCACCCACTACTCTGGTTGCAGTCAATGCACAAGAGAGCCATTCAGCCGCTGCGGCACGGGCGTTCTTCTCGGCCCCAAACTGGTGTATATGGTCACGGATGCGTCAGTTTATCAGGAGAGTTCCGTTATCCTCACAGTATATGTTGGCAGTTCGGCAGCCCCGGCGGCGCTCACTCCTGCGCGTTCGGCTGCCTTGGCCGCGCGCCCCGCAGCCCCGGCCGCTCGCCTCACTACGCGTTCAATCGACCATGGCCGAATCGTGCACGAATTTTCCATAAACACATGTTCAATTTTTCAAGAAATTCACCCCAAACAATCATTTTTGCACGCAAATTTATCAAATTAAACTCTTAATTCACTAACCCATAACAAATCCTAAAGATATGGTAGTGAGGATGGCCGAATGTTGTTTGATGTTAACGGTTAAGAGTGTGTGTTCTTTTCTTAAGAATGGATTTTGCCTTTTCTTTTTCAATACTTAGATTATTTTATTTGTTTGAGGGTAATATTGGAAATAAGTGTGGTGTGTAAAGAAATAATTTAAGTTGTTGTTTTATAGTATGTGGTGCTTTTAGAATATGTGGTGCTCTTAGATATCCAAGTGGTGTTTTTAGTCCTACTCTTTTATAATATAATGTTGATATTTTTAATAAGATTTTATTTTATAAATATATTTTTTATAATTGAAATCGATTAAGTTAAAAAAATTATTAACTTAAGAAAACAAATATATGATAAATTTTTAAATTCAAAAAATACAAATTACAAATATTATAAAATATATATTTCAAATTGAGCTAAAAAATTAGAGATAGTGACAAATTTGGTGGCAAAAGTAAGTTTTGAGTTCAAAGGTTGGAGATGGTCTTAAAATATACGTAATATATATGGAGTTATTAAGGATATTATGAAATTGGGTCGAAACTGGAAGAACCTTTAATCCGCTAGTGATATATAATGATCCATATCCTGAAGTTATGAAATTAATAGATGTAGTAAATATTCGACATATCAGCTGGACAACATAGAGTCATGTATTAGATTAGATAGAGTAAATAAATGTGTAAGTTTATTTGAGATCGATTTTCTCACGGATCATTTTATGTACGACCGGTCAACCCAACCCACAATTCACACTCAAATTTGTGAAAATGGGTGAAAAAGACTCATATCATGAAAAACTATTCGTGAAAATCCCTTAAAAGACATAAATGTTTTATGTGTAAATAAATATATGGATTTGATTAAATTCACCATTTCCCAATTAAAAAATCGTAACATTCAATCAGTGTGTAAAATATGGAAATTCATTATCCAGTCAAGATAATGATAATCCAGTGCTGGCAAGTATTGTCCACCATAAATAATGATAATTTCTTTATATTTTAATCAGGGGAAAAAAACACAATCAACTCCCAACTGTCATATTCAAGAATTCAAGAATTATTATGAACAATATCGAAGCAGTGTATGCGTAATGATAAATTGATAATTGATCGATAAGAAGGTCCCTCACTCTCTACCACCAAATCGCTCTCTCTCTCTCTCTCTCTCTCTCTCTCTCTCGTAGAGGAACAATGGCTTTGAGACCAGCACCGGCGCCTTTCTCAACTTGCTGTTCAAGAACCCATTTTAGAAATTTGTTTTTTTTGAACTCAAGATCAAGATATCTCGAGAATCAGTTGCTGAGAAAAGATAAGATATCCATGAACTTATCTGAGCGGAGGCGAGTGGGTGAAAAAATGGTGGTGGCGTGTGTGAAATTGGAAGAGAAAACCCCACAAGAAACTGGCGAAAAATGGGGGAAGGTTTCTGCAGTGTTGTTTGATATGGATGGAGTGCTGTGCAACAGCGAGGAGCTTTCAAGATTGGCTGCTGTCGATGTCTTCGCGGAGATGGGAGTTGAAGTCACTGTTAATGACTTTGTGCCTTTCATGGGCACTGGTATGATCCTTTCTTTCTATGAATGATTGAGTTATACTCTTCATTTTTCAATAATGTTTGTGTAGAATGTTTTGTTTCAAGAATCTTGGATAGATCAGTTGTTATGAGACATTTCAGGGAAATTGTTGCACCTTTGTCTTTTGAGAGTTATGCTAAGGATACGATTTCGAGAATTCTTGATTCCTTTGGTTTATTGCTTTTGGTCATTTGGTAGGAGATGACTTTGTTTCCCTTCACTCAGGAAACTAGCGGTTCACTTGGTTTGGGAAATGTTTTTTTTTTTTTTGGCGGCAAACTTATTCTGCTTTAGGTGTTGGGATTGAAATGTCAACTTAGTCGTTACAGTTATATATATGGTGATACGAAATCCAAAATCTTTTTCTTACAGTTATATATACGGTTCACTTGGTTGTATTCTTCAATGAACCAATCTGGATGAAAATGTAGTTGGCATGTTAACTTGTCGATGTTAGAGGCCTATACTGGTGCAATCTCAGTGCATTTACAATCTGTTTTAGAAGCTTTCACCTGATTTGCCAAGCCAACCGTTTGTAGGTTTCAGTGGGGAAACCTTTCATCATAAACATGAATGTGAAGTGTGGGAACTGGTTGATAAGATGTACTATTGCTTTCATCTTGTAAATTAGTTAAATTTCGAAGCTTAAGAGAGGTGACTTCAGAATCTTGTTGTAAATTCTTGTAAGACTTTTGTGCCACACTGCTTTAGTGCAACCATGTACGGAAGGCTTTAAGTGGCTAATTTCGTTTTCATGACATTCATCAGTCATTGACATATATTTGTGTGAAGAAACATTATTAGGACATGATTCGGATGATTGCTTTATTGTTTACATGGCACTGGCTACAAGAACCTTGTGGATTCAATGCCTCTCCTTTCACTATACTGCAGTTTCATTGTTTTAATTGGATATATATGTTTCATGTTTCCTTATATATCTTAATTCTCAGCACCCACTCAGTATGAGTTAGTTTCCTCATTTATTACTTTGTCTATAATGCTTTCACAAAGGTTCCATACAATGAACTTCCCATCATATACGGTCTTCCTGTCTGACCTACTTTTAGGAGGAACATCTTAATTATAATGCTCTCTTATTATCGGTTTCTTCCATCAGTGCATTTAAAGGTTCTGCAGAATCCCAAGGATCTTGTCAAGACATAGCTTAAGGGTTTTATTTACCAGACATAACACTGATTGGTCAGTTTGAATCCTGTTGTGTAGCTAAAATGGTTGATAATCTTTCAGCTGTGCTGCAGCCTGAGATTCATACTAAGATTGAACTTCTGACCTGCATAATTTGTTGATATACTTTCAATTAGATTAGTGTAACATACCAATTGCCCTTCTTTTGTTTCCCTCTCCACATACACCACCCATTTTCTCACATGATTTCATTCCTTACCCGCTTCCTCATCTGTCACCATTTCCTGTGTCCGAATTCATGTGCTCCCTAAACGTGAATCAGGTGAAGCCAACTTTTTAGGAGGTGTTGCTAATGTAAAGGGTGTGAAGGGATTTAATACAGAGGCAGCAAAAAAGAGATTTTTTGAGATATATCTGAATAAGGTAGTCGGAAATTTTTTTATGAGATTTTTTCTTTATTTATTTCATAAGTTTAAAAGAAATCTATATGACTCCATCAATATATTCCATCTTTTGTAGTACGCAAAACCAAATTCTGGCATAGGTTTCCCTGGTGCCTCTGAACTTATAGTACAGGTACGCTAGCAAGAAAAAACTTAAGTTGCCTCTTAGAAAATGTTTATTTGATTTTTATTTGGTGCTGGTGAACAACAGTGCAAAAACAATGGTCTCAAAGTTGCTGTTGCATCAAGTGCTGACCGCATCAAGGTTGATGCCAATTTAGCAGCTGCTGATTTGCAATTATCAATGTAAGTTTATCCAAGAAATCTTGATATCATTGTTAAAATAATACAAGTTTTTTCATTTTCATTTGTATGTATGTCTTGAGTTAATATGATTTATAATGTACCTTTCGTTCAACTCATGTTCCACAGAATATGGAAAACACTCGTATAGAGTGTTCTTCTTTAGTGTAAATAGAATACCTTTTAACTGAAAATAACAAAAGGGAGTTGTTGCAACTAGGGTATGCTTGTTATGAATTTATTTGGCAATGAGTTTTATGGTATTTGTTCATTCATTTTGTTTGCTATGTCAGGTTTTACAATTCAAATATGGTTTAATTACATAAGTGATTTCGACTTATAATTTGGAAATAATATATTACCAACACAAGAAGGTTCCAATAAGGCTATGTAACTCAAGTATGGTAAATGACGCATAAGTCAATGAAAATTAAAATGCATATTTAGATGTTTCTACATTATGATCATAATGTAAATCTTGTGTGAAATATATTATGAGCAAAAATTTAATTAGTTTCCATAACTATAGTTAGACATATAATTTTTAATCGAAAGTTTAACCAACAAAAATAACTGAATTATTCCAAATTCAAGAGAAAAATATATCAACCATCAAATACCCCAAAAGTTGTTATCTGTTTAAAAAAATTATTTGGACTTAACTCAATATTCAATTTACATGGATTAAGACAGAGAAACCAAACAGATATATCAAAAATTTGTTTGTAATCTTTTTCCTCAAATGATCTAAACTCTTTTAAAAAATATATATATATTTTAGTAATTTTCTAAATTTTAATTTATTTATTAACTTTTTTATTATCATTTCTTGTAATGTATAATCATCAACTCATTTGATGGTCTTTGTTATCTAAACCTTTTGAGTTACTTTGCAGTTCTCATAATCCTATTCCTTGGTCTGTTATATTAACAGGTTTGATGCTATTGTCTCTGCTGATGCATTTGAAAACTTAAAACCTGCTCCCGACATTTTCTTAGCTGCATCAAAAAATTTGAATGTCACCCCAGATGAGGTAATCATTTAGTAATAAGTGTGGTTTTTGGTTGCTCCTGTGTTTCTCATTCATTCAGCGCATAAGTGCTGCTGTGTGTGTTTTAACGACCCGAGCATTGAGACTTCCAGTTAAATATTTTGGCATCCTAAGAATTGGAATATATTGTTTCACAGGTGTCTTTATATATTTTGGAATTTTTTAATATATATATGCCTGTGATACATTTATATTTGAGGACTTGATAGGAAATTCAGTTTTCTAACAAGAAAGGGTTTAGGTATGAAAAGAGTACTCAAGCTTAGTTTGATGCAGTGCATTGTGATTGAAGACGCATTAGCTGGAGTGCAAGCTGCCAAATCAGCTAAAATGAGGTACTGAAGTTACTCCAAGTTATTCTCAAGCAATTGAAGGCTTCTCTTTGTTGCATCCATGTATTTCGAAGTCTATGTTCTTACTTAAATTGTCCTTTGTTCTGTCTCTTTTGTTTCTCTTGTTCTGATGTTCGCTGCCTGTTTAATGCGTCATGAATCTATGTCTTCTCGTATGTGTGTTCTCTTTCTATATGTTATCCAATAAGATTTCTTCCAAGTTCCAATTAGTTTCTTCTCCTGATTATTGTTTGACCCCACTTATTCTGTATTTAATAACTGCATTAAAGTTGGTACGTTTATCAGCGAGTTATGCTGTCAATAGCATTTTGAAGTTGAATTTACTTTCTAGTTGTTCCTCTTCTTGCTAATTTGTATGAGGGTAGTTCTAATATTACCTCTTGGTGTTGCTTCACACGTTTTCTCTCTTTTCTAAGGGAATAAAGTCATTTTAGGTCCCACAATGTTTCCAAAACTATCCACTTTTGATTTAGTCCCATAACCCCAAATTGGACCAAAATTGAGCATATATTTGATTTATGGGACTAAATTAAAAAAAAAAATGGATAGTTTTGGGACCATTTGCAGAAAAGGTCAAAGTTGGGGACCAGAAATGATTTAATCTCCTTTCTAACTGAATCTCATTTCCTTCTACTTCATTTTTATTTAAATGATTATATTGGAGTTCAGACTATTTAGTGTGCTTGCAGATGCATAGCTGTAACAACAACGTTAACAGAAGATTCTTTGGAGGAAGCCGGTCCATCACTTATCAGGAAGGAGATAGGAGATATTTCGATTGATGATATTCTGAATGGTGGCTCTGGTTACAATAGTATGTAGTTGTGGAAATACATTTATGATTTCTTTTTGCATCACTTATAGTGTACTCTGTTCAGACTCCTCTCGTGTAAGATCTGAAAGAGAATCTTACTCCTATTTCCTGTAATAAAATCTATGTACTTGAAAGATTATATCCCTTTTGTTGAATTAAAAGTTCTTTTGCTTTCTTTCTGAAAGCATGGGGATGATATCCTTAGCTATGGTTTCCTGCACTAATAGTTGCTAGTGCCTTGATGCTGAAGATTTTTGAGGTGAAATAGGAGCTAATGAAGAGAAATTATTGCAGATCCCGAGAGGCATCCTTCTCAAAATATTAGTGCTTCTGCCCAAAGTCTGCCCAATTCATACAGTAAAGAAATTAAATCATTTCAGGATAAAGATTCTGTGAGCGACACACTCTTCTCAATCGGAGGGTAAGGATGGATTCATCAGTTTAATGGTTTTGGTTATGTGCAGTAACTCCAGAACAGTGATATGATTATGTAGGGGAAGCTCATCCTAGTTTACTTATCCCTAGCTTCTTATTTCTTGACTACTTTATGTCAGAATCACTTATCATTTTAGATCAGTGTCAATTCAGATTCTTAGACCATAGCATTAATATATAAATGCTCCCGTCAGTCTATGAAGGATATTGCTGCCTGATTTTGTGTAGATCTTAAAATCCTTTTCTATCATCTAATGTAGTTTAGGGGGTGACGTAATTACTTTCAGAAGTAAGAGCTACTATATATATCACAGGGGAAAAGTTATATAGAAGTATAATCATGTAATTGTAGAATCTTGTTAAAGATATAAGCTGTGAAAAAATTATCAAGGCAAACTGGTTTATGACATTAGTTGAGGCTATCTTAATTTAAGACCCTAATTCAATAAGTGTTGTAGATGTAATATGTACTGTAAAATGAAGAATGAGGTATTGGGAGATTATTTTGGCTAGGCAAAAGATTAGTTGTGGCTGACTTAATGTAAGACCCTTATTCAGTGAGGATTCTTTATGCTGTATATGTGTACTGTAAATGAAAGAATGACGTGTCAGAAGATATTTTGGTTGGACATAGGGGGATTGCCATAGTTGAATATGTTGCTTAGATACACTCTTGTTTTGTGCTACTCCTATTCATGAGTGATGCACTAACGTAACCAAAAATCTTCTTGAAATTTATTTGGAGATTATTTATTGAATATATTGCACTCCAATTCTAAGTGGTTCTACAATTGTACTTTTTCCATTTTTGGATTTTCACTTCATCATTTCTTCGTAATGGAACACATTAATGGTCCACACTTGCTTTATCATCTTTTAAGTGCTGTAAAAGTATACTAAGGACATTCAGTCCAATGCTACTTGAATTGCAGAAATGATTTGTTCACAGGTTTCAGGGTTCTCGGCGTGACATTGTAAGATATGGAAGTTTGGGAATAGCCATGTCTTGCCTTCTCTTCACTGTTACAAACTGGAAGGTATACTGCTCTTCTGAATATTCAACTTCGGGACTAACTGCATTCACCAATGCTTCATTTAGCTTAACTATGGATGTCTCTATGGAAGCTTTCATGTCTTGCAGGCCATGCAGTACGCATCTCCAAAAGCCATCTGGAATTTGTTTGCTGGGACTAGCAACCCTCGTTTTGGACAAAAAGAAGGTTTAGTATCAACAATTTCTTGTTAACCATTTTCCCTGTTCTGTATTTGAATAATTTAGTACATCTTCCTGTTTCTTCTTGGCAATTCCACTCTCTCATTTATTCTGATGCATAAACTCTACTAAACAAAATGCATGTGCATCTAATAATTTTTTCTGTTTATCAGGAGATGAAGAAAGAAACTCATAATATTTCCCCTTGTGCAGAAGAAACTCATAATGACAGGATACAACAGTTTGTGGACTACATGTCTGATCTGGAGAAAAGGTATAGAAATTAGTCCTTTATTTTTCTGTAATGTAGGTTTGATGTAAATCTCTAATTTGTTGCACTAACATTTTAACTTTCTCTATGTCGACTTACATATTGTGTGCATGGTATGTCTTTTGCAATAATTTCATAAGATATTGGCCTAACTTGTGAGATATCTCCTACTTTTTATAATTTAAAGGGGAACTGCAGTCTACTGTGCCAGAGTTTCCGTCTAAACTTGACTGGCTAAACACAGCTCCTCTTCAGTTGCGGAGGGTAAATCCTGAGTTTCATATTTTGCAGCTATGTATTCTTCTTTGTTACTTATCTTTGAATTTATTCTCACCAGTAGTCCACGCCTGCACATTTTCTTTTGCAAAGCTGTGATCATATCATGTCTTAAACACCAGTAACAAGATAGGATTAACAATGTGATGCCATTACTGATATAATCCTCTTACTGGACAGGATTTAAAAGGAAAAGTGGTTCTTCTCGATTTCTGGACCTATTGCTGCATAAATTGCATGCATGTATTACCAGACCTTGAGTTCCTTGAGAAAAAGTATAAAGATGCGCCAGTAAGATCCTATATTTCCTGTTTTCTAGTTGTCATTAATTTTTACAATCGATTTATTAATTGTACCTTCAGACATTCCTTTTTCTAGTTGCTCTAACTGAATGTTATTCGGTCAAAGAGATTCCTTTATCCTGATCTTTTGAATGTTGTATTATTTTGTTTGAACTTATTTCCATAACTTCTATGAGGTGTCAAAAGTATGTATCAAGATGTGGCACCTGTTAAGCTTTACGTCAGAGATAATAGGATATGGTGTTGAAAGTGCGAGTCAAACCATGAAAGAATATTGTATGTTTCTATTACAGAGAATGTAGATATTACTTATAGTACTGCCAAAAAACCTGCAACTTTATTCATTAGATCAAAAAGAAACTTTGGGATTGCTGAATCAAAGAAAAAAAAGATATTTTAAAATAGAAAGCAACGGAGCCATCATAGTATTTTTGAACTCCTCCAAAAAATGCTTCTGTTTCTTAGTACATGTAACCAAATCATCTTGAACCACCGATAATACAAAGGTAATAACTCTAGAATAACCTGGTGCTTAGGTAATAAAATAAGTGTGGTACATAAGCAGTAATTTTTGTACTTTGTTATTTAGAATCTGACAACAATCTTAGAAAGTAACATCTTCTTAAATTGTTCAATACACTTCATTTGAAATAAGTACTGGACACTTCTGATGTATGACTACGTTCATTCGACAATTTAAACAAGAATTTTAAGATGAATGATAATGTGATTCAACATTGTAAACTAGGAGAAGTATAGTGTGCAGTTAAGATCATTTACAACAGTCCTATGTTTCATCAACCAAAGTGTAGTACTCACTGAAGATAATTTACTTTAATACTCCTGACAATGATAATTACATTGCCCAAAGCTTTGCAATATGTTCACTTTAATGGCCTCCTGTTTGAATTTGATTTTTGGTTCATTTCAGTTGCAATAACATATATTTTCTAGAGTGACTTTAGTTTCCTTGCAATATGTTGATTGACTCCTGCAGTTTTCTTTAATTCTATCTTAGTTATCTTAAATTAGGTTCACAATTGTCAAGGAATCTATTCCTAAATCATCAAGTATATACCATGATTTGATTGACCAAGAAAAATGTGATGAAATTAATGAAAAAGTGGAACTGTTTCAAATGAAAAGCAACAAAGTGAAAGATCTTTGCTTGAAAAGTTAGAAAATAATACTCTCGTCTCTGAAATACTATGATTTCTGACTCATTCTGCTATAGCACATATTCAAGAACCATTAAAGACTTGCTAGTTGCTACTCTACAGATTATATTTAGAAAGAAAGTTAGAATTTTGTTTGTGTATAATTTCAACATTATAGAGTGAATGAGACGGGAACAACTTTACATATAGTGAAGATAATTCGAAGAATGGAACAAGCAGTTGAATGGAGAAAATAGAATCACATAATGAGACATAAAAATACTATTTTGCACAGATTTACTGCAGAATGCAACTTTCATATTCTGAAAACAGGGTTTCAAGAAATTATCTATGACGGTGATTGACAGTTGACTATGTTGCTTATGACTTGAACCTGAGCATGTGCAATCTAAACATTTCAATAACATCTTTTTACTACAGTTTGTTGTTGTAGGAGTACATTCTGCAAAGTTTGATAATGAGAAAGACTTGGAGGCCATTCGGAATGCAGTTTTACGCTATGGAATCACTCATCCGGTATGTACTTGCATTCTTATGAAGTAATAGATTTTGATGGAGTGGATTAAGAGTCCAAAAACTTCTTATATCTTGATGGTATGTAGATCACTTACGTTGAGGTTGAGAAATGATATTCTGAGATATATTTAGTTAGGTCCAAAAATCCTTATGAGTTTTAGAAACTTGGTAGTGATAATAAATTGAAAAGAAAGATAAAATATGCTAAAGAGGTGGCATACACGTCACTTTCACCGTTATGTAACTAGTATGTACTACTCATCAAAGCCCATGTTTTACTTTTATAGTATAACCAACAAGCATACTAAAGAGTATATCATGCTACACGTTTTTCATTAGTGATAATTGGAATTAAATAATGTCGACACTTGACGATGAGAAGTCCTTTTAAATATTGAAAAGAATTGAGAATGAATCTTTGATTCTCATTATTTTTCTAGTTGAAACATACGGATATAAGTAGCAAGAATAGATCACTTCCTGAAATCAATGATGAGGGGCTTGTCAATAACTTACTGAAAGTTAAGAAAATTGTGCAACAAATGTTGTCTTGGCCACTTCAATATCACTAATCTTTTTTCAATTTTATGTTTTTGAGAAAATGCTGGCATTAAATATGACGAGTGATTGGAAGGTGTTGGGTTCTATTTTATGTGCGCACACACACTACATGCACAAATGTGTGAGTATTTATTTGCCTGTTTTTTTGTTGATGCTTTATGGACCCATGTCATTACAATACAATTCTTTGGGAACCAATACCCAGGTTGTCAATGATGGTGATATGTATTTATGGCGAGAGTTAGGCATAAGTTCATGGCCTACATTTGCCCTTGTTGGACCAAATGGAAAGCTAATAGCACAAGTATCAGGTGAAGGGCGCCGAAAGGTAATCTAATCACTAATTCTTATAGATATTCTATGTTGCTTGACCTGCCCTTCTTAGTTTTGTCTTTGAGACTCTTCTTGGTAATGTGCTTTGAGTTTATAGTCGAAAAGAACTGGAAAGTCTGTGAAATATCCCTTGAGATTTCATTAGCAAATTCTAGTCTTGGAAATCTGCTTCGTCAAACTTTCTACCGATTTCACTTTATTTCCTGGTTTGGTAGATTTTTAGTTTACCCTTTTCTAAATATCTGATTATTAAGATTATTTTTTCTACATTTGGCAACACAGATCTTATTTTAGTATCCATTTTATCTTATCAAAGATCATCACTTTTTGTTGCTTTATCCTTTTAAAATCAATTTTTTTAATGGAGGCCTGCTACCTTTATTCATATACAAATACACTATCTTGATCTCTCAGAGTTTACGCTGAATTGCAACTGAGATAATTCGTTGTTTGTTCGCCAATGAAATTCATTTGTGGTCATTAAATGCTAAAGCCGTAATTGCGAAAAAAAAAATCACCACTTTTTAAGAAATTGTAAATTTATCCCTACTTTTCAATAATTGCAAATAAAATCACAACCTTTATTCACTGTTGCAATTTAGACCACTTTTGAATTTTCTGACAACCAAAGTCCAAATGTCCTGGCATACATGCCACATCACATGCCATGTTGGATGTCATATCATTTGCAACCAAAAAAGATTTAAAAATCAAATTGCAAAATAAAATCATCACATTTCAAAAGTTGCGATTTAATCCCGACTTTTTATATAATTAGCAAAAAAAAGCCACAAATTGTGCTATTCGAGTTTATACTTTGATGTTTAGTTTTATCGTGGAGACATCACATAAACTACACAATCATAAAATTGTTTATCTACATCAAAATAACGTTAGTTCTAGTATATTAATTTTTTTTTCTCTAATTTGAAGATAATCAAATCGTATATTGGTGAGCATAGGTGTGGCAGATAATTATAATTTTAAAGAAATAGTAAAATATAATATGTACTAAATAATTAGAATTCAAAAATAAAATGAAATGGTTCATTTAAGAAAAATCTTTAATAATTTAACTTAGTTATATCCTTCGCCAGTAAACAAAACTGATAATTTTAATTTTAAAGAAACAGTAAAATATAATATGTACAAAGTAATAATTAGAATTCAAAAACAAAATGAAATGATTCATTAAGATTTTTTTTTTTTATAATTTAACTTAATTATATCCTATGGCACTAAACAAAACTGCCACACCTATGCTCACCAATATATGATTTAATAATCTTCATATTAAAGAAAAAAATTAAATTAATATACTAGAAGTGACGTTTATTTTGATGTAGATTAACAATTTTATGATTGTGTAGTTATACGACGTCTTCACGATGAAATTAAACACCAAAGAATAATTCGAATTGCAAAATGAAGTTTGTGCCTCTTTTTTTTTTTGCTAAATATATAAAAAGTTAGGATTAAATCGCAACTTTTGGAAAGGTGATGATTGTATTTTGCAATTTGATTTTTAAATCTCTTTTGGTTGGAAATGATGTGGCATCCAACATGGCATGGATGTGGCATGTTTGCCGGACACGTGGACTCCGGTTGCTGGAATTCAAAAGTGGTCAATGAATAATGGTTGTGAATTCATTTGCGATAATAGAAAAGTGGGGATATATATATATATATATATATTTGCAATTACACCACCTCTCTAATACTTCTTTTTTCCAAGGATCTTGATGACTTGATTGAGGCAGCATTACTATATTATGGTGGAAAGAAACTGTTGGACAACACCCCTATTCCCTTAAATTTGGAGAAAGACAATGATCCTCGATTATTGACATCCCCTTTGAAATATCCTGGTAAGCTGGAGGTTGATGTCCTCAACAACAGACTCTTCATTTCTGACAGCAGCCACAACCGCATAGTAAGTTCTTCTATCCCCCCCCCCCCCCTCCCCTTGTTCTTCCTTCATTTTTTTATATCATGTCTCCATGTGATTATATACTTATGCAAATACAGTCTGTTTGTTCATTTTATAATTGGATGCATAAATTAATTATTCTATAATTAACCTGAGGGTGTCATTGTCAACAGTGGATTTTCCTCACTCAAGTTTTCTTTTGTTACCTCTGCTATAAATTCTATTCATGCTTCAAAAGGACAGGAAGTATGAGATTTTGTAGCTTTCTATATACATGAACATCTTCAAAAATCTTCTCAACATAGCTTATCTTTATTTATTTCTTAATATAACTCTTGTCATTGTATTTCATTATACATATTCTTATTGTTTTCAGTGGTATCAAATGCTTATCCAAATGTATATGGACAGACTGTATTTGAGTAATGGATTTATCTCAGGTTGTCACTGACCTTGAAGGTAACTTCAAAATGCAAATTGGAAGCACTGGAGAAGAGGGTTTCCGTGATGGTAAATTTGAGGATGCCATGTTCAACCGCCCACAGGTAATGAATTTGCTTACTCTTTAAGTTACACCCATTCTTTAGAAATTGTTAATTGCTCGATGTACTTTTTTCATATCGTCCAGCTTAATATGGTTTTTCTTTTCAAAACCTGACAATGTGTGATATGCATTTATAGGGACTAGCTTACAATCCAAAGAAGAACCTCCTATATGTAGCTGACACTGAAAATCATGCTCTCAGGTAGCAGTGGTCCAGGGACAAAGATTTTGCTTTTCACAATCAGATTGTGTTTCTTGTTTATGGTACAAATAATGAGTTACACCAAAAGGAAATCTTATGTTTTCATTTTATCTTCTTAATCATGTAATTGACTAAATGCATGGATTTTGAAGCTTTCAGCAAGTGTTTCACTTAAGAGTAAAAATAAGGCTAGTAACCATAAGAGGAGATGACCAATCCTGTAAAGACCTGATTTTCTTTCCTTGCTGAACATTGGGAGGGAGGAGGTATTGGAAGTAAACTGGCGTCAGTGAAATATCCAACAAAACGAGTAGGGTACATTTGTAGGTTTGCCAATAAAATAATAATTTTCTCTTAATCTTATTGTTCCCTGTCCATCTTTTTGCTTAAAATAGGACAGATAAAAAGAATTATTGCCAGCAACACCTTCTCCCTACCCCTACTATTCCCTTAGATGGGCATGACTACTTATTCTTCTATGACTTCTCATCACATAACATATAAAAAGTAACTCCAACTCCTAAAAATGTTCGACAAAAAGATAACCCTTGATATGTTTGTGATAGATACTCACCATCCAGCGGTAAACTTAACCTTATCCCACATTCTCTCTGAGCATTCATCTCGATCTTCAATGATTTTGTTGTTCCTTTCTCACCACAAGGACCAGACAGGGCAGCAATGACACCCCATGAAACTTTGCCCTTTTTTGATGATCAAACTTCCCAAATTGAAACAAAACAGCTCGTTCATTGATGATGGCAGAATCCAAAAGTAGCATTCTTATTATGCTTTGTTGATCACTTTCTAAAAATTTCCACTGTACTCAATTAGTTAATTTTTATAGCACTCTCTCAAACTCTTACATTAAACTTCTAATACTCTAGGGTGGTTGATTTTGTTAATGAGACTGTGCAAACACTTGCTGGAAATGGAACCAAAGGTTCTGACTACCAAGGAGGAGGATCAGGCACAACACAGGCAAGAGTTTATGAGAAAAATATAAGAACTATTATGTGTTGTAACATCTTGGGAGCTAATTTGAATGTTGTGCTATGTTATTGGACGATATATTAATATTGAGGTGACATGAACCCAGTTTGATTTTTTTCTGTTGTTTGCTTGATATTCTCTCATTTTCAGCTCCTAAATTCTCCCTGGGATGTCTGCTTTGAACCTGCAAATGAAATTGTTTACATTGCAATGGCTGGCCAGCATCAAATTTGGAAACATAATACCCTAGATGGAACTACTAAAGCTTTCAGTGGTGATGGATATGAAAGAAATTTAAATGGTGCCAGGTAATAGATGTACTGCAGTTGCTAGTTTGCCTTTGATACGAATGGAACTATATTATGAGTCTAGCAGCTGGTAATTCCTTTTGCTTAAAAAGAACTTTTTGGTTTCTAGATTACAGCACAAGTGCAGGATCTTTATTTCATTTACAAGTTCGTTTTTGGAGTCTTTTTCCTGTTCATTCTCAAATTTAGCTTATATCAGCAGCTTTAAACTGAAAAAGCTATCTGTTTATGGTTAAAAGAGATGTGGATGAACCTAACAATCACCCCGTTGTATTGTGAGCTGGGTTGTGACAGCATGCAGTTCGCTCAGCTAAGAAATATGTGGGCCCTTTAGGCAGAAACTGTTTTCTATGCTCATATTATTTCGATTCTTGGTTGCTTGTCTAATAATTAAAGACAAAGGAATTATACTTATTTGTGAAAATGTTACAGACATTGTTTATGCTAGACCAGCGGAAGAAGAATGGGTTATAGGAATATTATTTCATTAATCATGTTATTTCTTTTAATTTTAATTATGTTTTTTCTTGTTAGAGTCGGCTCGTGGGCGGGCCTAAATACTACTCCCTCCGTCCCAGCTCAACTTGCCTACTTGCCATTTCGGTTTGTCCCAACTCAACTTGTCAGCCCATAAATGGCAACAAAAGTCAAATATGAATATCCTCATATTTCATCGTTATTACAAAAATATCTACTCAATTATCTTAAAAAACAATCTTAAAAAACAAAAAGTCACAAGAGTCAAACATTAATATCCTCATATTTCATTTTTATTACAAACATGTCACTCAATTATCTTAAAAAACAATAGTCAACCTGTTTTTTCTTAACCTCCGTGCCGGTGAAAGTAGGCAAGTTCAACCGGGACGGAGGTAGTATTTAAGTTATGTGTTTTTAGTATTTTTGGGGATTATTGATTATTAGTAAGATTTGGATGTCGGCCTTGTTGGCTTGGAAACGGGAACTGTTCCCGGTGTTTATGTTTCAGAGTTCTTTCATCCCATATTCACATCAATTTGGTCCGATCCTGACATCCACCATGACTCGTAGCGAGGCTAGGGTGGAAATTGGCTTCCTTGGGCTGAGTTCTGTTTCAACACCAGTTTTCATTCAACAATAGGTTGCACGTCTTTCGAAGCTGTCTATGGTAGGAAGCCACCAACCTTGTCTCAGTTCCTTCCAGGGAAATTCGGGTTAAAGTTGTTGCTGATGATCTAGCTACGCGTGTTTTTATTTTGGGAAATCTAAAGTATCATTTGGAGCGTGCCCAACAGTGCATGGCTAAGGAGGCTAGCAAGCATCGTCGGGATGTTTCGTTTAACGTGGGAGACCATGTGTTTGTGAAATTGCGGCCATACCGTCAGCTGTCCTTGTTTCGCAAACTTAATGTCAAGCTTGCCCCAAGATTTTTCAGGTCCTTCTGTGATTTCTCAAAGTTGGGGTCGTCGGATTACCGCTTGCATTTACCGGCGGGAACTCGTCTTCATTCCGTGTTTCATGTGTCGCAACTGAAGGCTTTGGGGGACCACGAATCTGCTACTACTCTGCCCCCTGATTGTTTTGTTGAAAATGCCGAGTTTGAGCCAGAAAAGGTGCTGCGTTTGTGGGAGGTATGGCGTGGAAGTGTTTGAGTCAGTCAAGTGTTAGTTGTTTGGAAGTGGTTGCCTGATGATGATGCTACTTGGGTGGACGAGCATATTTTTCGTAATTAGTTTCCAGAATTTCGCCTTGCGGTTTTTGAGGAGGGGGGGATTGTTACGGACATTGTTTATACTAGACGCGCAAGGAAGAAGAGTGGGCCATAGGAATATATTTCATTTAAGTTATGCGTTTTTATTATTTTTGGGGAATTATTATTAAGAAGTGGATTTCGGCCATGTTGGCTTGGAAATGGGAACTGTTCCCGGTGTTTATGTTTCGGAGTTCTTGCATCCCATATATATTCACATCAGAAAATGGTATGATGGTCGTTTTACCTGCAATAATATCCTTATGATAATAATAGAAGTTGTAGCAGAGCCAAGATTTTAGTGACTGAACTGAGCACTGCTATGTTTTGTATGGTTAAAGTTATAATGCTGTCTTTTGCATGAACACTGTTATCTTTTTTATGGTCAAAGTTATAACGCGCCTCAACGTAGATGTAACTGAATTAGTGGTATCCTTTATTTTTTCTCAAATTATACAGGTGATAACCTTGTGATAGTAATTTGAGAGAGCATATTTTCTCAAATTATACTATTGTCCTCTTAGTGCTTACCCAATAAAAGAATGATGCACCACCTAAAGTTGATTAGAATAAAAGTTTACACATATTCAAGTGGGATTTTATCTTGCTGTAATGTATTGAATTAAGATCAAAAAACACCCAACTCTTAGTCTACTGTAACACCTTGGAAGGGGTTGTCTCTGTCTGACTCTTCTTTGTGCCTGATTAGTGACAGTGCCTTGTATATTTGGAACTATTATTTGTCAGCACAATTTAACTGTTCGAAAATCTTTGATTCTATATTTGGATATTGAATTCTATTAATATTTTTCTTATGACTTATTATTGTACGTTCATACAGTTCTTCAAGCACTTCCTTTGCTCAACCTTCTGGAATTTCGTTGGCACCTGGTATGTGGTAAAATATCAAAACTAGTTGCATATAACTTCTAGGTGATCTGCCAACTGTCTAGTCATAATAATTTTCTCTTGTTTGTTTTGATAGATTTTAAGGAAGCATACATTGCTGATAGTGAGAGTAGCTCCATACGAGCACTTGATCTTAGAACAGGGGGATCTAGACTACTAGCAGGTGGTGATCCAGTTTTCTCCGACAATTTGTTTAAGGTACTTCTACTTACATTCCATGTTTCATTTGTTGTGAATCAACATTTTCGCTAACGTGATTTTACATGCTATCCAATGCAGTTTGGGGACCATGATGGAGTAGGTTCTGAGGTGCTTCTTCAACATCCTTTAGGCGTCTTTTGTGGAAATGATGGTCAAATTTACCTAACGGATTCTTACAACCACAAGGTACTTTACATAAAAATGTGACAGAGCTATGAATTCCCTTTCTGCAGTTCTATCCTAAATATCTTGCGTTAATGGAAATGAAACCTCTCTGATTTGATAAGATGAAATGCTGCCATAGTATTTTCCTGATGCTGATTGCATATAATTGTCGTAATAGAGATTACAAGATGTGTGCCCATAGATGTGAACTTGTGAGTGTGATCAGTGTTAGAAAGTCACTGCAGAAGAGTAGGAAAGATTTGAACATAATTTTCATTATATACTGACAGAAAAAAATTAATTTTGAGAATAATAATCAACAGTCTATCCTATGCTTATTTAGAGTTTTCCCTTGTGCGATTATTTTGTTGGAATTAATCGATGCTCGTTATGGTAGCTTTCTATAAGAATGAAAAGTGGTATACTGAGCCTAGCCAGTGTTGAATGTGTCTTGTTCTGGAATCATGCAATCAGTTATCTCGGTCGATCCTTTCTTGCTTTCTCTTAACTGTCTAATCATATATTGTTTCTAATGAAGTTTATCTTCTGCATTTTAATACATTTCAGATTAAGAAGCTGGATTTAGGTAGTAGGAGAGTGAGTACAATAGCAGGTAATGGAAAGGCTGGATTTAAGGATGGATCAGCCTTGGAAGCCCAGGTAAAAAAATAGACAACCTTTTGGCAACTTTCACATGTAGTCATTTGATTTTATCAATGATATTTCTGCATCTTAATATATTTATTTGGTCTAACTTCTTTGGTTCACAAACTCTAGTTACTTCAAATGGAAAGTGAGACCTGTCTGCTTGATAATATTATTCACACAAAATGTTGATATGAATGAAAGCATAAAAGAAGTACATGTTTCATCCATGGAAAGCAGTACTTTTCTCTTCTAGTAGTAATGTGGTAAACGGGACGAAAATTATATGACAAGGTTCATCTTCAATTAAGTTCTATTGGTTAGTGAAGAATGGGTTCCATCCTTGTTATCTGCATTGAAATATTGATCCTGATGTCTTCTACATCTGCAGCTCTCAGAACCTTCTGGACTTGTCGAAGCTGGAAATGGTAATTTCCAGCTACCAACCTCAACTTTATTTACTTATCTGAGACTATAATGTAGGTTGATTGTCAAAATTTCTATGCATAATTTCATCAATCATAGATATGCTTGTTTACAATGAAAATACATCAGGAGAGAACTGCATAGGAATGAATATCTGCAGCAAAATGAAGTTGTCAAAAATATCATACTTTTGAACATGAACCATTAGAAGACATATCAATGTGAGATGAAACATTTTGTGTATGTTACAACAACAGAAAGGTTTTACAAAAAAGTTATTGGTATTTTGCATAAAAAACGGTATTATCCCTTCTTGATGATAAAATGATTATCCAGGTATCTGATATGACAGCATTTTTACTATAACTAATTGTTCTATGTTTTAGATGTGATAGTAAGTAACAGAACACTACTGTGGCGAACGATAGAACTAGGATATTGTGCTCTAGATTTGATGCATAACATCTTCCAAAAAGAGCAAATATATTATCTTAAACTTGACTCTTATGGATTTCAGGAAGATTATTGATAGCCGATACAAATAACAGCATTATAAGGTTTTTGGACCTGAACGAGAGAGAACCAAGACTTCGTACTTTGGAGTTGAAAGGTGTCCAACCTCCAGTACCGAAATCAAAAGCATTGAGGCGCCTTCGAAGGAGATCCACAGCTGACACGGAGATCATAGTCGTTGATGGTGGTTCAGCCACTGAGGGCAAACTATGCCTACAAATATCAGTACCAAAAGGATATCATTTGTCAAAGGTTCTCTCTCTCTCTCTCTCTCTGAAACTTTTCTGATGTCTTACACTTGTGAACAAAATTCTGATAAAAAATGTGAGTGGGTCTTGAAGAAGTATTCCTAATCACTCAATACGAGCTAATGTGGTTCCTCGTAAAACTAGCTGACTATCATATACAAGTTCATCTAAAGCTACACGAATAGAATCCTTTAAAATCTGAATATGAGCAGATAAAGATCGCAACTGAAGAAAACCTTCTCATGTAAAGAATATCCTAAGAAAACACATGTGATAGAATGAGCTGAAAGTTGTGTGTTCACACGGTGGAAGATGAACATAGCATACACAACCACAGACACCAAGGTTGGAATATTTTGGATTGCACTAGATTATGTTGTGCATTTGTTTGATCTTACTGTCCTTGCTTGTCTTTCTACTTTTTCCATTCCTATATAAATATATATAAACTTCATGAATCCCATATTTAGGAAGCACAAAGTAAATTCAGTGTGGAAACGGAACCAGAAAACGCGGCATCCTGTCGATTCCCTGGATGGTAATATCAACCCTGAAGGATCAGCTGTTGTACAGTTCAAGAGATCCTCCGCTTCACCTTCTAAAACTAGAATTTACTGCAAGGTAAGTTTTGTCTTTCATTTCTTTGTTTAATTAGCTAGTTTGGTGCTCGAAGAGCTAGTTTTCATAGTACTCAGCCAATTCTCTCTCTCTCTCTCTCTCACATTCTGTTGTTGGTGTACAGGTATACTATTGCAAGGAAGATGAAGTTTGTCTTTATGAGCCATTGATGTTTGAAATATCTTTTAAAGAGGGTATCCCCGATGCTTCCCCGACGGAGATATCTCTGACGCATGTCGTCAAACCTAAATCACCCACGTTCACATCCCCGACTCCAGTTGCTCGCCAATAAGTAAGTTATGTATATCTTTCTGCAACTCATTCATTGTTCTAAAATTCACTAGACACTAGTCGAGCGCTTCTAAACATAGAAAACCAGAGTAACACATGATTACTTTTGTATAGCCTCCTATAGGTGCAAAATGTGCAGAAGATTAACTCAGCTAATGTAATGAAAACACATTAATTTGAATGGAAATAATTCAATTGTTGTATTTAAAAAATTTACTATTATGAGTTATTGAGAGTAAAGATGCAATCTTTTCAGACACTATTACTATATTTGATAGATTACTTAATACTTCACATTTACTCAATACACCCACTTAGTTTTTCTTTTATCATCCAATATATCAATAAATTGTCAACGTAAGGAATCCAAAAAAATATCCTAAACATTGTTGTTGATTTCCAAGCCTCCCTACTCTATTTGAAAGAGGTTTCCCAACCTCTCTCTTCCATTTATTGTCAAACTAACATATGGTAAAAAATAGTTCATCATAAATTAGGTATTGTTGCATATTTTGTGATGCTCTCCCTAAATTAGGTATGATGATATTTCAAGGATGTTTAACTAATTTTTGTCATCACTATATTTGATCAGGTTGAAAGGCGTAGTCGATGGATAACATGTGAATATTACCATACTAATATTAGGTCCCAAGAGATGAAGTGGTTACATTAGCTGCAGAAAAATGGTTATTGGTTCAAAAACGTTAGGTGCCCTTTTTTTTTAGGACACAACTAATATATATATATATATAAATGTATGTCTAAGATAAAGTGGTATGAAATCAGGACGTAAAGATATGACAAACATAACACAAAGATACGTCTAAGATAACATAAATATATGTTTATGACATCTGAAGCGAATTTGGTTGTATTTGAGCGCATCCATGCGTGGGGGCGTGTGAGAGCGCGTTTTTTTGGGCGCCGATCTAGATGATCCATGCACCTAATGCATAAAATATTTGTGTATTTGTAATTGTTCGACAATTTTAAGAGATCAAAACTCACAATTATACTGGGATCGGCTCAAGAAATCAATAATTCCAAAATTATAATAAGAAGCAATCCATATGAATGCAAGGCAGGTAGAAAAGATTGAGTATGTAAGCAATTAGTGCAGACCTTTTTTCTTTGAGTTCACAATTGGCCGGCGCCGGCGGTAGAAGAGCAGCGCAACGGGCGACCAGCCGCCGGGGAATTAACCATACTTACACATCAATACATGTATAAGAAAATCCTTCTTCTTTAGTATCATTGATTATTTAAGTTCATCTATATATAATAGCAGTAATAGGGGTTGGTATGTGCCATCCCTATATGGGTTTGTAAAAATGTAAATTCAATTAAATGTAGTAAAATATTATAAATGAGTTGAATGTTTAGGTATTCCTAAAAACTAAAACACCAAACCTGGTAAAAAAATATCACAAAAACTTTTATGCATCAGGTGCATGGATCCTAGATCCATGCACCCGATCCGACCCGCGCGTGTACACGCTTCCACGCGCGTCTGACGCGCCCTCACGCGCTCCCACGTGCCTGGGCGGATGCGCACCTTTAGGTTACGTTAAGGATACCTTTCAGTTATGTTAAGGATACCTTTAAGTTATGGTAAGGATACCTTTCAGGGATACATTTCAGTTATGTTAAGGATACCTTTAAGTTATAGTAAGGATACCTTTCAATTATGTTAAGAATACCTTTGAAATCCTGATTCCAGGTTACATGTCATGTTATGTTAAGAATACTTTTTAGTTATGTTAAGCATACATTTAGGTTATGTTAAGGATACCTTTAGTTATGTTAAGAATACATTTTGGTTATATTAAGCATACCTTTAAGTTATGTTAAGAATACCTTTAAGTGATGTTAAGGATACCTTTGAAATCGTGATTCCAGGTTACATACCATGTTATGTTAAGAATACCTTTTAGTTATGTTAAACATACCTTTAGGTTATGTTAAGGATACCTTTAATTATTTTAAGAATACCTTTTGATTATATTAAACATACTTTTAGGTATATTAAAGATACATTTAGGTTATGTTAAGAATACTTTTATGTTATGTTAGAGATACCTTTGTGTACAAAATGTGTAACACAACTACCTTATGGATAAGGTATCTCTAACATAACATAAAAGTATCCTTAACATAACATAAATGTATGCCTGACCTAAATTAAATGTATGAAATTTGGGCACAAAGGTATCCTTAACATAACCTAAAGGTATCTCTATACATTACCTAAAGGTATTCTTAACATAACCTAAAAGGTATGTCTAACTTAACGTAAAGGTATGAAATCTGGGCATAATGGTATCATTAAGGTAATCTAAAGGTATTCTTACGCATTACATAAAGGTATTCTTACGCATAACTAAAAGTCATGACTAAAATTGAAAAAAAAAAACAAGCGCGAAAAAAAAAAAAAAAAGCGGGTCGGATTACCCGGATCCGACCCGGGTGCATGGATCTAAGATCCATGCACCTGATGCACAAGAGACTTACTCAAAAAATATATATATATTTTGACTTTGTCTCCTGCACAATTGATGCATATACAATTCGGGTCGAGTCGGGTCCGGATCTGGTGGTCAACTCTTAATATGTTTGCTGATAATTGTATAATGATCGCATTCTCTAATTATTGAGTGAGTCTTATATGAAACAGTTTCGTTGATCATTTTGTATATGACAAATCAACATATAACTCACACTTCAAAATTTGCATATAAATTTGTAAAAATGAGTTTAACTAGTGGGTAAAAATGATCCGTTTTACGAAAATTATTCATAATCGTTTCATACGAGTTTTTGGGTTGATTATATAAAAAGCAAAATTAATAGCAGTCGACACATGTTAATGTGCTCACGATATGTAGGATAGCAGACTATCATAAAGGGCCAAAACTTATTTTCACAAATCAATTTCTGTTTATAAGTTAGGAAAATCAATCTCACGAAATTATATACAAGAAAAGTATCATAGATTACTAATCTAAATCTTCTGAAAATTCGTGTTACGTAGCACAAATTTTTCCTATACATCCATTCTTGACTAAAGAAGTGTTGAATTATAAGGGTTTGATGATTTTACTCTTTCTTTGTCCATCCATATTTGACTCAGAATGTGATGAATGGATTTTCTCTTGATGTTTCTTCTAATTTATTATATGAATGGGTTTGGTGCCACATGCATCACATATTGTCTGCATAAAATAAATTAATACTACTATTTAAATTGACTTGCAAGTTCTGCTGTTGTGATGTGATGGGCTATAAGCACACTCATTCAATTAATATTCATTCTATTAATTATTCAACACACTAAAATTTCATTAAAACTTCTCATTCTCATACTAAACAGTGATTTGCAAATATGATCCATTTTTATATTCATGCATATAAGAAATATATTTGGAACCTCTTTCTATATATATTCTTATTTAATTTTATTAAATTAAATATGAATTTAAACATACTGATTTAATCCCAATATTAAAAATTAAACATATAAATTAGGAAAAAAATAATAAAATATATATCATTACTTTATACTTAACAAGAAATATGGACAATAATTTTAGAATGTATGTTATGAAAAGAAGAATTAAATATATGTTATACAGGTCAATAGTCAATGTTGGTGTCAATAAAAACTAAAGTTTATTGCAAAATTTCTTCGTTGGCAACATAAGTTTAAATAAATAGATTTTTGTCCTTTTCCATCGTGTTGTCTCATTACTTTGACCGATTTCATTAATTGTTACTATTAATAATAAACCTGCTGGTTTTTTAGCCATGCTTCTCATGTAATTACACTCATGATCTTTCAGAAAATGAAGGAAAAAGAAACTTATTTAATTTGTTTTAAGAACTCAACAAGTACATTTGTCCTTCTAAAAAGTTATTTTAATTATCAAAATTATAAATATTGATATATAAACTAGGTGATCAATTCCCTTAATATATATTTGGAATTTATCCATCCATAGAGGAATTTATAATTTTTATGTATCAATAAAAATAATCCCTACCCATTTTATAAAAAATTATAGTTTGCACCTATTTTTATTTTTTAATTGTGGTTTGTTATGGGTTTCGACATTTGTCACCTTAATTATTGTTGATTTAATCTGTCAATTCATGAGCTTTGAGATGTAGTTTTAGATCTTGATGAATCTTAAAGCTCATCATGACATATTAGGATCGAGATGATAGATCACGAAATTTTGAAAGCGTGTTGTGAAACATTCGAAAAACTGTTTTAAGAAATTTGTCTTATGATTAAGTAATAAAAGTACTGATTGAAAAGAGAAAAGAAATACTTTTAACCTCCATTTGAATATGACAATTTGAATCCATCCAAATGAGAATAGATTTGAAATCCACTAAAATGATTTCGAAGTCAGTTCAAAATAAAAATTATGGATTTCAAATTCATATATGTGTAGGATATATATTTAACACTCATACATTTAGAGAATCTAATAGTGTCACTTGTTTTAAGTCTAATCTATGAAGCAAGCGAGTACCAATTAAATTCATTAATTATAGTTTTGTTAATAACAACAGGTTGTGTGTCAAACTTTCTAGCTAGCTTTGTCTTTAATTATTTTTCAACACTTTACTATTCAAATTTTAGTTCTTCTTGAAACATAAAGTTCACGGGTTTCTCACTTTACAACCTAAATTTATTTCCAATCACGTTTCCATTTAATTTCTGGAATTTTAGATAGATTACAAAGTAAGAAATTCGTAAACTATTAAAGAAAATAAAATTAAGTTGCAAAACGGTGTGCAAAGTATCACGCAATTCACATATTATTATTATTATTAGTAGTAGTATTATTAGTATCATTATTAATAATATATTAATTATCCAATTTAAATTGGATAGGACAATGATAGCAAATAGAGAAAGTATGGCTCATGGTTTTACATGTCAAGATTGGTGGCTTGATGCAATTAAAGAAATTAAATTAAATATACCCAAAAATAGACACGACCCTATTTAATCCCACCAATGTATGCGCCTCTCTAAAACCACACTATATCCTCCTCTCTCTAAAAAACCACACTATATCCTTCTCTCTCTCTCTCTCTCTCTCTCTCTCTAAAAATGAGCAGTTTAGTAACTCCAATGGCAGCAACATGCCCACAAACGTACAATTTATTGAGCAACAGATCATCCTTCATTCATCCCCACCAATTCAACATCAAAATCAAATCTTTCTCAAACCCCATTAACACTAGACCATTAATTTTTCACTCCTCCATTTCCGCCACCATTCTGACCAAGGAGCAAAAGGACGATACTGCCCCCGGCCTAGCCCCGGCCTTCGACTTCCAGCAGTACATGCTGGAGAAGGGCAATTCGGTCAACCAGGCGTTGGACCGGGCCATCGTGCTCAGGGAGCCATTGAAGCTCCACGAGTCCATGCGCTACTCCCTCCTCGCCGGCGGCAAGCGCGTCCGCCCCCTCCTCTGCATCGCCGCCTGCGAGCTCGTCGGCGGCACCCAGTCCACCGCCATGCCCGCGGCCTGCGCGGCCGAGATGATCCACACCATGTCCCTCATCCACGACGACCTCCCATGCATGGACAACGACGACCTCCGCCGCGGGAAGCCCACCAACCACAAGAAGTTCGGCGAGGACGTGGCGGTGCTCGCCGGCGATGCGCTGCTGTCCTTCGCCTTCGAGCACGTGGCTGTGGCGACAACCGGCGCCTCGCCGGAGAGGCTGGTCAGGGTGGTGGCGGAGCTGGCGAAGTGCATCGGGTCGGAGGGGCTGGTCGGGGGGCAGGTGGTGGACATCTGCTCCGAGGGGGTGGCCGAGGTGGGGCTGGAGCAGCTGGAGTACATCCACATCCACAAGACGGCGGTGCTGCTGGAGGCGGCGGTGGTGATGGGGGCCATTCTCGGCGGCGGAGACGACGAGCAGGTGGAGAAGCTGAGGAAGTTCGCCAGGTGCATAGGGCTGCTGTTTCAGGTGGTCGATGATATTCTCGATGTGACTAAGTCGTCGGAGGAGCTAGGAAAGACGGCGGGGAAGGATTTGATGGCCGATAAGACGACGTATCCGAAGCTTTTAGGGATCGAAAAATCGAGGGATATGGCCGAGCAGCTAAAAAACGAGGCTCTGGAACAGCTTCTTGGATTTGATCCACTTAAAACTGCTCCTTTGATTGCTCTTGCTGATTACATTGCTTACAGGAACAATTGATGATCATATGATCCATCATCTATTCTTTTTTTTGTTTCTTTTTTTGGAACGAATTAAACAATTTGTTACTTACATTAATAAGGCAATTGAATCAAGATATCTCAATTGTCCAAAGAAATTAAATCAATGATCTTTATAGTGTGTTGATAATTAAACCATGAGTTGTGCACGATATACACTATTATGTATGATAAATTAATGTTCTTAATTGAATATAATATATATCTTAATAAAATAGTTTGTTACTTATTATTTTTTATTGATATTTCAAAATAACCATCACATATCAAAATGTAAAGAGAGATGACATTAGTTGATACTTTGTGTGAATTAAAAATAATTAAATATAAGATTAAGCATCGGATTGAACTGAAAATCAAGTTTGGACATTTTAGAATGGACAAAGAGACAAGAACTAGAGTATTTTGGTAAGGAAATTTTAATGATGAGGAAATATGGGTAAAATAGGCATTTGTAGAAGAGATCATAGGTAGAAACATTATTGAGTTATTGAAAAGAAAAGGACTCAAATTTGATACTTATTGAAACACGATTGAAAATGCAGTTCGAAAATTGAAAATTTTGGATCAGCGACTAGATTTAATTTACACTAGTTTATTTGTATTTTCTCCCCAATAAGATCATACCCAAAAAAAATTCTTCAAATGTAAAAAAAGGATTAGCAACTGTGCAAAAATGTGTTTGATCTTGAGAAAATTTTCTATTAACCAAATTAATATACTCACAAAACATAAAAGTAAAAAAAAAAAATTCGAATAGTAATTACTGGTTACATCTCTTTATTCGTTATTGATGCTTGACTAATTAAATTATGTAACAAATATTAATAGAGAAATCGAATCTACATGTTAGGGTGGCGGCTGCATTTTTAAATATGGGACACTTGTGTTAAGTATTGAAAAATGAAATTAATTAATTATACCAATTATATGTGCAGGATTAAAGATTTTAATTACATGAAATTAATAGCCAACTAAACATGTATATCTCATTTCAGAAAGAGCTCAAATGGTGGAAATCACAATTATTTAGTCTTGTATTTCAGAGGGTTGGAAATTATCTTCACGTAGTCAAATTGACCCAAAATTAAGCATTCATGTGAATTTCGTTTGCATATTGGGATTTCTGATTTATTGCAATAAATCTACTCAACGCTACCTTTTAATCGAAGTATATATATTCTCTATTGTAAGTTACGATTCATCTTATATTTTAGTGTTTTCAGTTTATACGCTTTTAATCAGAATATATATATATATATCATTTATTCTAAATGATGTTCGATCTTATATTTTATTATTTCGGTTTATGTCACACATGAATTGGTGATGTCATTTCTATACTAATATATTGCTAAATTTAAAACACTGGATGAAACACAAAAATGAAATAAAAAATTGATTTAACATAACCTTGATTGCGAATCATTGTAGTCTACTAACATCCTAAATATTACATATTTTGATAATTATTCATTTAAATAGCAAATTTTATATTGGACGCAATCATTTTACTAAAAAATTAGGCCGGTTATATATATTTATTTTTCATTTAACTCAAAAACTCTAAAATAGTTTCACGGATAATTTCCGTAAGACCGATCTTTATATGGATTGTGGATTTTGCGAGAAGTATAACGCTTAACTAATCTTCATTTAAGAGAAACTAAAAGCACCACTCACTTTACTAAGAGCACCACACAATTATTTGATATAATTTAATAAGATATGAAAAGACTAAAATATCCGTCATTAAAATTGAAGTACTATGACCACCACACAAAAATCAAAAGAAAAAAAAATAATGAAAAAATCAAAAAAAAAAACAAAAAAAGGGAAAAAAAACTCTTCTTCTCCAAGCAGTCCCAACCATCATACCCTCCCCCGCTTGCAACAATGAAAGAACTGAGTTTTGATAGTTGTCGATCAAATGCACAACCATTGCGCCCAAGAATAATATCATCATCCAAAGATCCATGGACAGTAGGCGAGCAAGACGTTGATCCTGTGAAATAGACCCGTTCGGCCAACACAGACCAAACGCAACAACTGCCATTCGGTCGAGGCAGCCGAACAACATTGTATGTGTTCAGTCGAGGCAGCCAAACACTTTGAAAGACGTTCGGTCAAGCCCGCCAAACACTATGAATGCCTTTCGGTTAACTTGATTGGAAACGAACTTGATGATGGTCTGTGGATAATTTTCTATCTCGATGTGAATCGGATTTCGATGGATGGATTTACATAGGGAAGGGGGCGTGGGTGTGACGGGCGGCGACAGGAGACTAGAGTTGCAAGGAGGGGGGTGTGTGTTGGTGGGTGAGGGCGGGACTAGATTTGAGGGGGGCCAGGGTGCGACGGCTAAGGGCTCCAGTTGCAGGAAGGAGGGTATGTGGGTGGGGGGAGTGGGGGAGGGCACGGCTGGACAAGATGAACATTTAAAAAAAAAAAAATTTCTTATTTTTGTGTGATGCTTTTAGTACTTTATTTTTAATGAGGATAGTTTAGTCTTTTCATATTTTATTAAATTATATCAAATAATTGTGTGTTACTCTCGTGTAAAGTGGGTGACAGTTTTAAGTCTCATCTAATATATCTGGTTTCCAAACATTGCTACTCGCAAAACGAAAATTGCGTGCACATCACTACGAACAGAAGGCTTTGATCGTTTACTTAGAATTAAACAACTAGAAACATCACGTAGCAACGATGATGCATTTTCTGGTAAAGTGGATTCTCTGTATTTCCCTATTCAATCTGACCCTCTGCTGAAGAATTCGAAAATGTGGCTTGTTTGCCAAGTGTTTGATGAATTTCCTGTGACAATCTTGTATTACTTGCTTTGTTTTACGCTATGGTGGTGGCGCTTTGTGTTTGCAGAGAAAGTTTTCAAACAAACCCTCTCTCGTGCGTGCAGTGGCTTTGGCTACAGCCGGGTCAGGGATAGTATGCTTCACCAATTCTTCTGATTACAGTAAGGACTTCTTTCCTCTATCTAGAATTCTATGTGCGTGTGTTTGTGTGTATGCAAAGACTTTATTTTTCATGATTTTGAAATGTTGAAGTTGTTCTGGGCTCACTTGTTAAAGAGATCAGTGCATAAAGAGGAGGTTGTTTCTGAATTTTGTAAGCTGTATTTTTATTTGATTGTGCTTATTATTGTTTGTGTGTGCTACTGCTACCTTATTGAGTAGATACATCAGTATTGGTTTCAATACCTACAACCTTTCGGGATTCATTAATGTGGCGATGGAGAACTATGGAAGAGAGCAGCTCTCGTGTTTCGTTTATTCACTCAAACCATTCACAGTATGGTATATAGCATTTCTTTAGGTTTTCTTACTGGTTTTTAAATTTTTGTATATTGTTTCCAATGTTATTAATAGATAACACTTAATTGTAGGTATTTGTCCACTACTTTGTAAGCCTGATACATTGCCAGATCCTGATATACGTAAAGGAGCTGCAATGGATGCTGGAGATGGTCCCAAGCATTCCTGCGGCTGTCTTGGCCGCGATACTATTGCGAATGCAGCTGCTAAGATTGGTCCTGCTGTCGTCAATTTGTCAGTACCCCAAGGTCTTTATCTTTTTTTTTTTTTTTTCCTTTTCCCTTTTCATCATTTGTGATTTTGTCAATTTTGCAGAATGAAGAAAATATCTTTTGGCTTGTCATGGCTTAACTACGATGCTCTATTTGTAGGTTTCCATGGTATCACCACGGGTAAAAGCATCGGGTCAG
The DNA here is from genome assembly GCA_005771605.1 of Scutellaria baicalensis. Taxonomy (NCBI): domain Eukaryota; kingdom Viridiplantae; phylum Streptophyta; class Magnoliopsida; order Lamiales; family Lamiaceae; genus Scutellaria; species Scutellaria baicalensis. The sequence goes on from CM016722.1 coordinate 47,729,069, forward strand.
GAACCATTATAGACAAGGATGGTACTATTTTGACTTGTGCTCATGTGGTGGTTGATTTTCAAGGCTTGAGGTCTTCATCTAAGGGAAAGGTATGATGCGAATTTTCTCAATATGCCTGATATTGGATCTTGATAAAATCTAATGAACATTAGCCCACGGTGCAAATACTTGAGTTTCAAGTGAATCTATCTTAACCACATTGAGTGTCAGTTAAGGTAGATTAAGGAATATAACTATAACCATGAAGATTTCTGGGCTGATGCTAGTACTGTGCTGTGTCGTGCATGAATATATATTTTTATTTTTAGTGAACTGTGAAAATGGAATCCAATGATTGTATTTTTCTTGCTATGCTATTAAACATCTTCTATCTGGTGAACATATCTACTCATCATGTGTATCAATCTGATTGCTATTTGAGTTTCTTTCATTCTTGCCTTGAATGTCTAAGAGAATTTTTTATATTCCATAGGCCACTGCTACAGATATCAATTGTTTGCTCTCTCTCTCTCTCTCGGTTGAGTCCATTAAGTTCGAACATTGTGACAGGTTGAAGTGACTTTGCAAGATGGTCGATCATTTGAGGGTACTGTTGTGAATGCTGATTTGCATTCTGATGTAGCAATAGTGAGGATCAAATCTAAAACTCCACTTCCAGCAGCAAAACTTGGGAGTTCGAGTAAGCTTCGCCCTGGGGATTGGGTGGTGGCTATGGGCTGCCCCCTTAGCCTGCAGAATACTGTTACGGCAGGTATTGTAAGGTAATTTACCTTTGCCATCTGTTTTATGTAGGCAGTGTTCATGTGTGCATGTTAAACTGAGTGTAAAGAATGACCTACACCAAAGTGTAGTCAGTATTGTCAAGAACTGAGGAATTTTGTTTTAGGGTGCCCCAACTAAAATACATCTTAATAGTAAGTAATTTAACTTCAATACATCATAACAATTTTCTTTTATGTATCTTTTAGTAAGTATTTTTAAATTTCTATCCTACCCCTAAAAAATCTAAAACTTCAGTGCTCCCCCAACTCCCTTGTGGATCTGTCAATGGTAATGAGATGCATATTTCTCTGATGATTTTTTGTTGCTTTCATGTTGCTACTAGTTGTGTTGATCGTAAAAGTAGTGATTTGGGTCTTGGAGGCATGCACAGGGAATATTTGCAAACTGATTGTGCCATAAATCAGGTAATATTTTTCTTCTTCACCTGCTTTTGAAAAACTTTCTGCACTACTTATCTCCAATCTTTTTTTTTTTTTTCCTTCTTGAATAATAAATTCTTGGTTGCAGGGTAATTCTGGCGGACCTCTTGTCAATATTGATGGAGAGGTCATAGGTGTTAATATCATGAAAGTGTTGGGTGCTGATGGGTTAAATTTTGCTGTACCAATTGATTCTGTTTCAAAAATAATAGAGCACTTCAAAAGAATGGGTATTCAGTCTCTCTCTCTCTCTCTCTCTCTCCCCTCCCTCCCTCCCTCCCCCCCTCTCTCTCTGTCTAAATAATACTTTATGGAAAAACTCAGGGATTCTTTAGTCAGTGAGTGGATTCTTACCTTTTAGTGGCTGTGGTTTCCTGGAATTTGTGATCCATGGGTGATTTGATTGATTTTAAGTTTGAGAGTATTTTTAATATTCGGAATGCACAATGAATATATGGCATTAGAGAATCATGTTATGAAGACATTATCAGCTTAGTAGTAGCAAGCATAACAATCAAGGGGTATTAGGTTCTAGAAATCCCCTCGAGTTGGCTAATGAGAATTAGTATCCTCATTGAGAAAATGGGTTCATGCTTTGTTTTCATAGCTAAATAACAAGAAATTGAATATAGAGGGTTATTTACTTACCCCTTGCATATAGTTTTGAGATTTGGAAGTTTGAACATTCATACCCGTGGCTGGGATTTTATGTTTGACTCCAGTGTTGTTTGCTCTGGCCCCTATAGTTGTGTCTTTTTTGGCTGAGGAAGAGGTTTAGTTGCCCATCTTCAGCTCAACTGCCCAGTTGCTTGCATCCTGGACATTAAGCTTTGGTTCATATTATCGTATTTTTTGTCTTTTTGGGCTTCTAAACTATTTAGATACTGCTTTCGTGGTAATGACATTAATAATTAAATTAATAATGCAGGAGAGTTGTCCGGCCTTGGCTTGGTTTGAAAATGCTTGATCTCAACGACATGGTCATTTCACATCTCAAGGAAAGAAATGCTTCCTTCCCAGATGTCAGCAGAGGAGTTCTTATACCTATGGTCAGATACTTTCATAGATTCATTCCTCAGTATTATTCTGCATATTTGTGATTTCAGTAGTACCAGTTTACATATTTTATCTCGTTTTCATTTACTTTATTCGTGTCTGTGGCGGCTGCTGGTTTTGGTATCCCCTCATGGATGTACTTGTGAATGCAATTTTTATAGTTTCTGTTAAGCTCAATTGATTGGAAATCAATAGTGTCAAGCTATACATTGTAACTATCATGAAAACATGGGTCATGTATTGGAAATATTGGTTGTTAACACACTAACTAGGATTATGGTAAATTCTATGTATTGTCAAAGATAGCCTAGATAATGAGAATAATACCCATAATTGTTGATAGAACCTCAATTTGTTTCCGTTACAACTATTGTGCCTTGCAAATTATAATATCTAATTTTAATTACACTGGTTAGACGACTATAAGCGATTGCTATCTGCTGTACTTGTATACATGCTCAAGAATAAATATAAGTCATAACTTTTCCATTGAGTCTTACCCATTCAGGAAAAAGAGGAGGGGTAGAATATTTATCACAGTACTGAATAAGCCAACCTTCATAGGTAGCGCCTGCAATAGAGTTCATTTTGAGTTGATGGAATTAGGGGAGACAGAAAAGTTTATATGCATTTCTGGATTACTTGATAGTTAATGTTACAATGACGTGTTTCATCTCATTGATTTTCCCATTGATTGATTGATCCTGATATTGCATTAAGATGTACTATACAGAGTTTCAGATGTGACTATGCTTTGTTTTAAAATGGGATGATTTTAAAATTTAGGTTCCACTCAAACCCATGTTTAAACATGAACTATCTGAAGTTTGCAGAAATATGAAATATCAAACTTAAAGAAACAACAATACTTGTGCATTTTTTGAGCTTCTTTTGTGAGTATGAATTGAACCATAAGCAATATCCTCTATTAGAATTTTGAAATGGCAAAGACAATTGTTTTATTTAACAGGTATCGCCCGGTTCCCCAGCAGATCGTGCTGGATTTCGTCCTGGAGATGTTGTAGTTGAATTTGGAGGAAAGCCTATTGGAAGCACCAAGGAGGTAATAATAAAGCTAAAAGATAACCTGATTTTTAATCACTCTGGTTTCGATCTGATTAAAACCTTCTTGACTCTTCGTGTGTGGTTTTTCCCCAAGGTGATTGATATTATGGAAGATAAAGTTGGAAAACCTTTGAAGGTCGTCGTGAAAAGGGTGAATAACGTCACTGAGACTTTGACTGTAATTCCTGAAGAAGCAAATCCAAATATGTGACCAAATCATCTCTCTCATGTACTGCCCCTTGGAAGTAAGCTATAATTTTCTGTCAACTTGCTTGTTTAATCAATGTGAGAGGGTTCACTGTTTTTTCTTGTGGTCATATAAATCATGGTTCACTTGACAAATTCTAGTTGGGATTTTGTTTTGATGGGAATGACCCAAAAACTTTTCCTTTAAATCTTTGTAGTGTTTTCACTCAATATTTTGAAAGAAGTGATAGCAGATTCAAAAGAATAAAAATAACCCTTGAGTAGTTGAGTTGAAAAATATATGATCTTATGATAAATGAGTTTGGTTTATGGGTGGTGAGGTTTCATCTCATTGATATCACTGATTTATATCCGTAAATTGAGGTCACATGAAATTTTATGGAAACCCCTCAAATTTACAAGTTTAGATCTCTTTTTTTCTTCTTTTAATTGAAAATCCCAAATTTATTTTATGAGAAGACATTATGTCCTTGGGCAAAGGTCATGTAGAAATTCTGTTTATAATTGTTCAAATTTGAGTGGCATGTTTACAATGTAGTTTATCTTCATAGAAATTAAAAATGCTGTACATAAATTTCAAGATTATATCCAGAAAATTCCAATAATCATATGTAGCCATATCCAAATGAATTTGAATTTGTTTTATCATGTAAGTTTATCATAAATTAGGAGTAATGATCCCTAACATCAAATGTTGGATGTGACATTGCACCTAGATCCTTGTCCTCACCTATAAAATACAACACTTTGTTTGATTCCTATAAAATTGAAGTTAACTTCTAAAATAGTGTACTCAGACATTTAATTAAGACCATCCAAACAGACTCCATATATATTTTTTTTAAATGAAAAGTAAAATATGTAAAAGTGGGGTGTGCTTAGCATCAGATCAGATCCTTTGTATAAAAAAAGTAGTGTCTCACTTGTATACCACATCAAAATTACGTCGTTTTGATATTAAAATAATATTATAATTTATTTGTCATATAAGATAAATAGTGAATATTGTTATTTGTCATATAAGAATGTCGAAGATGATGATTTATAAAGTCAGAAGTTCAAAAATGTGAACTTAATAATTAATCATATTATACTATTTAAGTTGTCATCCAAAGAACACAAAGAAGAATCCACAACTATACTTCTAGTCCAAAAACAAGAGTTTTGTTTCTACTTTAGCATGTGTGTATCATATGCGATAAGATGTTTGATATATGAGATATATGTGTGTATATTGAAAATATCAAAAACAATTTCTTTTTTCAAAATGTAATAAATATCACACATCATTCATATGTAGAATGAAAATATTGCAAAAGATAATCTAACCTGATTTGTGTAGTATATTTTGTCCACGTTCCTACTATTATATTAGTAAAGATAGGAGTGACACTTGTGTGCCTTGGGGGCATGGTGCCTCCAAATTAATCATCATATGGTGTTAAATATATACTCTACATGTATCATGTAAATACTCTTCAGGTATCACATGAATACTCTTATATACATATGATACATGTAGAGTATATTTATAACACCACGAAATATAACACGTTTAGAGTATATATATAACACCTGAAAAGTATGTATATAACACCTAGATCCATGCCCCTATGTGCTCCAGGAGCATATAAGTTTTTGCTCTTTAGATATCTCATTTATTTTTTTCAAAAATAAAAATAAAAGACAGAACATATCATCCACCAAAAATCCAACCACTGATGAATGAGTCTTTAAAATACTTGATCCCATTTATTTTTCCAGAAATAAAAATAAAAAACAAAACAGATCTTCCACCAAAAATCGAACCCCCTGCTAAAATGAGTCTCTAAATAGGGTCAAACTACTCACACCTAGGGTTGTAAACGAATCGAATCGAATCGAATACCATGATATTCGATTCGTATTCGTTTAACTATTCGAATATTCGTATTCGTATCGTTTATTATTCGAATAACAAATGAAATTCTTATTCGATTCGTTTAACATATTCGAATATATTCGAGAATATTTGAATATTCGTATTCGAAAATTTTAAACTTAAATTTAAAAAAAAAATCAAATATATATTTTTTCCCAAATTAATATGTCTACATCTTTATATATATAAAAACACAAACATTTCCTCAAATAGTAATGTTAAAATTTTCCCGCCAAAAACACCTTGCCAAAATTGGAAATGAACTTTTTATTAAAATAAATGTTAAATGATAAATAATAAATCATGATTGATGATATATATATATATATATATATATATATTTAAGGAAGTGATATGATATAATAAAATTACCATATTTGTCAATATGGTAAGTCAACTTTAATTATCAATTTCTATTCATATATTTATGATATCATTTAGCAATGTGTGTATACATATATATATATATATATATATACATATATATATATATATGATTTACATCATATAATATCATAATCATAATATCATATAAACAATAAAACAATTATTCATTCGATGTTAATATATATTTATATATAATTTAATATGCATGTAAATATATACATAAAATATATTTATTATATAATTCTTATCATTACAAAATAATAAAATATATAAAAAGATAACCAAAATATAGATACAATTTTATGTAATTTTGTTAACGTATAAAACATAATTTTTATATAAAGGAGTAGATATATAAAAATTAATTTGCCACTTGATAACCAAATCTAGATAAAACATAAAGTCAACAATTAAATAATTCTAAATATAAAAATTAAAATATATATTGTAATAATATATCATATAGAAAGAAATTAAAGAACTCCACTTGATTTGATAATAAATCATATGTAATAATAAAATGAATATTATAATTAAATAATTATGATATTAATATTCTATAATGTGACATTATCTTTATATATATATATATATATATATATATATGAAGAAGAACATTTCCTTAAATAATTTTTCCACCCAAAAGTTGTTCACAAATACTCATATGCAACTGTCTCACATGCGACGACACTCGCTCACGGTCGACCGTATCCCAGGACACGATCGTGTGCGAGTGTAGTGTATAAATATGTCTTTTTCAATAATAAGTATGTGATTTTTCACTATAAGTATGTGATTTTTTTTTCTCGCCCACGACCGTGCCCTGGGACAGACCGTGCCTCGCGTGAGCAATCTGTGGCGCACGGTCAGGTCTCAGGGCACGGTCGAGATAAGTATGTGATTTTTGTTTATAAGTATGTCTTTTAGTGCGATAAGTATGTGTTTCGGTGCACGGTCGACCGTGTCCTGGGACACGACCGTGTCCCAGCACACGACCGTGCACCAGTGCCGTCGCATGTGAGACGGTCTCACAGGAGTCCAGCTCAAAATTGTTTTGATATTTATGGAAAAGATATAATGTTTATCCATTAAATAAAAAAGTCAATTGCCTCATTAATCTTCTATATATAAGGATGAATATTATTACAAATTAGGGAAAAAAAGAAATTATTGTCATTAGCTATCCTTCTTCTATTTAATACGCTTCAATTTAATAAAAATGTTAATTTAATATGTTTCAATTTAAAAAAATGTAAATTATTTTATAGATGCAAACTAAATAATTCTTCATCTAAGCATTCCATATGATTTTATATAAAAAATTCTTAATGACTTATACATCAAGTTATTTGACATCGATTACATAGAAATATTGGTTTGTTTTAAAATTAATATAATTTGAAATGTCATTTTAAAAATATAATAGATGTTGATGCTATCATTTTCATCCATTAAATAAGATACAAATAAGTCTCTACTAAATTTCACTATTAAAATTGAATATACAATAATATGAGCAAACAAATAAGATTGTGATATTATCTTGATCTTGATTTTATATACTATATATATTGAACAGGATTTTCTATTTTGTAAATAATAAAATTCAATAAAAATAATAATTAATGTATAACATAATGTAATATAATAAAACGTTTTGATTTTATCAATAAACACATTAATTGTGAATGATGTGATTTGATTTCATGTATAGGAATTAAGTAGAAACCGAACATTTATTTGCAATCATTATAATTGGGAAAAAAATTTATAAATTAGGAAGCAACTAAATTTATAATATAAATTATGCACTATAAATATGAGAGAAAAAACTTAGAATTGACTCACACTTTCTCTTTAATTTCTCAAATTCTGCAATACAAATCTTTTGCTTTCATGGTGCTCATGGGATTGTGTTCTTTTTTTCTTTTTTGGTTTTTATTTTATTTGGTTATGATTTTTATTTGATCTACATCATATAGTTTGGATGGACGGTTAATAATTTTTTGACTTTATAAATCATTTCTTAACGATTAAAGTTCCTATCGTTATTCATATTTGGAGATGAATGTTTTATTTATTGGTATTGCATATGGATTATTAATGTAATTTTGTTTTTTGTCTTTTTTTTTGTAACTTTATGCAGGAATTTCGTGAAGAAACTTGAATGAAAACTTACATGGAAAAGTGATAAAGAAGACTATAAATTACATTACAAGGTAGATTGTTTCTTCTTTTTTTTTTTTTTTTGGTTAGAAATAATTGGAAATTAATCATATATTTTGTTTTTATATTTCTTTTATGTTTTTGAGATTTTTATCATAGAATTTATTTGTTTTAAATATAACATGCTTAAAAGTAGTTAGTTGAATTATTCCTTCTATCTTATATAGAACATAGCTTTTATGTTGTGATTTGTTTACGTAAACATTATTTCTTTATCTTGAATAGTGTATTTGAAATATGATAATTTCTATAGAATTCATATCCATCTTATTTATATATAAACTAAGTTTAAAATTACAATATCTTATTTTATTACCGTACCTAGAGATTATCTCCAACAATTAAATATTTAAAATATATAATATATAAATTACTTAATTTCATTATATTACATTTGTATATACTTTTTTTTTTTCCAAATCTCAAATAAAAATATTATAATTGTATTTTATAAAATTTTATCCCGTGCATCACGGGTACAAAACTAGTAGTACTTAAATAAACAATAAAATTCATCAACTCGAGTTCAATAATTCATTAACCAAATTAACATTCAAGATTCGAAATACATAAATATAAATTCATTGTCAAATCATCGAACAAGTACCGTAACAAAAAATCAACGAGCAAATTAACATCCAAGGTTCTAATACATATGATACATGTAGAGTATATTTAAACACAACGAAATCTAAACACGTTTAGAGTATATATATAACACCTGAAAAGTATGTATATAACACCTAGGATCCTGCCCCTAGTGCTCAGGAGCATATAAGTTTTTGTCTTAGATAATCTCATTTATTTTTTTCAAAAGAAAAAATAAAAGAAAGAAACATATCTCCACCAAAAATCCAAACCCACTATGAATGAAGTCTTTAAATACTTGATCCCATTTATTTTTCCAGAATTAAAAATAAAAAACAAAACAAATCTTCCACCAAAAATCGAACCCCCTACTAAAATGAGTCTCTAAATAGGGTCAAACTACTCACACCCCAACAAATACTAATCACACCCCAATTACTAAACACACACCATATTAAAGATTTAAAACTCAAAAATTTCTAAACACACCCCTTAAGTTTACAATTTTACTTTTTAATTAAAATATATATCTAATACATATATTATTCTAAACACACCCCACCCCAAACCCATCTTCTCTCTCTGTCTCTCAACTTCTTCTTCTTTGAATGTAAAAATTCGACCATTGAAGATCGAAGACAAATTCGGCCACTGAAATTAAGCAAATTTCGACCACTCCTCATCGTCCAACATCCTGACGACTTTTAATCGAAGTATGGATAACATGCATAGGCCAGTGGGTGATTGTCGTAAGTTTATTCCCATTCTTAGTTTAGTTTTATAAGTTTAAGTTCTTGTATTCTTTAAGTGTAGATGAGTTTAGGAGTTGAATTTCATATAGATTATGGTAAATTACGTGCAAAATAATTCGGAAATTTGTTGAAAATCGGGTGAAAAACGAACTGAAAATCGTCTAGGGTTCGACCTTGATTTTTCATGAGTCTTCAGGTAATTTCGACCACAAGTGGTCGAAGGGTTGTGAAGAGATTCGACCAGAAGTGGTCGAAGGGATGGGAAGGGCGTCGACCACAATTGGTCGAAGGCTATGAAGTAGCTTCGACCAGAAGTGTTCGAAAGGCTGTGAAGAGACTCGACCACAACTGGTCGAAGACTGTGAAGTAACTTCGACCAGAAGTGGTCGATAGGCTGTGAAGAGACTCGACCACAACTGGTCGAAGACTGTGAAGTAACCTCGATCAAAAATGGTCGAAGCTTCCTTTAAGCTTCCACAACAAATATTCGTACGTTCTTAATCATTAATTGATGATGAATATTGCAGGCAGGCTTATACGAGGGTGAGACCGACCGCCTCTAATAGAAGGCGTCGAGCATTTGAGGAGAAGAAGGGGACCGCTCAAATTCCTGATGATATAGTTCCGACGCTTGAGTGGAATTTGGGATTGTGCACGGGAGTCCTCTGCTAGGGCATCTGCTCGTCGACCTCGTCGCTCACGTAGATAGATTTATGCATTTTGTGTTATCTTGTTTGAAAGACTCATTGCAACTACTTGATACTCTTTGTGGTTTGTGTGCTTTTTAATTTATCCTACTTGTAGACTTGAATTTCAATTGTGATTGGATCATACGTTTTATAGATTCTCGTCTTCATTTCTTATTCGATACTTATCATAGCTCGTACAACGATTTCGAAAACTCTATTTATGCATGAAATAAGGCATTGAAGAGTAAGAAACATCACTGTTTTTTTCACAAAGTTATGATCGAATAGTGGCAAATCTAGTGCAATCACAAATGGGAAAATGTTTTAAACCACACAAAACGCAAGTCACAAGTGTTAATATGTGAAATTACAACAATTAGTTAGATAAATCGACTACAAATCATCCAAATTAACTGTTTCAACCACTCTAAGCTCATTCACCTCTAAACTCCAATGTCCGAGCTCATTCATCTGCACTCCTTTTAGCATGAAAGGGCAGTCACATTTTTTAGTGCCGATGTTTTGTTCCTTTACCGGCTTCTGTTCAATGAAGTCCGAACTATTTGAGACCAATCTCTTCTTTGGTGGGTAATACTTACCACCTCGCTCACATCCCTAAAACACTCTAGTGCGCCTGCCGCTTTCACCACTGTCAGAGTGTCTAATAAGGACAACCATGTTTAGACATATCCTAACCTTGTACGCCCAACTAATCATTTCCTCACGACTCTAAAAAATTTCAGTCGTGAGGAACTCCTTCAAGAAATCGATAAATTGATACATTGGATTATCATTCGACTCTTGAGATTGGTTAATAATCCTCATTTCCGTCCCATTTGATTTGTTTTCTTATCAATATGCAAAAGAACCACAACATAAATATACGTTGCTCAATATATCAATTCAAATAAAAAAGATGTGTGTCATAAGAAGGTCAAAAAAAATACGTAGGAACAAAACTTGGATCTGTTCGGCCAAAACTAACCGAAAAATCATCACAACTTTCGCCTGATTCTGGCCAAAGTTTTCCTATTACCTTCGACCACAACTGGCCGAATTTTGTTAAAGCCCTTCGGCCAGTACTTGATGAAAGCTCTACAATACTTTCGCCCAGTACTGGCCGAGCCGACTATAATAATTTCAGCCTGTACTTGTCGACCAGAAGTCGCGATTTTCAGAATTTTAATCAACTTTAAGCTACTTTTAGAGCAAAATAAATCCGTAGAAATGAACTCTATAGCTTACATTGTCCATAATGATGAGTTCTTCTTCGTTTTTTTTCAACTTCAATAAATGTATGATTGTTGGAGGATTTCTTCAAAGTTTGTAATGGAGTTGTATGTAATATATGTGTGGTGAGGAAGAAGATTGTTATATGTACTGTGTATTTTATATAATAGGATGTGTTTAGTAGTTATAGGGTTTGGGTGTATATTAGAAAATGTAATTTTTATAATATATTTATTTTTTAAATGATTAGTGAGGTTATATGAGTCTTTTTGTAATTATTTTTATTTTACATTAAATTAATGGGATGTATTTAGTATTAGTTGGGGTGGGTATAGAATTTCCCATCTAAATACTTGATCCAATCCATCTCATCGTTTTGATACGGTGGAAGCAAAAATATATGATACATACAAAATTAAAAATATACCTAAATTTTAAAAATCACAAAATATACGATAAAATAAAAATAAAAAATATACTTTTAAAAAACATTTTATTCAAAATTCGAGCAACATCTCTGAAAATACGTGCACACAAAATATACGATAATATCCACACAAACCAAGTTTCACTCTACCACCATTTTCTTAAGCTTCTCGAACATCAAACGAATTCCACTGCCTGCAATTTTCTCCCATTGATGTTGCACGGAACTTGATCTGTAGTGGCTGGAGGACCGTTTTCTGGTGGCGTTATTACTGCTTCTTGGTTTTGATCAATCGGAGCTGCATGAGTATCAAACGAGAAGAAGAAGAAGAATTATTATTATTAGGGGTTAAGGGGAGATTGAACTCGGAATTCGGGAAAGTTAGGGTTTTTAGTTGTAGAGGAGGAGAGACATGGCCATGGGTGTGCTTGTCATTGCTCATGGTCAGCCATCCGCCGGTCTGTTCAGCCGAGCTCACGCTTCGTCGCTGCCGCCGTCGTGTTTCAGACTACGCCCTCGACGATGGTTGAATTCCCGCTTAATCACTCCGAGGTACCATCGCTTTTGCAGTTATTGTAATGAATTGTTCAAAAAATTGATTCAACTTTGTAGTTGGCGAGGCCTTCTTTTGTCTATTGAAATTCGTTCGAATGTTGATTTTGTGGGTTGGTGCTTTAAGGTTTGGTATTGAAGTTTTATGTTTTTGTAATTTGTGTTAGTTGAATTTGAAATCTGGATTAGAAATTGAGTGCAACTTAAGCCAGCATTGCTTGCTGAATTCCAGTTGTTAGTAGGTGTTTCTGCTGTTATTTATGTTAGAACACATGTAACATGTTTTAGCCGCTATTACCCTGAATATGTTGCTCATCCTTGTTAGCAAATTTGGATTATTCTATAGGTTCATCCACTACAATGTTGAAAACGAATTCCAGTTCACGATAACCTGAAGTTTTGAGAACATAAAGGATATGTTGAATTCGCTCTTTCAGAGCTTCAAATTGGTATTGAAACCTTTTGAAGTAACAATATAACGCTATCCGTCCAACTATAGATGAGAGTCATGTTATATATAACATATTAGCGAATACTGATTTGTGAGAGTTAGTGGTCTATTACAACTGAAGTAATAAGATATTTGCGAAAATAATGCTTTATGTATAGGAAATGGAGCTTCACTGTTGGACGTCGTAATGGTTATGAATTTGGTGGCCTGTGGGTATTGATAAAATTGATTAATTTTTAATGTACTTTCTAATACTTACAGAAATATATGCTTATAAAATGATGCTTGGATTGTTACCAATATTTATTTCTGTAGAAATTTTCTGTTTGATAAAAAAAGGTGTATTTCAGTTGTTGATAAATTGATATTTACTCATCTATTTGAAGATTCTTTTAATTTCTCATTTAAATTTGCAATAGACTGATCAAGAATCATTATAGCTGACTATTCCCCAATTATGGTACTTTGAAAAGGTTGCCTTCTTCTTTAAATTGTATAACCACCTTTTCTGAATACTTGGGAAAGCAGATTGAGTTTTTTTGTTTTATCATGTTAACTAATTATGATTGAATTCTTGGGCAACATAGACCTGTGATCACATAGAATTGACCGTGGGTGATGGGGATGGCTGTTAGACTTCAGTGTTATATATCTCTTTTGCAGAGGTGGAGTAGTACTGTAGCTCCACTTCTGATTGTGTATATCCAAGATGTCTATTGGAAAAGGTTCTTTGTATAACTTTTATTGTTCATATGTCTTCTATTCACTTGCAGGTTTGGCACTTTTAGTTTAAGGTGTTCATTTAATAACACTGATGTCTGCAATTCTATTGCTGCTGATGAAGTGCATGACAATACCACACTTCTTGATACAAACTGTGTAGTGCCAGTTGTTCATCTCACATCTGATTCCCTAGAGACGGAAGGACTGAATTTACTTGGTGGCACGTATGCAGACTCTATTTTGACAGCATTGCCTGTAAGTTTTGTGGCCGCTCCCATATCACCATTTGTCAGAACTCAGAATACCTGGATTTCTTGAAATCATGACTTCTCATATCTTATAGTTCGTTGTTTCTCCTTGGGAATCATATAGGTCTTATCAAAGGAGGAGCAGAAGGCCGTTGCTGCAACTCCTGCTCATCCAGCAGGACTCTATGGTTAGTTTACTCCTAGTCTTCTGTAGATGAGAGTTATATTACATGTCTTAGAAGAAATAATGATTTATTTTGAAGTTAAACACAAGTAAACATAATTTCTGTTGAAGCGTTTATATATTTTTTTCTGGTCTTCCAGAGACTGAGTAAACTATACATTCTTGGATCTTCACATTCAACATTGTAAATAATTTCCAGGTTAAAAACATTTAAATATAAAAGGGACTGAAACTTCCTGAGAGGCAGGGTATCAAGAAGTATTGCGGTATTACCTGATGATGGTAGTAATGAACTTTTTTAATTTTTTTCTTATAAGAAACAGAAATAAAATTCTAAAAATTATTGTACAAGGGGTGACTCATACCTCTTAAAAACACACAAAAAATACAACTAAAAGACATAGTTCCAACTCCTAACAATATCCGAAGTATGAAGCTGTCTTCTCACTGGCTTCTAGTGAAAGTAAACTTTTAAACTGTAGCATGTCAATTCATTTATTTGATTAGCCCATGTTCTAATAAAGTTAAGTGTAAAACTAGCTTTATATGCTAGCTGCTTGGCTGGGAATTTGGTTGAACAGCTCTGGAATATCGCATGGCCTGCTGTCATTACATTGATTCATCCTAGTCTTCTTCCTGTGGCTGTCATTGGCTTCTTCGCAAAGGTATCTGCCCATATATATCACTAGCCTTCAAAATGAGGAGCCAGTGGAATTAACTAATACACTTTATACATCACAACAGCTTGCTGTGATTGTTGGAGGCCCTTTGGTGGGGAAACTTATGGACCACTTTCCAAGAGTACCTGCATATAACTGTTTGACTGTTATCCAGGTATTGTCACTGGGACTGAAACAATATTTATTTTCAACCTTTTTTCCAAAAGTTTATTCTCATACTGATCTATCTCAGGTAGCTGCTCAATTGTTATCCGTTGGAATGATAATTCATGCCCATACAGTACACCCCAATTCTGTGTCTTGTATTCTTGTCCAACCATGGTTTGTTGTGCTTGTAATAGCTCTGGCTGTTGAAAGGCTCTCTGGATTAGCTCTGGGGGTTACAATGGAGCGTGATTGGGTTGTTTTGGTAATGTTTTAGTTGTCATTTTACCTTCTTTCTTTCCCTTAATTGGGTACATTCTTTTAGTATTTCTGTCATTTATGATTTTGACTTGTTATTTCAGTTAGCTGGAACAAATAGACCAATTGCCCTTGCTGAAGCTAATGCGATTCTCAGTAGAATTGATCTCCTTTGTGAGGTGATTTTCATGTGTGATTGTCTCTTAAAGCCTATTTACAGTTCGAAATTATGCATGTTAAAAAGGTCATGTTATATACTTCATTAATGTTGGTGCTCATAATTTCCATGTTTTTGTACTCTTACAGATTGCAGGAGCATCATTATTTGGCATCTTCTTATCTAAATATGAACCAGTGACATGCTTAAAACTGGCTGCTACCTTGATGATGTGGTCGCTACCTGTTGTGGTAGTACCTAATCTTTCTGTTTAAGGCTCGAATTGTCAATTTGTCAAATTTCTGATATTATTGCTCTGTCACAGGTTGTTCTGACATGGCTAACCAACAAGCTTTCTGCTGGAGTCCTGGGCCATGCGAGATGTTCACAAGCTGATCTTGGATATTCCTCTACTGGATCTATCCCATATGCTAACAATATATGTAATTTCACTGATTTTATTAATCTCAATTGGGGATTTCCTTGGTTGTATGACTGACTCAGCCTTTCTTGTGCACAGTTACTACAAGTGTAGAAGCTATAAAGCATGGATGGTTTGAATACTTTCAGCAGCCTGTTCTGCCAGCAAGCCTTGCTTATGTTTTGCTCTACTTCAATGTTGCTCTTGCTCCTGGTGGTTTGATGACTGCTTTCTTAACACAGCATGGTACTTTTTGACCTTTTCTACTGGCTACATGGGTCCCATTTGTGTGGAATGATTTTAGAAACAGCTCATTAATGAATGCAATGTTGGTGTATACTCATGTTATTTCTGAAGAGTTATTGACTAAGAAATGTCGAGTTTGTCGTCAATTGTGGATTAATTATTATAGCAATTTCATTTTGGTCTGATTTGTATCACTGTGTTGTATCCTTTGCCTTCCAACAAATAACTCCTCTTTCTTCTTCCAGATCTGTAGCAAGCTTTTTGTTTATGTGAATTCTTTGTGTTCGTACGAAGGTGACCATTTGAAAATTCATTGTTGTAAAGGCAAAATATGATCCTAAATTGTGATTCATTGTTGTAGGCAATTGCAAATATGAGTGTGTTCCCATACAACTAACCTGAAATTAATTTTTGGTTTCATGAATTTATGTGCTGATCCCAGAAAAAAGAAAAGGTTAAAAACAAAAAACCAAAATGATGCATTACCATGTTGATGACTGAGTGCAGTTAAATTTTGCGTCACTGAGTATGAAAGATAAAATGTGTGGAAGCTAAGGTTTGTAGAGGTTGTTTGTTGCAGATATGTGAATGAGAGTTTTTTTAACAAAAGAGTCAAGTTGGAGATCTATTATTCTATATATGAGGAATGATCTTAAATGCTAGTTCTAGTAGAAAAACAATTTGTGTTTGCTATCGAAAGAAATGGATCATATGTCATAACATGGAAAGCTATCAGGGATATTCGTATGATTGTTTCTGTAACTCAAGATTAACTTGATGAAGTTTTAGTCTAATAAGATACTGATATGTGCCAACTTACATGCATGTGCACTGATCTCTCCAGATCTTTGTACTGATTTTTTCCCCTTTGGCAAAAATGAATTTACAATTGTAAGATAGAAATTTTGTTCCCATTTTCTAGTGGTAATCCTTGACTTTCGATGATGTGTCTGTTAATGCTTTAGGTTTAAATCCTTCAATAGTAGGAGGCTTTAGTGGATTATGTGCTTTAATGGGTGTCGCTGCCACATTTGTGTCTGCAAAACTGGTCAAGCAACTAGGCATTCTGAAGGTAAATTTCATTAAGTTTATTTTTCAGTTTTAAGATTTTCTATTATTGTTGCTAATATTTGAACCTTATGTGAATGGATCTCTTATGACAGGCTGGAGCAGCTGGCCTTATCCTTCAGGCCTCACTTCTTACCATTGCAGTTGCTGTGTACTGGAGTGGTTCTTTTTCTCAGAAGATTCCATTTGTAATCTTTTTGTGTTCGATTGTAAGTCTTCCATGTTTTCATCTATACCTTGAAGATGTGCATCAAAGTCTGGATGCATGTAAACATAGAATTGAGCCTCGCCATTAGAAATTAATGTCAAAATCTCATTTCGTTTATTTCAAAATATCTCTGATCTGGGTTTATTTTAATTTTTACCTTTTGAGTATAATCATTTACACTTTTTGATATATTTCCTTTTTTTTAAAAAAAATTTTTGGATCTGAGTTTATATTATCATGATATTTATTTAATCATTTATATCATGAAAAAGTTAATCTAGTTTGATAATTGAATTTAGATTAGGATTTAAAAGGTAAAAGGCCAAACAATAATTATAGAAGATTTGGAAAAATCAATGTAGTAATTTAGATAACTCGCAGTTGTGATGGGTGATATAACAATCCCACGAGAGGCAGGAACGTTGGTGTATGTCTGTGACAGCCAGCACTGTAAAAGTATCTAACCTTGGTGTTAGGCAACCCACTTTTTGCTTGATAAACTTTAACATGCATGTTTTATCTATCCTTGCAAGTAGCTGGAGTGGGCTTTCATGATGATGGATGAGAAAATGTAGACTCAGTATAGTTCATTCTTTATGTAGTCTTATATTTTGTGCGGTTTATGTTTTCTTTAGCATGAAGACATTAACTACAACTTTGCTCTTTATTTAACAAATTATTTAGGCAATGTAACCCTTTCCCTCACCCTTTGGCCTAACCAGCCCTGTTACGGCATCAGCCCACCTAGACAGGACCAGCATTAAACGCTCTGCAATTGTAGATTAAATTTTGTTTCTCTTTTTGAGCTTCATTAGGACCTTGCTTGTATGGTATTCATTAACAAAATACATCTCCTCTTGACAGGTATTGTCTAGATTGGGGCACATGTCATATGATGTTGTAGGGGCACAAATTTTACAAACTGGGATACCTGCATCTAAAGCAAATCTCATTGGGGCAACAGAGGTGTCATTTGCTAGTTTGGCAGAATCGATAATGCTAGGGGTGGCAATAGTTGCGAATGATGTTTCGCATTTTGGATTTCTAGTGATGTTGTCTCTCCTTTCAGTAGTTGGGGCAGCATGTTTATACTGTAGATGGCTGAAGAAACCAACTGACAATCAAAGGAGCCTCTTTTCTTAGAGCTGCAGTCTATATAATGTAAGTAAATATTTTATATTCTTGTATTTGTGCTTAGATTGATTCGTATTATGCTGATTCACTCTGAACAAAAATTCCCTCTGCTGAAAATGAGGGACTTAATTGCGGAAATTCTGGTTTTATATGATCCTCCATGTCTTTGTTCTAGTTAATATCGATTGCCCTCTTACTTCTGGAGTAAAAATTTATGATATCAGACTTTTGGTAATGCTGTGAAAAAAGTTCACTTTTTAAGCCAGGAAGATAAGGTCTTCTCTGATTCAAATTCCAAAAATCAGAAACCAGAATGAAGACTAGGTTAAGAAAATGTATTTTCTGAAGATACTTAAATTCTGTCATTAGTGATTTGACTTCATTGAGGTGGTTCAATTTGAATGGAGTTTTTCCAGTGAAACACGGGGCTCTCACATTTATCAAGTTGCTTGATTTTTTTCAATGTATTATTTGGAAACATTGATGACTACTCAGGAAACAGAATGTTTTCTTATCAACTTCTGGTAGGATTAGACAATTGCAGTTGAGATGTGCTTTTAGTGCAACGAAACAAGTCAATCAATCCTGAAATTGCCAACCAAGCATGCCCTTAGCATTTTGAACTATGATAGTGATTTAAAAAGGCAATAATTTTGTCTTGGTAATCTAAACAAAATTTTAGAGATAATAACAGAAAGTGCCTTTGAGGTTTGACCTATTTTCTTAAAAAGAAAATCATAATGATTTTCTTGGTTACAGTTATAAGAAAAACATATATCTCAAAAGGTGTTTGATATATGTCAATGGGCTATTGTAGTTTCAAAAAATAATAGTGTTTTTTCTGCAGTAGTTTCTTGTAGTTATCCTGAAATTACTTATTTTCCTAAACTGAATACTAGATTGTTTAGAACTGAATATACAATAGGTCCTGCATATGCCTGAACATATACTAATTCATTATATTGCTCTTCTACCACAGCTGTAAAGCTATGCAGTAACCCGAACGAATTGCACAACACTTGATACTTGAGGGGCGGTGATCTCAACTTGCGAGAGCCCAAGGTATGCACATACACTAAGATGTCAGAGATCAGATAGAGTCACATTTGGAATTCTTCTCGACACATTTTGCCCACATAAGAGTGTCGATTTGAATATTACACTGTATGTATGTATGTATGTATGTGCATCCAAATATTTTGCAGAGAATTGATCACTAAATTGTAATTTTGCAATAGTCTTCTGCTAAGAGACATAGATAGCACATGTAGTTTTCACTGGCACATTAGTCATTTTACTTCATTTCCACTCTTAGCATGTATATTCATTTATCTGGGTTCTGTCTGGTAGAGCTTGATGATAAATACTGAAGACAACATTATTGTTCAATTGGCAATATGATGATAGAAATGATTGATCCGTATTAGTTGGCAGTATTCACGAATCTTATGGTTTGTTCCGTGATTTGTATTCTGTTGGCTCTCTTCTACATTTGTCTATCATTCGATTTACATTATATCCTACTGAGGGGTCTACGGTAGGAGGAGGGAAGTTTTTCATCTTTCCCTAATCAAAGATAGATTTTAAGGTGTTGAAAAGTGGATTGGAATTGCATGCTTCATTAAAGCTTTTATTAGAGTCATATTTTAGAGGAAGGGGCCCACTTCTTACACAAGGTTGTTATAATCTTTATAGGACTATCTCACTTGCATGTGGCTCTTTGTTAGGACACAGACTCATCCACTTTCATTGTCTCATTCAAATGTAGTACTATATATCTTTAATCATCACACACAATTATTTACTCATACATTCAAGTTTTAACAATCCTAGACTAGTGTTTCAATACAAGTGATAATGATCACCTATCAATGTTTGAATTTATTTTTGATGATGTATTTGATTTCTTGAAAATTAATACACAAACCAGAGGGGAACACTGAGATGTCATGATTAGCACTGCTGCGAAAAAAAAAAAAAAATTTAGTTTGAAGCTAATGAAAAGCGCAGACAAAAATAAAAATAAAAATCGCAAGATAATTTTTTTTCGTAATTTTTTTTCGTAATAAATGTAATATTATTTTGCATAAAACTAATACTTTTAAGAATTTTTTTTAGTAATTATACATTTATACTTGCATCATTATTATCACTTTTATAAGTTAGTTACTGTTTTTTTTTAAGCCTACATAAACAACAACTTTGTAATAAATGTAAAAATTAGTAATACTTTTAAGTAAAAAGGAATACTTTCCAAATTAAAGGTAATACTTTGATAAATGTTTAAATAAATAATAAGTAATACTTTCAAGGTAAATTATGCTTAGAATTAGTTTTGATGAAATAGTAAATATTTATATAAGAGAGTTAGGATAAAGTTCTTTACTTGCAATTATTTTATTACTAGTGTTGTAAATCCATTACTATAAATAAATAAAAATTAATGTGGTGTGTACTTACTTATAATATTATCGTTGCACTGGAATAAATATGATTGTCTAGAAAAAAAAAAAAAAAAGGGCCATGTTTTCATTTTTTATAAACTAGTAGAGCACTCGCGCAATGCGCGGCTAAACAATTTGTTAAAGGTAAGAAATGAATATATACAATATTTGATTATTAAAAAATATGTAAATTTAAATAATTATATTCTTTTATATATATTGTATTTTATTGAACACTTATACTTTCTTCTTGCATTACACATTATGAAGTACATACTTTTAATATAAAATATTTTTGTATTAATTCTAACTTCATAAAACTTTAAATATTTATATTATCTTAAACATTTATATTTAAGTAAGTGAATTTATTCTCTAAAAAAGATACTGGAATTTCAATTAAAAGTCTATTAAATATTTTATCACAAAATATATATTTTAAAAGAAAAAAGACGTTTTAAAAAGAAGACACATGAGCATGTTAATATGAAAAATTAATTTTTCTACAAAAAATTATATTATGTAGATTTTATATACTTTAGAAACTTTTAACTTAAGTATAATTTATTATTAAAACAAAAACTTAATAGTATGTGTAATATAAGTACATAAAAAAGATAATTTTCTCTCTCTTCATTATAATGTATCATTAATAAAGAAATATATATGTTTTTCTTTAATTTTTTATTATAATATTTGATAACTTACCAAGAAAGTCATGTAGTTTAAAACTATTAAATTAATTTAGGAAATCAAAATGAAATCTTGAAAAATTAAAATAAAAAGAAATTATTTACACATTATCAAATTGATGTGGCATTTAGAAAATCAAAATGAAATCTTAAAAAATTAAAATAAAAAGAAATTATTTACACATCATCAAATTGATGTGACATTTTTAGGAGGGAAAGTGGCAAATCTGAAATTTTCCCCAACTTGTTTGCTTTTATTATAGTATAGATATACCACAATTACTTTTTATTTTTCCATATCTCAAAACCATTTTTTATCTACACTTATTTTGCTTTCTGTTACATTTTTCAAATTTTCGTTTATTCTCTTTCTCCGAACTAGCAGTGTACCCGCGCGTTGCGCGTCTTGTTATATAATTTCTCAACTGTCCTGATATTAGTATAGTATATATAATTTTTAATATGGGAGGGAAATTTGCAGTTCTATTTATTTGAAATAATTTTTAATATATTACCTATTATTATTATTATTAAAAGAATTTATTAAATTTTGTTGATTTTTATAAGCTAGGTAAGTGAATGTTGTTAAATGAATAAACATTCTTTATATAAGACAATCACTTTGAGAGAAAATTTGATTTCCATGGCTTGAGATGGAAGCTTAATTTAAAATTACTAAATTAATTTAGAAATCAAAATGAAATCTTGAAAAAAAAATAAAAAAAGTTATTTACACAAATTTATGTGACATTTTATATAGTATGAATATAGATATATATTATTTTATAGATGGAAAAGTATGTTGCAAGTCATTCTATTGATTTCTCCAATAAAAATCGTCTATAAATATCTATAAACTATAGACATAATCATAACTTCTACTTTTTAATATTATTTAATTATTGAAGAGTATCCTCCAAGCCAAACATTAAAATAACTAATAATAATGATCAAATAAAAAAATAAGAAAGAAAATACAATCAATATTCAATCACATTTTGGCACTTGGACAAAAGGACAAAAAATAAAATGGGCGGGAAAATGGCATTCTTGTAATTTTTCCCAAATATTTTGTTATTGAGTAGGTCTTGTGTGAGACCGTCTCACGAATCTTTTTTCGTGAGACGGGTCAACCCACTATCCACATTTAACAATTCATATGAAAATTTATGCATATGGGTTCAATTTATGGGTAATAAGGATCCGTCTCACGGAAACTATTCGTGAGACCGTCTCATATGAGTTTTTGTGTTTGTTATTAGTATAGTATAGATGGGAGAAAATTATTGAGATTTCTTAAGAAAATGTGCTCTATCAAAAAAAAAAAAAAAATTGGAACGGAATTCTGGTGGGCAAACTTCATCTACTCCATAAATATTCGGTATTCATTGGATTAGTTAATTAATTGGAGAATAATTGTTTCAAAGATTTGATAGAATAAGTATACAAAATGTATCGTCATTACAAAAATTCATTGCCGCTGTTCATCAGTTGATTTATGGAGTCCTATCAAAAGTCTTGACAAATACTTTATATAAGAAATTCAACCCCTATAAGATGTCTATTCTAGTTTGTATGAATGTATTGTTTAAATACTTGGTGATGTATATTTGAAAAGGTCCAATAACAAAGAGGTTCAACATTTTATACAACCTTGTGAAGAAATAGTTTTCGTGAGATAGTATAAAACACAAAAACTCATGTGAGACAATATCACATATAGTTTTCGTGAGACAGATCCTTATTATTCATGTGTTGAATTTATTTTCACAAATTTCAATATGATCCATCTCACACAAGAAGATACGTGAGACGGTCTCACATAAGTCCTACTCGTCAGAAAATGTTGGATAGTTTTGAATACATGCATTAGAAATGGAAGAACTACGTGATTGTTTGGGAATGTCATTTAGGAGAGGTCATGAATTTCCTTTTGCATTGCAGGACTTATGGATACGACATTAACTTGTCGAGTGAATCTCTTTTGTGCAATGGTGCTTTACCTGAGGAAGCACCAAACATTCTCTTCAATTTTTTTTGAATAATTCATCAGATGTAAATGAAAAACATTGATACGAAATTCAATACATTATATCAAAGGGGAATAGAATTTTAAGAAATCAAAATTTACTTTATTCATGTTACCAAAGAATGATGATACTAAATCATTTCATCATTCAACAAAAAATCTCAAAACCAAGATAATAATATCATAAAATATGAGGTGTAATATCAAATATAATAGAAGACCAAACATATAACGTGAATACTAACAAATTAGTAAGAGCATATATTTACCAATGCATTCTTCGCACAAGTTTTTATAAAAAATATTTAATATTTGATTTAAAAGATAGATGTCAGAATTCTTGCAAGATAAAATTGTTCCCTTACAAGAACATTTTTAAATAAGAGATGATGAGAGACAAGAGAGGAGAGAGAACATCTCTTTTTCCTTTAAAATTGAATATAATCCTCTTTTAGTATTTGGAATGATAAGATTAAGATGTTGATACAAAGGTTTGGAATGAAATGAAAGAAGATGAGTGGGGGAATTGAGGAGGAAAAGTGTGTTTTGGCAACCAACTAACATTATTCATATTAACATCAATCTCTCTTTACACTTTTCCTCTTCTTGATGGGATTGGATTCCATTGATTGATGTCTTCTTATTTCTACCTATTTCCCTTTTCTTATTTTCACTTTTCTCTCTCACAATTCTAACACAAAATTTATTTTAATTTCATCCCTCCTCCTCAATTAAATATTCTCATCTTTTAAGAATATATACTATTAAAATAATGTTTAATTTATTGAATTGATCACATGCATGATCGCCATAACATACTCTTCTCTCTCCATTTTTATCCATTCTTAAAGAAATGTTCAGGGACTGCAATAAACAAAAAAGAAAAAATTATTATTATAATAATGTATATAATAATCTAAGAATAATTATTAAAACTATGAATGCATATGCTCTTGTTTGCTCTTGAACCTCATCTTGGGTCAGTTAAGTTAATAGTTGAATTTATGTGAAATTGTACTTTCATGTTAAATAAAGTTAAATACTGATTATGTTTAGTTTTCTTTAAGGGATAGTGGACATAAATGACCTATTTACTATATTTAAGGACAAAATTAACCCCCATTAAAAATAGTGGACAAATATAATTCATTTACTATATAAAAGCCTAAAAATACTCACTTTAACTTAAATCCAATGTGACACATGACTATAATGAGCAAATTGAGTCATAGTTCCACTAGGACAAATAAGATTAATACAATAGTTTTCGTGTAACACCTAAAAATAGGGTTACACGAAAACTCTTCAAATCAAGGTTACACGAAAACAATTAAAATCAATGTTACACTAAAACTCTTCAAATCAAGGTTACACAGAACCTCTTGAAATCAAGATTATACTAAAACTTTTCGTGTTATCATATCCCAATTTG
This sequence comes from Scutellaria baicalensis, assembly GCA_005771605.1. NCBI lineage: Eukaryota > Viridiplantae > Streptophyta > Magnoliopsida > Lamiales > Lamiaceae > Scutellaria > Scutellaria baicalensis. The sequence continues at coordinate 47,753,890 of CM016722.1, forward strand.
GAGTGTGTTATATTTATTTATTTATTTTTTTTTGTCTCTTTTACACGTGAAAGTTAAAAAAAAAAAAAACTCTATTTTCCAGCCTTATATCACATCACTTTTCGTGTGTAAGCAATTATTTAGACATGTGATATAAGACCAACTTTACACGTGGCATAACCCCATTCACTAACACGTATATAAGAGAGTAGAAGTTGGCGTGGAGAACAATTATTTTAGGAATGTCAAATCATGTCTAATTTGACTTTAAAAAAGTGGATATTTTTTAGTCATTTTTAACAAAAGTGAGTATTTTTGGACTTTCCATATAATGAAGGTTATTTTTGACTATTTTTTAACAAAATGGGTAATTAGGGCCATTTGCTCTTTCTTTAATGTTTATCGTTATGTTTAACTTAATATCATATTCGGTTTGAGTGATATATTATTTTGTTGAGTGTGTTTATATTAAAATTGTGTTTTGATCAAGAGTTTAGTTACGAGTTTATCTGAACGTAGACCAAATAAAATGCCTCCAACCATAAATGGGGTAATAATTAGTAGTAAATTCCAAGGCAAAATAATAATCATTTTGATCAAGAATTGAAGAATAAATTTGAATTGCAATAATAAATGAAAATTGTGGTTTTTTAATCAATTGCATAAAAAGTTATGATTAAATTGCAATTTTGGAAAGTTTGTGACTTTATTTTACAATTTGATCTTTAAATATTTTTTTGGAATGACGTGACATTTGATGTTGTATGTTTGTCGGACACGTGGACTTCAATGACCAAAAAACATAAATATGACCTAAATTGTAATAGTGGATACAAATCCTAATTTTTTGTACAATTATTAACAAATGAGGATAAATTTACAAAAACTGAAAAAACCATCATATTTTTTGCAAATACGCATATATAATACATGAAATTGGTAAATTAAAAATGAAGGTCCATAATGAACAAAGGACAAAACTTATATACCCCTGGGGCACATAGGGGTACAGATCTAGGTGTTATATATATACTCTATAGGTGTTATATTTCTTGGTGTTATACCTATATTCTACAGGTGTCATATGTACATAAAAGTATACATATGATACCTAAAGAGTATACATATGATACTCATAAAATATATATATAACATAATATAATAGATTAAGTTAGGGGCACCATGCCCCGAGCACACAAGTGTCACTCATGAACAAATCATTTAATTCAAAAAGGAAAGAATATAAAAAGAATAGAAAAGAGGGAAAAGGGTCGCCCGTGTTTATCGCGTCACGTATTCTACAAACTTCTATATATCCCATCCTATTCCCTTCCAACTGATGTGACACTTGCTTTCTTTTACTACTACTTTTTTTTTCATATTCAAATATTAATCTTAATATTACATTAATCATTAATTAATATTCCATACATATATATGCATTTATAGTAATATAATTTTATCTCTAAAAATCAATCTCATACAAATTTTGCACACTTTCATTAATTTTTGGATGAGTAGGACTACACACACCTCAAAACTTACTTAATATACTCATTTCTTCAATAAATAAAAGATATAAAGATACACTTTTTATGGTGTGTTAAATAATTTATGGAGTGTATATAACACCTCCTTCATGAATATGGTCAAATATGTGAATGACATTCTCTATGTCAACTAATGTGATGTTTTATTTTATTTTTTCAAGTTAAATGTACATGATACAATTAATTGTACCAAAACAGAAACTTTACATGATAAATAATTACATGTATATCTTATATATTTGTATATATATATATATGAATATGCATAATAATATTTATACATATAGACAAATATATATATATATTTACATGGATCGAAAAATGCATTTAGTAAATATTTATAGGGGTTTTCTATCCACACCCCATCATCTACTAAACACACCTCATATAAAAGAATTTATACACTATAATTACTAAACACACCCCTAAATAGACTAAAATGCCCTTATAACAAAATTAATATATCACAATCTCAATAATTAAAAGAACTACTAAACACACCCCACACCAACCCTTAACACACAACACACCCCATCTTCTCCTTCTACACATCTCCATTTTCTCCACATCTCCCTTCAACTTCACTTCTACCCATCAATTTTCTACCACTTTGAATTGAACAAATAAGAATTCGACCTCCACGTACTAACCCCCAACTATGGACTTTCGTTTTACCGTTTCGTTTTATGATTTAGTGTTAGAAAAAAAATCAAAAAAAATTCGTAAAAATACAACCACAAAGTACAGATAGAACGGCATGCATAGTGTTCAACCAGTAGTGGTAGAACAATATGCATAGTGTTCGACTAGTAGTGGCCGAACACTATGCATGTTGTTCTACCACTACTGGTCGAACACTATGCATGCAGTTCTACCTGTACTTTGCGGTCGTATTTTGGCGATTTTTTATCGATTTTTTTTCTAACACTAAACCAAAAAAACGAAACGGTAAAACGAAGTTTGAAGACTTACATTGCCCCCTCATATGCTCTTTCATGCTCTACAATGTGTAAAAGTACTCATTTATTATGGATAATTATAGTTCATTTTCTTTCGAAAAGTAAATTAGTTCATATGAAGATCGTTTCTTTAGCATCATTGTAAATATAAAGGTTAATGTCAAATATATAACAGTGGTTCCTGAACTAAAATACATCTACCTGTATCAATAAAACGTTTCAGATTGCTATCAATTTTCCACATATATTTTTTAGCTAACAACATTTGTTGAGAAATACAATATTATAATTTACCTCGAAATAGTTATCAAAATGCATGACTCATACACCAAAATGACCTTATTTCAAAGTCAAACTACAACCCATTCAATTTTATGATTCTCATTTAACTTTAGTTAGACTCAAAAATAAAAATAAAAATTGTTCAACCTTAAAAACTATTTGTGTCAAAAAACTTAGCACAAAGGTTCAGCTCAAAATGTTTTATAAAGTTGTCTTTCAAATTTTGTGACATTATCTGATCAAATTGTGCACTTCCTACCCTTAGTTTTAACACAGACACTTCTAAATTCATTGTGTATACTATCGCATATAAATGTGTGTGTTAATGTTTGTTTTCTATAATCCTTAAATTTTAAAATATAGTTACTTAAAAATTAAGAATGATCATCTAAAAATGTTATAATATAAAGATGTAATGCATTAATTAAAGATCAGTTTACTTTGCGAGATAATTAACAGAATATTTTTATTTGAAATTTGTATTTAGGGAAGTCATTCAAAATTAGAATTGTTAATTGATCAAATTAGTCATCCACATTTTATTTAACATATAGACTTTTCAATCTGATATGTTTGTAAGTAATTGTTTGTATACCAAAAAATTAATACTATAATTATTTAAAATGACATAATTTAAAAGTTTAATTATCTAATATAATTATTCATATAAATATAAAAAATGTGCAAATTATATACCTTTGCATTATATTATAAATTTTTAAAATTATTAGACTTTACATGAAAAGTCTTGCATATACACATCTAGAGGTATGTGTATAAAACAACTTTATTATCCAACAACAATAAGCATAACTAATATATTACAAAATTTCAATAGTTTCAAAATAATTTCTTCCTTAGAAATATAATTTATTGCATTTCATTTTCATTTTTAATCACCAAGAAGAGATGATAGTTTTTTTTTTTTCCAACTCTAACACTATCTAGTATTTTATAATACTTTTATCAGGTGTTATAATAATTATTAACCTTTTTCTTTGTAATATGAAAACTCTAGATAAACTGATTTTTTTTATTTTTTATAAGATGTTTATTTTGTTATTGAGGAAATAATTTATTAAGAAGAAAATTGGGAGTATTTCCAATTTCCCAAAAAATAAATATAGTAATATATACTAGTATATAAATTGGAAAAACACAGAGCCCCACACTTCGTACATAGGCCTTGAGAAGACACATTTCTTGAAAATTGGGTGCCTTTCCTCATTTTTCACTCCCATCAATCCCAAAGACTCTCTATCTCTCTTACACACACAAGAAAGAGACCAAACAAACTTCCCATCATTTTAGTTGGACAGCTGAGGAAAAGTTAAAGATGCAAATAAACTACATTAAACATGGGAAACAACAAACTAAGATTAGTACAGACTACTAGTTTGCTGCTCTCTCTCACACACACATGTGTGTGTGAGAGAGAGAATGGATCCTTGACATGCATGTTTATGCATGTATTAATTGGCAAGTTGGGTCGATTAAAAAAGTAATAATATGCTTTTCACTGGAGCTTCTTCTGTTTGATGTGTTGGTGGTGGCACAGTGATTAGGACTTTGAAAGCGCCCATCTTTTCATGTCCATTGACATTGATATTGATTGTTGATGTGTCACTTGGCTTCTTCATCTCTCCTTTTATTTGACCCATCTTTTCTCTCTCCTCTCCTATCTCCTATCTCTCTCTCTTCCCATCACTGTCAAGAACCAGTGTTGAATTTCACAGCACCAAAGGAAAGAGAAGAGAAAAGAATGGGGTCTTTGGGAGGAGAAGTTGCAGCAAGAAACAAGGCAATGTGGCTCTATCCGAAGATGATGGGTGCTAACCCTTCTGAGAGATGGGGGCATTCTGCTTCCTACTTCAATGGCTTCCTTTACATTTTTGGAGTATGCTTTTATCCTCTCTCTCTCTCTCTCCCTAAGTTTTGTGCGTGTTGTGTGTGTGTGTTGATTTTGGTAAGAGAAAACTTCACTTTCTTGAATGGGGTTAGTGTTTTTTTATCTATACTTATGTGTTGTCTCTTTAGTTGCATATGTGAAATCTTATTTGTCTCTTGTTTGAATATGGTTTGTTTATAAGGTTGTTGGTAGCATGTTTGCTTCTTTTTATCTTCTAAATATCCTTTGATCATAATTTGAGAGAGAGAGAGAGAGAGAGAGAGAGAGAGAGAGAATTGGGTTTAACCTGTATAAGGAATTGCAACTTCCACCAAGTGTGGAATTCACTGCACATCCTACACACACCCACATGGGTATGTGTGGTTGCGTGTATGTGGTGGATACTATAATACTCGATGAATTAACAGACAGCAGTGTAATTGCAATGAAGAAAATGAGTAATTGTTTTCTCATGTACTGGTAAAAGCATGTTCAAGTGAAGAGAATCATGATTGATTAGGTGTAGTGTGTTGGGTTTCATTATTATTATTATTAGAATTACAAAAACTATACCTTAATATATAGATGGATGATATATTTATTTGGTCCAGGGATGCCGTGGAGGCGTGCATTTCAGCGACGTGCTGGTCTGTAATCTGGGGACGATGACATGGAACATTCTCAAGACTTCCGGGCAGGGCCCTGGGCCACGAGACAGCCACAGCGCGGTGGTCGTGGGCCACAAGATGCTAGTGTTTGGAGGCACCAATGGTTGCAAGAAGGTTAATGATCTTCACATTCTTGATCTCCTATCCACACAGTGGACTCAACCGGAATGCCATGGAACTCCGCCTTGTGCTCGTGAGAGCCACACCATTAACGTTGTTAGCGACGAGAAGTTGGTCGTGTTTGGGGGTAGTGGAGAAGGCGAGGCTAATTACTTGAACGATTTGCACATTCTGGACCTTAAAAAGATGGAGTGGTCTTCGCCCGATGTTAGGGGAATTGTGCCGGCTCCTCGTGATAGCCATAGCTCGGTGGTGGTGGGGAATCTATTCTTTGTGTTTGGTGGCGACTCGGGTGATAGGTATCAAGGAGATGTTAGTGTGCTAGATATGAACATGATGCTTTGGTCTAAGGTATATCAATCAACGCCCTTTCTTCGTTTCTTTTGATTTTCCGAATGTATAAGTTAAGTTAATCAAGTTGGTGAATTCGTTGTTAGTTGGATGCTTGTGGACCCTCACCCGGTGCTCGTGCTGGTCATGCTGCTGTGAGTATCGGCACCAAGGCAAGTCGTTCTCCGATTTTCAATCCTCTGTTTTACTCTGTTTCAAACAAGTGATTCTTCGATTTTTCTGTATTTAGAACAAGTGTTTCTGTGATAATTAATTGTTCAATTCTCTGTTTTCCTCTGTTTAAAACAAGTGAGTCACTTTGTGATAATTCAGTATTAAATTCTGTGTTTAAAACAAGTGATGTGTCCCATTTATGATTTATGCTATAACCACACACAATGTGAATGTGGTATAGGTGTATATACTAGGTGGAGTAGGTGACAAACAATACTATAGCGATATTTGGGTTCTCGATGTGATCACGTCTTCTTGGGTTCAGCTCGACATTAACTCCCGAAAATCTCAAGGCCGATTTTCTCATACAGCCACCGTCACCAACCTGGGGATTGCCGTATTTGGAGGGTGAGATGCCAACGTTCATTCACATTTCGACTTGTTTATTTTCACCTATCACCTTTTCTGATTTTTGTGACATCGCAGGTGCGGAGAAGATGAACGCCCTCTCAACGAATTACTCATCTTACAGATCGATTCATTAACGTGCAGAGATTTCGTAAATGGATACAAAGACAACAATTTGGTACAAAATTGCTAACTACAAGTAACTCTGCTTATTTGAATGTGTGTTATGAATGGATTTGCTAAATAAGGAGTTCGATTTTTGCAGCGAAAGACGATTCTCGTTGGTGACAATGAAGATTCAGCATTACAGGAAGTCGAAGAGCTCGATTTTGTCACCAAGAAATCTTTCTGTTTCAGTTCTGGTTTGTAATCGCAACATTATAAACACTGCATAAAAAAACAATAGTTTTGAGCAACACTTGTTTTGTTTCTTGAAGATACATTGCATCCAAAGAGGCGACGAACAAGTAATTCAAATTTGCCTGAAAAAATTCAAGAGCTGGACGAGCATTCTCCGTCCCAATCTGATCATGAACACACTCCATTGAAGAGAAGCATTGGCTCGTTTTCCAGAGTTCATCCATTTTCTAGGCCAACCATCTGTTATCAGCTTACTTCAGAGAATCCGAATCAGATTAAACAACAAAGGAATATGATTTGCAATGAAGCAGAGTTGCTATCTTTGGAGGCAGGAAAGACAAGAAATTTGGTACGTTTGATCGATAATACCATACATTTCTCATGAAATTATTGTCTCATTGTTCTTGTTTGGTTCCCATCTCTATCCCTAGATAGGAGCTGAAGTTCGTGGTCAAGTTGACGGTGCTTTTGATTCCGGCTACCTAATGACGGCCACCGTTAATGGTAGAGTTTTCCGAGGGGTTTTGTTTGCTCCGGTAAGCTCACACATACTCGATCCATTTCCCCAACAATTAAGGTTTCAAAAACCTAACTTTTTGTCTCGATCAAGGGACCGGATGTTATATCAAGAGGCACTACTGTCCAAAGTCATCCAGTTGTTGGTTATCCAAGGCAACATCTAGTGAAAGTTATCGATCGAGGGTCGTGTCATAGCTCCGAGCAAGCTCAGACAAGAAGATCGCCTCCAGAGAACCGAGCATCTCTATCTGTAGGAAAAGATCGTTCGAGGACTAATAGCGAACTTCAAGACGTGGTTTTAACCCTAGCGAGCCCGGGGATCGATCACGTAGGGTTTCAAGATCATCTGAAATGAGTAGATTGTCTCATTGCTTTTCATCATTTTGTACATTAGTTAACTAATAGTAGAGAGTGTGTTCTATTCAAATTTCATCTTAGATTCATGTTTTTCTGCATCAAAGTGTTATTTCATGTGTGTTAGGGGGATTGTACATTAATTTTTTACTATTTCATATTAGACTTGTGTTTTTTTCATACAAAATGCTTCTCATTTTGTACTAAGGGATTATATAGTAGAGATGGTGCTAAATATTTCCATCTCATCTTGAATTCATTATGTTTTGCAACAAAAGGGCCCCTCCATGTGTTCAAGAGGATTATATATATCATGTAGGGTCCTTATAAAATTTCATGATTTTGTTAGATGTTGTGTAGTGTTTTTTTGTTCTATGTGTATTGTGTTGTATATAACTATGTATATTGAAGTGTATGTTGCTATATATATTTTGATGGTTGATACCCTTCATGGAATGAAAATTGAAAATTAATATTTTGGAAATGCTTTTTATATATTGAAGTAAATTGGTTGGATTGAGTAGTGTGAGGGACGAAAATGTGGGTTCAATGAATATATTGGTACCTTGATTTTACTAAAGTATTTGTGATATATTGGTTGCGTTGGAAATATCAGTCATTTTTTTGAAACAAATATGAAACTTTGTAAAAAAAATTGAAAAATATATTTGATAGTGTACAAAATATTATAACTAACATTAATACACATATATTGAACTTGATATTTCAAATAAAATGATATATTTACAATATATAGAGATAAACTACTATTATATATCAAAATCTTTATAATTATATATAAAAAAAGTTAATTAAACTTAATCAAATTATGAGAGGAACCTAAATACTAAAATACAAAATGCTAATTTATTCTAAACAATTTAATTAATTTTATATAAAGTAATTATTTGATACACTCATAGATAAAAAAAAATATATATATATATATAGATATTTGAGAGAAAGAGCTCAGTCTTGGTACATATCTTTAATTACACACAAGAAATGCATTATAAAAAGAAGAAGAAAAGAGAGAAATTAATTGAAATCTCCTCCATCAACCAATAAAAAAAGTAAGAAGAAAGAAGGAAAAAAACACAATTTTAACTGACCTTTGGAAGAGTCGATATATTGCTGATATATCTCCAAAATATCATGGTTTTTGTATATATTATTGTTGAAAATGGTATATTCACGATATTTACCAACACATTGATGATATATCATGATATTTTGATGAAAAAAATTGCAACTCGATATTATGTCACTACCTTTATTTTGGTGATATTATATTCACCTATGGATAGTGTACACAACTCATAAACTTTCTATGATATAATAGTTTGTATAATGTAAAAACACTACAATAATTTGAATTTTGTTTCCAATTATCAACATTATAAAGAAAATGAAATACATCTCACATAGTGATCTCTCAAGATGAAATACAACTTAAATTACAAGATTTGTGATTGATGAGTAGAAATAAAAGAAAAATATCATTCAAAATATGGAGTCATTCTATAGTACATAAAGACTCTCCACCATTTTTAATCATTAAATCTGATATCATTGTTAACTTTAACCTTAACAATCTCAAATACAAGCTGTATTAACCAAATAGCCGTGTTAAGGTGGAGAGTGAAAGGACGGTAGGGTTAGGTGGTGTGTGTGAGAAGAAAGAAAGGTTTTTTGAGAAGGCAAAATATTTAAAATGAGTTTTTCAAATCAAAAAAAGAATGGATTCCCCCGCCCTTGCCGCGGGTTATGGAAGCTTTTTGTGTGAGTCAATGTCAGCCGTCGGATCACTCACTCACTCACTTCTCATCCGAAGATGTGACATTGCTGACCTCATCTCCTTCTCCCTCATCTTCTTTCTCTCTCCTCAAATCAAATAATTGCTCCCAGAGAATACGGAAAAAGATTCCCTAAGGTTTACACTTCCCAACAATCTTCATTTTGAAGACTACTCTCTTCTTTTTCTTTTTATCACTCCATTTAACATCATGCTTTTAACCTTTTCTTAATTTTTTCTGGTTATTAGAGAAAAAAAAAGTAGTTCTTGTGTGAGACCCTCTCACGAAATTTTTTTCGTGAGACGGGTCAACCCATAACCCACACATATCAATTCATATAGAAATATTTGGATATCAATTCATATAGAAATATTTGGATATAGATTCAATTTATGGGTTTTAAGGATCCGTCTCACGAAAACTATTCGTGAGACCGTCTCACATGAGTTTTTGTGAGAAAAAAATGGGTAATTTAACTTCTACTATGGAGTGAGAGTACTTGTAGGGAAACCCAATTTTATCCAATTCAGAACAAACTCCCCCACTTTATCTAACATTATTCGAATCTTCATAAAATTTCTGCTTAAAAGTTTATGTGAAATATTATCATTAATAGTTTTCATGATACGGATCACTACAAATAAATTGTGTCCACTTTTACAAATTCTTATATGAATTAAGTATGGATTATGGGTTGTGAATTGACCCGTCTCACATAATAAGATTCGTGAAACTGTCTTACATAAGAGTTATTTAATTTCTGTATAAATATGTTCCAAACACCTTTATTTTAGTTTCTTTGAGTTTAACCGATACATTTTATGATTCTTTACTGAAGAATTGATTTTTGTTAACCCAAAACCAAATTAAGCTAAAAACTGAATTTTTGGATGATAATTATTGAAGATGGGCTTTTGATGGAGAATATATCAAATGTATAATGCTTGGAAGACTTACTAACAAAGAAAGGCCTGATAATAGTTTAATATGAGCTATATTTTCCAATACATTCTCATCTTTTCGTTTTTCAAATTGAATTTCTTCTGATAACATATTTACCCCTATAAAAGTCGTATTTTCCATCAGAAAAGTTATCAAAGAGCAAATTTCGATGGTACTTTGAAAAACTCTGAAACTTTAAATTACAATCGAATAGCAATAGATTTAGATTACAAATTTAAAATCGATTATTTTTCATGATTGGTTTTTGCACTCAAGTCTAATATAATTTAAGATTATGATGAATGTTCAAAGGCAAAAACTTTTATGCACCGGTGCAACCGGGTCGACCCGTTCACGAGCCCAAAAGTATGTTCATAGAGTAATGCAATAACCTAAAAAGCCACATTTATAAAAAACAACATAATTCAAGAAAGGTAAAAACACAGATATAAAATAGCAGAAGAAAATGACCAACAAAGAGTAAATCTCTTACCTATTATTAACATAATCTGCTCTTCGCTATAGCATTGAAATCTCAGAGGCTTCTTAGTTCTTACAATTTATCGCTCTTCAGCATCTGTCGATTGGCCCCAAACAATGACGAACAAACTAGTGGTAGAATGATTGTTTTAATTATAATAGGCTTTTGAGTTCTATCCTCGCTGCTAAGATACATGAATAGATATTTTTAACTGATAGAGGCAATAGAACGAGTATCAAAAGTAGATCTCAGTAATCCAAGATAACTAGCAGAGTAAAAGACCTCGTAATGCATCGGTGGATTACATGCTAAGCCGGGTTGATTACATACACAATTACAAAGATTTCATATCCACCCATGATATAAAATAGCTACATGAGCATGTCAAAAGGATAGATGTCAGGATATAAAATAGCCACTAATAACTATCAATATAAATAGACAAGGTTCTGATGCAGATTTGTAAACAAAATAAGGAATAGAGAAAGAACTAATCTATAGCAATATCCAGTTAATGTGAAAATTCAAAAAGTAGTTACATGAACACGTAAAAAAGGAAAGTAGGGATGTGGAACAGCGAAACAGCCACTATCAAGTATGTATTGATATGAGGCGTCTACTGCTTAGTATTTCTCACTTTCCTAGCTCACATATGCTAACAACATTTATCATGGTATGAATATCATAACAACAGCTATTGCAACAGATTTGAGCTACCTGACTCAGAAGCTTTAATGTTTTATAGCAAAGAATTGGAGTCCACACGTTCTTGCTTCTTCATGCTCTGAACAAACTTCTTAGCTCTATCTGTATCGTCGTTCTCCTCAAAATAGTTAATAAATAATTTAATGGTTTCATCAGTCGGAAACCATTTATTCTTCTTTGAGTTTTGTGCATCTAAACCCATCTCCAAGTACTTGAGAGCCAAATCTGTCTGACCGTTTTTTATGCATAGAATCGCGAACAAGTTGAGTGCCCTCAAATTTGGAGTGTCTGCTCTGCCTTCCATAGTTTTGTAGAGTGAAGTGGCTTCTGCAATCATGTTCTGACCAAGGTAATATTCTAGCAACACATTCGGTATCCTGAAATCATACGTCGTGCAGCCTTCTTTCCACTCAATAAAAATTTTCTCAAGGCTTTCCTTATTCTCCATTTTGGAAAGAGCTAATAGCATGAGAAGATAACTAGTATTAGATGGGGTTGGAAAAGCTGACTTTAGAACCTCCCACGCCCGATTAACCCCTGATAAATTATTCATCATAGAGTACAGCTTAATAAGGGTATGGCAGCCTTCAAATGCACCTTCACCATGTTGAATTAGCATTTTCTCCATCAGTTCCAGAAAAGCATTGGCCTTCTCATGCAACCCAGAATTGAAATATATGGTTGCTATGTTTCCATATGTAAACAAATCAGGTTTCATGTTACTACTCTCCATTTTCTTCACAACTACTTCCATGGCATCAAATTTTTTCAGAGCAGCATAACTATTAATCAACATATTGTAAGTATGACGGCTGAAATCAATGTTTTTCTCTTCCATTTCTTGCGCTAGAGATACAACCTTTTCGGGCTGTTCCATTCCAAGGTAAAGTGACAGAACATTGTTGTAATTTAGAGTGGACACTAAATTCAATGCCTTGATCTTTTCAAAGACCTCCAAAGCCTTATCAGCATCCCTCTCCCTACAATAACAGCTAAGGAGTGCTCCATAGGTTTTCTTGGTTTTCTCCGAAACTCGGAGGCTGTTAAAATATTCTTCCCCAGAAGCTAAACCCTTCGTCTTGCAAAGAAGGTCGATGCGTATTGCTTGATCAGCGTCGCTTATTCTCAGTTCACTGCTATCCATCCAGTCATAGAGCTGGTGTGGATAATTTGGATTAACAAAATTGGAAAACAGAACATATTCAGTAATAAGAAGAAAATGAATCTAGTTAAAATCTGACAGTGTCCAACAATACCCAATCATGTTAAATGATACATGCTCATCTAAAAAACACAAAAGGAAGCATAAACTGTGCAACCTTTGATGAGGACAAAAATCACACACAACATAATTCTAGCTGTCAATGTAATCCAAGAAAATGGAGGTCACAAACTCGTCAGCTGATAAAGGAAAAGGCACAAAACATCCCCGAATTTGATTAATGAAGCACATATTATTTACCAAAATGCAACAAAACCAACAGGGGAGGGAGAGAGAGAAACCTGGAGAGCAGCATGGAAATTCTTGTGGTTGCGAAAATAATAGCTAAGATCGATGATATCGATTTTCTTCACTTGATTTCCATTATCCACCCATTTTTTTAAAATGTCGGCGATACTGGATTTGGAGCTTGTCCTAATCACTTTATTGAAAAGAAAGCTACGCCTTCTCGGTGGTTGCATTGACGACGTCGCATTTTCCGATGCGGTGGAGAACCACCGCGGAGCAGATTTCCGGAGGACCAAACGGCCGATGATTCTGTTAACAATCATCATATACGAGCGAGCGAGCGAGCAGACGATGCTCAAGGGTTTTGAAGTTAAATAAATGGCGCCGTATTATTTATCAGATTTTATCATTTTTCTTTTAAGATGTTTATGATTTCAAAAGGGGAAAAAAAAAACCTAAATTTTAGAAACTCTCTCTTTTTTTTTTTTTATAAACAAATGTTGTACAACCAAAACTTTTTAGGGGTTGATTTTTCACAAATACTCATATGCAACCGTCTCACACTCGTGCACGGTCGACCGTGCCCCAGGACACGACCGTGCGTGACTGCAGTGTATAAGTATGTCATTTTCAATAATAAGTATGTGATTTTTCACTATAAGTATATGATTTTTTTTTCTCGCCCACGACCGTGCCCTGGGACAGACCGTGCCTCGTGTGAAAACTAAGAGCAATCTGTAGCGCACGGTCGTGTCCTGGGACACGGTCGAGATAAGTATGTGATTTTTGTCTATAAGTATGTCTTTTTGTGCTATAAGTATGTGTTCCAGCGCACGGTCGACCGTGTCCTGGGACACGACCGTGCGCGAGTGCCGTCGCACATGAGACGGTCTCACAGGAGTCCAGCTCATTGATTTTTTATAGGGATAAATGCGCGAAACTCCCTCATGTTTTAGAAATTTAGCATCGGACCCCTTCTATGAAAGAAAATATGTCATTTACATGTGTGATTTCATAGAATCGAATCGAAACACCTAATTCTGTTAGACTTGACAGGTGTGTGCTGGACGCGCCTGAAGTGCGATTTTGGCTCATTTTTTACCCTATTTTGGATGTGAAAAGATAAAATTATCCCTAACTTTTCATTATATTTATTTGCATATCTTACATTATTTTAAATACATCATATCCTTCACATCTTAAAAAAAAAAAAAAAAATTCCTCTGTCATGATTGTTGTTAGATCTGCAACATGAATCCAAGATAATAATTTTTATAATTTAAGTAGAGCTGAACTAAAAGCACCACCCACTTTACTGAGAGCACCATGCATTTATTTGATATAATTTAATAAAATATGAAAAGTCTAATTCTGTTAGACTTGACAGGTGTGTGCTGGATGCGCCTGAAGTGCGATTTTGGCTCATTTTTTACCCTATTTTGGATGTAAAAAGATAAAATTATCCCTAACTTTTCATTATATTTATTTGCATATCTTACATTATTTTAAATACATCAAATCCTCTATTTAAATACATCATATCCTTCACATCTTTAAAAAAAAAAAAAATTCCTCTGTCATGATTGTTATTAGATCTGCAACATGAATCCAAGATAATAATTTTTATAATTTAAGTAGAGTTGAACTAAAAGCATCACCCACTTTACTAAGAGCACCATACAATTATTTGATATAATTTAATAAAATATGAAAAGACTAAATTATCTCTCGTTAAAAATGAAGTACTAAAGTCTAAAAGCATCACATAAAAATAAGAAGAAAAATAAAAAAAAATAAAAAAAGTTCATCTTCTCCGACCGTGCCCTCCGCCCGCTCCCCCCACCCACATACCCTCCTCCCTGCAACTGGAGCCCTCAGCCGTCGCACCCCTGCCCCCTCAAGTCTAGTCTGCCTGCTGCAACTCCCACCCTCCCCCCCCACCTACACACCCCCTCCCTATAACTCCAGCCCCCTGCTGCCACCCCCGGGCCTCAGCCCGTCACACCCCCGTCCCCTCCCCTTTGCAAATCCAGTCCCCCGGAATCTGATTCACATCGAGATAGAAAATTATCCAAGACCACCATTAAGTTCGTTTCCAATCAAGTTAACTGAAAGGCATTCATAGTGTTCGACGGGCTTGACCGAACGTCTTTTAAAGTGTTCGGCCACCTCGACCGAACACATACAATGTTGTTCGGCTGCCTCGATCGAATGGTAGTTGTTGTGTTTAGTCTGTGTTGGCCGAACGGGTCTATTTCACAGGGATCAACGTCTTGCTCGCCTACTGTCCATGGATCTTTGGATGATGGTATTATTCTTGGGCGCAATGGCTGTGCATTTGATCGGCAACTATCAAAACTCAGTTCTTTCATTGTTGCAGCTAGAGTTGGCAAAACAGGCGGCTCGGCCCGGCCCGACGAGCCACATAAAAGTTTCGTGCCAGGACGGGCCGGCCCATCCTTAGTTCGGGCCCATAAATCTGTAGCTCAGCCCAGCCTCGTATGGGCCAACGGGTCAAATCAGCCCACATCGTCTTTTTAAACAAATCAAATATATATAATTATATATATATATATATTGATTCGACGTATCACCACAACAAATTTATAAGTGTGAAGTCCATATAAAATTTAAAATTTTAAAATACGATCATTCAATCATCCACATGTCTAAATTAACAACATTACAATACTAGCACAAGAATTAAAAATTAGAAAACTAACAAGTCTTGAACAAGTTTAAACTTGGAATTGAATTATGATCCACAAATTTGAATTTCAAAAATAAAATACGATAACTCCACTTGTTTATGAATCAATCATCACTAATAACATTAGGGAAGTAGATTTTTTTGTGATAAAAGTGTTTTTTTTTTATTATGGGCCATCGGGCCGGCCCGAGCCCATCTAGCCCATCGCGCCATTGGGCCGGGCCAAAAAGTTTCGACACTTTTCGGGCCACTTTTTTCTAGGCACAGCCCAGCCTAATTTTCGGGTTGATTGTGCCGGCCCATCGGGCCGAGCTTATTTTACCGGCTCTAGTTGCAACGGGGGAGGGTATGGCGGCTGGGACTGCTTGGAGAAGAAGAGTTTTTTTCCCTTTTTTTTATTTTTATTTTTTCATTATTTTTTTCTTTTGATTTTTGTGTGGTGGTCATAGTACTTCAATTTCAATGAAGGATATTTTAGTCTTTTCATATTTTATTAAATTATAGAGTTAGTCTCCTGTGCAACTGGTGTATGTACAATTCGGGTCGGGTCCGGGTCGACCCGGATCCGCGCACTTTTATTTATTTTATTTTTTTTAATTTTATTTTTTCACTTCAGGTTGTTACCTTTATGTTATATGCATGTGACCTTTATGTTATATAAGTGTGACCTTTATGTATAAATGTAATGACCTTTATATACTCTAACTTAGAAAAAAATGAAGAATTTTAACAAAATTTGTACATATTTACGTTTATGAAATATTAGCTGCACATATATCCATCCATAAAATGCACTGAATTTTGAAAATTTCAATTTTTTTCAAAGTTATGGATTATAAAGGTCATAATATTTGTACATAAAGGTCACAAGAACTGTACATAAAGGTTACAACAATACAACATAAAGGTCTTAATCTGAAGCGAAAAAACCTGAAAATCTTCATTTTTTTCCTAAGTTACTGAACATAAAGGTCATAATATTTATACATAAAGGTCACACTTATATAACGTAAAGGTCACATCTTTACAACATAAAGGTAACAGCCTGAAGCGAAAAAAAAAAAAAAAAGAAAATCCAGGTGCGCGGATCCGGGTCGGGTCACCCCAGTTGCACCAATCCAGATCCGTGCACCTGGTGCACAACAGCATTTGCCTTATATCAAATAATTGTGTGGTGCTCTTAGTAAAGTGAGTGGTGCTTTTAGTTTTACTCTTTAAGTATTAATCATAAAAAATAGTTTCATTTAATTTATTTCTAATTTTATACAATAATTACCTTTAATAACTAAGAATTTTTAATTTTATTCAATAATTACCTTTTATTTATCTTTAGTACCTAAAAAAATTATGTCTGAATTTTCTTGGATTGTGTTTGTGATAACCTTATATTATATTTGGATTATTTCATAATATTTCTTTAATTAACAAAATATAATATTAAAAAGGAAAAAAAAAAAAACTCATATCTCCTTCTTCCTTCCTTCTTCTCGCGGCTCTGAAGAGAATGCACAGAAATGGTGAAAATCGGAGTTCTGCCAAAATTCACGCCGTTAACACCAGTTAAATTGAATGGGACGTGTGTCGATTTTACGAAATCACACGTGTAAATGACGCATTTTCTTTCATAGAGGGGTGTCCGGTGCAAAATTTCTAAAACACAAGGGGATTTCGGGCATTTATTCCATTTTTTAAAAGTAACACTTGGAATTATAGAAATTATAAAAGTTTGGAGGGAATTTTAATAAATAGAAAATTCATGATAAATTGTCCCTTTCTGGTTTTTTTTCTCTAAGATCATGTTAAAATATATTTCCTATCATCACATCTGAAAATTTGCATGTCACTCTTGTTTAAAAAATAAAAATTATAAAACTATTCAACCTCTTTAAAAAAAATTTCTATCAATAAGTGCACCCACCAAAGTTGAGTATAATAATGCAAATAATAGTGGAAGATTTTGATGATTTATAAGGGCTTTGAAGCAAAAGATGCATGCTGGTGTTTCACAAAATTCACATATTCACAATGAAACAAGGATGGATGTAAACTATGCTTCAGATACTGCAAATTTGGGTTCCCAATATTAAATGTCATAAAGTAATACTATTTGCACTGTTAGAAACTTAAATAGATCAAAACCAGAAAGCTATGTTTTGCTTTCTAACAAGGGACTCAAGATATTCTTCATGTCTACCTCATTAGACAACCTACGAAACGGCTCTCAGTAGCGCCCAACGAATCTAAGACCTTGGAAGTGCCAGCAGCTTAGCTGTGGGTATGGCTGAACTCGTCTGGCTTGATTTGAGACGCTAGTCTTAATTATTCGCCCCTCACAACCACGTTTCTTCTTCTGTTTTTGAGGCCTGCCAAGTGCCATGTATGTTTCTCGTGTGTGCCAATAGCAGTTGCTCTTGGTTGGCCATGGATGAGATCCAGAACCTAGGACTCTGGTACCATGAAAAGAATCGAATGAGAGAAAATAAAGAAAAGAAAGCCTCTCGTTTCGTATTGACAAGTCCTTAAATAGAAAAGATTACAGATAATGATTAGGGAGAGGAAATGGAAAGAAAAGAAAATAACATAAACTAGAGAATCTAATTTTCTAATTCTGTGTGGCTGGATTTGCTAACTTGATTATTAACAGACCATGTTTCTGAATACTATAATCATAGATTTGAAGTTGCAGGTTAATCAAATATCACACTTAAAATAATGTAATACAGCAGTGTCTAATATTTAAATCATGACTCAATGTGAATACAACTGGTGCAATTCAACAACTCATAGAATGTCCTTTTCTTTTACTTCATCTTTAGATACATGGTGCAATTCAACAAATAAGATAGAGACTGCAAAAAGGATCTTTCCAGTTTAGTCTAAAAGCAGATCACAATAACAAGGTTCAAATGTAAAACAGCACCCAAAATATGCAAGAAATAGAGAAAGTAAAAACCTAATGTAACATCCAATAACCAAGTAAAGTTCTGAAAATAGTTACACGAGTTCTTCTGCTTATAATTTCTTACTCTCCTAGCTCAGATATGACAACAACAGTTGTGAAACAGATTTTAGTTACCTGCATCAGGAGCTTTAATTTTCAAAAGCAAAGGGTTGAAGTCCTCACGGCCGAGCTTCTTCATGCTCTCAATGAACTTTTCAGCTCTAGCTGTATCATTGTTCGCCTCAAAATAATTCACAAATAATTCCATGGTTTCATGTTTGGGAAACCACTTATTCTTCCGTCGTTTTGCTTCATCCAATCCCATCTCCAAGTAATTCAAAGCCAAGTCTATCTGACAGTTTCTTATGCATAGATTTGCAAACAAGTTCAGTGCCTTCAAGTTGGGTTCTTCCGCTTTATTTTCCATAGTTTTGAAGAGTGCAGTGGCTTCTTTGATCATGTTGCCGGTGAGGTAATACTCTAGCAACACATTAGGTAACCTGAAATCATATGTCGAGCAGCCTTCTTCCCACTCCTTAAAAATCTTTTCAAGGTTTTCCCTTTCTCCCAGTTTTGAAAGAGCCAAAAGCATCATAAGATAACTAGTATTAGAGAGGATTGGAGAAACCGACTTTATAGCCTCCCATGTCCGATAAACCCCTGATAAATTATTCATCATAGAGTACAACTTCAACCGAGTGCGGTAGCTCTCTACTGCACCTTCATCATGTTGGATTTCCGCTTGCTCTATCAGTTCAAGAAACACATTGGCCTTCTCATGCAACCCAGAATTGAGTAACATGGTTGCTATATTTCCATACATAAACAAATCAGGTTTAATGTTACTGCTTTTCATTTTCTCAAGAACTCCTTCAATGGCATCAGGATATTTCAGAGCAACATAACTATTAATCAACAGGTTGTAAGTACGACGATCAGGAGCAATATTCTTTTCTACCATTTCTTGCACTAGAGAGACAACCTTTTCAGGCTGTTTCATCTCATCATAAAGTGACAGCACATTGTTGTAGTTTATAACGGATGTGTGATTCAGTACATTCATCTTATCAAAGATCTCCAAAGCCTTATCCAAAACTTTCTCCCTGCAGTAACAGCTAAGAAGAGCTCCATAGGTTTTAATGGTTTTCTCTGATACTTTGAGGCAATTGAAGTAATTTTCAGCAGCAGCTAGACCCTTAGCCTTGTAAAGAACGTGAATACGCATTGCTTGTTCAGCATTGCTTATCTTGAGATTGCTGCCATCTATCCAATCATATAGCTGGTTCGGATACATTGGATCGAAAAAATTGGAAACAACAAAGCATAACATGTTAAACACTTTGAAGTTAAAGAGGACAGATGACTAGTTTGTTAACAGATAACAAGTAGTCTTTGAGAAATACAAAAACACCACACATAGCATGCAATCTTTGATGAGGAACACCAGTTGGTACTAGCAGTCGAACTTTTTTCAACACTACGTAATGTGGAGAGCAATAACGATGACTGAGCATTACAATGATTTCAATAAATACTTGAGGCAATGTACGCCCTTTATGTTCACCTGCACCACATTTTCTAATAGCTAATCTAACATATCGGGATTCTCTTCAATATTCACTTCTAAAACCTTTAATATCCCTCTACATAATCTCTCTTACACAAAATTACAACGTGAACAGAAAACCAATTCAGAAAAACAGACAACAAATGTGGAATTTTTCATTTCTTCATCCAATAAACAAACAGGGATCAAACAACTATACAGTATATCTATAATCCATGATATCCTACCAATAAATCAAAAATGAGAAGAAAAAGATGAGCAAATAGGTTACTTGAAAGACACTACTATAAATTGCATACTTACGAAACAAGATCCAAATTTCATTTTCTTGCATCCAACACCAATTTGACCAATTTCATTAAACTTTCCTCATCTAAACCACATTAAGAATTCCAGCAAACTCTCATCAAAAAAAGAAAAGAAAAAGGGAAAAAAAAACCTGGACAGCAGCGTGAAAATTATTGCGATTACGGAAGTGATGAATGAGACTAAAGAGATGGGGTTTCCTCACTCGATTTCCTTCATTCACCCATTTATCGAGAGCGTCCGGTATAGTGGCATCGGAGGTTCTCCCAACCACTACTTGGTAAAGAGGGTTTGGCTTATTTGGTCGCGGCGGCGCCGCCACTTCCGGAGCGGCGGAAAACCACCGTGTGGACAAGGATTGCGAGGATTTTGGGAGGATTATACTGCTAAGGATTCTCTTGATCGTCATCTGCGCTTCTTCACCGGTTCTTGAATTTGAGCGAATGAGCAAGCAAGGGTTTAAGCAGGGTTTTTGTGAGGCGCCAAATTTGGTAAGATAATCCGGCCACTTAGAGCCGTCCGATTTAATTATAAATTTAACTTTTTTTCTTTTTCTTTTTTTTTTTTGGTCAGGATATTCACACCCCCAATTCTACTTAATACACCACCCTTTTTATTTTTGAGACAAACTGCCCTTGTGACTATAATTCAATTTTTGTTCTTTTTTTTTGGTTGTCATCGCCATTAACGGCCACTAAAAACTCTTTAAAACTTTATTTTGATCAACCATTCATTACAAACACAATCCTCATTCTTTTCCCCCACCATTTTCCATTTCCGAATCTTTTGAGTTTTGAAAATAGAGTGAGAAATCTGAAATCAAATGAAGAGTATGGTTTATAGCTCATTTGTTAACTTTGACTTATGTATCAAACATCATTGAAAAGTGTTAGAAACTGGTTCACCAAACATTAATTTGATAATCTTCGAATACTCTTGCTCGAACGGCTAAAACAACCCACTATATCCAATGGCGCAATTTGCATCTATGGTGGTTCAAGTTGTTCCACCAAAGTGAAAAAAGATGTGGAAGGTGTAGGGTGGCACCAACAATTGTCGAGGTGGTTAATTGGGGATGAAGGTATCGTGCTGCTACGATAAGAGAAAGAGATGACTACCAAAAAGTAAGATTGAAAAAAAAAATACTAAAATAAAAAAAGGTGGTGTATTAAATAAAGTTGGGAGTGTAGATAGTATCACACTTCGTTTTCTTTCTGGACACACAATATCACCAACTCATGATGTCGTTA
Source organism: Scutellaria baicalensis (assembly GCA_005771605.1). Lineage (NCBI taxonomy): Eukaryota > Viridiplantae > Streptophyta > Magnoliopsida > Lamiales > Lamiaceae > Scutellaria > Scutellaria baicalensis. The sequence goes on from CM016722.1 coordinate 47,775,629, forward strand.
GTTTATAGTGAGGTAAGTATAACCCATTTCTTTTTAGCATTGTAAGTACCCAAAGAGTCTTTGTCATTACAAACTTAATTAATCATAGGACTGTAAGTAGAAAATTACATAATCAAGAAATTTGATACCAAAACTGAGTAAAGTCGTTTCAAGAAAATGCCATAGTTAGCTTTATAGAAATTTCAACAAATTATTAAATTTGTAATACGAACAAAACTTTCAAGAAATCACTACCTAATATCGAAATGTTTGATTACTAATTAAGTTAACCAGTAGAAGTTGCATGATATAATTAATACTTTTAAACAATGTTTTTCCATTACCATTATCATAGATCTCGAGTTAACTACATCAATTGCCATTTAAATGCTTCTCTTAATTGATTTGTAAAATTTAATTCATTATTCAATCTAAACACAAGTCATATAATACCATTACATCAATTGCTTTTTTTTTTTTTCCTTTCTTTTGTTCTTCCTTCATATTATGATACACCATACATGCCCTAATTCAAGAATAGCATAACAATAATGATGATGATAAAGATTGCAAAAAAAAAAAAAAACCTCCCTGAATTTAATCTAAACAGCAATATTAGTCCCAAAAGTATAATACATCAAAAGCAGATCTCACTAACCAAGGTTCAAATGCAAAATTTCACTAAAAGAAAGAAATGGAGAAAGAAAAGCACTTGTGCAACAACTATTTGCAAATGCCACATATTTAAACAAGGACTATATCAAAATACCTGCTTACAAACTCTACTTTTCAAGCTCAACTTCAGTTATTTGCAACTGAACTTAGCTTTCTGCTTCGGGAACTTTAACGTTCGAAAGCAGAGAACTGGAGTCAGGGTGGCCGTGCTTCTTCATGCTCTCAACAAACTTCTTAGCTCTATCTGTATCATTGTTCGCCTCAAAATAATTGACGAATAATTTTATGGTTTCATCTGTGGGAAACCACTTATTGTTCCGTAGTTTTGCTTTATCCAAACCCATGTCCAAGTATTTCAGAGCCAAGTCTATTTGACTGTTTTTTATGCATAGATTGGCAAACAAGTTCAATGCCCTCAAATTGGGTTCTTCTGCTCTATTACTAATACGTTTGTAGAGTGAAGTGGCTTCTTCGATCATGTTTTGATCGAGGTAATATTCTAGCAGCACACTTGGTAACCTGAAATCAAACACCGAGCAGCCTTCTTTCCACTCCTTATAAATCTTTTCAAGGTATTCCTTATCCCCTAATTTGGAAAGGGCCAAAAGCATCAGAAGATAACTAGTATTAGATGGGGTCGGAAAAGCTGACTTTATAGCCTTCCATGTCCGATTAACCCCTGATAAATCATTCATCATGGAGTACAACCTCAATCGAGTGCGGAAAGCTTCAAAAGCAGCTTGTTTGGATTGAGTTTCCAATTTTTCCATCAGTTCAAGGAAAGTATTGGCCATGTCATGCAACCCAGAATTGATATATACAGTCGCTAGATTTCCATACGTAAACATATCAGGCATCATGTTACAGCTTTCCATTTTCTTCACAACACCTTCCACGGCATCTAGATTTTTGAGAGCACCATAACTATTAATCAACAGATTGTAGGTATATATGTCAGCAGTAATGTTCCTCTCCTCCATTTCTTGCACTAGAGAGACGACTTTTTCAGGCTGTTCCATGCTATAGTGAAGTGACATTACGTTATTGTAATTTAGAGTGGACGAGTAATTTAGTACCTTCATCTTCTCGAAGATCTCCAAAGCCTTATCAGTGACTCTCTCCCTACAATAACAGCTAAGAAGAGCTCCATAGGTTTTGTTGGTTTTTTCAGATTCACGGATGCTATCAAAATATTTTTTAGCAGAAGCTACACCCTCAGCCTTGGAAAGAAGCTCGATCCGTATGGCTTGGTCAGCATTGGTTATCTCGAGTTTGCTGCTATCCATCCAGTTATACAGCTGGTAAGGATGAAGTGGATTCAAAAATTGGAAAGCACAAAACAGAACATATTCAATACTTAGAAGTTATTTAGAAGTTAAGGAGGACAAATAACTTATGTTAAAAAATGCTTGTGGTAAACGTTACTCGTATAGAAGAAAGCACAAACGCATAAGTACATAACAAGCAATCATTAAAGAGTTGAAAATATGTGAATATTGTTACTAGCAATAAGAAAATATTCAAAGATATGCAATTTAAGAACATCACAAACTCCTCTAACCAAGGTTACTGACCAATTCAAAACCTACCACAGCTGAAAAATATATATGTACATCTCCCAGAACATAGAAGGCAAGAATGATCAACAAAGCATTACAAAATTTTCAATATGTATTCAAGGCAAAGCTTGCGCTATTTGTTCACCTGATACCGCATTTTCTAATTGCTAATTTAATACATTACAAATCCTCTCCAGAGCTTTTTAAATTTTTTTAAGCCTTCTAAACCTCACTGCACAATCTCTCTAAAACAAACTTACAACAAGAACAAAGAAAACCTATTTGGAGAAAAAGAATTGTTTATAACTAGATCATAGAACAAGATTTATGGAATTATTTACGTTTTCATCCCATATGCAGACAAGGAACAAACAATACAATATTCAAGCAGCTGTATTAAAACTCCATAGCCAGAATACCATTTTATCCCAGATTTTAGTAAAAAATGCATATATTTACACACAACAGGATCCAAAAGTTTGGAATATAGAAAGCTGGTGCTCCATTTTCTCCGAGCACCAATTTGGTTCATAAAATGCACACACAAAATATCAAGACTTATTTGATATGTGCAATAAACACTGCACTAGAACACAAATCATCATTACTTCTCTCATCTAATACTACATGGCAATTCAAATTAAAGCATTCGCAATTTTCAAACAAAACGAAGCGGTAAAGGAGTAAAAATATTAGAAAAGTGATAGTAAAGGAGAAAGACCTGGAGAGCAGCATTGAAATTCCTGCGGTTGCGGAAGTATTTGCTGAGGGAAAAAATATCAACCCTCTTCACTCGATTTCCCTCATCCTCCCATTTATTGAGGATATCTGCAACACCGACTTTTGAGCTATTCTTTGCGACTTTACTGTAGAGGAGGTTACGCTTACTTGGTTGCTCCGCCGTCGCCGATGCCGGCGCTACAGTGTCGGTGGAGAACCACCGTGGAGTAGAAGATGGCGACGATCTTCTGAGGATCAAGCGGCCAATGATTCTCACAATCGTCATCTGAAAATGAGCAGACGATGGAACGGCTCGAGGGTTTAAAGCGGGTTTTGTGAAAGACGACGTCGTGTTATGGTAACTGATTGCTTGTGAATTGTGGGCAAATTTGGTCAATTAAACTCCAATAAATAAATTTGATGAGATTGGATTTTAAATACAATTTTTTAATGAAATTTATATCACACTGTTCGAACACAAAAATTATTTGATTAATGGGTAAAATGATCCATGATCAAAATTATCTGACAAACTATCCAACACAATTTTTTGTGATAATTTGTTTACTTGTATCTAAACAAAATTATATACACACTTTGTTAAAAAAAGAAAAGAAAAACTCATACCCTCTTCAATAAGAGTAAGTCTTATGTGAGACCGTCTCACGGATATTTTTTCGTGAGACGGGTCAACTCATAACCCACACTTAGCAATTCATATGAAAGTTTGTGGATATGGATTCAATTCATGGGCAATAAGGATCCGTCTCACGGAAACTATCCGTGAGACCGTCTCACATGAGTTTTTGCGCTTCAATAATTATGCAATCCCAAAACCTATTGTAGGATAAGTACATTACAAGACACTAATGTCATTATTTGCACTAGTTGAAAATTGTAATCATCATTATTCATATTTCATCTATAAATTCAAGATTTAAAAAAAATGTGTAATTTGGGTAATTGAGACAGTAAAATGGTAAGTAAAAACAAAAACATGAGAATATAAATTTTACATAGGAATTTCAAATATTTAGCTATTAGTAATAACTATATAGCTTATTAAATTTACATTCATATACGCTGTATGTAATGCTCTCTATAGTAGAGCCTTGTTAAGGATGTTGAAGGCTTGGCTCATGGATAACGACATTTATTATAAGCTGCAAGAGAAGCAAAATATAATTAGAAAAACATAATTGGGCATAGAGTCGGTCTTGTGTGAGACCGTCTCATGTGTGATGAGATTCAAATGTGTCTTTTATAAGTATCAGTATGTCTTTTATATTACAAGTATAAACATGAATTTTATAAGTATGTCTTTTAAAACTATAAATACGTCCTTTTCTGTTGTAAGTATATATTCTGCAAAACCGTCGCATGTATGACGATCTCACATGAGCCTTTGTGTCTCACATATATATTGAACATCAAGATCATTTTCATGAATAATATTGGTAATTACTATTAGCATTTTATAAGGAATTACTCTAAATAACTATTTAATAATTAATTCAACAAAATTAAGTAAAAGTTCACTAGTGTCAGAAAATGCTTAATTTCAGCTCTAAATAAAAAACAATTCAATATCAATGAGGAGATGCTCAATTTGTTGGAAAATCTTGGAATAACACAATCGGGATACTTAAATTGATGATAAAAACAAATAACCAAAAACATAGATCCTAAATTATAGGACGAAATAGAGATTTTTCTCAATTAAAAAATATCTCGTGGACAATTATACCAAGATGCGAACACACTAATGTCTTCTTGTAATCCCAATTAAGGAGATAAGATGCATGTTTCCTCACTCTTGTCTTTATGTTGAAACATGTTGGAGAGATGTAACAACGGCCACCATAATTTATATCAGCAAAATGACGTGGTGCATGATTATTTTCACATGTCCATCTTATATAAGCTTCCAAACTCGAACGTGAAACATTACTTCTTGCCACACACCAAGAAAAAATTGTGGGATGAAAAATAATATTGCTCTAAAAAAATTATGTTAGATATATAATTATGACATTATTAAAGAATATTTGTATACAAAATGGACTCGTATATCTAGTGTTCATACCTTGCAAATAGCGAAGCAAAGCAGCAAACATAAAAACCACAAGTTCTTATACATTTTGGCCATGATATATAACTCTAATTTGTATTTCATGTTTTATATATATATATATATCTTTATATATACTAAAGGAATAACCAAGAGTGACACATGTCGCTCTCTGGTTAATCCTATTTAATTATAATTTAATTTTCAATTAATTCATTTAATATTTATAATTTATTATAATATAACATTTAATGAGATAATAATAATTGAATAAAAAATTCTAATAATTATAATTGATAATAAAATCATACATTATGAAATTTTAGGCAAATATTTTAATTAAAGTTAATGTTTACAATTACATAAATGATAATTGAAAAAATCTCAAACAATTAAATTTAAATTACATACTAATTAAATTAAAAATTACTGATAAATAATAATAATAATAAATTTTATTTATAACTAACCATTTTCAATTTTTTTAATTAATATTAAAATACCCGTGTAATACACGGGACTTACGCTAGTATATATATATATATATATATATATATGTGTGTGTTTCATTACTTTTACATCTATCAAAGCCAGATATTTCTGGCTGAAATTGGGCTTATTCATTAATTGTAACTTTATTGTAGAACCAAAAGTGTAAAGATACAAATACGAAGAGAGAAGCATACATAATAGATGGAAAATTCACTTATTTTTTATTTTTTCACAAGTGCAGAATTTCTTAGCAAAAGATAAGAAAAGTCAATTTAAAAAAATTAATGAATGCGGATTTTCTTAGCAGGAGATAACAAAAGTCACGAAGGAGAAAGCCACAAGTCCACTAAACTTTAAAAATCTCCCAAAAAAACAGGTCTCATTAAAATCTTAATGACAATTTTGGGTAAAAAAGTCTTATAGCTCTCATTTTGTGAGATGGATGGATTTGATCGATCAACGGTCAATCGATTAAGTCAACGCTCAAGAGTCAAAATCAATGATTAAAGTCAATATTGGGTCAATAAAGTCACGGGTAATACATATATGTATAACGTGTAATATAATTAAAAAATTATATTGGATAAATCTATGTTATACTTTTGTCTGTATAATGTGGTACAATTGTATACATGTAATTTTTAGAAAAATAAATTATATTTTGATAATTTTATGTTATATTTTTGTCTGTATAAGGTGATACAATTATATTTAACAAGTACGTGCTGACAAGTGTCATTTCTTACATATTTGTGCATACATTTATATACTATTTTGAATATATTTATGTATGTTTTGTAGTTGATTTATATGATTACCATGTATAAATGCATTTGATGGACCTTTTAGTTAATTTTACATTTCTAGTTGAAAAAACACGAGTTTTGGTTTACATGTGCAATTTTGGGATAAATGATGTATCTCTTAATCTAGAAGTCCAAATTGAAAGCTCCTAATTTTGTTGGAAAATTAAGAAATAGATTTAAAACCTTGATGTTGAACACTTTGTATGATTTGATGAAAATATATGTTTGATATTATATGATAATTAATATATATTATTGTTTAATTATAACATCCAAACTAGATGTAGTTATAAATAGGGAAAATATCAAATTTGGTACCCGAAAATAGGGTTTATTTTAGATCGGGTACCCCAAAGTTCAACTTAATCAAGTAAGTCCCTCAGTTTTACCAAATCAATCAGAATTGGTCCCCGCCGTTAAAAAACCGTCAAATCAAACGGAAGTTAACTGCCAGAAAAGGGAAAATTTCAAATTTGGTACCCGAAAATAGGGTTTATTTTAGATCGGGTACCCTAAAGTTCAACTTAATCAATTAAGTCCCTCAGTTTTACCAAATCAATCAGAATTGGTCCCCACCGTTAAAAAAACGTCCAATCAAACGGAAGTTAACTGCCAGAAAACGAATTAGAGCGAAAATTAATTTTCTAACCCTAATTTCTTCCCCAATTCATGCGTAAGCTCTCCTCACCTCAAAATTGATCGATTCTGGACCACAATCGATCAATTGAACCCTATTTTCCTCAATTCTGAACTTCAAGATCCTCAACCTTTGTTTGCAATGTCCCAAAATAGCGAGTCTTCCTCATATTCAAGCTGGAATTCTTCAAAGAGGCTTCAAACACAGCAGCAATGTAAATGTGGATTTGACTTGCCTTTGAAGACCTCTTGGTCGATAGATAATTTAGGGAGGAGATATTGGTGTTGCCCAAATTACGGGGTAAGGTTTATTATCATTTTTTTTAACTTCGAATTTCCACTGAATTTCTGTTTTTTTTTTCTTGTTTGGCCGAATCTGAAACATCATGTTTTGTATATGGCAATGCATAAAATAAGGTATTGTGGAGTGTTCAAATGGTTTGATGATGAAATCTGTGTTAGGTCCAAAAGCATCATCCCTGGATTGTTGAGAAAATGTGACAGGCTTGAGGAAGAAATCAATGAAGGGAAGAGAATGACTAAGAGCAATGAAAGGAAAATGAAGGATGAAATCAGTGCTTTGGAGAAAAAGTACAAATTTGCAAAGAAGTTTATTGTGATTTTGATCATTGTTTTGTTTGTGGTTTATAATGTGTAGAGGAGTATGATGAATGGATGTTGGATGTATAATTTTCAGTTTTTGGATGTTGGATATATAATTTCTGGCAGTTAATTTCTGTTTGATTGGACGATTTTTTAACGGCGGGGACCAATTCTGATTGATTTGGTAAAACTGAGGAACTTAATTGATTAAGTTAAACTTTGGGGTACCTGATCTAAAATAAACTCTATTTTCGGGTACCAAATTTGAAATTCTCCCTTTTCTGGCAGTTAACTTCCGTTTGATTTGACGGTTTTTTAACGACGGAGACCAATTCTGATTGATTTGGTAAAACTGAGGGACTTAATTGATTAAGTTGAACTTTGGGATACCCGATCTAAAATAAACCCTATTTTCGGGTACCAAATTTGATATTTTCCCTTATAAATATATACATAGATGAGGATATAGCATGTTAAAAGTTCATTTAATTACCTATATTAGAAGCCCAATTGTTGTTCAAATTTTTAGATCCAAATCAAACTTCATTTTTTTTTAGCCCAAGCTTTGGCCCATGAGTTTAGCCCAATTCTTTGAGGAGAAGCCTTGTCATTGCTTCTTTGCTTCCAATGTATCACATGTGTTTTACCTTTTTGCTTCAACTTGTACAAGGATAAGGATAACACCCTTTCTTCCCCATTTCATTTTCAGCAACTTTTGCAGGAATTTGGTGTGTGTAAGGGGTAAAGATTTTTAATTCAAATTATTGTTCATCTTCTTGTTGCTATGTATCTATTTATTTTTGTATATATCTATCAACCTATGTATCTCTCTCTCTCTGTCACCATCAACCACCGCCGCTGTCCAGGGTTGTCCGTGGGGCGGCGGTGTCGTGCGTGAGGTGTGGGGTGCAGTGGCGGCGGCGCTGCGTGTGTGTTGCGTGTGTGTGTGGCTGTGTGTTTGTGTGTGATGTGCGTGAGTGAGTGTGTGCGTGTGTTGTGTGTGTTGCTGGGGGCACCGCCGTGAGTGGCGGCGCCGTGCAGAGAGGCTGAGCTGGCGACGGGCCAGTTACCGGCAGTGTGTCTGGCTGCGGCAGGGGCGGCTGGAAGTAGAGGAGGAGAAGGTAGGGTTAGGGTTCAGTTTGAAAATTTGATTTGTTTCAAGGACCTTCCTGCAATATTTCCCCAATTCTTGATTTATTACTTTTCAGCCCCTGAATTTTTTTGTAGTATTGCAATTTGACCCTAGTATTATGCTGAATTTATAATCGAACCCTAGAACTACACGAAACTATATTATGAACCCAAAATTCAACGATAAATATATTTATACTACTGTACCGCGTTATAGACATTGGTTTTAATCCACGATTGATACGAACAACGAATTAAACTTCAAATGAGAGAAACACTCTAGTTCGTTCAGTTACACCTTTATACAAGAACCTTCGATTAATATCGTATATTAGGAATTTAATACTGTAAGTATTTTTATAGATATTAAGTTAGAGACTAAGTCAACTCCTAAAATTTGTAGGAAATACGAACAAGGAACCGGAGTAAGGAAGCGTGCCAACGGAAGCTTTTTGGACACAGGTTACTATATTCGAAGGTGGGGGTAAATGCTTGTTGTTTACTGCTTTATTTTAATGAACATGATTAAATGCAAATGTGCTATATGTGATTATGGTACCTTTATGGGATTTGAACGTTGACCTTCAGCGTTTACTTCCAATATAATGTGATAAATGTACAATGTTAATGATCATGGTGGAATTCCATTCACGGCGGGTTAAATACCCGAAGGGTTTCAAAGATGGCCCTTTTCACGCTGGACTTAAAGACTCCAGGTTTCATGGCGGGCTAGCTACCTGATGGTTTCAATATGGCCCACTTATGTTGGACTTAAAAACTCCAAATTCATGTCGGGCTTAAAGACCCGAGTAATGTTATGATAATTTATTATGGTTATGTGCAGTGAATATTTGATGATTGAAATAATGTGCTTACGTGTCTCCCTTTCCACCCCACTGAGTGATTTCTTGCACTCACCCCTTCCATGATTTTATTGCAACAGATAAACACTGGTACGGAGAAAGGCAGAACAGAACGTCTGATACTTTTGCATGTATAAAAGAATGTATATTTTATATCAGTATGTTCTGAAAAGTATTAGTTTATGTTATGAAACTTATTAACTTTCCGCTGTAAATTTTTCTATAACCCTTTTTACTTTACGGATATTTGAATTTTGTGATGTTTCGGTTACTTATCTTTTGTCGAAATTTTAAATATCGCTGCACTCCCCTTTTCTTTTTAAGAATTTATGTGTATACTCCTGATTTTAAGGTAATCATTTGGTAAAATGTTTTATTTATGAAATAATCGAAAATGGGGTGTGACATTAATAATACGTTTTGACCTGGGCTCTTAAGGCTTAGCACGATTGTTTGGCATATGCCAACTGATATGCTCGTCTTAGTGTATTAGATGGATTAAGATAGAGTTACAGGCTATAGGAAGAGTCTATCTTATCAATTTCCTCAACATGTCTTTCGAACATTTTATGAGGTGATGGACAAAGACATAGACTTGTAAGTTTTTTTTGCATGTCCCAAAGGTGCGTGTGCATGATACCCCTTTGGATGAATATTTTACGAGGTGACGGACAAAGACATAGACTTGTAAGTTTTTTTTTGCATTTCCCAAAGGTGCGTGTGCATGATACCAATTTGAATGAGAGATGACTTCCTATGTTGGTCGAGACCACTATTTCCATCAATTTTCGAGGAAAGAGTTTGCACTAATCACAAGGTTGCTATTTGGTGACTCTGATTTCAACCACCTAAGGGTGGATTATTTCATATAGTCCATGCTGATTCTCATCACCTGATTGTTGTTGCGCTCCACACTAGATTTCAAAATAGGAAGTTTTGTCTGATTATGAATGATACAATGAAGATTGCCAAGCTAATTACAACATGTTCAAAATCTACTTTCGATGTAATCGTTCGTACAACCCTAATTAATTTATTACAATTTCACTCGTGTTGGATATTTACAAAATTCACCTTGCAATATTAAACAAACATTTTAAGGAATAAACAAACATATTTTAAGGGATAAGGAACAATTTCCAAAGTATTCGTTATACCCTTACATTAACTTATCATTTTTTGCAAATTTCATTTTAATGACTGTGCAAGAAAAATTTTGTCCAATTTTTTTTTTTTAAACTAGTAAAAACCAAAGCTATGTTGAATTAAATATGATGTAATTTATCATAATATAATCTCATATGAAATCTTGATAGCAATACTACCTGCATTTATTATTTAAATATTATTTAAAGAGTGACTCTCCTATGCACCATGTGTACGAATTTGATATCCGTGCAATCGGGCTGCGTGCGGGTTGGCGCGGGCCAGCCAAGCCGTGCCTCTTTACTTATTCACGTGATTTGGTCGTGACCTTTATGTTATGTTAGTGTTACATTTATGTTATGTTAGTGTTACCTTCGTATTATGTTAGCGTGACCTTATTTCCAGATTTCATATCATTCAGTTAAAACCATTGAACTAAAATAATACAAATGTAACACTTATATAACATGGAGGTAATACTAACGTAACATGAATGATATGACTGTCTGAAGCGAATTTTGGTGGGTTTGAGCGCACCCACCAGACCGTGGGGACGGGTTGACTCAGGTGTATAGATAAAATATTTTGCCTTATTTAAAAAAAAATTAAGTAGAAAATAGATAAACAAACATGATTTCAATAACCAAAATAACACAAAAAATAGGAAAAAAAAAAAAAGCCATAATTTACCACCTTTCCTCGTTAGATAAATAGAAAAAGGCCAAAATTGTATCCACCATTCCATTCCTCATTAAATAAATATTTTTGGTGGAATTTATCACGTGTATTACAATAAATTCATGTCCAAATTAGTTGGTTATATGAAGATAAATGAATTCATATTGAGAGGGAAGAATTATGGAATATGGGGTTGGATTCCCCAAGTTTTCTGACAGGCATAGACAAAGACAATGCAAAGACCTTTTTGACACACCACTGTAAACTCACTGACAATCACGTGATCCCTCTCTCTCCTCTCTCCTCCTTTCCCCTCTTTGCTTCTCCTTTCAATTCCCCTTTCCTGCACAGCTTCCAATTCACTGGTCTGGTTTGAATTTTGAACACTGGTGGCTGTGGTTCTTGAAAAGCGGTTTCTGTGGAGGGTTCTTGGTTTGGCTCCACAGATCGGCTTCTGCTTAAACAGGTTTCGTTTTCTTGCTTTTTTCGCCCTCGACCTTGTCTAAATGTAGCTTCTTTACGGTTTTTGTTATGTTATTTTTAATTTTCTGTAATGGGTTCTCTGTAAGATCGTGTGTACTGTTGCTAGGTTAAAGTTGGGGGATTTTTGGTGTTACTTTTTCATTGTGAATGTGCAGTTTCATCTTTTCTTGAAGTTTTGTTTTCTATATGGTTCCATTGCTACCTACGTTTCGGTTTTGTATTTATTTCTGCTAACTGTGGTTACACATTTTATCTATTGTGTGCAATGTGCTGGGGTTATTGAGGGTTCTTTGAGTGATGGTGTTTTGATTGCTGGTTATGAACTTTTGTTTCTTGTTTGTTTTCCTTTTTTATAGGAAAAAATGGGTGTTATTTCGCGTAACATATTTCCAGCATGTGAGAGTATGTGCGTTTGTTGCCCTGCTTTGAGGTCACGATCCCGACAACCTGTTAAGCGTTACAAGAAATTGCTTGCCGAAATATTTCCCAAAACTCCGGTGAGTTTTTTTGCTTGTGTATTTTGGTATTTGTTTTTGCCCCATTACACTTTTATTGTTTGATCAGTTGATGATTGCTTCAGGTTTGTTATAATGAGTGATTTTTCAAGGCTCGATTACTGATATTACTCAGATCAATCATATAAAAGGTCACATTGTAATATGCATGAGGAAATATTTAGCTTATCTAGTTCTATTTCAACGATAACAGTTTTTGGCTGGTTCCTTATGTTAGCACTTTCATGGAAAACCTTTCTTTCTAGTTGCCATAATTTGCATCTTGTTTGATTTGTTTAGAAGCATGATTATTCAACGGGTGAAATCTGTTGAAAAGAAAACGGCATTTTGGTGTCCCTAGTCTTCCATATTGACTAGTTTAGTCCTTGTGCTTTTGACTATTTACTTCAGACCAGAAAGTGCAATTTCCGAGCTCCACTTCAACTGTGTTCCAGTTTAATAATAATTGTTTGGTCTAATAAAATTGAAAAAGTCCCATAGTTTTTAATCATAAGACCATACTGATGATGCCATTCTGTCGTCTGGTGCTTACGTGCATGGACTTGATGTAACCAACATTTGAGCTTTAGGGACAAAACACAGTATGGCAGACTGACAGTACATATACTTATTTATGGGCTATGCATCATTGGATATATATTTATGCATTTGTTTGCTTCATTGGATATATTTGTAAGAACAGTGCCTTCTCCAAAAGATGGCCTGGCCGAACAGTTGTCAAACATCTCTTACTTATACATGGTTGCAGTTGAATGAAAAACCTGTGAATGGACACAACACTCAGATATATTATTCCTGAAAGCTGAGAGGGCTTCTCATAATCCAAAAACATTCACCCTTTGCTTTGAAAACAGTAGTAGAGCATAAGAATATCATCTTTTTTATTTTAGGGGTGGGGGTGGGGGCCGGGTGGGTGGGGGTATGTAATAACAAAACCAAGCATGATGAGCATAAATTTTTTTCCCAATATTAAAAGATTGGTATAATGAGATGTCATGAACAAGTGGGTTTCATTACAAATCTGAGGAAGCTGAATTAGTATCGGATTAATATAAAACTAATAACCTGCATCTAGAAACAGCCCTGTTCAATAATGAATGAAATGATGTAATCTTTGTTTTTAACTATGCAGGATGGCCATACAATTGACAGAAAAATTGTTAAACTATGTGAATATGCTTCTAAAAATCCTTTCCGGATACCAAAGGTGAGACCATCCGTATTCTTATAAACATAGAAAAATTGCACAACAATGTTTTCGTGGGAACTACTAATGTTGATTGAAATTCTCCTTTATTAGATTGCAAAATATCTTGAAGGAAGATGTTACAAAGAACTGCGAAGTGGTAACATCAAACTTGTCAGTATTGTTGCTGAAACTTACAAGAAGCTGCTTTGCATTTGTAAGGAACAAATGTAAGTTATTATTTCATGTTAATAACATAATCGTGTGGTATAATGCTAATTTTGACTAGGCAGTGCTGTTTTTCTTTGGGCATTAATATACAAATGATATATATATATATATATATATATATATATTAATTTTTGGATGTTTTGTAATTGCATTATGAGCCCATCTTCCATTTTCTTATCCTCTCTTATTTATATCTGTTAATGAGCTGAGTTAGTAGATTTTTGCAGGGTGAAGTACAGGAAACTAATTCCATCTTGTCTTAATCTAGTGTTCCCATCTCTTCTTCATGCAGGGCCTATTTTGCTGTTAATTTGTTGAATGTAATTTTTGAACTGCTGGATGACTCTAAACAAGATGCCGTGCTTATACTGGGATGCGATACACTGACTTCATTTATTTACTGCCAGGTGATTAGTTCTTTGGAATGTGGATACTTATCCTATGTTTGAATGTTGAAAGCCTGCTACTTTTCTATACAATCTTTAGGTTTCTGCTTCATAGCTAGTCATTATGCCTTGGTATTTAGAGTACTTAATGCTTAAATACAGATCATGAGATAAATGCATTCATGATTATATTGCAGAGAATGAAAATGGTGTATTGCAATCTAAACTGTAGGTTTTTTGTATTATTAAATACTTCGAGAAGTTATTTTTACAGTATGAGTAATATGAACTCCTTGAGGGAAGTGATTCATATGTCCTGGCAGAAATAAAAAGTGAAAAAGAAAAGGGGAGAGCTCTGCTTGGAAGACAAGAACATAATTATGGAATTATTTACTCTATGTTTACGTATATTTCTATAAGCATGGTGCAGATAACACCACTGTCTTATTCTTGTTTATTGCATATCTAATTACAGGTGGATGGAACTTATACGCACAATATTGAGAACTTTCTTGACAAAGTTTGCATGCTGTCTCGTACTGAAGATGAGCATCAAAACCATGGTTTAAGGGCATCGAGCTTGCGGTGCCTCTCAGCTATGGTAATTTAAACTCTGAAATTAGTCTTCATAGGTTTCTTTATTCTTGTTGGATTATATATATTTTCTCTCTATCTTTCATGTCATTTAATTATAATAATCTCGTTAACACCTTTTTTATCATTCAAAGCGTGCTGTTCTTGATCTGTTGGTCAGATTGGTCTTAAGGAATTCTTTTAACATCTTTATTAATTTATTCTTCATTAGACATTTGTTCATACCATGTTAAGTTAGTTTGGTTCTTGTATGTGCAGGTTTGGTTCATGACAGAGTTCTCCCACATCTTTGCTGATTTTGAAAAGGTTTGTCATTTGGGCAGGGTATTTCATTTTTATTGTTGAAGTTATTTCTGTAATTCCCAGATCAGAAAATGAAGTTGTTAGTTTACTTGTGTTATTCCTATATTTCGTTACAACAAAGACAACCATAAGAACTGACGCCACCACTAACAATAGTAATGGTAGCAGTAATGGTTGCTGTAATATAATAATAATGATGAAGATGCAAAGAAGAACCTTATTCTTAATGATGCGCAGTTTCATTCTCTTAAATCTTGATAATCTGCTATGCTAATCATCAACAGATCACAACAGAACTACTTCCGATGAACATGACGTAAAATAGTGAATAGTTCTCTTGATATATAATAACAATGATTGTGCCCTGATTTGCTCATGTGAGAAGATGCCAAAGAAGATAAATCTTTTTCCTGTCTATTTTGCATGGGAGTACAAGTTGGTTCATTGTCAGTTTGTAGACTTAACTATATCAAAATTGTTTCCATGATAACTCTATTTCACCATTTTTAGGTTGTGCATGCTACTCTTGATAACTATGAGATGGAGACACAAAATGCAGAAGATGAAGAAAGACGTGAGGCACATCATAATTGGGTGGATGAAGTTGCAAGATGCGAGGGAAGAAGTACTCCTGGTGTAGGTGGTGAGTTTAGTCCTACCAACATGACCATAAGATTCCGACCAGAAAAGAAAGATCCTGCTCTCCTTACAAGGTTTTTAAAAAAAATTAAATAATTGTGAATACAGGAAGTAAATAGCATTTTATTACTCAGATAATTATTACCCACTTTGTCATTGTTATTGACCTCTCTCTACTTCATTTGACTTAGAGAGGAGGTTCAGACACCAAAAGTATGGGCTCAGATATGCATCCAAAGAATGGTTGATCTGGCAAAGGAGAGTAGCACAATGCGGCGTGTATTAGACCCAATGTTTGTTTATTTTGATTTTCGAAGACAATGGCTTCCTCAGCATGGCCTTGCCTCCATGGTTCTTTCAGACATGTCATCCTTCGTGGAAAATCCAGGTGATTCGCCCTGTCTTAGTTTGTATGAGCCTAAGACTCTGATATGTTCCTTCTTTCTAAGCTGGTGACTGTATGTTAATTTATTTGTGGAGTTTTATGTTGAACCATGTTTTCACTAATAGCTGTTATCAGGCTTTGTGCTTGGAACTTGCATTAATGGGTTTTACCTTGGCCATCGGTCAGCTAAATCATTAGCTTAAGATTTGATATTTGAGTATTTTTCTTCCAGGGATTAGTTATTAATTAATTTGGTCCTCTTCTATCAGTCGGAACTTGTGATCTCTGATCAAAGATTTTGGAGAGTTATTTTGTTTTTTGGTAAACTATTCCTCAATCGGGAGGACTGTAACTGGAAAACTGAATTTGTTTTTTCCTTTTTCTTCTTTTTAATTATTTTTCATGTGTTTTAAACTTCTAATTTTGTATGCCTTGGTCCAATCATTACCTTTCTGTTGTGTTCAACATGTACTGACCATAGCATTTATGCTGCTACTTTGTGATTTTATGGTGTTCAACATGTACTGACCATAGCATTTATGCTGCTACTTTGTGATTTTATGGTGTTCAACATGTACTGACCATAGCATTTATGCTGCTACTTTGTGATTTTATGTTAACTTGTGAATTAAGTTTAACCAAAGGTTTATGCTCTTACATCGAACTCATATATTGTTTTATTGAAAAGAAACATTACGGTTCTCCCATGCAGCCTGTAGAGTTGTGTGGACTGTTGTATGAACATGTACATGTGGGATGAAAATCTTGAATTCCGACGAAGAAAGGTTAACGATGACATTTCATCTGATTGCAGGATATCAGCAATTAATCTTAGCTGGTGTTGTTCGTCATTTGGACCACAAGAATGTTTCCCATGATCCTGAGATGAAATGCCACATCATCCAAACTGCTAGCTATTTGGCCTGTCAAGTTAGGTCAGAAGGTGTGATTTCTGATATGGGGTTTGTAAGTGATCTCTTCAGACACTTGCGCAAAAGCTTTCAAGCAACAGCAGAATCAGATGGAGAGCAGGAGTTGAATGTGAATGCTGCATTACAGACTTCCATCGAGACTTGTCTTCTCGAAACTGTTAGAGGGGTATTAAATTGACTAACAGCTTTGAAGTATTTGCCTTTCTCAATCTGTTTTGCTGCTAAATTGTTTGTAATTGCTCAGATTGTTGATGTAAGGCCTCTTTTTGATATGATGGCAATCACTCTGGAGAAGCTTTCTCCCGTAAAAGTTGTTGCTAGGGCAGCACTTGCTTCACTTACTATCCTTGCTCATGTTATTTCCATGGCATCTGTATCATTCCACACTCAACAGGTGAGAAGCTCTCATTAATGTTTTGTTTTTTTAGATATTTTGTTAAAATCTCTCTCTCTCTCTCTCTGCTGTTGTTTTGAGATGTGCCAAGCTAATTTGGAGGTTAAAGTTATATGAATAGTTTCAATAAAACCAAATATGTTTACATTTGCCTTTTAGATTGCAGAATTGGTTGCTCCATTACATTTTTCATCAATAAAACTTCTTTATTTCTTTTTACACAATATACAGATTTAAACGTGAGATCCGCTGCCATTTTGGTCGATCATTATGTGTACTGAAGCGAGTTTCGGCACATTTTCAGGTGTTCCCCGAGGCTCTTTTCATGCAACTCTTGAAAGTGATGTTGCATCCTGATGTTGAAATTCGTGTTGGAGGACATCAGATATTCTGTGTTCTTCTAATTCCTAGTTTTGCTCATGCAAGAAACGATGTTCTCGACCATCAAAGAAGGTGGCATTCGAAAAGCGCATCCACATTTTCCTCAATCACTGCTCTGCTTGAGAAGCTTCGCTTGGAAATATATGGAACTAAAGGAAGTGAAAGAGACGACTATCACAAAGCTGAAGAAGAGTTGAAGCATGGGAGGTCCCACAAAAGTTCTCCTAATATGCATATAATAAGCTCCATTGTGGACAGGACCAGTGGACCCGCTAGCTTCACCGAGACTGTAGGGATATTTTACCTTGTCAAAGTGCTCAATAATAATTTTCGATCATCTGTTACGTGAATTGTCTTCTCAATATATGCAGGAACAATATTTTCTACGATGCAACGAGGATCAAATAGCACAGCTGCTTTCTGCTTTATGGATACAAATTAATCTTCACGACAATCTACCTGCTAATATCGAAGCTATAGCTCATTCATTCTGTTTAGCACTTATTTCTTCTCGCCTTAAGGTAAGAACTGGATTATTTGTTTTTCTTAAACAAGCCATGTAATAAACTATTGTAGGGTTTAATCGCTGTTCTTACTTTGTTGCAGAACACAAATGATAACCTAGTACTCAGATTCTTTCAGCTTCCCATGTCTATTAGGAAGATGTCTCTAGACTCCAATAATGGTTTGGGTCACTATTCAATGAGCTCCTCTTTCTTGAATTGATGAACTTTTTAGTTTGACATGATGTTGTCTTAAACAGGGTCATTCCCTCCCTCATACCAGAGATCACTTCTTGCATTATCGAC
Source organism: Scutellaria baicalensis (assembly GCA_005771605.1). Classification (NCBI taxonomy): domain Eukaryota; kingdom Viridiplantae; phylum Streptophyta; class Magnoliopsida; order Lamiales; family Lamiaceae; genus Scutellaria; species Scutellaria baicalensis. Next base: position 47,794,226 of record CM016722.1, read on the forward strand.
TGCATTGATGATGTTTGCTGCAAAGCTATATCATGTTGCTGAGACTCATAATTTGGTTAACTTGTTACTTGAATCTGATGTAAGTATTAGATATTCGTGTTTTTATTCTATAACATCGAAAAATGAAAAACCACAATTCATGCTTTTGGCTCATGATTATCGAAGCAAGTGCGTTGTTTGAATTTTGAAGCATACAACATGCTAAGCTGAAATTGCATCAAAGCCTGGACTAATAACAAATATATCGGATGTGTGTTTGTCTCAGTTCTAGAATTAGCTAATTGGTTATGACTACTTACTAAGGGCTTGAGACATTTTAGTTTGCTCGTATTGATATTTGATATATCGTCTTCGTACAATTCAGGTGGATCCATATCTTGGCATCAGTGACGACTTTCAAGTCTATTTAAAGCCTCAATCTGAAGTTAAAGATTATGGCTCGGTTTCTGATAATGAAGAAGCTTTGTCAACTCTAGCTGAGCTGCGCAACAAGGCTTATGAATCGGACAAAGTTTTATTTGCCATATTAGTTGAAAGTTTATCTTCCATTACAAAGGTATTTTCTTTTATAACATGCACTGCTTTATTTTCGAGAGAGATAGAGAGAGATTATGCTAAAGTTTTGTTTGTTTTAAGTTTGAGTCAGAAGAAATTGGCAAGCAGCTGTCAGAAGGATTCGTACCCGATGAAGCTTTCATGTTTGGTCCACAATCAATTCTCGATATGGATCACATCCAGAGGGCTCTGCACTCCAAGGAATCACAATCGTTCGATGGGGTATGCTAATTCTCTTGGTGGTTTTAGTTGAATATTTGTGATCTCAACTTTGGCTTCTGATTCATCTTCGATTCAGGAATTTTCTGCAAATTCTCTTGTTGAAGACGATGCAATGAGTATATCATCAGTTGCTGACATTTCTCGATTCATCCCCAAGGTCCCTCCATCTGCATCTCCCTCGATGTCCCACGTCGTCAGCATTGGCCAGCTACTAGAATCAGTAATGCACTCTTCTTGTTTCTCTCCACATATTCGTTTTTCAAGAAAAGTATTTCTTATAAGAAAGTTAGATATGAGTGCCGTTTTCATACTCATATATAAGCAAATTGATTTCAGGCACTTGAGGTTGCTGGTCAAGTGGCTGGAACATCCATTTCAACATCGCCTCTTCCATACAGTGCAATGACGAATCAGTGTGAAGCTTTTGGTACGGACACTAGAAAGAAGCTTTCTAATTGGTTGGTGTATGATAACCACTGCTCTAAAGCCGGTGATATGTCGCTCCCATCATTTTCTGCAATTGATAAGGTGAGTAATGATGAGGCAAAGGTCATGGATACCCTAATATTTCCCCCGATGGTTGATTTGATTTTTTTTTTCTTAATTGTTTTTTAGTGTTATTATCAAAAACCAGCACAAAGTCTGACAGCTTATTGATAATATTTTTCCGCTTGCACCCCAAAGTCCACGATTATTTTCAAGCAACAACTTAGGGTCATTTTCCTATTACTTTTCCGGTCAAAATCGTGTTTGATTTCCTGATTTTTTTTAACAAAAATGCATGATATATACACAAGAATAGCACTTCAAATTTTGTAATAAATGAGAGCCTGAAATCAATTTTCTGATTTCCATTTGACAGAACTCAATTGATTAGAAATCAGATGTTTTATCGTGGCTGGAAGAATAGCCTGAAAATGGCATATTATTTTACAATTTGAAAAGATTGTGAACTTTGAAATGCAATTGGATAAAAAGAAAGAGAAAATTTTAGGTTGCATATTGAGAAAAGACCTTAAATTATTCTAGTCCATTAATTTACCCCAATTTAAATTGTTTGTTCTTATATAGAACTTAGGTGCATCATGTATTTAGTTACCATGTTTCCTTTAGATTCTATATTGCTATCACATTAAGATTTTGGTTCCTCCTCCCTCCCCCATCCCCACCAGATAACGAGTGACGAACCCGTTGTGGGAGCTAGCCCTGGCACGAACACATGGTTAGCTCTGAGGTTGCCCCCTGCCAGCCCTTTTGACAACTTCCTCCGAGCAGCTCGTGGGTAGAAGAGAAATTTCAGTGTTTGGTAGCTTGTAAAATTGTTAGGGCATTGGCTTTAGTCTGAGTTGTTGGCAAAATTGGTGTTTGTATCCTTAAATATTATTCGTAGGATCACTTAGCTGAGTCTCATCTCATGTTCTTGTAATCACTTTTTTGTTTTTTAAGAATTGGTGAAGAATATATCATGCTTTCATTTCCCAGTCTCATATCAACAAGCATTTTTATGCCTGGTCATTTGTGCATGTATTATGGTTTCAATGCAAAGTTGGGGTTTATCTTTCGTTGTGCTATTTGAGATCCTAGTATATGATTGTCTATTTGTACATAGCAGTTGCTTGATTGTGTGGAAATAGATGACGAGGTTGTGCACTTGTCGACCATTAATAGAGCCGACAATTTGAGTTTGGTCGGAACATGTAAATACAGTAGGGGTGGACTACGAATGTAACAGCTTGAAAAATAAAATAAAATTGGTCTATTAATTCATCTCCAACGGTACACATTTTTTTAATGTTCAGTCTGCACTGATGATATGAAAACAACCGTTGAAAAAAAAAAAATTGGACTAAAACCATCTCCAATGACGTACATTTTTTAAATATTGATTGTGTACTATTTTAATATGAAAATCGACATCAATCTCCAACAGTCTACACAATCTTTTATACTAAAGAAAATATGTAATATTTCTTATTATTAAAAAGAAAAAAAGGAAAAAGAAAAAAGGAAAAGAAAAGAAAAGTAAGATGGCACAAACATTAACTTGGATACACATGATGCAAGAGGAGTAGTTATAAAGAGTTTTACACCATTCTAAATTCACACTATCAAATTGTTTTGACTCATCGTTGGAGATGACCTAACTTGACTGATTTGATCTAAAGTGGTCCGACAGATTGGTATGGTCCATTGACTTGACATTTTTTATTTTATTAATTTTTTTTCAATTGTAAAAAGATTAACACATTGTAAAGGGACATTATGATCCTTGAATTCTTCTAAAAATCAGGAATGAAATAAACTAATAATTCTGCATATATATTAATTGTACAAAAACACACATATTGATAAGACATGCAACCAAGATTTCAGTCCCACAATTCTATTAACTCGTGAAATTCAATAAATATATTGAATACTTCGTATTATTGATAGTTAATATAACCACCTCAAAAGATTTAAAAAAAAAAGACGAGTTCTTGAATTCACTGGTAAATGTAAGATAAAACACATTCATATGAAAGTTTGATTAAAAATACAATTAATAAAAATCGTGATTTAATCGACAATTAACTCTGGTTTTATGTATTTGCCAAAAGTGAGTTTGTGTCTCATTAGTATGAAATGGAGGATGCTAAAGGCTAAATATATAATTATTTACTAGCTAATACAATTAGCTACACATTCAAATTATATATATATACATACAATTATTTAACTTTAAAATAATTGATACTAGAGAGTGTGAAAAGCATAAGAACTTCGTAGTGTGAACATGATTTGCAAATATGGCCTCACTACTATATTCTTTTGATGCTTCATGCCCTGCTTATTAATTATGTTTCACTAATTACAATTAGGCACACATACATACAGATCTCATAATAATAAAATAAGATATGGAAATATATAAATTAAAATTGGTAGATAAATCATTAATGCATGAAAGATGCAAGTAATTACTACTTAAAGCCCGCACCACAGAAAATGGAAAGAAGTGTGTGTATAAAAAGATCACTTCTCATCAAGATCGATCAAGAAGCACTAAATCCATTTGTTCTTAACTGCAACCAACCTCATATTTGGATATGGTTTGTCTGAAAGACCCTCTTGTCGAAAAAGTGAGCGAACTCTACGACAAGATCTCAAAGCTCCAAACCCTGAGTCCTTCCAAAGCAGTGGACACACTGTTCATAGAGCTGGTGTGGACGTGCACCCCACCCCATCCCATCGATGTTTCCAAACTCTGCACCAAAACCAAATCCATGCGGGCCCACCTGATTCGCTTATGTGGCACTGCTGAAGGCCTCCTCGAAAAACACTACTCCCAAATCCTTGGGTCCCACCAAAACCCCCTCCATCACCTACACACTTTCCCCTACTACTCCAACTACCTCAAACTCAGCCGCCTCGAATTCAACCTCCTCAAAGAACACTGCTCAGCTGACCCCACCGCCGTCGCGTTCGTGGGGTCGGGCCCACTCCCGCTGAGCTCTATAGTCCTGGCATCTCATCATCTGACCACCACCACTTTCCATAATTATGATATCGATGCTTCTGCCAACTCCATGGCGATGCAGCTCGTGGCCTCCCACCCCGACCTATCCAAACGGATGGAGTTCCGCACGATGGACGTCATGAACGTGACGTCATTGGAAGGCTATGACGTGGTTTTCTTAGCCGCCCTGGTGGGAATGGAGACGGAGGAGAAGCAACGTGTGGTCGGGCATTTGGCAGAGCACATGGCCCCGGGGGCATTTCTGGTCCTCAGAAGCGCCCATGGGGCCCGTGCTTTTCTGTATCCGGTGGTGGAGCCGTCTCACCTTCTAGGGTTTGAGGTTCTTTCGGTGTATCATCCAACCGATGACGTCATCAACTCCGTGATTGTTGCTCGTAAGTACTCATGTGCAAAACCCGAGCTTCAAAGGGCCTGCAGGTCTGGACCGGGCCTAATGCCTTGCATCAAGTGTGGTGAGCTTAATCCCATGATGAAGATGATTGAAGGATTCCAAGGTGAAGATCATATTTGCTAATTAATTAAAAGATCATATATATCTATTGTAAAAGGCCACTATTGTGTGTTATCTTACTCATCACTGCAGTGTGATTTTTGCAAGCTTGAATAAGTCTTATCTATGCATCGAGCAGCATGGATATGTATTTCAATGTAATAATGTAACCTTTTCCCAATGCTATCTTGGAGACTTGCATCATGTGTACTATAAATTGTGTTATATGTGTTACGTTAAAAATTAAAAGCCAATAACTAAATACCAAATATATATTCATAAGAACATATCCTTTTTGAATATATATTTTTGGTATTTAGTTTTAGGCTTTTTAAAAATTTAATGCCTTTTTTGATCAAATGCATGGTCGCGGCTATGTCATGAGATGATCATTGTCTCATGAAAATACTCTATATATGTATTAAAACACACAAATACTAACATTATTATATATTCACTTCTATTTTCAGAATCAATTCTAACATGTAATAATAAATGACGTCAATTGTCAATGCATATCTTGTGCGTGTGAAAAACAATATAATACGAAATAAACAGTTCTCTTACAATACTCACCGTGATTATATTAATAGGTGTCCATCGTTGACGTGTCAGATCAGTATATCAATTAAGTTCACTTTTCATCTAATGAGGAGATGTGATCATTACATGTCAGGATGAATATATTAAGAGTTATCCGCCATGCGTATTTTAACATTTTCCGTTAAATAAAATATCAATCAAAAGAGTGAGTGTTGCAACTAGTATTCGATTTGAATCTACACATCTTAAATATGTCTTTATTCCATTCATTAAAATCTCACTACATGAAACTCATAGATATGACTAATATTATGTAAATATATCACTAGTTATATGTATAGATATATTATTTTAAATGTATTTACTTGTATTAAAAGTGTCATAACTCAAATAACGACTTGATATTACTACTAACCCATTATTATATGATCTACATTCACTTAAGGTCACTTTACATGTAATATGAAACACATTTTGCTAAATCTATTTATACAAAAATATAAGGGAGTAGAATGAGTGAATATAGAGAATAATCTTGATATAAATGTTCAAGTAAATATTCTACAACGTACTAGAAGCGAGTACACAATATCAAGGGCATTTCCGTCCATAAAATTAAAAGACCCATGGGTTTATGTAGGGTTTAAAACTAAAAACCCAAAATAGCAAAAAAAAAAAAAAAAAAAAAGAAAAAGAAAAAGAAAGCAAAATTATAGAAGTCTGCTCCTTCTTCTTCCCCAAGCATAAAACAGCTACTCGAGCACTCTGTAATGGCGGTTCCAACTCGCCCCAATTTGTAATCCAAACCCTAATTGCTCTTTGGATATATAATTCCCAATGTTGAAGGCCCTCACCACGCGGTGCAGTGCTCACGCGGCATTCGGGGCTCATCTGAGCCGGCACGTGACCACCGGAGAGCCCGCGTCCCCGTTGCTCCGAGTTATTCTAGGGCAAAATAGGAGAAGTCCATATCTTTTCCGGAGGGTATTCTGCTCGGATTCCTCCGATGGGTCCGAACCGGATCAAGCTGGGTTGGAGGCGAAGCGGGCCGAGGCGGGCGAAGACGCCGAGGAGCCCAAGTCTTCGTCGGCTATTGTGCCTACTGTTGTTAGACCTGAAGATTGCTTAACGGTTAGTTGTTCAGAAATTTAAATGGATTCATTATCTGCTGCCTGTGCTTAAGAGCCTGAATAATAGCATAGAATTCCTTGTCACGAGTGCTGTATCTTGTCCGGTTGTCCTTGTATCATTCAAGTTTTCACTGTGAAATGAAACAGGTCATCCTTGGCTAAGTTTGCCCCAATCACAATTTCTAGATGCATTGCCCCAATCCCAGTTTCTCTTTAAATTGTTGGAAACTCTTTCCAGCTTCAGTTGACCGCTCAAACCTGCCCTATTTCGAGCAGTCAGTAACTGGGGCAATTATGTAGTTGAAACTTGCATGGAAACTTTGAACTTCAAAAATGGTAGTAGGTTGCTGTTGGCCAATTTTTATGGCTTCAACTTTGCTTTCATCCACCCGAACTCCCTAGGAACTAACTATATATCCCAAAAATAGCGAGGAGTCTGTCATGAGTTACATTTCTTCAAGTTAGCGTAGAGTAACATTTGTAGGACTTTGAGAACCTCCCTCAAATGCAATACATGAGTTTTTTCTATTTTATCTTCAATCTTGACAGTGGATCAACATGTCGTTTGATTGTATAGACATTATAGTCTATGTTTTTCTTTTTTTTACATGAATGTTGTGGTAGGGAACTATTATTCTCAATTTGACATAGCCAGACATCATACAAATTTTTAATATGCATAAATATACATATAAGAAAGAAACAGAGATATGTTTTAGCATAACATGCATATGAAGAAATTTATTCCTAGGGTTTTTTATCTCTCTTGGTCTGGATTCTCCATTCATTTGCGTCCCTTCTAATGTTATGTAATAGTAGAGCTATGACAAAAGTTATGGTGGCTTTTCTTTGGGTAGTTTATCTAGAGTCTCATGCAAAGAGCTAGTTTTCTTATTAGGAGGACAAGGGAGCTCACATCTCTCTTCCATGTGCACACTTACATGCTGCCTGTCTTGTGCATACAAGAAACAGTAACAAAGGATACTTAGTTTGTTTAGTAATTAGGACATTCCCAGTTTTGGGAGGAGAGGGCATGAGTTAATTTAGTTGTTTGGAAAGATATATTTATCTTTTCTTTGCTGCTTGCCTTGTTGTGGAGAGTGGTCTTGAGGCATATTATGATTAATATAAATGCTTTTGGGTTCAGAGTGTGACCAAGTGACTATGATGTAACCAAGTGACTATGATCACCACACTTTCCTTCTCTTCTTTTTCCCCTTTGGGGTGTTTGTGGGTACGGGCTCTGGTGAAAATTGTCTGTGGTTTTTTGGTTCTGGAAGTGGATCTGTTGAGCTTGCCCAGTTGTTATTACTTATGTTATTCTATTTTAGTGAGATTGGTTCCATGATGTTGATTCTTGAAACTATTGCAATGTGGAGCTTTAATTGTGAGACACAATGCTTTTCTGGCAAAACTCCTTCAAGTTCAATGCTTTAAGAACTTGCTATGGTGCATACACATTTTTTCCTGGATAATAGGATCTTCCTGGTGTTCCATAGGAAAGTCAAAAGTGTTACATTAGTAAGAACAGATTCAGTATTTGACAAGCTAAAAGACCTACTGGTAGAGTCTGCTTTTGTATTTTGTTGTGATATCTTGAAGTGTATTTAAGTGTATGGTAGGCTATTTTGTAAACCGTACAAATTCCCAGTTTCTATTTGGTTTTTAAAGATTTATTGATAGAATCAGATTGTCCACTAGTATTTTGTCTACTGCCCTAATTGATGGGTTTGCATATAAACACAGATATCTTCTCATTATAATGCATACAATTTTTCTTGTTCAGGTTATGACACTGCAAGAATCACTTTATATTCTGCATTCTAGTTACTTGTTTGACATACTCTCATAGTGATAGAACATTAGAGATTTATTTTTCGTTTGCAGGTTATAGCGCTGCCACTGCCACACAGACCATTATTTCCAGGATTCTATATGCCAGTATATGTTAAGGTATGGTTGCTTTTGGTTGTGACATGCTTAATTTCCTTTTGCTTTACTTGAGCATTGTGGAAAAAATGGTCCATTATTTCTTGAATTGTATATGCCAATATGTATCAAGGTAAGGTTGCTTCTGTGACCTTTTCAAATATGTGTCTTATATTTTCCTTTGCTATACTGATTTACTATGGCATGTAGTGTGAATGTTGTCTTTTGTGTCCATTTAGTCTTTTAACTGATATAGCTTAAATGTGTGATTAGTTCCAAATAATTGAAGGGCAATGCACCAATATTCATTTGCAATCAGTCTATTGTTGGCTTCAATTTCCTTCAATTATTCTTGTACTTCTATTTGTCTTGTATATCATCAGTTTTTGAAAAGGTTTTCATATATGAGGCCAGCTGATTGGATTGGCTTTACAGGATCCAAAATTGCTAGCAGCTTTAGTAGAGAGTAGAAAAAGGCAAGCTCCCTACACTGGTGCCTTCCTTCTTAAAGATGAGGAAGGGACTGATGGTTCAGATGGAGACAAGAATATATATGATTTGAAAGGAAAAGATTTATTAAGTCGCCTTCATGAAGTTGGTACTCTGGCTCAGGTAATGTCTTCTACTTCTTTGTCAAGCTATGTTAATTTGTTATATCTACATAACAGATGATTTGGATTTATCAATTTGGGTTGATGATATAGATTACAAGCATCCAAGGAGATCAAGTTGTTCTCATTGGTCATCGACGACTCCGAATCACTGAAATGGTGAGAAGATTTATTTATTTATTGAGAATGGATTATATGGATGTGCTAATTCTCTTGCATAATCTCCTATTTCGCCAATCCTGACAATATTTTTTATTCAGATACATATTCATAATATAATCGTATTGCATCAAAGTTATTGTACTAGTTGTATTGTTACATATATATATATATATATATATATATATATATATAAACCCATGCCCATATACATATATACTTATAATGCAAACTTTGCTTTGATGTACTTATCGTATGCAGGTTAGTGAAGATCCCCTGACAGTCAAAGTTGATCATCTCAAGGTATTCAAAATATATTTATGTACTTCTGTCGTTGCTTTATGTTTAGAATTCGATGTCCAGTGCATGTGGCACTTTCTTACTTCTGTTGATGCTAATTTTAGGAAAAACCATATGATAAGGATGATGACATTCTCAAGGCTACTTCATTTGAAGTTATATCAACACTGAGAGATGTTCTGAAAACAAGTCCGCTTTGGCGGGATCATGCACAAACTTATACTCAGGTCTGTTTTCTCTTGGATATATAAAAAGATCTTGATGATGATGATATTTCGAATGGTTTGGGAAGTTTGTGCATCTTTTTGTTGGTGTGTTAGGAATTGAAAAGCTTTTTCAAGGATCCAAACTTTTTCATCCTTTTGGGATTCCCAAGGTTTGTTAGTGGAGGAATCCGAATCCAGACTATGTATCCCTTGACTTTTAGTAGGAAAATTTGGTAGCTGAACAATTGATTTATGGTCTTTAAAGATCTGATGCGTTGTCATTGTACTCATGAATGATATATTGTCTAAAGATATTTGTTACATCTAGATTAGTGTGTGGCGAAATTAACCTTTTATACTTTGGATGACATTAACTCCATATTTTTGATGTCATGAGTTCTGAATTTTTGACATAATTGAGGGGTCTTTTGCTCCATTTCACAACATAATCTCTAGACTGAGTCACTGAAGTTATAAATGTTGTGTCTTCTTATTTATTACTCTTTGAAATTGTTGACTTATGTTTTTACTGGTGTCCGTATGTCCTTCCTTTAACACATGCAGCACATAGGCGATTTCACTTATCCAAGAGTGGCAGATTTTGGAGCAGCAATATCAGGTGCAAATAAGCTACAATGCCAACAAGTGCTTGAAGAACTAGATGTAAGTAGTTCACCAGTGAGTCACACACCATGTTCATTAATGAATATTAGGTCTCTAAATTTGTTTTGTTCTCTTGGTGATTTTAAGTGCCTGGTTTACTTAAGATACTCTTAAGTCTAGCCTAGTTGTCATTTCAGTTAGAAGGAAAACATCCAGTTCCTACCTTACATTGCTCTCATGTGGTGTCTTGAACACCTTTTGAGGGTTTTGACTTATTTGCCGAGGGTTCAACTACATATTCTTACTTCCTACTCTCTTAGTGGATGGGAGCCAAAAACATCTCATGTCTAAGTGTATTAAACTAGCAAGATCTATTGGGTCAGCTTGCTTAATAACGTGCTTTTAGGTAAAAAATAAATAAAGATTACTTGTCTCCAAGATAATCATTTCACTCAAATGCCTACGCCATCTTGTGGGTTTGGTTACTTATCTGTATGTTTTTTCTGAAACAACCATATGTTGCTCTATGAAGCAAGAGTGTTTGGTGATTAGTTATTATCATGATCGGACAATGACTAACAGAAATGACAATGTTAAGATGGCTGTGCAAACATACTCGATTACATACAATAAGAAATGAATGCATTTGAAAGAAAGTGGGGGTAGCACAAATACCAGTAGATGAGCAAATTAGAGATGGAAATTAGATGAATTTGACACACATTGGAGGCCTTCACACGTATACTGTATTCATGGAAGGTAATGAACTTAATTCAAATTAAGAGGGGAAAGACCAAAAAAATTTCAGAAAGGAACTGCTAATAATGGCATGTTATACTTAAATATACATGGAGCTTATGTCTAAACCAGATACATTGACGAGATATGATCCGTATAGCTAACATAGTTGTTTCGTTATTTTTTATGATACAAAATTTGTACCTCGCATTTCTGATGCTATAAACACTCCAAATTCAGGTGCATAAAAGGTTAAAACTTACCTTGGAGCTGGTGAAGAAAGAAATGGAGATTAGCAAAATCCAGGTATGTCACTCTAAACAATAAATCAATTTCAATTCCTTTTACATTTGCATTTATATTTGATCAACTTCTCCCTATTTCTGGTTGTACTTAGGAATCTATAGCCAAGGCCATTGAAGAAAAGATAAGCGGGGAGCAACGCCGCTACTTGTTGAATGAACAACTTAAGGCCATAAAAAAGGTAAGCTAATAAGTACAAATAATTTAGTGGTTTGTACTTGATCAATTTATGGATCACTTTATTTTGCTATATTCTGCTTGAATTTGCTTGTGATAAGGAGGATGTTTGATTTGGAATTATTTATTTAACTATATTCGTGCAGGAACTGGGATTGGAGACTGATGACAAAACTGCTCTGTCTGGTTCGATCTCTTTCACAAATTTTCTTTTACTTGATTTTTTTCCTCTAAAAAACTCCTTACCTTTTCATCTGGGTCTCCCTTCTGGTAGCTACAAAATGTGATAAAAACTGTAAAGCATTTAAAAGCCTGTTAAACAATCAAGCAGTATCTAAGTACTCTATGTTTGTCAGTTGTGTATCGGGAGGATATCTGTGTAGATGGTAGACCATGTCATCTTTTTTTCCATGAAATTATTTTTTTCTTGTCCATGAAACCCATTCTCTTCCATTTTGGTAGGTTCTCTTTACGGTTGGAACTTCCATTTCTTAGCCTAAATTATTGAGAAGCTAGCTACTTTGTATTCATCTATATGCTTCTGCTGAAGACTGAAGTTCATCTTTTGTGTGCTTTATAGGGCCTGGACTATAAATCCTTCTGAAAACTATGTCTGCAACTCTTTCATTCATTAGATACTTGCTGCTCATCCTTTGTCTTTTTTCATCATATTGTTCATTATCCAAGACGTTTTCAGAGACTTCCTGTGTTACCAAAAAGTAATGTCCATCTTCAATAAATTAGATCCTTTGCTACCCTTTTGCGGAGCTAGTGTGATGGTGTATATTAGCTTATTACTTGGATTTAAATGGTGGTAGCTAATGGTGATTCTTAATCTAATTTGTGTAATTATATATACTGGAATTCTGCTTGTATTTGGTGGATGATAGTTGTCTCCACTTTCTATAGCAAAGTTCCGGGAAAGGCTTGATCCAAAGAAGGAAAAGATCCCACCTCATGTTTTGCAAGTCATAGAAGAAGAACTTACAAAATTGCAGCTGTTGGAAGCGAGTTCCAGTGAGTTTAATGTGACACGCAATTATCTTGATTGGTTGACTGCGTTGCCTTGGGGAGAATACAGGTTTGTAGTTCAAATTTCATCCCTTATGTAATAATCTGAAACTGAGTTTCCAAAACAATAGAGGCTGCTAAGCTGGAGTCGTGCATATGTCAAGAAACACGTTGCTGATGGGCATTTTGTATAATTACCAGTTTTATCTGATGTTTGAGCATTACTTTAGATACTGTTACTTCTTTCAAGGAGGGAACTTAACTTTGAAATCATAAGAGGCTCCAAAAATATATACATCTGATTAACTAGATTACCAAATCTTGAGTGTCTTACGTCCCCTACCCATGCCCAATGAAAATGGAAACTATTTAAGTCTGTAGCCCACTGTGGAATCCGCCTGTGGATCATTTTCGTCTTCGTGTTAGGTTGAAAAACATGTTCTTGTTTACATTAAGGTATTACGTGTTTCTTTTAATAGTCCAACCTAAACATGGACTAGCCCTTTTTACTTTATAACAATGAAAATGTTCTCATTAAATATATTTGGTACTTTGCTAATGCTGCTTCTCGTTTCTTTTTAACTTTTCAGTGATGAGAACTTTGATGTAATCCATGCACAAAAAATTCTGGATGAAGACCATTATGGATTGACAGATGTTAAGGAAAGGATATTGGAGTTCATAGCAGTGGGGAAACTGAGAGGAACCTCACAAGGTTTGGCAGTTTCTTGATTTTCTTTCCCCTTTTGTTCTCTGGAATGATATTGGACCATTGGATAAAGGTGATAAATTGTCTGGATTCTGGTTCCATGAAAAGCTAGCCCTTTTTGCTGGTTTTATTATTATCGTTTGATTTCTGGTTACCCATACTTGATATGTCTTGTAATATATGTTATTTAAATAAGCTTGTAACATATTGTTGGAAGTTGTTATCTTATTTCTTTGTCTCTTAGCTGTATTTGTGTTGTTTAAACTTGTTACTGTTTATTATCATGTAAATGTACATGAAATACTTGAGTGCAATCAACTTACCACTATATTTGGAGGGCTTTTTTCTTTTCTTTCTCTACCGCTTCTCTTGTGTGTAATATTATCTTTTACTTATTTTGATGCTATCAGTTATGCTTCCTTTCCTAAAGAACTTCTTGAAATATGTTTTACTCAAATTTGATAATGTGGTTCGTCATGACTCATGATTTAGTTGCACTTTGGAGCTTGAAAATTGTACGTGCATTAGATTCTACCTCTGTGACTGGTTCCATAGAAGCTTGTGTCATTTGAAATGAGACGGTGAAATGGAGTTGGACAGGAAATGTGGGGCACATTCCTGAAAGGAAGATATCTTAACTCTAGCTTGTTCTTTTAATTTGCTTACAGGTAAAATAGTGTGTCTCTCTGGTCCTCCTGGAGTGGGAAAGACAAGCATTGGTCGTTCCATTGCTCGAGCCTTGAACCGTAAGTTTTATCGGTTCTCAGTTGGAGGTTTATCCGATGTTGCTGAAATCAAGGTGGGTAATGGATGTTGAAACATCTTAGGTATTGGTGAAACTTTGTACTTGTGATAAAACTAAGTAACTCTTGAGACTGAAATGCTCTTCAGGGGCATCGTCGAACCTATATTGGTGCCATGCCAGGGAAGATGGTCCAATGTTTAAAAAGTGTGGGAACAGCTAACCCTCTTGTTCTGATCGATGAGATAGACAAGGTATTTATTTTTCAACTAGATGGATCTGATGAACACATTCATTTGCTATTTTTCTTCACCATTTTAAAGAACAATAAAGAATTGTGGTGTGTAATATGTAGCTTGATCTTGTTCAGCGATCATATCCGTTCTGATAGCAATCTCAAATAATTTATCTTCTGGCAGTTAGGAAGGGGACATGCAGGTGATCCTGCAAGTGCAATGCTCGAACTTCTTGATCCGGAGCAGAATGCAAACTTTTTAGACCACTATCTTGATGTTCCAATTGATTTGTCCAAGGTTAGTGTGATGCTGGCTTATTTGTATGAGGGTCAGATTATTATTGTAACAACTTTAATGTTGGGCTGTGATATGGTTTTCTCTTAGTACCTTTACCTGTTTTTAATGCTTTAAGAATTCTTGAACTGCAGGTTTTATTTGTCTGTACAGCAAATGTTGTTGAAAGTATACCTAACCCACTTTTGGATAGAATGGAGGTGATATCCATTGCCGGGTACATTACTGATGAGAAAATGCACATTGCTAGAGATTACTTAGAGAAAACAACCCGAGACGCATGTGGTATCAAGCCAGAACAGGTTACTCTCCTACCTATCCTCCCCCCCCCCCCCCCCCCCCACACACACACACACACAAACACAGCAAACACAACCCACTTATGCACAGAAATTCAGAAGACTTGAATGAGCTTGTGATGTGGATTTTGTGTGTATTTGCTGTACATCATTTTTAGTAATACTTGATGAGGACAAAATCCATCTATAAAGGACACCAATATTGATAGAAAAGGCCACTGTAGTTAGACAGTTCATGAAAATCTATAAAAGCAATTCCTGGCAAGCATAGAAAGAGGCTGAATGAACCATGTAGTTCTATCTAGGTGTTTGTCTAAATTTTGTTAATAGAAGACTGTCTAGGTATTTACTCATCCCACAACGTATATGATTCCCTTTATGCACTTCTGTTTATAGATATTTCATCGGTTGATAATTCATTTGAATATGTGTTTTTTCATGAAATTTGCCAACACCTGTAGTGTTAATTGTGCTGTAACTACTGTTGATTTATGACATCTGTGTTTCAAGCAATAACTACATAAGATGTGATAATCACCTAATCTGATTTTTGAGTTAATTTTGTCATATTTGATGAGAGCATTTTCTTACATGTTCTTGGGGTTGTGTTTCCATGCTAAGTTCTGTATGGAAAATTTTGGGGGCCTATTATGAATCAATCAACCATCAAATGTCATTGACTTTTTTTTTTGGCTATTGTTGCCTGGATATAAAATTATGCATGTACTCTCTTTGATATGATTATTTCTTTATTCTCTATCTCTGCATCAAAGAACTGACATTTCTTGATTTCTGGTAAATCTCTCTCATCTCAGAAGTTGTACTTGCCTTAGTTATCATATAATAATCTCAGCCCTCTTGCTAACTCATGTTGGGTTTCTCATTGCTGATAAGAATCGGAGATGCCTATCCTTTGTTCTTATATTAGTTCAGTTGTTTCCTGACGTGCAAATATGGCTGAGTCTCCCATGCTAATAAAACATGATGACCTGTGATGATATGCATGCATTGTTGATCCAGTATACATGTAAGCATTCTCTGTTGGAAATTACTGAGTCATTCCATTGTTTTTTTTTTTCCTCCAATCCAGGTTGATGTTACAGATTCAGCTCTTCTTGCATTGATAGAAAATTATTGCAGAGAGGCAGGGGTTCGGAATCTTCAAAAGCAAATCGAGAAGATATATCGAAAGGTTTTGTCATGATTTATTATATTTTTTTGTAGCATCTGAGAGTTCTAATATGGTACAATAAATGCTAGGTGCATTATCATGATATAATTTATCATGTCTGCAAGCTACGGTTCTGGTTGAGACTCTAATTTTCATAGTTTGCTTTTACTAATAATCTACTCTTTCCTGTCCAGATTGCTCTACAACTTGTACGACGAGGAAATATTGAGTCTGCTGATTCTTTGGTTGAAGGAGTAGAAGTTGAAGCAGTAGATCCAAAGAAGTCCAAAAATGAGAAAGAAGCTGAAATAGTTGACTCCCCAGCTGATCAGGTACCAACTCAATTTATCACTCCATAGGTATCTAAGCATATATAGTTGATGTGTCATATACATACAGCTAGACTCACTTTCATCTTTTTCTTTACCCTTCCCTTTTTTCTCTTTCTTCTTTCTCTCAGAAAGGGTTGACAGGTGATGCGCCATTTTTTCCTCCCTTTTCTCCAAGGAATGATCTGATTCACCATTTGAGTGTTTAGGTCCCTACTAAACAATTTTTTTTTTTTTTGAATGGGCATCTAATAGAAATTGTTTTTAATATCTTTAGATGACAGTTATTAGATTAGCCATAGCTTTCTACACTTTGAAATGAATTATCTCAGGACATTGTGCTTCTTGGCTACATAATGAGTTCCTACCTGCCGTCTTCTTATTATGACTGTTTTAAATATTTAACATGACCTGTTGCCTTCAACCTCATATTATCTGAATGTGTGGATTCAGATTCCTAATATGAATTTCAATGGCAGGACACTCTCAAAGCTGAAAAAGATCAGGATAGTGAAGCTGCTAAAAAGGTGGAAAGGGTTTTAGTTGACTCATCTAACCTTGTAGATTTTGTTGGAAAGCCTGTCTTCCATGCTGAGCGCATATATGATCAAACTCCAGTTGGAGTTGTGATGGGTCTTGCTTGGACTGCCATGGGTGGCTCTACGCTTTACATAGAAACCTCTCAGATTGAGCAAGGTGAAGGTAAAGGAGCCTTGAATCTCACAGGACAACTTGGAGATGTCATGAAGGAAAGTGCCCAGATTGCTTCCACTGTTGCCAGGGCCATATTGCTTGAGAAG
Source organism: Scutellaria baicalensis (assembly GCA_005771605.1). NCBI lineage: Eukaryota > Viridiplantae > Streptophyta > Magnoliopsida > Lamiales > Lamiaceae > Scutellaria > Scutellaria baicalensis. Next base: position 47,811,303 of record CM016722.1, read on the forward strand.
GATCCTGAGAATCACTTCTTTGCCAATACAAAGGTCCATCTTCATGTCCCTGCCGGTGCCACCCCTAAGGATGGCCCTAGTGCAGGTTGCACCATGATAACATCCTTGCTATCTCTTGCCATGAATGAACCTGTTAAGAAGGACCTTGCAATGACTGGAGAAGTCACGTTGACAAGAAAAATTCTTCCTATTGGCGGGGTATGTGAAGTTAACTTTAGTAGCTGTCATCGTGGGTTTCCCATCATATATCCATTTTTTGTCGTATCATCCTTTAAAACCGAGTCAATTTTTCTCCCATCTACTATTGTCAAAACTTAATATGTGCTCAGTAGATGTGGAAAGTTCGGAATGAATAGGGAAGCATTTCCTTTGGAACTACATGTTTATATGTTTCATATAATATTCGACATCTGGGAGAAGAATTATCCATTATTCATTTCACTTGGTGTAATTTTTAGGTGAAGGAAAAGACAATTGCTGCAAGGCGGAGTGAAATAAAGACCATCATATTTCCTTCAGCTAACCGGAGAGATTTTGACGAGCTAGCACCTAATGTAAAGGAAGGCCTTGAGGTGCATTTTGTAGATGACTATGCTCAAATATATGATTTGGCTTTCAACGAGAACAAGAAGTCACAATAACATTAAAGTCGTCTCCTTTTGGTCTTTCTTGCTCGAGCCATCCTCTTTACTGCGGGTAATTGGTGAGTTTTTCTTCTTTGGAGGTAGCTCAATGTGTAATACTCTATGGTAATATCCTCATATGAGGAGGTATCCTCATTCATTGATTGATTACGAAGCTATATGTAGCCACTGATGCTATCTATCAGTCACTTCTGTTTTTGCAAATAAAAAAGATGAAGAGCAGAATTTCTGTATTGTTGTGAGTACTGCTGCTGTTCGATTCATTTTATTCTCTTAAACCTTTTATGTTGCGAAATCAGCAGATCCTAACTTTTAAGAGATTCCAATTCGAGTTTGAGGTCAGGAAATATTACAGGGGTCTGTATACGGATCGAGTCGGTTCGATGATTTCCAACTCTCCAGCTTATTCAACTTTGGAGAGTCTCAAAATTGAATCGTTGAAATAGAATCAAAATACAAAATTTCTGGGATAAAACCTTAGTAAGGTTTGGATATTGGATATATTTCTTTCAGAATAGAGAATTCAGGATTTTGAAAATTTTAAAGAAAAAACACACATGCTATAAATATATGAGAAAACATCATTTTTAGTCTTCTAAATTAGGTCTTTTTTAATTTCGAACCACCAAGTATCGAGAATCTAATTTCAGTACTGTAATTTCATTTTTTTTTATTTGAGTTCGATTTTCGTTAGAGGCTGACGTGGCCACCGGAATCTGATAGTATATATATATTTGTGTTTTGTTTTTCTCCATACATGGACGTAAAAATGTCTTGCCTTCATAATCAAATCTCTCTCCTTTTTTTTTTTTTTTTTGAAAGATAATAATATTATGACGGGTATATCGAGAATCAAATCTTTATATTAGGCTGGGATTATAATTTTGTTATATTAGTATGAATTTTATGTATAATATCATAATCTTTATATATTTTTGTAATGAAAAAAAACCCTATTTCAACATGATTTGTATGAGCAAATATTTATGTGATGTTATTTATATCAACATAAATGTTATATTATTATAACATAAATGTATACCTAATATAATATAAAGGTTTAGACAAGGTAATGCAAATGTGTTTGATAATGTAATTGAATGTTACAATAGAAAAATATGCATGTTATAACTAACACAAATGTATACATATTTTCCGAAACATTAACATATATCCAAGTGTATGAGCCCACACTTTGGCATGTGGGCATGTTGACACATGGGGAACGTGTCAAGTCAGGTTGATCCGAATGACATAGATTTAAATCCATATAACTTGAGCAGTCTTATGATGTAACATGAATCAAGCATTTGTCTACTATTCAGTTTGATGAAAGTTCATTCCAATTCATTTATCTTGATTTGTTGGTGTAAACACACATACTCAAACTTGACAATATTTAGCTCGTTAGCTCCTAAACACATTAGAACTTAGAAGGCTTGTGGACAAGTTCGTAAGATATGAGATAATATTTGGACATTTTGATATATAATATCTATACTTTTACTAAAAATACAAATATCTAATTATATACATATTTTCTATAAATAACCCATAAATTTTATGTAATGTATTATATTTTCTTAAAAATATACAATTTAATTTTAACAAGTTTATGAATAATATAATTTTTATAATATTTATAAGTTTGTTAAGGCTCGGCTAAACATAAAATATGAATATATTGGATAACTTAACTCGAGTTTCTTTGTTGACTAAAAAAATCAAACTCAAACACTCAGTGGTTCGATTCAACTACGTTCATATCGTACACATAATTATTTGTGTTTTGAAACTGATATCAATATGTGATTGATATTAAGAAACATATATATGGCAGTAGAACAACATTTCATGGTAAATAAAATACGGCGTCGTTTTCCTTTTACCTTTGCTCAGTATGCTTAAACCCTTCTTGAACCTCCATTCTCGACACAAGCCACAAACAATTGATATGATCAATCACACAAATCTCTTTCAAGAAAAATGTCATCTTTGATATTCAAACGATCATGTAGTAAAATCCCAATTCACAATCCCATTCGTTTATTGAATTGTCTATTCTCTTCAATCTCTGCACCCCATCTTCGCTCTTCGTCTATCCCTGCTTATAATCACGCAGTTTTAGCATCTTGCTCTGCATTTTCAACGCTGACGGAAAATGGGGTTTTCCCATTGTTCAATGAGAAATGGAGGATTCTTCCATATGGGTCAAGTTTTACTCGTTTTGGAAGCTCACAGGCTGCTTTTGAAGCGTCCACTTCTGATGGGTTGACAGTGGATGGAATTATTGCGAATAATTGGGTGATTTTTGATGAAGATGAGAGTGATTGGAAGAGCCATGCTGCTGCTATTGCTCAATCCATTCATGTTATCAAGAAACGCTTAAGAGTGAGTTTGTGGTTAATACTGTTTCCTATTTATTTGGATTTCACTTGTTGATATTTCGTAAATTTGAGCTTGCAAGTTAGAGCTCGTTGTTCCATTTGATGGTACTTTCTTGTTTGATTAACCAAGTCCCCGTCTCTGTGATGAATAAACATTTTAAGTTTACTGATGGGTTGTCTGAGTTTTTTGGTTGAATGCAATTGAAGATTCAGATTTCAGAGTTTTTCTGTTTTAAATTGATGTAGATTCAGAACATTTGACATAACAATGATATAAACTTTTTCTATGCTTGATTTGGGTGGCAGAAGATGTGGTTACACTGTGTTATATGGATTGAAGGATTCGATGGATGGCTGATACGAAATCCATAATAGTAAATCATTGGAGATATTAATTTGAAATCCATAACTTTCATTTTGGACTAATTTATGACTTGTGAGAAATTGGGGCGGATTTAAAATCTATTCTAATTTAGATGGATTTCAGATCTTGCATTGCAAGTCCCTCAATCCTAACACAACCCTAAGGAATTGATACATGTCTATGTAACTTGGTTTTGTTCTGATTCATGCTATTGATTTCAGTTTATTATAGGTTTTATATGAAAGGTGACATTTATTTTGGTTTTTGGTGATAGTGGAAAAAGTTAACACCAAAGCTGGAGAAATTATCAGAACAGTTGAACAAGCCAGATCTGTGGGATGATCCTGCACACGCGGGAAAGATAAGCCGTGAGCATGGGTCAACTATGGGGAAAATAAAAGAGGTTAACACATTTCAGCAACAACTATTTGAACATATTGATATGATCAAGCTTGCTCGTGAAGAGAATGACACAGAATTGGAATCGGTGGGCCCTCGGTTTTTCTCTTTCTAGGCACGTATTCATATTCTTACGGACTTTGCGTTACTTTTACTCTAGCAGATAATAATGCAGCTGTATGATGTTTGACTTCTTCTAATAGCCTTTTTATGCAATTTACCCTTCATTCATTTATATACTAGATTATCTTACAATTAATGGTACAGAGAAGTTCTTCCCATAATTATAGTTCCCACCTTATGATGAGGGCATTTAGAAATGGTATGAGTAAGCAGAATCTTGAATCTCTGGATTATGCATGTCTGAGGGGAGCCTACATTATACCATTTCAGTTACATCATTTGGGGTTGAATATATAATTTGTAAGTCCGTGTAGAACTTGTTCTTATGGATAACAGACAACATAAAAATGAATTAGTCAAGGATAATGAGTTACATAATTACATAATGTATACGTATATTCCTTTCAGTAATCATGTTGAGCGAAAATAGCTTATTAATGCTTCCCATGTAGTTGTCTTCTAAAAAAGGCAGATTCTAGAGAAGTAAAATGTATGTCCTTATCCATGTTTTGTGAAAGAATAAATATGAACAGGGGATGTGACGGGTAAGATTTCATGTTCTTTAGGGGTATCGTGTCCATTGAAATGCAAATTCATAATTTTTTGAAGTTCTCACAAATTAAAAACTCTGGAGTTCTGAGTCTAAAAGCTGAAACATATTGATTTTTTTTCCATGTTTTACAGAAACCAAGGATGCAAGTGTCACTCTTCCTTTCAAGAATTCGCCTATTTTCCCATTATTAAGTTACTCTGTTTGCAGGGTATACCCCCTCTGCATGTGTTCTGTATTTGTCTATTAGGGCTCCGTTTGAGTGGTTGTTTGGAGCTAGGAAGACTTGATCGTAAGACACAAGGTTGACTTAATTTTAAATCAGATGATGTAGACATGAAATTATGTTTCTCCAACTATAGTTACTAGCCTTTGACCTGTGTTTGGTTTTTCTGGCTGCATATGCATCCTTTACTTGTTCCTCTTCTGTATCTTTAAAGCTTTATGATTTTCATCAAAACTTGTGTAACTCTGAAACCCACATGAGGCTGTTAGTATCATACTTAGCAGTTGATCTTTTGTGAATTTCCTGTCAACTGCAGTCAATGAGATATCTTCTCCAGTCGCATTCCTTAAATTTACTACTTTGGTGTTGTTGAATAGATGCATAATATTTATGGGTGATTTAGCGTTGCATGTCCTAATCTAATATTTTATTCTCTCAACTCAGGAGTTGTTGAATGCTCTACTTACTCTGCGAAGGCATGTCAAAGAAAAAGAGCTAGAGGCTTTGTTATCTGGGGAGCATGACTCTTGCTCTTGCTTCATCGAGGTGAACTTATGCACCATTTTTAATCAACTTTTGGATTTTCTTCCTTGGTAAAGTTGGATATATTGGAAAATCCAACAACTTTCATGTTTGTTTTAAGGTTTGTTTACTTTTTCTTTGAATAGGATGAGTTCATGTAGACAGTATGCAATAATTGTAGGATGGTATTGTTTTATGTCAATAATGCATGCATTCTTACTTCATATGATAGTTGAGGAATTTAAAAACAATGTACTAAAAAGTGGCCTTTATTTAGATGAATTAGGAAATGAGACTGAAATGACCTTTAATCACAAGTTCTTCTTCTGCCTTTCTCTTTGTCTTTCTCTTTCATTCCCCGTTATCTTTCCTTTGATATTCTCTTTTCTTCTCCACATTTCTACAGGCTCTGTTCTTTCAGCTCTTCTCCTCACATCTTTTTCCTATTTCTTCCTCAACTTCTATCTTGTTTTTGTTCTCTATTTACCTATCTATAAAATAGCAGTTGGATTTTAAAATTAATAGCATTATCATAGCGTTTCGAGATCTTTTAACTGGGTATCCCACTTCTTACTTGGGATGTATCTTCCAATAAAAGTAGAAATTTGGTTCAGGCTTGGCTTTCTATCGTGATCAACATCATTGTAAGTACTCAGTGTTGGATTTGTTATCCAACTCACTCTCACATGAAGTAAACATGCCCTAGCAAATGAAGGCGATGATGGTCCAGCTTTCATTGTCAACCCAATTCTAATATGGGATGATGCATCCCTCCTCTGAGGGCAGGTGATGCCACCACTATGTGACAAAGAAAAAGGGGAAATACGTGTTAAAAAGAAATGGCATTTAGAAACAATTGATAAAAACATTAACATGACTTTTCAACATCACCCTATACATGAATATCACTTCTACTATAGGTTCAAGCTGGAGCTGGTGGTACTGAAAGCATGGACTGGGCTTCAATGGTCATGCAGATGTACAAAAAGTGGGCTGAAGGTCGGGGTTTTGGAGTTACTGTCGTGGATGAAATGCCTGGCGACATTGCAGGAATCAAGGTGTTCATGCTCTTTAATGAATTTTAATCATACAAAGTACATGCAGAAACATCCCCCCCCCCCCCCCCCCCCTCCCAAATAAAATAGGGGAAAAAAAAACATAACACCTTCACCTTCTTTTAGTCACTGATTTTTGTCTTTCTTTTTCATGTATTGATAATGAGTGATTTTTACATGATAAACCTGGTGAATTATTAGTGGGTGCTTGATAAGTCTGGTGAATGAATAGTTATGTTCATCAGATGTCTAATATTATGTCTTCCTTGACAAATAAACATGGTGCTATGTTCTGTTTTATCACACTGTTGCAATATATGAACTTGAATTTCAGTCCAATCATTTTTGTTATAGCTTGTTTTGTTTTTCGAAAATTGACTCTTGTTATATCCTTTACTTTTCTTCAATTTCATCTACTAGCGAGCCACAATCAAAGTTACAGGGGAGTATGCATTTGGATATGCAAAAGCAGAAGTTGGTGCTCATCGTCTAGTACGTATATCTCCATTTGACAGCAATAAACGCAGGCATACATCATTTGCCTCAGTAGCTGTAATTCCAATTCTTGGTGATGGATTTTCCCATTTTCAAATCAATGAATCGGACCTACGCATTGAGAGGTTCAGAGCAGGGGGAGCTGGGGGTCAGCATGTGAATACAACTGAGAGTGCTGTACGGATCACTCATATTCCCACTGGAGTCACCGCCTCTTGTCAAAATGAAAGGTATCAATCGTCTTTTTTAATCACGAAGCTATCATCTGCAATCCACCATTTTGACTTTATATGTTACAAATATGGATGACTATAAATACTTTTCTGAAGTTTAGCCTAATTACAAAAAGCCCAGCTCTCTTTCCAAACTTACATATTGCACTTGTTGAGAGGGCAAGGCCACATTCGTAATATAGGCAACACCTCAAGGGTAGTTTTGGTAATTTTCCAGTTACAAATATTGTGTTATTATGACAGGTCACAGCATCAGAACAAGGCTTCAGCAATGTCTGTGCTTCAGTCTCGGTTGGACCAACTTGAATTGGAACGCCAAGCTCGGATTAATGCAGAGCACACGGTGTCCCTCACTGACATCAATTTTGGCAGCCAAATACGGTCTTACTGTGCTCCATGTATGCTTTCCAACTCAACTCATTGAGATGCTACATCAATTTCCCATGTAGCCCTGATTTTTATTTTATTTTATTGTTTGCGAGCAGCCATACAGAATGGTGAAGGATCATCGAACAGACTACGAGGTTTCAGATCCTGATTCAGTCCTAGAAGGTGATCTTGATGGATTTATCTTGAGCTTTCTATCTGCATCACTGGACAAAAATGAAGACAACACCTAGTGAATCTCGTAGAGCTGGTTCGTTACGCTTTACAGGATGGTAACGAACAGTAACTAGTCTTGCTAGTTTTTCTTTTGGGATAAGAAAAAGTTATATCATTCATGCTGCTTCCTCTCTCTCTCTCTCCTCTCTCTCTCTCTCCTCTCTCTCTCTCTCTGAAATGAAGAGATGGAGAAGAAGAATAACAACCAGCTCAGAGTAATAAACATGCATGTGAGGTTTTGCAGTCAATTTCAGTTCTCTATTGAATTCACAATGGGATCTGAAATGAGTTAAATGTGAGTTTGATATATCTTACTAATACAAAATTACTTAAACCATTTCATTCGAGACTCTACTCATCTAACTATTAAATCAATTCATCAAAACGTTTATAATGTTTTTTTTATTATATTGATTTTTTCAATTTGTAAAAAGTTCTATTAATTTTTTTGTCTTATTTTAATGAATTATTGAAAAATCATTTTATTTTACGCATGGGAAAATATATAGTTGCAAAGAATTATATAAATTTAAAAAAATATCGCATCAAATTAAACTAGAATTTATGAGGTAGTATATCAAATTGAATAATAATTTTAAAGACAATTAATCGAAAATATCGACTAACGTGTATTTGGACCCTAGTCCATGATCATTTCTTCGTATGAGAAAAATTCTTATATTACGTGGTTGCAATTGTATCTAAAACTTTTCAGTTATAGGTTAGTGATTCTGAAATTATACATAATCAAAAATTTTTCAAAAGAATTATATAATCGTATTTCATTTTATTTCAGTTCAAACTATACTATGATTGTTATTTAGGAAAAGTGATGAATATCTTACATAAAAGGTTGTTTTATTTATAAGTTAAGACATTATAAACGAAAGATGGGCAATTATGTATATAGATAAGTGATACTAAAATTTTATATAATTAAATCCTTTTCAATCAAAAGGAGAAAAAAATAAAAGAAATTATAGTAAATGCATAAAATAAAATTCAAGAAAAATAACTAAACCTTCATAAATTAAACTAAAGTCTTAATTACATATTGTACACCCAAATCCCAATGCATTTGTACCAAAATTTGAGATATTTCTTTTTACTGCATCAACATATATTTGGGTATTTTTATTCAATTCTTATCAAAAACGGGTCAAACCATAATCAATATTTAATAATTCATATGAAAATTTATAAAAATGAGTGTCATTTATGGATAAAAAATTTCAACCACGTGAATTTTTGCGTAAAAGATTTAACTAAATATTAATCTTTCGTGAAAACATTAACTTTATTTAATGGAGAAAGTAATAAAGTTGATGTGTAATTAGACACACTAATTACTCTTATCCCATTTATGAGAACTCTAATGTCCAATTCCATCTCATTAAATATATGAAACCAAAAACTGTAACTTCCACTCCAAATCCAAGGTTAAATGCGTCATTTCAGCTACTCGCCGTACAACGGTACAAGTGGCCTCCAGAGTTCGTGTAATTTCCCAATCCATAACAGCCACGTGGAATCAATGACAATAGAATCCTACGTGTCGTTCTATCATTGGCCAGTCTCCTAAGCCCTGCTACGTCACACATGGAGCTAAAATCTGCGTTATAAACTCCACTCCGTCACTGGATGTAAGTCAAATCCGTCGAGAAGAGAACAAACAGCAATGGCGATTGCGCAGAAAAGAGCGCGAATTATGAGCCCTAACTCTCTCTCTCTAGCCATTACACTCTCTCTCCTCCTCATGATCTCCTCTGCCGAAGTTTTCTTCGAGGAGCGTTTTGATGGTAATGTTCATTCTCTGTTTTGTTAGCTCGTAGCTGCAACTGTTATGTCTGTTTTACAGCCATTTTGCTTTTATCTATTGCTCTCCTGATTTATGTCAATGGCCGGTCCCGTGTTTAGCTTTTGATGTCATTCTGATTGAATTCTAATAAATTTGTGATAATTCTGGGATGTTTCTTATTTGATGTTTTACTTTCCTGTGGCAGTTGCGAGCTTGTAACAATTTTGTGTACAATTGTGAAAATGTTGAATCGAATAACCGGTGAACGATCATATATGTTGTTGTCATACATGGATTGATAATTGGTCCAATAATTTATATCCTTCGAATGGTATTTTGTTATTTCTGATTATCTTGCTAAATGTTGTCTTACTAATTTGCTTGGTTGTATTATGAATGTAAAATATGCAATGCAGTTATATAGTATGAACTCATGTTATAGCCACAGTTACAATGTAGAATTAAACTTCACATGACAGAATTTGTATCCCTATCATTGAAAATACTATATATGTTTGTTATTGCAAGTGTGTATGCTTATCGCGGCCATAGAGTTGTGTTTGTTTCATGGAGGAAATTACTGTTGAGCAAAGCTCTGTTTTGGATATTGTAATGATTTCAAAGTTTGAGTTATCCTTTTGAATTTAAAGGATAGCACTTCCCTTGTAAAGTAGAGGTGTAGAAGCAGCATGGTGCCTGGATAAGAAAATAATTACTACTAGTAGGTTTTTTTATTTTAAAATGTAATCTGCAATTTAAAGCTGTTTTTTTGGATGGTTTTGAACTGAATTTCTCTGCTGAAATTCTGAAGATGGATGGGAGAGTCGATGGGTTAAATCTGACTGGAAGAAAGATGAGAACATGGCTGGTGAATGGAACTTCACCTCTGGAAAATGGAACGGAGACCCTAATGACAAAGGTAGTTAAATTGTTTGCAAATTAAGTGCAGTTTCTTGTAGACTGAACTATACAGCTATAATTTTGTATATTTTTTCTCCCACCTTGCTGCAGGTATCCAAACCAGCGAAGACTATAGATTCTATGCCATCTCAGCTGAATTCCCTGAATTCAGCAACAAGGACAAGACCTTAGTGTTTCAGTTCTCTGTCAAGCATGAACAGAAGCTTGACTGTGGTGGTGGTTACATGAAATTACTCAGTGGTGAAGTTGACCAGAAAAAATTTGGTGGTGACACCCCATACAGGTTAATCTTAATTTCATCTTTCATTCTTTGTAGTGGAGGATATACTTTTTTCTATTTGGTTGTTTATCCATTGCAAATGCTAATAGGGTATGTATGGCTGTCTTGCAGTATCATGTTTGGACCAGATATCTGTGGCTACAGCACCAAAAAGGTTCATGCTATCCTCACTCGCAATGGAACAAACCACTTGATCAAGAAGGAAGTTCCATGTGAGACTGATCAACTGACTCATGTATATACTTTCGTCCTCCGCCCTGACGCCACGTACACCATTCTCATTGACAATGTGGAGAAGCAGTCAGGTAGCTTATACTCTGACTGGGATATTCTTCCTCCAAAGAAGATCAAGGACCCTGAGGCCAAAAAGGTTTGTGGCTCTTATCATATATGTATGCGTGTGATAATTTTTGAATTCATGTTCTTGTGCTTGAGCTTCATATATTTTCGTTTTTGTATCATGTTGGCAGCCTGAAGATTGGGATGATAAGGAATACATTCCTGATCCTGAGGACAAGAAACCAGAGGTGAGTAGTCTATAAAGTTCTTATCTATAGGAGATCACATCATATTGATTTTATACTAATATTTCATTATCTAAATCTTTCCATTCTAATACTCTATTGGAGAGTTATCAGTATTTATATGAAGAATCAAAATTCATTTTTGTTAATAGGGTTATGATGACATCCCAAAGGAGATTCCGGATCCTGAAGCCAAGAAGGTAACTTTCAACATCTGGTTTCATTTCCTTTATATCAAATGCATTACGAATTTGTAGCTAACATTTTGGTGTAAAATCTTCTGCATTCATAGCCTGAGGACTGGGATGAGGAGGAGGATGGTGAGTGGACGGCTCCCACTATTCCCAACCCTGAATACAAGGGCCCTTGGACACCAAAGGTTCGTTGCAGCTTAATCTAGCCTTTTCTTATATCAGCAAAATTGATGGCCTCTAATTGCTACCCTTTTCGTTGCCAGAAACTTAAAAACCCCAACTACAAGGGCAAGTGGAAGGCACCGTTGATTGATAACCCAGGTCTCTTTTACCTCTTCTAAGCACTTAAGTGAACCACCAACATGTTTGATGATTTTAAAAAAATGGCTAATCTCAATATTGGCATGTTTGCAGACTTTAAAGATGATCCAGATATCTATGTTTTTCCTAATTTGAAGTATGTAGGCATTGAGCTATGGCAGGTAAAATATCTTTACCTTTCCCTTGGTTCAAGTCTTCCTCATAGTCTTAATGAATATCTCTTTTCTCACTGAGAGTGGTTATGATACAATTTGCAGGTCAAATCTGGAACCTTGTTCGACAATGTCTTGATATCTGATGACCCTGACTATGCTAACAAGTTAGCTGAAGAAACATGGGGCAAGCAAAAGGATGTACGTTTTTATTTCTTCCATATTTTCTTACCCATCTTGAAATCAGTTTTTCTTCCATCTTACCATAGTTGTACGTGAATGAATTCTACAACGCAGGGTGAAAAGGCTGCTTTTGACGAGGCAGAGAAGAAGAGAGAAGAGGAGGTATCATAGCTTCAAATTCTACACCCCATTACTGAAAATGCATCATTTCGTTTATCTGCTTAATTGCGAACTTACTCTATAGTTTCTATATTTCTAGGTATCCAAGGATGATGATCCAGTGGATTCCGAAGTAAGCTCTAACTTCTTTTTCTTCGAATCATGATGCATTATATCTTCATACTCCATGGCGTCCTAATTGGTAAACTCGTTCGTTTTACAGGCTGAGGATTTAGAAAACGATTCGGATGATGTTGATGATGATAGTAAATCAGAGAGTAAAGAAGCAGAGATCTCTGATGACCATGGTGCACATGTAAGAACATTCATTAATCCCTTGTGAATGTTATTATTTTTGTTCTTTATATTATAGTTACTTATTTATGTATTTATTGTGCAGGACGAATTGTAAGGTGATAGAATATTGTAACACTTCACATGAACAATTTGCCCTCAAGACCAGTATAGCATAGCTAGCTCGAGCAGTCAATTTCGCCAAAACTTCTGTGTTTTTTATTTTTTATTTTTGTTTGAATTTCATGCAAACATTGGAACTGAAATTATAACATGCCTTCTTCTTTTAATTAGACAAAGTTTGATAATAATCATTGTATATCAATTTGACAAAATACAGTTAATTAACCGAAAAATGTTTTATCATTGCCGCCAAGATTAGTACCTTCTTGTGTGATGCACGTTCATAAATTTTAAAATGTAAAATTATATATTGATTGAAATAAAAAATATTATGAAACGAGCAATTAACATTGCTAATGGAGATTTTGTAGTTGATGGGAAGTATAGTACTAAAAATTAGATTCTAAAAGAGGTTAATAAACTTTGAAAAATTATTAAATATGAATACGTAAAACTTAGTGTTTTTATTTTTAATTAACTGAAATGAAAAATCAAATAAACTTTAAAAAATACAAAATTTGAAACACTTATTATATATAACGTTAATGATGGTGTTCATTTTCTTAGAATCCTTTATAAAATATCAATGCCCACCTCCAAAAATCAACATCTTCATTTCAAATACACTTTATTTTTGTAACACACATAGATACAAATAGCCATTTATTGACTATTTTTATGTTACACCAATATAAACTAATTAGTCGTACTATCCGACCTATCGTGAGCACATTTATATGTGTCAATTGTTTACGTCTCAAATATCCAACATACCAGTTAATTTCACTTTCTCCATAATCGGAAAATGTGATCATTACGCATCATCGGTAGACATATTAAGAGCCGCACGCGGTAACAATTTAGTATGAAATAGACATTTATTTAAGAATTAAAAAAAAGTGAGAAATAGAAAAGGGGAAAAGTTGTAATAATGAAAAATGAATCAAAGTGCAAAAAAAGTAGGCAAGAGTTAGTTGAGCAAAACCTGAGAGAAAAAACAGTCACTTGTCTTTGTAAAATCCGCCACCCTTCAACGGATCTCCCGAAGCTACAACTCATCATCTTCCCCATTAATATTCCTCTTCACTCTCTCTCTAAACCACTCTCTCTCTCTCTCTCTCTCTCTCTCTCTCTCTCTCCAAAATGTCGTCTGCCATTTCTCTCTCCCTCTCTTCCCCCTCCTCCATCACTCGATCTGCGTTCACCAACGCCAACGATGCCTCTCTCTCCACGCCTCGCTCCCTCCGCTTCTGCGGCCTCCGCAGAGAGGCCTTCGATATCAATGTCTCCTTCGATGCGTCTTCCTCGCGTTTGGCTCGATTGGATTCTCGCTCTTCCAAGCATTCCAATTTCAGCAAAGTGTTTGCCGCCTTGCAGGGCAACGGCACTCCTTCGTCCGGCGGTTTCGACTATGATCTCGTCATTATTGGAGCTGGAGTTGGTGGCCATGGCGCCGCGCTTCATGCCTGTTGACAAGGTAAACCTAATTCCCTGCATTCCTCTGTTTGTTTGTTTTTGTCCCTTCATTTTTTTGTGTTTAGTTACAAAATTGGTTGACATCTAATGCGGAAAATATATTCAAAGTCGAATAATGAGTTTTCTTTCTCTGTCTACTGCCCAACGATGATGTTACTTTGCAAATTGTATGCATACTATGTTACACAAGTTACAAGCTGCACAGTTTGTCACTAATTTGAAAACTATAATAACTGAAACAATTTGTGTTTTTTAGTATAGAGCGACCGACCAAAGCAAATCTCATCTGTATCCTGTTTTGTCAGTTCTGGCATGGATATTTGAGGGTATACATTTTACTGGTTCAGTCTTTGTGATATGTCATCTTTAATATGCTGATCTTTATATTTGATTTTATGATTCTATCACTATTGGGATGTCCAATCATTCTATTTATATATTCGTGTATTGGATTGGATATATTATCTTGACTTTATATGAACTTCAGGGCTTGAAAACTGCAATCATAGAAGGGGATGTGGTTGGAGGAACATGTGTTAATAGGGGCTGTGTTCCTTCTAAAGCACTTCTTGCTGTCAGTGGTCGCATG